>OX411760.1:24267146-25467146 GCA_948252205.1 Orthosia incerta
CATATTTAGATCTTGCAATTTTTCAAATCAGATATAATTGAGTTGTTTTTTAAAGCAACTGGATTTTGTTTATTAAGCAAATTTTATTGTTGATGCTATCTTTTTTAACTAAGAATATACGGGAAATATTTAGGTAGGAGTGATATTTCAACTGGGTTGGTTCTCTGCCCTTTCGCCGAAAATTGTTTGCCAGATTTTCAATTGGCAACTATCGTTTCGCAGAATTTTATGCCGCCGATTAATCATTTGCCATATAATTTTGTTTTATTTCCCAACCTCACAGTTACCAACTGTACGTTAGGTCTGCTTTTCATATTGACACTTTTTAAAATGGTAACTTTCAAGTAGCAGAATGTTTTAGTTTGAAGTTTAAAATCCCGAAGATCCATATCTCGAAGTTTAAAATCCCGAAGATCCATATCCCGAAGTTCAAAATCCTGAAGTTACATCCCAAAGCCGCATCCAAAAATCTCTAAGACAATGACAAAAAAGGAGTTTTCAAGGTTGGTCACAGTTCTAACTTTTTTTTTTTGTCCGGGGTGGAAAATCCTCATTGGATGCCCTCCACCCTGGGGAGGGTGGAGGGGTCTGTCAGACTCGTACCGACTAAAAACCACCCCGGTGTTCCATCTCACACTTACGCTGGGGGGCAGGAACAACGATACTTCCGCAACCCCCGGCTAGTGCCAGTCCGCCTCTGCGGGCCTCGATCTCGGGTTGGGGGGGGGAGTGAGGAGTCGTTATTTTGACCGAGTGAAATAGGTTAGGTTTTTTTTTTATTTGGCACAAAAACCAATTACACAAAAACAAATGGTCCTGAAACTCTGGTGCCCGTGGTAGATAATGAGAACCTGTACTACAGGTCACCAGAATTCCATCCCCCAGCAATTTAAACACATTTTCGGGATTAAAAATTGCCTATGTTACTCAGGAATAATGTAGCTTTCTATTGGTGAAAGAATTTTTCAAATCGGTCCAGTAGTTTTGGAGCCTATTCGGTACAAACAAACAAATCTTTCCTCTTTATAATATAAGTATAGATGAAAAGGGAACTGTTACACTGACAAAACGTCATTCGCCTAATAGTTGTTTGGCCTAGTGGAATGTTTGACAAAGGATAAATGTCCCAAACATTTTGTTTCATTATAATAATCAGCTTAACAATAATTCTACCAAATGAAACGATGTCGTACAAAACTTTGCTAATCGTTAGTTGTCAAAGTGAAACATCGGCGAAACGTTGGTTGGCAAGTGATAATCTGCCAAACAATTTTCGGCGAAAAGTCAGGATACCAAATGGGTTGTTTGGGTATTTCCCTTAGAAGATTCTCTGATATTAACTATTATGCCAATAAGACAGATGTTGTAAAAACCAGAAACCATTCTGAGAATTAATGACTAAGTCAAAATAAAACAAAACATTAAAATTACAAATTTATTAAAAAATCTTATGAAATATAATCTCAAAGTCATCACAGATCACTTTATAAGTCTACAAGGCGTAAACCTTGACGGAATCCACTCTTAAGTTGGTGTTGTACCAGGAAGGAAACCAGCCGGTCCTATGTTTCCAGAAGTCAAGCATTGCTTTGCTGCCACCGTTCCTCCAGGGCTTGTCAGGAAGATTATCGGCGAAGTCATTGACACCACCCACGCGGAGACCCAGCGAGATGTAGAACTGGAAGAGGATGGAGTTTTTACAAATTTTTATTTAGATAGTATGTTATGCTTTAATCCTGCAAGTGAATTTCAAAACAGTTATCCCCAACTGATCGAGTTAAAATTTTGTATACACATTTGGTTTGGATGTCAATTCAATGTTAGCTAGACATCTTTCTAGATTTTGTATGGCAAACCCCAAAAGAAGGTGGATCAAGTATGTTTATGCACCGCCACGATACGGAGGAGTATAGAGGAATACGAAAAAGCTTGTTTGCAACAAAAAATATATATTAATCATTTTAATAACCCCTCACGATCAGAAGGTCTAAATAGCTAAATGTCCAACAGCGCAAAATGTCTAATGAGCAGTAAGTCTACTTAGCAAAATTTCCATGTAACAAAACGTCCAACTACAGGAGGTCTGTGTAGCAGAACATCTATATAGCAAAAAGTCATTTATGAAATGTGTACACTCATGATAGAAAGTAAAATTAATTTGTAAATATAAGGGATGGACTACGTGATATTTTGTAAACAAATCCCATATAAATTTGATGTTTCGACAATTATTGTCACTTTATCTAGAGCACTCTGGTCTAAGGCAACACACAGCAGAAACCATTAAAGTTAGAATCGTGGCAGATAATTATAAAGAAATTAAAAAAAAAAAAAAAACTCGACTTAAGAAGATATTATATTCGCATGCTGTCTGACCAAAACTAGATGTATCCCCCGATTGCACAGCATGATTTTCTTCTTGTTTGTGTCTTTTTAGTTCGCTTCTTAAGCAGTTGGGTTTTTGATTTTTGAATTAACTTTTTTATTTATAACTTTTTTGCTAACATTTTTTTTTCGAATTAGGTATATAAGTGTTATATATTTATGCAATCAACTCTTAAAATCTTTTATTTTGATACCCCACAAGATGGATTTGGAAGAAAATAAATAATTGAGTCCCCACCATAGATATAGTATTAGCAAAAAAAAATCTAAATCTATGGTCCCCACAATATGGCGCCCAAAATCCGCCATTTTTCTATTTTCCAATTTTAATGTAGCCAGTGACACTTGCAAGGTCAGTTATGACGAATCGATTGACGTAAGAATCATCAAAATGGGCCAGTGCGTTTAGTCTCTAAAACGCCACATAGAGGCAAACATACATTAATAGACTGATAACGTTACCCTCCTTCGGCAGTCGGGTAAAATATTTTTTTGTGACTAGCACAAGAGGTATAGACAAAAAAACTAAAGTAAATAAACAAAAAAAATATGAAAGGATCTAGCGCGAGGCCCAAAAAATCATCTGGTTGATGGTTCCATAGACGATTATAAAAAAACACATGTAAACTGAACTAATAAAGGATTTTACAGTTCAAAAGCAGCTGAACATTCAACAACACATTAACGCGATGATAACGTAAAAAAAAAAAAAAAATGGAAAATGGATTGGCACCGTCTGTAGATCGTAATATACACAGAACAAAAAAAACGCCTACGTAATATATAACCACTTATTCATAACAAAACGTTTATGTAAACGGGAATGAGCACAAATGAAAACTCGAAATAAGCCCATTAGTTTATAATTTGTGTTTTTAATGTCTAATCGATGGACCGTCGGAGGACCCATGTGACTTGTAAAACCACAAGCTCCTCAAGCTTAGCCAAGTGCAGGAACATAATAACACTTACGTATTGATCAAGAGGTGCCATGACAGTTCCTGTCAGCCAGTTGGAGGCATGTGGAACTGCATTCTTCCGCGCTATCGAGAAGAATCCCTCGCCCGGGTTGATGTTGCCGTATTCCTCACCGTCTACTAGCAGTTGGAGGCTGTCTGGAAGATAGGAGTTTGGTTAGATTGGAGATACTTCATCATCAGCCGTTTTAATGTTCTTCCAGGAACACAGGCCTCCTCTCTGTGAGAGAGAGAATGGGCCATGCAACCACACTGGCCCAATGCGGGTTGGTGGATGTCACATATCTTTGATTTTTTGATTCTAGGACATGTCGGTGTTCTCACGCTGTTTCCCTTCACCGGTTCTTAGAGCAGTGGTGATGAAATAATGTATGCAAAGTAAAGTGCCTGCTCGGGTGCGAACCCACGACCTACGACAAGTAAGTCGGGGCGATTAACACTGGGGTCACCACTGCTGAATGGATTTAGGTGACATTTGGCACCTGGTAGACCAGCGTCTGCATTATCTTATTTCATCTTGTGGAGGTCTCGGCCCCTCTATAATTCGGACACTTCAACCCATTGGGATCTATTGTGGTCCCCTAGAAAACCTACTCCCCAATCTCGTTGAAAACTCTTTTCATGTTTTGCAACGAGACTAGGAGATATGAGCCTATAGTCTTCTGGTTTTGGATACCCAACCCTTAAGAGAATCATTCGCTTACCAGTGCATCTCATGTGCACAGTAGGTGCTCCATGCGTTCCGTATGTTCCCCAAACAACCTGCACATGGGTGTCGCGGTTAGACCCATCTTCATGAGCATGTCGTTAGTTCCAAAGTGCCCAAGCAGGTAGCGGATTTGCCCCCACTCATATTCCAAATGAATTCCCGTGTTTTGAACGTAGAGCCTAGGAATTTCTTGGAGTGTTGAAGACCGGTATTGTCTAATCCAAGAAAATTCAACAATGCAGATCACAGACAACGAACAAATTGGCTAGACAGCCAATGTAAACTCAAACTCCATAAATGTGGCTTTTACGAGACACGTCGAAATGCCTACACACGGTTCTGGACCCACAAAATCATTTTCTGAGCCCTCTCTTGGCAGTTCATCTGCCAATTCGTTACCATGGATTCCTTTGTGCCCAGGGACCCACATCAGTCTTACTCCATTATGCTTCCCAAGCCTGTTTAGGGTCTGGATAGCATCCAGAATAAGTCCGGAGTCCACTTTGTAGGATGACATGGCTTTGATTGCAGCCTGACTGTCACTAAGAATATATATGGAATTTTCCTCTATCTACATTCTCTTGGGCACAGGTTATTATGGCATATGTTTCTGCTTGGAATACATTTGCCATCTTCTCCAAGCGTCTGCATTATATCATATATTACTTTTTATCAATAAAGTACGTTCCTTTAGGAAAATTTTCAGCTTCTGCTTAGGCAAAGCTGAAAATTTAAGCTTAACCTAAGAAGCTTACCTTCAGAAACTAACTTAGGCAACAGAGGCAATGGCTCGCTGTTTCTGTATAGTTAAAATACTACAAGACTCGTAAAAGTGCTTTCAACTACCAATAAATGAAAGACGAAAACACTCACCAGGTTTCCAAATCATAGTATAATTATGATATTCCTTATTCCAATTATCGATTCCAATCTTCTCCTTCATCAGCATGGTCCTGAATGGTTCAGTGTCAGACAGCACGAGGCCTCCGTACAACTTCTTGGCAAGACTTGGGTTCCCTCGGGCGAAGGCCACTCGCATCAGACCCGATTCATAACGAACGGATCCGTATACGTTTTCTGTTGGTTCCAGGTTGATTTCTGAAATGGGATGGAATTGGAGAATTTTCATTATTTTTGTGGGTGGCAAAAGAGGCACTAAGTGGTGTAAAATAAAGTGTATGATAGTAATAATAAAACAAGTGACTGTTTGTCTGTCTATGAGTTAGAGTATTCTAGATGATGGCGAACAGAATAGACAGAGCATGTACAGGGAACCCTTTACCAAAAATGGAGATTTTTTTCTTCAGCTTTAGCTGATTAACATAAAAACTGAATCGTTCAAACTGGTCTACATATGCAATATGATCGTCAAAGTTATAACGAGAGATCCTTAAAACACAACATAAAAACCACCAACAAAAAGTTTTTTTGCTGAAATAGATTGTTAGTAAATTTAAGTTTATGAATCCTGTTATCCCCAGAGGATATATTCCTGCAATTGCCGATCTATGGTGCAACTGGGCTTTAGTCTTCCATAACCTGCCACTTACCAGGTATAAGCCAGCTGCCCGCTGGTAACTTCGCTCTGACTTCGATTCTGCCGAACTTGAAGCCAAATCTATGTTTTGTGGTGATCTTCCCCGTTATGACCGGTGGTAAGATCTGAGCACCTGACGCCGTGCGACTGCATTCTGTTGTGCCTAACCGACCTGTACATCTGAAAATATAGAAGAAAAAATTGAATAATCATAATCATTTACCAAAATTTTATTACATTTTCTGTTTGTTTATAAATTTGGAATTAAATTTTACCCTTTTTATATTTTTTCGTAGTTGTGTTGAATTAACAATATTATTATCTCCTGATATAGTATGTGATTTGTTAAGATATCATCATCATCTGCCTAGCCTTTTTCCCAACTATATTGGGGTCGGCTTCCAGTCTTACCGGATTCAGCTAAGTACCAGTGTTTTACATGGAGCGACTGCCTATCTGACTTGATTGATTTGAGTGATTTGTTAAGATATAAGTTATAGCAATAGTTGACATAGACCCTGATTCGGGGTGGGATCCTGGTGATCCGTCACACAGGGTATCCTAGTATGGACTCCAGTCTCTCACAAAGGATCACATTTTTTACGCTTTTTTTTTATTGGTATTATATAAATTTAGTATATACTGGTGTGAAACTTTGTGAAGAGTTAAATAAAGGATTTATTATTTATTTATGTATTTGGCACAGATAAAAGTCGGCTATATCAGTCTTTACACATTAACTTATTCTAATTACACAATTCACGAAATTTGCAACTAGATTGATGCGAAACTTACTGAACCCCGTACAAGTTGTAAACTGTACTACGGTGGGCACGTTTTATTCTTCCCTGTGTGTTATTCTGATTTATCTATATTTCTAAAGTTTCATCAAAATCCGTTCAGTACTTTTTTCCAGAAAGAATATCAATCCATCCATCCTCAAAAGCTTTCAAGTTTATAATAGAAGTAGGGTTAATTTAATTTCGATGTTTAAATCACTTGAGTGAAAGGAAACGTCTGTCGAAAACTGTAATTGATTTAAAAGTTCTCTGATGTTCACGACACCCGGTAAATGCTTGACGAGTAACAGGAAATTGTGACTAAAACGTGCCTTTGTGTAGCGTTGTATTTATGTATTAAGATTAATTAAATAAACTTTTGGGGCGACGCACAAGGAAATTTTGCACAACAGAGTGAATTTTGTGTTAGGTCGACTTTTTGAGTACGAGGTGGTTTTTGAGGTGTAAATTAGTACTAGTATAAGTAAACTTTGACCTTCTTATTATTATTTTTCAAATCAGACCCTTAACAAAACCACAAAACGCTGCGCAAACAGTAAGCATTGTTAGTAAACTTAGTGTCCACTCAATTGCGCTGAGCACATATTTCGACTGTCATAAGTCATAACCATAGTCAGAATTGACACGGTTCATCAATTTCCTTTGGTCTAAACAATTAGATCACCTAAAATTGCAAGCATATTGTCAGATGTGAACATAGGTTTGCAGTTTTAAGCACTCGTCTATTATATTTCAGGCATAAAGTGTGATATAGATTAAAAATTATATTTAATTAATTTTACACGTAGGGTGATGCTTGTAATTAAAATCAAAAGGTACTATTGCCTACCAAATATTATAGAAACTGGCCAAGTGCGAGTCGGACGACACGAAGGGTTCCGTACGATTATCGCAAAAAACAGTTATTGTATGAAAGCCCCAAAAAATATCACGTTTATTGTATGGGAGCCCCACTTAAATATTTATTTTATTCTGTTTTTAGTATTTGTTGTTATAGCGGCAACAGAAATACATCATCTGTGAAAATTTCAACTGTCTAGCTATCACGGTTCATGAGATACAGCCTGGTGACAGACGGACAGACAGACAGATAGACAGACAGATAGACAGACGGATCGCGGAGTCTCAGTAATAGGGTCCCGTATATACCCTTTGGGTACGGAACCCTAAAAATTATATCAATTTGTCTCATCATTAACTAGCCCTATATGGAAACAAAAATGTTTGAAAGTTATGAGCGTCGAAAGTTCCATATTTAAACACTAATTTTAACGCATCTTTGGGCGGCAATAAATACCATAAGAAGAAGGATAATTACAAAACAGTCACGATACAGGGATAGATTTGTAGTTCAACAATGCAAATAATTTTATTTAAAATATAGATTTAGTCGTTTTTTCATGATGTCCATACTCCCAAAGGTCTGTTTATAAAATTTCGCGCGCTCGTTTTCATTCTAAATCATCATTCATTTCGCTACAAATTTGCAGAAGTGCAAATTCTTACGTGAACTAACTTACTGTTTATCACAGCATCTATCTCTTTCGCACGTGTTGTTTGATGAGATAGCATGCATTTTAACCCCGCGCACAAAAAAATACGTGCCGTCGTCTAGGGCAACCTTAAGTAAGATGTAGCAGTTTGTTGCTCCTTTTGAGTAAAATAAAATAAACGGTGACACTCAATGACGCACTCTGTTTGTATAGAAAGTTTTGACCACCAAGGTGTATCAGTTCCTTGGGTTTAAGACTCGTATTTGACCAAGGGACATTATTTGTTCCTTAGTACAAGAAGAAGGCTACATTCGTTGCCCCTTCTCTTTAAGATTAGCGGTGACATTGCAATCAACGGCTGAACACAGTCCTCTCCAATCACATTTGGACTTTTGAGGAAAAACCTGGAAATGTGGGATTTTTACCTCACTAAAACCACCCCGGTGATCACCATCAGCACCGTAGAAGCCCCGTGACATCTCAAAAGACCACCCTGGAACCACCTCTGTGCAACGTCTGTTAGGGCAAATCCCTGGGGAGACCAAAAGGCGCGTCAAATAATGAAATCCCTTGGTGGGCGGACAGAGTCCCCAAGAGCAAGCGCCCTCAGAGTTCCGCCTGCTTTCTATGCAGGTGGGGTTTTAACGTTTTAGACATAGAGGCGGTTGCCTCCCGAAGTCTTCTTCTACGAGAGGGATCGGCCCTCTCACGATCTCGCTCGGCAGCCGCCTTCTGGACGATCACAGTCTCACAGAAAGAGGCCATTTCTCTTCAGTGTTCTGTCTCTACCAGACATCCTAAGAAGCCGTAGGTCTTAATCAAAATATGAAACGAACCTTTGACTAGTAAGATCCAGATTCTCGGTGAGGAATCCCTCGTGATACTCTGACTCTGTGAGCAGGGGACTGATCACCAGGGAACCGTCCTCGAAGGTTATTGTCTTGTCTGGAATGTACACGTTGAATGGATAGTCCTGAAGCAAGAAGAGTTTTAGGTTAGATTAGAAAGATTTATAGGTAACCTAAAAGTAAGGCTCATTTTTAACCGACTTCAAAAAGGAGGAGGGTCTCAATTCGACTGTATTTTTTATGTGTCCTTTGAGGTGTATTTTTGTGTTCTTTTTACCAGGTACAATATGGATCTTCTGTGTGAACGTACTCTTAGATGTTAGAGACTATGCAGTTTTATTAAAAGGTGTTTAATTTAAAGGTGTGCCATAATAAACAAGCTTTATCGAAATACCCGTCACAAAATTATGTAAATTAATATCAACTAAGCAGGTTTTTAATGGATCATAAATTCTTATGCAAAAATGCAAGATTGAACTTGCATTTTTGTTAATTTATTTTGTGAAACTTTTTCCTTAAAAATAAAATACTTAAATATGTTTTTTTGACAATGTTAGGACAATGGGGTCCCGGTCCTTTGACAGGCTGGCGAGGAGCCGAAGCCAACTCGCAGAGGCCTTGTTAGGCATGCATCAGGAAATGTGACAACAACCGACTATTATCCCTGTATGCAATACGCAAGTGCACCCAAGGGTAATCCCCGGTTGGTGGAGAGTCCTGACTATTACAAAATATGGAGTAAAAATGTATTGGGCTATAGGTCTGGTGGGAGGCCTTCCAACGCAGCGTCTTCCGGTAAGATCAGGTGGACAGATTGATGATCAGATCATCTTCTTTCGCCTCCCACCAGGTGGACCGATGATCTGGTGAAGGTTGCGGGGATCCGCTGGTTGCGAGACGCACGGGACCAGTAAGTGTGGCGACGCTTGGGGGAGGCCTATGTCCAGCAGTGGACGTCTTTCGGCTGATATGATGATGATGATAGATCTGGTAGGTTTAGTGGATCGATTGCCTAAAACTATAGGAGGACTACTGGCCCCTGCCTGACCACTGTTGATCTACACGGCTATAAAATGGCACGGGGTCACTTGCACACTCAATTAATGGTATTATTATATTACTTAATTTACTTACCGGTTCTTCAGGAAACCTGGTCTCCGCCAGCCAATTGGGCAAATCCTTTAGGCCTGATCCGTTGAATTCTTCGCTAAAGATCAGAGCATCTTTGCAGACGTTGCTGACTCCTGCTACAACTGTGTCTGTTCGCAGGCACTGTACAGGGGATTGTGTTACAGGAGGCGTGTACGGGGGCCGGGTCTGAGTAGGGGTTGGGGTCGTGGCTTGTGTTTGGGGCGGGTTCTTGGGATCAGCTGGTGATCCATCTTCGTTTACGTATCCTGGAAGTAGAACAGACTTTGGTTATTTGCAGAATTGGAAGCGAGCTTTTTTATACGAGTTTTTCTGTTTTACAGATAAATATTCCTGTGTACTAACATGATTATTACTATTAAGTACCATGTCTATTGCATTGTCAGCAGCGACAAGTCACCCATAAGTCATGTAGGTGCAAAGGTCAGTGCACATTCAGGCCAGACAATCATTTGGGGCGTAGTTTCACTGACACAATAATAGGCCCCGATATGCTTCTTCGTAGTACTTTAGTTAATTGTCAAGATACATAGGACTGCGCGTAGGAAAATCATGCACTACAATCAAACATTACCGAAGGCTTTTCCCGCTCCATCAACATTTTTGCTTCGCTGCTTTTCAGCCGGCTATTAAGGCTTTTTCCCATATACCCGCTACATTGTTCCTAATGGCGGTTAGGAACACTAGGTGGTTAGGTTTAAAAACCGACCATAACCTAATCCAACCACCCCTTTAGCCAGAATCAACGGTGGCGACCACCAGAAAAGTGTCAAGGCAATGAGGTTCCACGAGTCCCAGAGAAACAATTCAACTGTCTTGGATCCCACAACGAAATTGTTCAGAAAAGAACAGCGGAGGACTTAGATTATAAACCTATGACAAATACTTAGAAAACTATATACTATAACATATACACCCACCTGTAACGGTCCATTCTCCATCATCCTGTCTGTAACCCAGCCCATTCTTAATAACGTAAGTCCAGAAATAGATCTTGTCTCCTATTTTCAGCTCCGCATTTCTGTCTCTGAAGGTCCACACTCCATTCTTAGCTTTGGTGATGTCACGAGCCCATTGACCGGCTTCCAGGCCTTCCATCTCCACGTTGAGGTTGCCGTGGAAGGCGAAGAGTGAGAAGCCATCGTCTGGAAAAGATTGAAATGGGTTTTTTTTTAATGGAGATGGGGATCTAGTTTATGTAAGTACGCTTTGCATAAGGGACTTTGATTTTCCAATTTATGTGCTTCTGAAGTCTAGTCAAGCTAATTTTTAACTCAAGAGTTAGTTGCCAACACGAGGATAAATTAAGGGTCCTCGGGTTAGTAACTAACTTTGGGTTGACTTTTTTAAGTGGGCCTAAGAGTGGTATCCTTGAGACTGTGTTCAAAAGTTTTAAGGTATGTTTGTACATTTTTAGTAAAAACATTCTCGTTCACATATTGGCAAGTAGTTTTGTTGTAAACAACATTTTATTTGGCAGTTTATTTGATGTGTTTCCTTCTCTTTGCATAAATTAACATCTTCACACTACACAAACAGAAAAAATACGTAATGTCTGGTTTTAGTTTATACTTATATTTTTCCTTTTTGGCCCAAGATGATAAAATATTTCTGTTTGTACCTATGTAGAATAATATTGAACAAAACTATCTCGAGAAGTTTGAGCATTTGCCGGTCCTAAAAAAGTGCAAACAAAAAAGAATCTCATTACTGTCGTGGGTACTTCGATACTATTGAATTTGATCACGTTTTTGCTGGCAAAGTAAACCAGTTGTAGGATATTTTTGTATTAAATACTTGTGGCGAACCTGAAGACCGTGGTTCATTGCCTTTAAGTCAGAGACATCTGACTCCTCGAGTCAATGACCAGAATAATGATGATGATATTATAGTCGTAGTATTAAGTTCTTGTAAAGATATATGTAACTTTTTGGTGTACAATAAAGTATATTCTATTTTATGTTTTTTGGCAAACAAGTTTCGGAATTTTAAAGATTTGTTAGTTTAAATTAAAATAAGTTATGGAATGGAGATGGTCCAAAATGTTTGGACCGAAAAACCAGAAATCGATACGAACTAACTGTATGCTGATTGATTGCTTATAACGAGCGAAATAACCCCTACCTAAGTCGCAGTGCCGAAATCCATGGGGTATATTGTAATTATTATTTATTATTTTGAACTAACAGGTACATAAAAAAATTAGCTTCATTCTTCGCCACAATATCGATATGCAAAGTAAAATCGGTGTCCGGTAAATAAAGGACGGTGGAAGAATTTCTTTTTAAATACCTGTTAATTCAAAATAATAAATAACAATTAAAATGAATAGAACCGTCAAGCATACTTCTGATATTGGCACTAGAGTTGAGAAAATCTAATAGATAATGATTTTTCATGCATACTTTGTCGGTCTATAGCACCGATACCCCATGAATTTGGAGTATGTGACTTGGGTAGGGTTATTTCGCTCGTACTAAGCAATCGATCAGCATACAGTTTGTTCGTATCGACTTCTGGGTCAATTGTGAAACATCTCCTTTACTAAGAATTCCCTTTCCATCATCGGACTACAAGACGTATAGCCATGCGCCATCGGTAGGTATATGGTGGACATTCCATCCATGCACAAAGCGTTTTGCTAATACTTTAATTGTGCGCACAGCTAAGGAGTGGAATTCCCTGCCAGAGTATTTGTTCCCTGATAGCTAAAACCTTGGGGTCTTTAAGTCAAGAGTGAATAGATTACTTCTAGGTAAGCGTGCTTCATAGTAGACTACATCATCGCTTACCATCAGGCGAGAAAGTGGATAAACGCGAGCATATCGATAATAAAAAAAGGTATTTGATAAGTAAGTAATAACAGCCGCAGGGTCGACTTTTAAGCCTTTTACCCAACTCGAATATTGGGCTCGGCTGCCAGTATAACCGGATTCGACTGGATATCAGTATCTTGGATCGACTGCCCGTCAGACCTCCACAATCCAGTAACTGCGTAATAAGATATAACGTAGCTTTGAACTATTAGAACGAGAAGGAAAAATAAAGAATATTCTAAAATAAGGTGGCGACTTAAGAAATTCTTCAGGGATTCAGTCAATATGGATCATGTAAAATATAAGCTTATTTCTATTGCGACAATCCTTCGTAATAAAATTACCTTTTTCTTATTCTATCATAGAATTCAGATCCTTTGCCGTCTTCGGAGGTATCCCAATGAATAGTGCGTGAATAAAATATCAAATAACATGATATGGTAATTTTATTATTAGATCAGAATGTTAAGGTTTCGGGATCTTGTTTTTTGGCATTCAATGTTTTATTGCAAAAGTAAAGTAAATTGTATAAACTTCAACAATGACGGTTAAAAAACAGTTATTTATTTATTTATATATACAGTATGCAGTATATATGCAGTTGTTAGTACTTAAGGGTACACTGGTCGAAAATTATTCCATACAAACGTAAACGTAGTCTAGGGATTATTTCACTGTTTGAGAATGTACGTTCAAAATAAAAAGTGATATCAATTTGTCTCATCATTATCTAGCCCTGTATGGAAGCATAAAAGAAAATATTTGAAAGTTATGAGCGTCGAAAGTTCCACATTTCGCTACAAATTTGCAAAAGTGTGTATTCGTACGCGAACTAGCTTCCTACTGCTCATCACAGCATCTATCTCTTCCGTGCGTGTTGTCGGTTGATATAAAATGCATTTTAACCCCGCGCACAAAATAGTTCGTGCCGTCTCGACTAGTGTAACCTTAAGTCTTAATCTGTCAATTTAAACGCGGGTAGTCTTTTGAGAGGTCACAGGGATCTACGTGCTGATGGTGATCACCGGGATCTGGGTTGGTTTTAGTGAGGTCCAAAAGTCCAAAAGTCCAGGCGCCTTTTGAAGGATTCCCACCGCCAACAAAAAAAAAATGTATCGAACTAATTATAATCTACTTACCGCCGTGTGACGACAAAGTTTTCTTCAATGTTTTATGTTATCAAGACTATATGTCTATGGCTATATCTAGGAAAACTGAACTGTATTATGAATTGTCTGTTTTGCTTTGACAACACCAAAAAAAAAACAAATTTCTGTCCTCGATTTGGTACGTTAAAAGGCTGAAAGCAAACACATGCAAATACTGGAAAACCGTCAGGTGAAATTGATGGTTCAAACAAAGGCATCGCTTGTCCCAATAGATAGGACAGGTTATACTCGTATACCTAAAGTAAATAGGTAGTGATCCATCATGAAATGTGACAACGTAATCTAGTGGGAGGTCGTTGCCTCGGTTTAATTGCTGTAGCGGATTTATTTACTAAAGCTGCTTTTTGATGGGCCTCATCGGAAGCTGGAAGTCGCCCAAAGGGTTGTGGAGAGGGCTTGGAGGGGAATTTGAGAATTGGATGGAATGGAGCTGATCTCATGATAGAGCCAGAAGGATGCAACTCCTAAACCAGACAAGATAGTACCACCGTGTTTTAGCTAATTGGATGTGCATTGACAAGTGATAATGCATTTAGTTTGTGCAGTTAATGTAGTGTGTGTTGCCAGTGATCACTTATGTGACGAAGACGTGGTCGCTCGCGTGGGCCTTATCAAAAAGCTTAAAGTCACCCAAAGGGTAATGGAGAGGGCTATGCTCGGAGTTTCGCAAGATAACCAGGTTTACCGACATAGCTCGAAGAATTGCCATACTTAAGTGGCAGTGTGGAAGGCAAATTGCTCGCTTGAGCGGTCAATTTGCCTTCCGGTCTGCCTTGCGGTCGATGGAGCCGAAATTTTTTGGAGCGGCGACCGCGTAACGGAAGACGCTGTGTTGGAAGGCCTTCTATACTCTGGCTAAGATGAAGGTACAATATTTACCAACAAAGCACTCACAGCTCAATCAGCTGATAGCAGGGGTGACAACCTCAGGTTCGCTCCAATCTCATCTTCTAGTCCTATGACCTTGGATATTTTATGTTCTCAAAGTATCTTTCATCTGTACTAACTCAGTTAAATCGATGTACAGTAGATAGAATATTCTATATCGAATTCGTTCTATTTTTGTTGTTGAGCAGAGGATAGCCCTAAAAACCGACCAAGTGCTAGTCCGACTCGCGCGTGAAGGGTTCCGTACCATTATTGCAAAAACATCACGTTTGCTGTATGGGAACCCCACTTAAATATTTATTTTATTCTGTTTTATTTGTTGTTATAGCGGCAACAGAAATATATCATCTGTGAAAATTTCAACTGTCTAGCTATCACGGTTCATGAGATACAGCCTGGTGACAGACAGACAGACAGGCAGACGGATCGTGGAGTCTTAGTAATAGGGTCCCGTTTTACCCTTTGGGTACGAAACCCTAAAAATGCAGATTTACTTTGTTATTAAAGATTGTATCTTCAAAATGGTTGGCGTGTAGGTGGAGCTATGACCGGCGAAGCAAAGAGGAAGGTTATGTTTTTTTTATTAAACGTAATATTTTAAAATTTTGACTTATTTCCTGCGAAACAATCCCAAACTATTTAAAAAAATATTTGATGTTTCAATCAGCAATCGACGGGATAACAATAAATTATGGGGAGTCTTCTTTTCGATTCGATGGCACATTTAATTAGATTGTCTGGGCCCAGTAGGTGGCCACGCTTATTGCAGCGTCAGAAGCACTGTGCAGGTCTTTCAGGGTGCAAGTGAAAGGACAGCCAGGACACTCTAGCAAGTGGGGCATAGTCTGTACAGGGGCACCACACTCGCACCGGGTGTTAGACGAGTCAATAATCCCCCACTTTGCCAAGTTATATTTGCAGCGGCCTACTTGGGTACGAAGCCGATTCAATGCCTTCCATATAGGCCACTGCAGTTCTTGACCAAGCGGTAGTTTATGGAGAGCAAAATCGCATGTCGTCAGAAACGCAAGTAGTCAAATAAGCATTTCGTCATCTCTCAGGATAGACTCGCAACTTGCCAGAACCAGAACTCGACAGACACGCAGTTCGGCAGACACGCAACACGACCATGGGCGTAAAAAGTAGCCAATGACAAGTAATCATCCGATTATGCTTCCTGAAATTACGTACCACTTACAAAGGTATTTAAGTATTATTTTATTAACCGACTTCCCAAAAAGGAGGAAGTTCTATGTTCGACATTATGTATATTTTGTGTATGTTCACCGATATCTCCGTCAATTGTGGACCGATTTCAAAAAATCTTTTTTTGTTTAAAAGTGTATGTTCCGAATATGTCCCATTTTAATTTGGTGAAGGACTGACGAAGAAATTCGAAGATATACAACAGAACTCTTCAATAAACAATGGCAAATCTCTCGGGATTGCTGCAATCGCATGTCTGTTTGTTGTTTATACCATTTTATAACATAACATCACGCCAGTACGCTCTTAAGGGGTACGCAGATCTCTCATTTCACCGGTTATGTTCAAGTTTCATGATATTGTGGTAATATATTCTGGCGTTATACGAGTAGGTAACTTACTAAACAACTTGCCTATTAGGTAGGTACAACTAAAAAGTGAAAAATAAAAAAACTTTTCACAAAAAAATACTACCGACTTCCAAATAAAACTACAAAGTGAAAAATAACTTTATTTTTGGAAGTCGGTGTCCATAACGCAATAAATTGGTACCTACGAAAGACACCGACTTCCAAAAATAAAGTTATTTTTCACTTTGTAGTTTTATTAGGAAGTCGGTAGTATTTTTTTGTAAAAAGTTTTTTTATTTAGCCCAAACACGATGGTGGCATCTTGTCTGGTTGAGGAATTGCTATGGCCACGATGAAACCAGCTCCATAGCACCATATTATTTCAATGTTTCCAAAGGTACATAAGAACGGCAAGTTACGAATTCATCGGATGCCAGAAAGTGCTTGAAAAATGGTTAACTAATGTTGTCGGTAGCAGTGGTGGCCCAGTGGTATCGGCCGCGACTTACAAGTTGTAGGTTTTTTTTTTTAATTATTGATATGCTCGCGCATGACCACTATCTCACCTGATGGTAAGTGAGGCAGGCGCTTTACTTTGTGTAAATTATTTCATCACCACTGCTCTCAAAACGGTGAAGGAAAACATCGTGAGGAAACCGGCATGTCCTAGAACCAATAATTCGAAGACATGTGACATCCACCACCCCGCACTGGGCCCGCGTGGTGGATAACGGCCCATTCCCTCTCACAGAGAGGAGGCCTGTGTCCCAGCAGTGGGAACATTAAAAGGCCGATGATGAATTTTGCCGGACACATATCGTGGTATGTCGTGGTGGCCCTGTGGCTAAGACCTCGCCTCTCGTGCTTAAGGTCGTGGGTTCGAATCCGGGCAAGTACCAATTTGACTTTTTCTATTCATATGTACTTTCTAAGTTTATCTTGGACATCGCAGACAACGGTGAACGAACATCGTGAGGAAACCTGAACTTTAGCGAGTTTATTATAAGATTGTGCTCCATAGGTGTAATTGCTGCGAGGCATTCCAATGCGAGGATAAACTAATAAATATGTATGAAAACAAACAATAATAAACCAACATTTACCTCTTAATGATAGCTAGTTATTAGTTTAGATTAGCAGATTGAGTTATGTAAATCGAGTTAGTGTTGGTGTAATGAATGAATAACTAAAAGTAAACGACTGCTCAGCTGTACATGAGTTTCCTTGTAGTTTTACTCATCTATTGTTTAATGGAAAAACATTTCCTTAAAATTATTTTCATGATGGGGTAAAACCGTCAAAAATAATTAGTATATAATCAAATATTATGTATGATCTAATACCTAAAATGCAAGTAAACAATAAAAACCGCATTTTCCTGTAGTTATTTATTAGTGCGTTAATTCATTAAATAAAGTAGGGAGGTACCTAAATGACAAATAATAACGTTTTATTGTTAATATTTATTTACCCCCGGGGCTTCGCTCCCGTCAACTGGCCTGCCTATCCTGTCTGTCCTGCCTACCCTGCCTACCTACCTACCCAACCCTACCTACCTAATAATTTGTATCTATCATCAATAGTTTTCTCAGCGCACGCCAAAGATTGAATTTTATAGGCAACATTTTGCTACCTTGGGTTACATTATTGCAATTTTCATAAGGATCTCTAATTTTTTTTGAAAATATATTGTAGCCTATGACACTCAGAAATAATGTAGCTTTCTACTGGTGAAAGAAATTACAAAAATCGGTTCTGTAGATCCAGAAATTACCCCTTACAAACGTCACAAACTTTACCTCTTTATAATTTTAGTATAGATTAGTATAGATATAGATATAAGAATGAGTATAGACAATTCAACTCATCCGTGCGCGCGGCGCCACGTGTGCGTGCGCTTATACATTATGCATTTGTGTGGCAGTGACGCGGCAGTCGTCGGTCGTCCAAGCAAACAACCACCCACACATGCTTACCCACACATAGCACCGCGCGCAAAGATGAGTTGAACTATCTATAATAGATACCTATTCTTTAATAATAAAAGAAAAAGTGTTATTATAATTATTTATTTATTATGTCAGAATGAGTAATACCTACTGTTTGTAGTCCTTCAAGTTTCGGTATTCAAAATTTTTTTTTCAGTTCGGCTCACGCTTGAAAAAAAAGCTTTAAAAAGGGCACGAAGCTAGCTTGAAAATTTAAGAACCTCGCCTCGAATAGTTAAGATTTACTTTTACCATTCATACCGACAGATATAGAAGTCTACTTCAGCATAAAAGCAACAGAACTGAGGATACAAGAGCGAGCGCGAAAATTTTTGGCACCTAGCCTCGGAATGTTTAAATTTTCCTTTTACCTACGTTCATCTATACCACAGATATCGCATTTTTGTAAACTTTTAGATCCATAAGTAACGCCATTAAAGGAACATGAACTCAAAATTTTGCATTTTTGTTTTAAATACTTACTTTTTGCTTACTACGCTCATCTTTACTACAACTCTTGAGAACTTATTCCTGATTATATTGAAAAAAACCGGCATCTGTGCAAATTTCAACTGTCTTGCTATCACGGTTCATAAGATAGATACGGCCTGGTGACAGACAGACAGACTGACGGACCGCGGAGTCTTAGTAATAGGGTCCCGTTTTTACCCTTTGGGTACGGAACCCTAAAAACGAAGATATTACATATATCGTATTGATAATGATATAAGGAAATAATCCTAAAAAAAATATTAAATAAAATACTGAAAAGAAAAGTAAATCCTTGAAAATAGTTATTTTCTAACGGACTATGTATTCGGATTTAGTATTTTAAAGCGAATTCGCCAGTGAATTTTGTCAGCAGATTTCATTTGTTTGGTTTGATGCCATTTCCAAAAGTTTCAAACAATAGTTCGAAAGTTATTGTGAAATCCCCTGTATTCTTTCAACACTCATTTGCTATGATTAACGTCTTGTTGCAACCTATTTTAATTAGATGCCAAAAGTGGGAGAATCGTTCGCTAGTTAAATTTGAGGTTTGCTGGTCAGGGTCCGTGGGTCCCTTTAGCTTGGGGGCCCCGATGCACGGCACCGCCTGTCCCTCCGATAGCTACGCCCCTGAGCCGGCGCCCGGCCCAGTGCGGGTTGGTGGATGTCACAATTATGTCTTAGAATTTTTGTTTCTAAGACATGCCGAATTCCTCTAGTTGTTTTCGTTAACCGTTTTGAGAGCAGGTGAAGAAATAATACACACAAAGTGAAGCGCCTGCCTGGGTTCGAACCCACGACCTATAGCTTGAAAGTCGCGGCCGTTACCACAGGGCCAACACTGCACGAAAAAAACATGCAGATAATGAGATTGTATTCCAGTTTAGGAATTGTGTTTATCTGCAAAACATGTTTTTAAGAAATTTTAAGTAAATTTGAAGAATTTTATCAAAATGGCGTTTTGTGATAAATTACATCAAATAAGTTTATTAAAGAAAAAAGCTTATCTTGGACATCACTGACATTGAAGGAAAAACTCGTTTGCAATCAGTATACTGTCAAGTATGAACTTTGTACTTGATTGAGGCACATCGCCTTAAAATCTATAGTAGCATTTTGGCTTGTTTAAAATTTATCATGGGCAATGTATCAAGGAAAATTATGTGATAAATACTGTTGAGATAATAATATGATAACTGGCGGGTGACTATAAGCTCTTAGAGCGGTATCAATTTGAGATCGAGTAAGTGACAGATGTATACAAGTCAAATATATCTGTCCCTTATTCGATATCAAATTGATACCGCTCTAAGAGCTTATGGTCACAAACCTGATGTTTTTTTTAAATAACAAGTTTTGCTTTTTGTTATTATGTATCTTTATTGGAGTAATCAAAAAAGAAACACATTTACAACACAAACTCGCAATATCAAACGGCACGGAAATAATAAAATAACAAGTAAAATTTTAAAATCGCGGCAGATTTTTGTTCCATGCTTTTAAAACTACATAATTTATCTAGTAGTAGACACGTTTCGATAAACAATCTATTGAACACGTAATTATGACTCGATATCTTGCGAAAATACTCCGATACAAACAGTAAAACGCCCATTTTGAACGGCTAAACCTGATAATCAACAAACATAGCTAAGAATACTCTCGATAAATTCACCTTTCTAACAAAAAACTGGCCAAGTGCGAGTCGGACCCGCGCACGAAGGGTTCCGTACCATTATCGCAAAAAACGGTAAAAAAAAACACGTTTGTTGTATGGGAGCCCCACTCAAATATTTATTTTATTCTGTTTTTATGACGTATTTGTTGTTATAGCGGAAACAGAAATAGATCATCTGTGACAATTTCAACTGTCTAGCTATCACGGTTCATGAGATATAGCCTGGTGACAGACGGACGGACAGACAGACAGACAGACAGACAGACTGACCGCGGACCGTCTTAGTAATAGGGTCCCGTTTTTACCCTTTGGGTACGGAACCCTAAAAACACTAAATCAAAATCGGTTTATCTGTTTAGGAGCTATGATGCCACAGACAGATACACAAATACACAAACACACAGATACACACTTATAAAACCTTTCCTTTCTTCTTCTTTCGTGTGAGGTGTGGCCACCTCTGGTGTCAGAGTTAATTCCTTTTTCGTCGGGTGTTAAAAATCAACTGCATCGCCATAATTGTGTTTTACAAATGACAGGTAAGCCATATTATCTTCATCATCCTCTAAACATCTTCACAATTTATTTCGGGATCAGCATAGCATGCCACTTTGTGAAGGAGATCGGGCTAATTAATAACAGCCGCATGGGCTTACCGAGATCGGTCTGTGGATGGGTGACCATCTTTACATAGCGAATTTCCTCAGTGCATCGGAAAGCACACTAAGCCGTTGGTCCCGGCTGTCATTTGAAGATCTTTGGCAGTCGCTGTGATAGTCAGAAGCCAGAAAATCTAACTTCAGTCATGCAAAGAAGAAGAGGCTTACTCAGTTACTGGGTTTTGGAGGTCAGATCAGCAGTCGTTCCATGTGAAATACTGGTTAGACCGAAAGAGGCCAACCCCAGCATATTTGGGAAAATGATAGACAGATTGATACTGGCTTAGGCAAGGTACAGCTGGGTAAGTTATTTACGAGTCTATTCATTATATAAACGTCCGTTTCCAAGGTGAAATCGCTAACCAGCGACGAACATTTGATAGTAATTGTCACTTTATCTTTTTTTTTTATCTTATATAGGCTCGCGCTTGACCACCATCTCACCTGATGGTAAGCGATGATGTGGTCGATTATGCAGCACGCTTGCCTAGAAGTAACCTATTCACTCTTGACTTAAAGACCCCTAGGTTGTAGCTATCGGGAAACAGACTCCGGCAGGGAATTTCACGCCTTAGCTGTACGCATAATAAAAGTATTCTCAAAACGTTTAGTGCGTATGGGTGGGATGTCCACAATGTACCGATGGCGTATCGCCGTACGTCTGGTAGTCCGAAGATGAAATGGGCTGGGCGGTCATCATACTATTATTAGCCGTCATCTCGTAATAAGGTAATCCTTATCAATGAAGCGTTTTAAGAGATAACAGGTCATAACATAAATAAAGCGTCAATGACCCTTATCATTGACGCTACAGGTCATAGTATATTTGCGAAGATTTTCCTTGTATTTTGTACCGTAGAAAATACGGCAGTTTGGAGTTCAAAGATAAATCGACATTGGAGATATAGTTAATATTGTGTTCTACGTAATATATCTATACTTCTATACTAATATTATAAAGAGGAAAGATTTGTATTTTTGTATGTACCGAATAAACATAAAAACTACTGGACCAATTTCAAAAATTCTTTCACAGTTGGGAAGCTACACCACTCCCGGGTGACATAGGCTACTTTTTATCCATGTATTTCCACAGGAACGAGAACTACGCGGGTGTAACCGCGAGGCGTCCGCTAGTTATTAATATAAAAAATTGTGTTGCGTTATAACTTTTTTACAATAACGTTATTGAACTAAAGGTACTACCTAAATCTAATATCACTTATCTTTAAACATCCAATGAGCGCAAGCACGATATTACTTCAATGTTTCCGTAGTTACATAAGTACGCCAAGTTCAGCTTAATCGGATGCAGGCAGTCCTTGAAACATGGATTACTGGTTGCTGGACACACATACGATGGCAAGGTTACAAATAAAGCTTGTAATGATAAAGAGGCTCATCGGCAATGAAGCACTGGTTGTGCCAAAGCTCCAGAGCCTTGAACATCGTCGCCGAGTTGCCAGCTCGTCGGTTTTTTATCGGTTGCATTTCGGGGAGTGTGCGATGGAACTGCATGATCTAATTCCATAGCCCGTTTCATCATCGGACTGTACGAGACTATATTATTATGACGATGCGTCATCGGTACATGGTGGGCATAGTAGCATTCCCTTCCGGAGACTGTGTTCCCCGATAGCTAACAACCTCGGGGTCTTTAAGTCAAAGTTACTTCTAGGCAAGCGTGCTACACCGTCGACCACATCATCGCATAACATCAGCTGAGATAGAGGTCAAGCGCAAACCCATCTATAATAAAAAAGAGGATTTTTGGAGGTAAAATTCTCATTTCGAGCACTAGAATGCAGATCATCTGCTAGTATTTAATTTTTAAACAAATATAAAGTTCGTAACAAAGTTTGTCTCGCAATCACGCTTAAACTTCTGTATGGATTTAGATGAAGTTTGGGGACATGGACAGACCTAGAGTCTAGATTATCACATAGTCCTACCTGTGATAATATAAATGCCTTTCACTTGTGTAAATGGAGTAGTTTCCTTAGAATTTCTAGGTTTTACTCGCAGTAAAACCAAGGGCAACAACAGCTAATTATCATTATATTCATCATTCTAATGTTATTAGAAGCGATGGAGCACTACTGTGGACGCCCTCTGCCCCAGCTAGAGACAGGATCTTAAGGTTGCCCTAGTCGACGGCACGAACTATTTTGTGCGCGGGGTTAAAATGCATGCTATCTCAACCGACAACACGTGCAAAAGAGATCGATGCTGTGATGAGCAGTAAGAAGCTACTTCGCGTACGAATTTGCACTTCTGCAAATTTTGTAGCGAAATGGATGATGATTTAGGACGAAAACGAGCGCGCGAAATTTTATAAGAGACCTTTGGAAGTATGGATATCATGATAAAACGACTAAATTTATATTTTCAAAATATAATTATTTGCAATGTTGAACTACTAATCTATTCCAGTATGGTGGCTGTTTTGCAATTTTCCTTCTTCTTATGGTATTTATTTCCGCCCAAAGATGCGTTAAAATTAGTATTGAATTATGAAACTTTCGACGCTCATAACTTTCAACTTTTTCTACTTCCATACAGGGCTAGATAATGATGAGACAAATTGATATCAGTTTAATTTTGAACGTAAGTCGTCAAATAGAGGAATATTCGCCAGACAACGTTTGTATGGGACAATGGTCGACTAATGCAACCTTAAGTCAAGGTTATTAGAATCATGACACCTGTTATTCACCCAACAGAAGTCACAAATCAAGATACTAGTGTTTTCATAAAAAACGATTAAAGCTTTATTAATTTTAGTTTTAACCACGGTCGTATTATTATCTCATTAATTAAATGTTTATAATTACATTCTAAATCGTGAGATAACTGGTCAGTCAATAATAACTAGTGTTGTTTACCCTTATTGACTTTGTTTTCAAACAGTTGACCTGACTTCTTTCGCTGAAGCTATTGACTCCTGCGTAAAAAGGGATCTTCGATATCGGAAAACGAGTTGTGGAACACAATTAAAACTCACCGATAATGAATCTTGTATATAATGTAATTATAAAATTTGTGACCTGTAACATTTGTTCTTTGATTGTAAACAGTTTTCGGTTCAACGGTTTTTGTTGATTTGTCAATGTCAGGACTTACTAGGTAAATGTGACCTACCTTAAAATATTATTGATTTATTAAAGTTTCCTATATTATATAATTCTATATTTCAATTTATCCAAAGCACTGTTGGATCTTTATAAATAACTAGCTGTCCCACGCGGCTTCACTCCCGTCAACTGGCTACGTACCTACCCTATCCTACCTACCCTACTCTACACCTATCCTACACCTACCCTACACCTACCCTACACATACCCTACACCTACCCGTAGCGTGATGTTATATAGCCTATATACCTTCCTCGATAAATGGACTATCTAACACAAAAATATTTTTTTCAATTCCAACCAGTAGTTCATGAGATTACCCCCTACATACAAACTTAGAAATTTTACCTCTTTATAATATTAGTATAGATAATTATTTGTACAGTTTTGTAAGTCTGATTATTAAATTCTAAGTTAGTTTAGTTTATTTGTCTTCTGTGTTTATTTATATCTTATAAAGGTACTTTAGGTAGATTAATCTAATGTATTTTTATTATTCTGTTACTCTCATAGATGTAAATTGATTGTACTACACCTACACTGTTGGACTGATGGTATGCCAATGCCCGTATAATAATGGTTAAAAAAAATTGGAGCACAATTAAAATTGCACAAGACACCTGCCAAGGCACGGTAATGACAAAATCAAAATCAAATATTTTTATTTTACATAGGCCTACATGGGCACTTATAAAACGTCGACAAAAGGTGCACGGTTCGGGTTAGTCGTTTCCTATGGAGAAGAACCGGCAAGAAACTCCATGGTTACTCTTTTAAATTGTTTTGTTTACAATATTTCCATGTCACAGCATTAGTACTTGGTTATGGGGGGACAACGTAGGCCCGACAATAAGTCGTACGAAATTGAAAAAAAAAAACAAACAAAAAAAAAATTATGCACCAAATCAAAAGTTAACAAATGTTAACAATCATCTAGAAAACTAGAAAGCCTACAATGTTCACACATTCACAATAGGTAAAAGAATCTATACAAAGGTGGAGTGACCGAGTTGCATCCAAGGACTTTTAGGAGAAGTGTTGGTTGTCGGGCGGCGAAATGGGCACACGACATTTTTGACATCGTGGGTAGAACCTGGATAAGGTTGGCACAGCAGCGTGGGGATTGGCACGAGAAAAGAGAGGTTAGGGGATGGATTATGAGGTGCTTTAACTTGTTTGTTAGATACGTCTTTTATGAACTAGCAGCTAATAATACTTTAGTGGTTTATACTTACTTACTTTATACATACTTTGGTGAACTCAAGGGTGTCTCTGGGTGAGTATAAATGAAATTCGTTTTATCAGTTTTATAAAAGTAAACATTCACAGATCTATGTTATTTTTACACCCGACGGAAAAAGAGAGGTGTGATAAGTTTGACGTGTGTTGCTGTGTATCTGTTTGTCTGTCTGTGGCATCATAGTGCCTAAACGGATGAACTTTTAGAAAGGTGACTTTGTTGAGAGTGTTCTTAGCTTTGTTTGGCGAAAATCGGTTTAGCCGTTCAAAAGTTATGGACTGTTTTCTGTTTGAAACGGAGTATTTTCGCAAGATATCGTGTCATAATTACGTGTTCGATAGATTGTCGATCGAAGCGTGTCTACTACTAGATAAATTACGTACTTTAAAAAGTATGAAAAAAAAAAATGCCGGGTGTTTTTTTGATGATGATGACGAATTTTAAATTTTTACTTGTTTTGTATTCTGTTTAATTTATGGAAGTGCCTTATCATTGTCATCATAGTATATCATTATGTTAAATTATGTTAAACATAATGATATACTATGATGACTCGTACTCGGTATTTATCATTAAGGTTACACTAGTCGACGGCACGAACTATTCTGTGCGCGGAGTTGAAATGCATTTTATATCAACCGACAACACGTGCGGAAGAGATAGAGCGTACGAATACACACTTTTGCAAATTTGTAGCGAAATGGATAATGATTTAGGACGAAACCGAGTGCGCGAAATTTTATAAGCAGACCTTTGGGAGTCTGGATATCATGAAAAAACGACTAAACGTATATGTTCAAAGTAAAATTATTTGCATTGTTGAACTAATAATCTACCCCTGTATGGTGGCCGTTTTGTAATTTTCCGTCTTCTTATGGTACCTATTTATTTACGCCCAAAAATGCGTTAAAATTAGTGTCGAAATGTGGAACTTTCGACGCTCATAACTTTCAAATATATATATTTTTTAGTTTTTTGTCTCCATGCAGGGCTGATAATGATAAGACATATTTATATCATTTTTTATTTTGAACGTACATCGTTAAATAGTGAAGTAATCCCTAGACTACGTGTGTAAGGAAGAATTATCGACTAGTGTAACCTTAAATACCTAGGTAATACCGTCGTCAAATGTTTTTAAAATAAATAGATTTGTAAGAGGAAAACTAGAAAAAATAACCGTCCTACCTACTATTTATATGAAAAACTTAAAAAAAACTAATCTTGATATGTCATTTAAATGTTTTTTTGTCAAGACTAAGGAAAAGTGTTTATTGGTGTTTTATATTACCTGTTAATTGTTGTAGTTATTTTTTACTTGCACCTTCTTTTAATTTTCTTAGTGCCAAATTAGCGAAAAAAACATTTGTAGTCATCCAGTTTTACAAAACTAAAAGACAGGCAACCAAGGCCTAATTAAAAAAAACAGCCAAGTGCGAGTCGAAATCGCGCACGAAGGGTTCCGATACCACTATCGAAAAAAAAACGCCAAAAAAACACGTTTGTTGTATGGGAGCCCCACTTAAATGTTTATTTTATTCTGTTTAGTATTTGTTGTTATAGCGGCAACAGAAATACATAATTTGTGAAAATTTCAACTGTCTAGATATCACGGTTCATGAGATACAGCCTGGTGACAGACGGATCGCAAAGTCTTAGTAATAGGGTCCCGTTTTTACCCTTTGGGTACGGAACCCTAAAAAAACAATTGTTTTACAAAGGAACTGGTGACCTACGAACCCTCATAGCAATCAGGATTCTTACTTGGTCAGCAGCCTAATTGCGTAAGTATATTATCCAAAGCAAAAGAATCGATTCTTTCCCAAAACCGACTTTACGTAGTGCATTTTGATACGAAAAGTCGTTTTTGGGAAGGAATCGATTCTTTTGCTTTGGATAATATACTTACGCAATTCGGCTGCAGGATTCCTACTTGGTCAGACTTCTGAATTAACAATTCTACGAAAATAGCTCTAGAGACCAGATATTAAGGTTTTATGGACATTCCTAAGAGAGCTATACCTATTAAGAACAAATGATATATCTTGCCTTGGTTCCACAATTTTAAGTCTAGACTTTTCCTGTTCACGCTCGTATGTAAGAGAGAATAATAAACAGTGTTTTTATTCGTTCATGAAAAAACTAACCTAAAGCCGGTTACAAGTACAGTCGATTGCTAAAAAAAAGAAAAACATTGTACTTCTATTGAAAAAATTAGCAATACAAGTCTGAACCGTTTATAGCATATTTATTTTACAGACAGTAGGTATAATACATGGAGACAACACATCAAAACAATAGAGTACAAAGGTAAGTACTGCTTATTTCCCGCCCATTGACCCGCGAAAAACAAAATGAAAAACCTTTATTTTGTACAGAAAAATGAAATAGAATTATATTTTGTCAGCAGAGAGCAAGAGTAAACTGCAATTTTTAAATCAACACATTGATAGGTCGTTCATGCGACTAAATAAAAACATCTACCTTACAAAAACAATACATCGCGGACAGGAAAAACTTACAATTAAATAAAAAGAAAAAATAACATACCTGCTACAGTAACCCTTAGACCCTTAGGCCAGATGGCTTCCAGCTTAGCATCGGGCACTTTGTATGAGGCAGCTTGCACGACGGATGTTGCAATTATCACCAATAAACAGATCGTTAAGGGCGCCATGACGTCCGCAGTCGCTGACAGGTAGCAGCAGACTGACGTTTCGCGTTACGGATTATGCGCATGAACATCTGTGTAGAGCAAGACAATGATTAGAATGTACAAGTAGTTAATAAGTGGGTAAATAATGAAATGTATCTTAATAGTAATTTTAAGAACTGAACTGAACGGGAGTGTGACGTAGTATGTAAGTACACTATATTATGATTGTCTGAGTGCAAATAAGATGTATCAATGCACCAAATATACTCAGTGTTTACTCAGCGTTTGAGATGTTTCATTTCCCTTAAGGTTACACTAGTCGAAAATTCTTCCATACAAACGTAGTCTAGGGATTATGCCACTGTTTGACGATGTACGTTCAAAATAAAAAGTGAAATCAATTTGTATCATCATTATCTAGCCCTGTATGGAAGCAAAAAAGTAAAAAAAGAAAATATTTGAAAGTTATGAGTGTCGAAAGTTCCACATTTCGACTCTAATTTTAACGCATTTTTGGGCACGAAAAAATACCATATGAAGACGGAAAATTGCAAAACGGCCTCCATACAGGGATATATTCGTAGTTCAACAATGCAAATAATTTTATTTTGAACAGATAGATTTAGTCGTTTTTTCATGATATCTAGACTGCCAAAGGTCTGTTTATAAAATTTCGCGCGCTCGGTTTCGACCTAAATCATTATTCATTTCGCTACAAATTTGCAAATGTGTGTATTCGTACGCAAACTAGCTTCCTACTGCTCATTACAGCATCAATCTCTTCCACACGTGTTGTCGGTTGATATAAAATGCATTTTAACCCCGCGCACAAAATAGTTCGTGCCGTTGACTAGTGTAACCTTAAAGTCCCGTCCTTATATGGCGACCGTGACAGTTGTGGACATTAGTTAATCATGTGCGCATTTACTATAAATCGCTCTCAGAGTCAGGGCCATCAATTTGAAAATCTATTGAAAATAATATCATGTGTCAATCAAAAGTGCAGAATGAAGAGGTTTTTTTAAACCAAAACAGTGGCTTCGGAAGCCACAATTCAGCCACGGAGGAGGAGTTCAAATTACATTTATCCACAATAAGCATAGTGGTCATAAGGTCATATGTACGCTGTTGTTTCTCGGGGTTGCTGTTGTTTGTTGTATGTTTTGTGTAGGTACTGATTAGATGTAAGCTGATTGTGACTTTTTATACGACTACAGCAGAAATCAGCCGTGCCATGAGACACAGACCTAAATATTGTGTTTTTGTTTTTTTATTCCTTTATTTTTGTATCGTGCTTCAACTTGTCAAATAAATGTTATTCTTTCTTTCGATATTATGTGTGACTTGAATTATTCTGGACTGACTCTTTTTTTTTTTTGATCTCTTTGGGTTCCATGAATGTTAGATATATGACATTGTAATATTTGTAATTCGCTAGGTAAACTAAGTGGTTGCCTCTAGCAAGTGTATACATCATCATCAGCCTGTTACATTCCGTTTTCGGTTATTCTCATGTAAAATATTGCTGATTATCAAAAATCAAAATGGGTCAGTGGGTCGTCTTAGGGGCGGGGTTTTAGGAGTTGGAGTATACGCTTAGGGCCACTATGAGTAGCAAAGAAAACAAAAAAAAAATTTTTTGGTAAAGAAAAAAAATTGGTCTTAGTAAATTTTCAAGTTTTTTTTTTTTTCTGGAATTTCTTAAATTTGTTGCAGTACCGTGTTGACTTTGGCCATAACAATCATTTAGGTTCTGAGAAGCATAGCCCTACGACACACCGTTGCTGAATTATAGGCCTCTGAATTTTATTTTATTTTGCATAAAACGCTTTATATTTCCAAAATGGTAGCTCGGATGAAAATCTATATAGGAAAGAAATTGTTGCTCTAGTTGATAACCATGAGATAATGTAAGAAAAATAGCGAAAACTTGAAAAAATAAAGATTGAGAATTTTTTATAAAGTGCAGAAGGATCTTTCACCTTGCGTAGCCATAGCGGCAGTGGACTTAGTCAAATTTTCGAAGATTTTTTTTTTACACAATTCGTCCATTTTTTTCGTCTACTTATTAACCTTGTCCATAGAAGCCATTTAAGCTCTGAGACACATGGTCCTATGACGCACCGTTTCCGAATTATGGGCCTCCGAATTTTATTGTATTTTGTATAAAACGATCTATATTTCCAAAATGGTAGTATAAGGCTACACTCCAACCAAATGTTTTATTTCACATAGAAAAACTGGGCACTTATAAAAACGTCGAAATAAATCATATAACTAATAATATCATATAACTTAGTAAAATATTACATACACACGTGCTTTTAATGTTCAGTAAGCCACAACCCGAAGCGGCATGCAGCATCATGGCGACATAGCAATATCATCAATAACGTCAACCGCAACCGGAGAGCAATACTTGCGCAAAATTTAACCACACGCATCCGGTTGCTGCATTTATAATGTAATACTAGCAAACCTCCTATGCTTCGTAAGGGTGCAATATCTGCTGATAAGTTGATATGTCAAAACATTTCAGATTTCTGTGCTAGATTTAAGGTTTACCAGTAGGTAACCCTACACGATGGCGTTTGATGTGGTTTTCAGTGTTACTTTACTGAAAACCGCGTCAAACTCCATCGTGTAGTTTAGAAAAAGAAGCACTCAGACGAAAAGTGACTTTGTAGCTATTGAAAAAATACTTACCTCATCCAGCATCTCATCGTTCAAGACTTATTTGATTTCTCTTGTGTGTGACAAAATGGAATCTTGCAAGCAAATTTTGGGTCACAACCTCGTGGTTGACAGGTGGAAAAGCACACGATAGGTACCTACAATTGGAAATTTCTCCGCACGAGATTCGGTTGTGGTTACTCCACAAATAGTAATCTTATTAAACGTTGAGTTAACTAAACTGTTCTCAGATTGTTTGCTGATTTCAAAGTGTTGTTTTATTATCGGTCTAAATAAAAGCAAACTTAACATTCAATTGAACCGAGATATGTTAATACAGCAGTTACTCTAATGGTTTTTTAGGGTTCCGTGCCTAAACGGTAAAAACGGGACCCTAATAATAAGACTCCACGATCCGTCTGTCTGTCTGTCTATCTGTCTGTCCGTCTGTCACCAGGCTGTATCTCATGAACCGTGATAGCTAGACAGTTGACATTTTCACAGATTATGTATTTCAGTTGCCGCTATAGCAACAAATACAACAGAACAATAAAACAGAATTAAATAAATATTTGAGTGGGGTGAGTTTTTTTTTTGAGTGAGTTCCCATAAAACAAACATGATTTTTTGCCGTTTTTTGCGATAAAGGTACGGAACCCTTCCTGCGCTAGTCCGACTCGCACTTGGCCGGTTTTAATGATATCCGGAGATAAGCAAGTTTGCCTAGAAGTAACCTATTCAATCTTGACTGAAAGTTTATTAATTACCTACAAAGCTATGTTCGGCATGTACACGCTTTTATAATAAACTTCCAAGAGACGTACAAGATCTAAGTCGTAATAAATTCAAATCATTCATTAAACGTAAGTTGTGCCAGAAAGCTTTTTATACCGTTAAAGATAATGTTGAGGACAAAAGACTTTGAAGGCGATTGAGTTGCTCCAATTTTTTATTTTTTTTACAGCCTGAATTTTGTTTTTTTGGTATTGTTGCAATTATACCTTTATACACCGTGAAATTTAAGTGGTTGTTTTCCCGCGGCAGAACGACTTGCCTTAAGGAGTACTTTCGAAGCATAGAGTTAAAGTAAAAAAATAACGATGTTTTTGTTTTAAAATAATAAAAAAAAAAAACATAAACTCGAAAAAGTGAGTAACAATAGTAACTTGTAGGTACTAGGTACTACGGTGAATAATACGGTGGTGACGCGAGTAGTACCTAGTACCAACAAGTTACTATTGTTACTCACTTTTTCGAGTTGATGAATATTTTTTAAATTATTTTAAAATAAAAACATCGTTATTTTTTTTACTTTAACTCTATGCTTCGAAAGTACTCCTAAAGGCAAGTCGTTCTGCCGCGGGAAAACAACCACTTGAATTTCACGGTGTATAACCTTGCACAATGTAAAAGCAAAATTATGTAGGTAGGCACTAAAAGTATTGAAAACGGAACTGATTAATCCTGTTCCCCGTACTAGTTTAAACTGTACTACTGTGGAACAGCCCGCCTCGATCACCGCACAGTTACCTTTAGTGTTACACAAGTGATAAAAACATATTATTTTAGAAAAACATTTCGTAGACGAAACAAAGTACAGCAGATGTAATTTATTAGGGTAAACGTAAAAAAAAAATGGAATTTATTATTTCTGTCTTTGTAGGTAATTCTTAAAATTGACATAGTATACGTAAAATTTTTCGATGCTCAGTTTTTTTACACAAAATATTGTTGTTTGCAATACAATTACATAAAAACTAATTACCCGGCTGCAAGGAAAGGGTTATGTTTTTCGAGCGTATCTTGTATGTTTGTATGTATGTATGTTTGTATGTATGTAATATTCTTTATTACCTCATATCTTTCAAACTACTTGGCTGATTTTTATAATTAAGACATCGTTAGATAGGTATTGACCGCCCAAGTGTTCTTAGCTAAGAGCCGTTAAAAAAAGTAACATAGCGGATTTTGGGCGCCATATTGTGGGGGTTGCAATTTTTTTTTTCTTCCATACCCATAGAGTGGGGTATCAAAATGAAGGGTTTTTGGAGGAGATTACAAAAATATAAACTAATTATATGTTTAAAAGTCATTCGAAAAAATAGTGATAACTAAAAAGTTGTAAATAAAAAAAGTTAATTTAAAAATCAAAAACCCGCCCGCTTAAAAAGCTGTAAACAAGAAAAATTCATCCTGTGCAGTCGGAGGATCAGGGGGTCAGCCAGTTTACGAATATGTATCCTCCCACTGCACAGCATGCATTTTTCTTGTTTACAGCTTTTTAAGCGGGCGGGTTTTTGATTTTTAAATTAACTTTTTTTTTTATAATGAAAAATGGGTTTTAGGTCGGAAATGTACCGCTTATCACAACTATTCCAAACTAACTACTATATAATTAAAGTATTATATTATTTTAATTATTGTGAATGTGAATACAATGAGGGTCATTCTTTTTTTTTTTAATTTTTCTCAGTTAATTTTAATCACAGATAATATAACACTACGTTTTAATCATGGTCTGGCAGTTTGAGTAATTTATGCGGCCTACCCAAATTTTCTTTCTTTGGTATTGTTCGTCGAATCGTTGAGCTCCTTAAATACTGATTTGATCTGCACCATTACTGACAAATGCGTGCACTGACTGGACAGGTCCACTCAATCTGGCTGGTTCTTCTTCTCTCAAAAGACCATTTCACATGATCTAACCAAGATTATGTCTGGACTTTAAAAGAGACTGTGACCTCTAACTTTGTTTCGGCCTTTTTTATCAGAGTAGCCAGACATGAAACACCGAACTCATCTAGTTTAAAAAAGTATGAGAGATGATGAGAGAGCGGTGGTGGCCCAGTGGTATCGGCCGCAACTTACAAGTTGTAGGTCGCGGGTTCGAGCCCAGGCAGGCGCTTTACTTTGTGTAAATTATTTCATCACCACTGCTCTCAAAACGGTGAAGGAAAACATCGTGGGGAAACCGGCATGTCCTAGAACCAAAAATTCGAAGACATGTGACATCGACCAACCCACACTGGGCCCGCGTGGTGGATAATGGCCCATTCCCTCTCACAGAGAGGAGGCCTGTGTCCCAGCAGTGGGAACATTGATGGGCTGATGATGTGATGTGATAAAAGTATGATCGACATGTAAGTATTTTTACAAACCAACTTACAGAAATTTAATCATTTATCAATCATTTATCATTTGTGTACACATAAAGTAATTTAAAGCTCTTTTGAGGATATATATTATAATATGAAAACAAAGTCGATATGAATAATTCGCCCGTTTTACCTCTGGTCACAGGTGGTAGATGAGGCTTCTAATTCTAACAAATTGCACCTATTTAGTTTGGCTTAACCATACCACAGGTAAGCCAGGCAACTAAATACTTATGTCTTTTTTGTTTTCGCTACTAATTCGACTATAACTCACATAGTCCAATCTAATAATAAAGAAGACGAAGTAATTTTGATGCAAAGGAGATTGCCCATACACAGGCCCCTTATGAGGTATCGTGTCTGCGATTTCAATATTATCCAAAAATAAAATTTATATATTGTGTTTTTTTTTCCATCCGTGTCCTTTACTCTTTATGTACAGACAACAACAGATCAGGTTTCTTCACTTGGACATTTGTATGCACCTTATTGCATTGTAATAAGGGTTCATTTCAAGAACAGAAACATCGTTATTTCTCGTGAACCCCACAAAATAAATAAAAATTGTTTTCTAGTTATGAATATAACGTGTTTTTTCTACAATATACAACCAAATTCATCAAGATACAACCATTTTTTCAAAAGGGCCCAAGTTCCCTTACAAAATGGGCATCCCCCTTTTGTTTTGACTATCGGCCCTTTTACTCGTATAGCCTTCGTGACATTTGTGCGTTAGAGGAACTAGAATCATTTCTGGAGGAATTAGGTGCGATTTAAACGCAAATGTATAGTCTAGCTAGCTATCCAACGGACTAGCGAGACAACTGCCTGACCTCTGAATAGGAAACAGAAATGCTCTCAAAACATTTGGAACTTAAATTTGCTTTGTTTGATTCGATTTGATTTTTGATTTGTGTTTTGAGATTTTCGAATTAGTTGATACTTAAAAAAAAGTTGATAAAAAATAAATGAAAATAAACCGTATGCTTTAGAAGCAAACTAAAAAAAGACTTAAACAAGAAGAAAATCATACTGTGCATTTGGAGGATACATATTCGCGAGCTAGCTGACCAAAACCAGATGTATGCGTTTTAGTTAACATTTTTTTTTCGAATTACCTTTAAACATATAAATGTTACATATTATTGAAATCACCTCTTAAACCATTTTATTTTGTACCTCACACGAAAAGCTTGGAAGAAAAATAAAATGGGCCCCCACAATATGGCACCCAAAAGCCGGCATTTTTCTATTTTCTAAATTTATTGTAGCCAGTGACACTCGCAAGGTCAAGACGAATCGATTGACGTAAGAATCATCAAAATCGGCCAACGCGTTTGGTCTCTAGAACGCCACATAGGAACAAACATACATAGACTAATAAACACATTAGCCTCCTTCGCCAGTCGGGTAAAAAGCCATCCAAATTAATTCAAAGTTGGTGCAATAGGTTATATATCTACTTTCAATATATCTATCAGCCATCATCTCAGTATTCACCTCATTTTCAGCCATGTCCTCTTTCACTCATTCCATCTATCTTTTCCTTGGTCAATTAATTTCATCGTTATCATCTGCCTAGCCTTTTTTCGGTTTCCAGTCTAACAACATGCAGTTGAGTACGATTACTTTTTTTATGGAGGGACTGCCGATCTCATCTCCACGAGCTAGTAACTGGATAGTACGAATTCCATTGGTAAGACTGGTAATCATCTATCCTTACTTATTCATATTCAAAACTTATCTCATGAATAATCATCATCGTCATCAGCTTACAGCAGTCCACTGCATGATATAGGGCTCTCCAATAGCATAACATTTATATCGATTCTCGACAACCCTTATCCAGCTATTACCAGCCACACTGCGAAGATCGTCGCTCCACCTAGCTCTGTTTCGTCCCACCTTTCGTTTACTGGATCGCAGTCTTTGCTTAAGGTAAGTCGATTTTTCTTCCATACAAACGTAGTCTGGCGATTACTCCACTGTTTGACTGATATCAATTGATGAGATAAATTGAAATGATATCAATTTGTCTCATCATTATCTAGCCCTGCATGGAAACAAAAAAGATAAATAAAAATATTTCAAAGTTATTTGCGTCGCGTTCAACACTAATTTTAACGCATCTTTGGGCGGCAATAAATACTATTAGAAGAAGGAAAATTGCAAAACGGCCTCCATACAGGGATAGATTAGTAATTCAACAATGCAAATAATTTTATTTTGAAAATATACATTTAGTATTTTATTCATGATATCTAGACTCCCAAAGATCTGTTTATAAAATTTCGCGCGCTCGTTTTCGTTCTCCATTTCGATACAAATTTGCAAAAGAGCTAATTCGTACGCGAACTAGCTTCTTACAGCTCATCACAGCATCTATCTCTATTGCACGTGTTGTCGGATGAAATAGCATGCATTTTAATCTTGCGCACAAAATAGTTCGTGCCGTCGCCGTCGACTAGGGGAACCTTAAGAACACGTCTACCCAACGGTCATCGGTTCTACGGCTAATATGGCCGGCTCATTACCAATTTATTTTAAGTTTGCTTATTCTGTGAGTTATGTTGACAACTTAGTTCTCTCACTGTTAACTAATCAATACTATTAACTAATCAGTAAATTTAGTCAGCTATCGGTGAGTACATTTACTTTTCTTGACGTGCGGGTATATCGAAATAATTGTATCGTCCGTTATTCTTTCTTTTTTTCACGCTTGTTCGTTTAATTTCCATATTTAATTATGTTGTCTAATAATGATGACCCACCTGATCGTGGTGGAGAAATATTATTCCGCCGAAATAATAAACCAAGGTCACTGACGACCTCCGCTAATGCAAAACGTTTATTTAGTGAAATGTCTCCTTCATATATTTCACCCGAAGACAGATCAAAGCGAATGCAGACATCAGAGTCAATTTTATTGTAAGCTCGCCGATATTAAATGTCACTAACGCATGCAATGGCGACTACTGTGATTTGGTTTCTCAGGCGTCTGCGTATCTGACCAAAATTAACGACCTTGTCAATGACCAAGGGTCCCGGATGAATGTTGCTAACAAATCCGCTATTATGGATATGACTCAGCGCGTAACGGCTATTGTCTCATTGCTAGCCATAAAATCATCCGCTAACGAGACTAAGTTGGCCAATACTGAACGCGAATTGGATAAAATGAAACATAATTCCGGTGTCGATATTGCCAAGTCTGATGTCAATAATATGTCATATGCTGATAAATTAAAACTTCGTTTACCTAAAGTCGTACCCGTGGTGGATTCACGCGCCAAACTTCCGTGTCTTGTGGCCTACCCTACTGATGAGCGATCAACTGATTACGCAACGTCTTCCGCGACTAAACAAGCGCTCATGAAAGCTATAAATCCTAGTGATGGCTTTCAAATTGTAGGTGTCAAAAAAGCTGCGAAATCTGGCGTCGTGTTACGTGTCGCAAACGATTACCAAATCAAAAAATTGCAATCGGTCGATGCCATTAGGTCCGCTGGCTTACGACTTGAGAAACCGAAAGGCCGTAGGCCTCGTATTTTGGTTAAAGACGTCCCGTCGTCAATGGAGGACACTGCCTTTTTGCATGCATTGTACTGTCAAATCATTAAAGACGAGTTGCCATTAAATGAAGCCGACTTTATTAAATCAACAAAAATTATACGTAGGCGTTCGCTAGACAACGGTCGGAAATGGATAGGCATTGAACTCGAGTCCGCGGTCCGGAAACATTTAGTCTCGACTAAGGATAAACTGTTTATTGATTGGGCGACTTGCCGTTTCATTGATGATGTCGAGATAGTACGTTGTGCACATTGTCAACAGTTCGGTCATGTTAAGAAACACTGCACTATTAAATCACCTACCTGCGCTAATTGCTCTGAGGCACATGAAACCAAAGACTGCCCGCATAAGGACATTTTAAATTATACACCGTCTTGCGTTGCTTGTAAACGTTCCAAGAAATCATATGACCATCGCTGTGGATCACACGAGTGTGCAACTTATAAACTTAAGCTCGAACAACTTATCCTCAACACCAACTACTAAAATAATGGATAGATTAACCATAGGACAATTAAATCTCCACAACGATAGGGTGGCGACTTCTGAACTAGACAAACTTACTATCGATTATAACTTGGATATAGTGCTTGCTCAAGAACAATATCAAAACGCGTGTTTACGTCACAAAGTAGTACAGTTGGATGGCAAAGCACGAGCCGGAATTTACGTGGCCCGTTCTTCTAACTTCACAGTAACGTCTTTGCGTAACCTTATGACACCCCATTGTGCCGTTGCGGAGGTCTCATTGTCTTCTTTTAAAGTTTACGTTGTGAGCTGCTACTTTCAATATTCAGACCCTGTTGCTCCTCATATACATAATCTCCGTCACGTCTTGCAGTCGCTCGCGGGCTGCAAAGTTATCGTTGGCGCTGATGTTAATGCGTCTTCGACTTTATGGTATGGCAAAGTTCGGTCTACGGATTATGAACGACGCTGCGCTGTTGAAGATTTCATTGCTGAAATGAATCTGACTATTCATAATACCCCTGACGCACCACCAACTTTTTGCAGCCAAATGGGCGAATCTTGTATTGACGTCACACTGTCTAGTGCAGACGTACGCTTGGATAGGTGGCGTGTCATACCGGACGCGTCTTGTAGTGATCATCGCTTGATCGTGTACGAATTTGTTCCGGTTTTTACTCAGGGTACGACACATGCAATTGGTAACTTTAGGTATAAATGTAAGGGTGCGAATTGGGAATTCTTTAGCTCGCTTCTTGCGTCTCACGCCAAAGATTTCACTCGTGATGGGCTGTCAGCTGAGGAAAGTGCTGAAATTATGTCAGACACCTTTACTTACTGTGCTGACATTGCCATTGGTCGTGGATCTATGACCAATGTACGTAGATGCGATTGGTGGTGTGACTACCTAACTGAACAGCGTAAGGGTTATCGCCGAGCGCGTAAACATCTTAATAAGCTTAAAAAACGTAAGGTCACCGGTGACCCTCTTTCCATTGCGTTGAATGCTTTTGGAGTTGCCAGGTCCCGCTACAGAGCATCGGTGGAAAAATCTAAGGGTAATTTATTGCGTAAAATAGTAGACAAATTAGATAAAGAGGGTCCGTGGTCTCCTTTATATCATGAGTTTAAAGCCAATCGATCAGTCGACCTCGCGTTTGTTCAGAACATTAAAGTAAATAATAAACACACCGCCGGTATTGAGGAGACAACTGAAGCTTTGCTGAACACTCTTATACCTGATGACTTACTTTCTAATGACAACGACTACCATCAACAGATCAGAGCGTGGGCAGCTGTACCACCTGAATCACCAGCGTCAGACCTTCCATCCACTAACGAATTTATTAACGTTGTCAAGAGGTTACCACTCAACAAGTCGTCAGGTGAAGATAAAATATCTAATCGGATGATTATAGAAGTGTGTAAAACAGCCGGTGATGCGATTTTAACCGTTTACAACCGTTGTATTGCAGAGGGCGTATTTCCTCGTATTTGGCGACGTGGATTTATATGAATCATCCCGAAAAGTGGCGACAAACCCCCGGACGACCCAAAGTCATACCGGCCCATAACATTACTTCCATCTTTGGGCAAACTCCTGGAGCGCCTTATCGTTCCACGTTTGCTACCGGACGGACCAAAGTTTCATAACAATCAATTCGGTTTCACTATGGGAAAATCTACCGTAGACGCGGCCCTTACTGTTAGGAAAATTGTTAATACATCTGAACATAAGTACGTAATTGGGATTTTTCTAGATATTTCTGGGGCCTTTGATAACGCATGGTGGCCAATGCTATTACTTAAAATGAAAACTCGGGGCTGCTATAGAAATAGATACAATTTAGTTTACTCTTACTTTTTAAATGGTTCCGCGAAACTTAAACTCGGTCATCATTCCATGTCGAAGTCTCTCACCATGGGATGTCCTCAGGGTTCGGTTCCACCTAATGGAACTTAGGCTTTGATGATTTCCTCGCGATTCCGCTTCCAAGCGGCTGTTCATTAACCGGTTACGCGGACGACGGTCTTCTGCTCATTCAATCAAGTACTCGAGCTGGACTCGAAAACTTGGCTGACACTTGCCTACGATTAATATCTCAGTGGGGTGATCGAAACCGCCTGACCTTTGCTCCGCACAAAACTTATCAACTCATTTTGAAAGGTAATCTCAAATCGTGTCCTACTATAAAATTTAATAACGTTCCCGTAAAAAGGAAGCAGTCCGTGTGCTATCTAGGTCTAGTGTTAGAGAGGAATTTTGCATTTATAGATCATATTAAAATAGTCGGTGAAAAAGCAAAAAAGAACTTCTATGCCTTAACGAGAATATCTAAATCTACGTGGGGTCTGTCTTTTTTAACCTTAAAGACTATTTATGGGGCTACTTACTTGGGTTGTATGTGCTATGGTGCGCCTGTTTGGGCTGATAGGGCCACAATAGGGGCGGTACGACGTAAATTACTTCAAAGCCAGCGTTTGGCTTTGATATTCTTATGCAAAGCATACAGGACGGTTAGTACTGAAGCCTTACCGGTACTTGCTGGCGTACTTCCGGTCGACCTTGAAGTGCAGCGACGCGCTGCAATGTACTATTCCGCACGAGAGACCATGGACGCGGACTTTTTAACTCGGTGTGACCGTGAGAAAATCTCTAGGTTATTTAAACCACATATTGACGTCTGGGAGGAACTTTTATCCGAATGGCAATGTACGTGGGATAATTCCATCAAGGGCCGACACCTCCACCAATTTTTTCCATCCGTTCGCGTGCGGCTCGCCAGAACGTGGCTGGAGGTGGATCACTGTGTTGCCCAATTTCTCACAGGGCATGGTAACTTTAAAAGTAAATTATTTTCCTTCAAGCTCGTTGCCTCACCTTTATGTCAGTGTTCTACGTCCGACTGCGAATATGTACAATCTGCACATCATATCTTATGGGAGTGTATTCTTTGGCAGAATGAGCGCAATTTTATGTTAAATAATGTACAGGCTGCATCTGGAGTTGTTTACTATACGGACCTTGTGGAAACTAGAACAAATTTCCGTGCGTTCAAGCATTTTTGTCATACCTATTATTGGAAACAAATATAGCAGCTCACAATGTAGGACCCCTTAATATTAATGCAAATTTTTATCCGTGGTGCTAGGCAACTGGGCTTATCCCAGTTGTAAACGACCCTTTGTGCCTATTGGCCTTGTTTGTTCTGTCTCCTGCTTGATATGGAGGGAAGTGGAAATTTGTACTTTTTCCTACTCCTCCGTTATTATTTTCTGATTAATTTCGTTGCGGGATCCAAGACAGTTAAATTCATTCTCCGGGACTTCGTCGAGCTTCATTGCCTCGGCGCTTTTCTGGTGGTCGCCACGGTTGATTCTGGCTTTCAGGAGTTGCAGTGGTTTGGGAATAGTGCGGTGGGATTGTCCCAAAAAAAAAAAAAAAAACAATACTATTTCAGCCAAAAGATGTCTACTTCTGAACATGATGTTACATCGACTAGCCCTGTGCGTCTCGAATCCAGCGGGTTCCTATTATTTGTTGGATCGAAATTGAACTAGTTTAGGTCGTTGGTTCACGAGGCACCGTACGACACGATTTACGGTCTCGATTAACACACGACACACTGCATACGGTCTGTCGTCCGTTCGTTTGTTCACTAGACACGTTTCTGCAACGACACTGCAGTGCACTTGTATTGTTTTATATAACGAACCACTCGTGAGTCGTGCGTTGCGGTGTGTCGTGTCGTCAACAAGCTTATATCCATTTTGTTCAGCCGCTAAATCGTCACCGCGACGACATAGCCGAAAAACGGTATGAATATCGTGTCGCGTGTCGTGCAATGAACAAACGGTCTATACAAATATATGGAGCTTGAATCGTGACCACATTTTGTGATGTCGTGTGTCGCGTCGTGAACAAACGGCCTTACAAAAAGTCGAAAATTACTATTCAATAACGAATCGAATCGATTTCGATTCCGTATCAGTGGTAGGACTCTCCTGGTACGGGAAGCATAAATATCCGATTGGAGTAGACAACTCTTGTTTAAGGAAATATTTGCTTTCATTTTCAATTAATTGAAAAGTTTGGATCTCCGAGATCCAGCTCAAGTTTTCAGATATTAAACAAGTATTTTAATGAGGTATAGGATTACAACTGCTATGAAAAGCTGTGAGTTTTTTTTGATATCATTTAGATTTTGTTTAAGAGTTCAAACAGGTATCTAAAAGCCATAGCATTGAGCTAAATAAAATAATTGCTGTATTTTTGTAATATTGGTTTTATCTATACTAACATTATAAAGAGGAAAGATTCTTTTGTTTGTTTGTACCGAATAGGCTCCAAAACTACTGGACCGATTTAAAAAAATCTTCTCTAATGGAAAGCTACTTTATTCCCGAGTAACATAGGCATAGGTAAATAAATTATAATTTATTTTCAATAAAATTAGAGATCCTTATGAAAATTGCAATAATGTAACTCACAGTCGCAAAATGTTGCCTATAAAATTCATTAATTGGCGTGTGCTGAGAAAACTATTGACGATACATAAAAATTATGTTCTATATCATTAAAGTACTCATTATTACCTACAAAAAAGTCTGCAAAAGAATATACCTCACTATCATAGTTAAGTCACAATAGCAGCTTTTGTGTTCTAAAATTTAATTAGATCGCCGGTAGAAACAAAAGTTGGATATTCGTATTGCAGTATTAATTCTTATTCAAATAAATAGTTTAATAAATTGGTAGGTAGGTAGGTTGGGTAGGTGGGTAGGTAGGTAGGTTGGTAGGAAGGTAGGGTAGGGTAGGTAGGTAGCCCGTTGACGGGAGCGAAGCCGCGGGGGACAGCTAGTTTATTATAAACTATTAAAAACTCTTGCCAATGTTTATTATGCAAAAGATTTTAAAACGATCGACTAAAATCCTGACCAACAAAAATACGTAGATGGTTATATATTGAAGAAGTAAAATAAAAAAATCTGATCTTGAAACAAACTGATCAGTCGTTTAAGTAGTAGGTAGGTATACCTACCTATAGTGTACTTTGTACACACCAAATATTATTTTAATGTGAGAAAAGAGTCGAGTCTATGCTTTTTATAGGTCTATGGTTATAAGTGAGCGATAATGACCACCGGTTGAACCGGTGCGTCTCCACTTAGGTGGCTGGGACGTAAACACATAATTATTTGTTATTGTTTACCTATACATTTATGTACGTAGATATTGGGCCATAAATGAGCAAAATACAGGGTCAAATACAATTTTGACTTTTACCCGACTGCCGAAGGAGGGTAATGTGTTTATCAGTGTATGTTGGTCTTATGGGCGTTCAAATATCAGTAGTAGTATATCGTTCAGTATCAAACGCGTTGGCCGATTTTGATGATGCTTACGTCAATCGATTCGTCTTAACCTTGCGAACGTCACTGGCTACATTAAAATTAATAGAAAAATGTCGGCTTTAAGGCGTCAGTGGTCAATCGACTTCTAGCGAGAACGGTCGCGTCACGCACGCTCTTACACAAGTCTGCGCTCGTGTACAAGTGCTGACGCTGCAGCCTAGTTCCGCCGCGTATTGCCCTCGCGGGCGGTGCAATGACCTAGACTTGTAAGTGAATCATGTATTATTGTGAGAATTTGCGGTAAGTTATAATTTTTATAATTATAACTTGTAAACAATTATGGCTTCGCCGAATAAAATAGTCCTCAAAACTGAACTAGAACATCAGTTGTACACCCGGTACAAAGAGGAAGCTAAAGAGCGCCAAGAACTGCAGCAACTAGTACAAGTGCTCAGTAGCCAGGTAGAAGCCTTGCAACACCAGCTGAAGCTTATCCAGGAACAATAATGTTACTTCAGAGAAGGAACATTCGACAAATGATAGGCCCCAGTCAACAGTCGAATATAAGACTGATGAAGAGGACCTTGTCAGAGAAACTGAGTGGGTACGACAAAAAAGTAGAAAGAAAAGAAAAATGAATGCTTCACTGTCTCCAGTATCGCAAGGAGCAAGCTCCATGGAACCTCAGGCTGGTACAAAGTCCGAGCAACCAAAAATAAAAAAACTACCTCCACCTCCCCCAGTCATAGTAGAAAATATCAGAAACTACCAGAAGTTTTATGATCTTCTCTTGACTTGTTCAAATAAAGAGTCCTTTGTGGTCAAAATGATGAACGGGGATACTGTCAAAGTAAACGCCAGGAACGAAGACTCCTACAGAGCAATTACTAAATTATTACTAGAAAATAATTGTCTCTGGCACTCCTATGAGAACAAACAAGACAGACCGATTAGGGTCATAGCAAAAAATCTACACTCATCATGTATGCCAAATAGAATAGCTGAAGAATTAAATGCTAACGGCTTTAAAATCCAGGAAGTGGTAAACAAATTAAGTTGGAGGAATAAGGAACCTCTAAATATGTTTATGCTTTCCTTCCAAAAAGACGAAGATATAAATAAAATTTATAGTATTAAGACCATATTAGGTTGTAAAGTAGAAGTGCAGCCTTTAAAAACTTCCAAGCTAATACCACAGTGTAAGAGATGTCAAGCATATGGCCATACACAGAAATATTGCTCCAAGGAACCTAGATGTGTAAAGTGCACAGGTAAACACTTTACTAAAGACTGCACAAAACCTATAGCAGATAAACCCAAATGCGTTCACAGTGGTGAGCCACACCCAGCCAACTACAGAGGGTGTATGGTAGCCAAAGAATTGCAACAACTGAAAAATAAAGCCATGAAAAAAAAAGTTACTACACCTGTCACTCAGGCTCCTAGTGCTAAGAAAAATGTCAAAGAGTATCAAAGGGTATCAAAGAATGTGTCTTATGCGCAAGCTACGAAATCTCTTGAACCACAACCACCAGTGCACGGTTCACAACCCTCCACCTCAATAGACGCCGACACAAATGAAAATATAAATAAAATTTTGAATATTTTAACCTCATTTGAACTAAGGTTAAAAAACCTAGAAAATAGTGCTACGCAGCTACCTCGTATGACTCAAAAATGAAGAACACTCTAAAAATTATGGCGTGGAATGCAAACGGACTCCTAAAGCATCAAAACGAGCTACAGGCGGTCCTTGCCACAGAAAAAATTGATGTGTGCCTCATATCGGAATCTCACTTCACAAGAGAATCGTATATACACCTTAACGGATATAAAATATATCATGCACTGCACCCTGTCAATACTGCGAGAGGGGGAAGCACCCTTATAATAAGAGAGAACATCTACCATTACCTAGAACTTAAATATGAAGAAGAGTTCATACAAACTGTAGCCGTTAGGGTCAAAACTAAACATCATCACATTACCGTAGCAGCTATATACTGTCCACCAAAGCATGCTCTGAAAATAGAGCAGTACAGAAACCTGTTGAAACTTCTTGGCAACACGTTTATATTGGGAGGTGACTTTAACGCAAAACACATATGTTGGGGATCTAGACTATCCAACACTAAAGGAAGGGAATTGCTTAGTGCTATGCGAGAAATCAATTGCAATGCAATATCAACAGGAAAGCCTACTTACTGACCTACTGATACCCAAAGAATTCCAGATCTGATCGACTTTTTCATTTTTAAGAATCTGTCGGCTACATATCTTCACATACAGGAGGGATTTGATATGAACTCTGATCATTCGCCCATTATCTTAACTTTAAGTGAAACCATAATTCGAAGCCAATTAACAAGTAGTGGAAAAACAGAACACTCACTGTGGAAAGCCACTAAACGTCTAATAAGCCTATTGTTCATGCATCACCAATTAAACAAATAAATGGCAAATGGGCCATAAGCAACGAACAGAAAGCAAATATATTTGCAGAGCATTTACAACAAACTTTTTAAACAAGTGCTGAGGAAAGCTCTGAAAACATAACACTAGATGTCACTCACCATGATGAGTTGAATATACGATTAGCTACGCCGAAAGAAGTGCAAAATGTGATCAAAAACTTAGCCAAAAAGAAATCGCCTGGATACGACCTTATCACTGGAGAACTGCTTCAAAATCTGCCACGAAAAGCCATAGTAAAACTTACAACCCTTATAAATGTAACTTTCCGATTGAAACACGTGCCTGATATCTGGAAAGTTGCTGAAGTAATAATGATCCCCAAACCCGGAAAATCGCCTCAGGAAGTAACATCATACAGACGTATATCCCTTTTACCAATCATTTCAAAATTATTTGAAAAACTACTTATAAGACGCATAAAACCAATAATAGAAGACAGAAAACTGATTCCCAATTACCAATTCGGTTTCAGAGAAAAACACTCCACGATAGACCAAGTACACAGAATTACCAACATTATAGAAAAAACCCTAGAAGAAAAAAAAGTCTGTTCTACAGTTTTTCTAGATGTAGCACAGGCATTTGATAAGGTTTAGCATAAAGGTCTCATTTATAAGTTAAGGAAAATGCTTCCTAAACAATTTGCAGACATTTTAGAATCTTACCTAACAGAGAGGACGTTTAGAGTCCGACATGAAGATGCTTACTCAGATCTCAAGCAAATAAAAGCTGGTGTACCACAAGGAAGTGTTCTTGGACCTATCTTGTACCTATTATACACCTGTGATATCCCAGAAATGAAAAACAACTTTATTGCAACCTTTGCAGACACAGCCATCATGGCTATAGGTGTCACTCACAAAGAAGCCGTAGATAAAGTACAAATTGCTGTGAACTCCATCACCAACTGGACAAAAAAATGGCGAATTAAGTTAAATGAGTCCAAATCGACCCATATAGACTTCACAAACCGAAGCCCTAATTATACACCGGTTTATATCAACGGTTGCATAATACCTTACGAAAATACAGCAAAATACCTGGGTATGACGCTTGACGCAAAGCTTCGCTGGAAGGCTCATGTCAAAAAGAAACGCCTGGAGTTAGATATCCGCTACAGGAATATGTACTGGCTACTTGGCAGACATTCATCATTGTCAGTGTACAACAAAGTACTTCTGTACAAACAAGTACTTATGCCTGTATGGGCATACGGTATACAGCTTTGGGGCTGTACAAAACGTACCAATGTTGAAATTATTCAAAGATTTCAAAACAAGGTACTGCGGAGCATAGTAAACGCTCCCTGGTATATTAGAAACGAGGATATCCACCGGGACTTAGGAGTGGACCTCGTCGCCAAAGTTATAAAAAAATACGCCGAAGCTCATGAACAGAGACTTCATAAACATGTGAATGTCGAGGCTATCCAGCTCCTTGACACCACGGACATAATAAGGAGACTGAAAAGGACTAAGCCTTTTGAGTTAGTTTATGAGACTTAGAGTGAAATTAGTGTTACGAAGTGCAGTGAGTGCTACCTTTTAAGAACACATGAACTAAGTGTCTTCCCATCATAATAGAGACAATAAGAAAAGTGCCAATGGACACATTCTTTACCATATAAATTATTAGCAAATTAGGTTAAATTTAAGTTACTTATTAGCCTCGATGCTAGATTGTGATGTTATTCAGTTACATCGTAATGATAAAAAAAAAGGCGCCATATTGTGAGGGACCATTTTTTTTTTCAAACCCATCGTGTGGGGGATCCTACCGTTTTGCCGAAAAGATTTTGACAAAATTTCACTACCCAAGCAAATTTTAGCAACTAAATAGGTTACTAAAATTTGCTTGGGTAGTGAAAAAAATACCAATGCAATATTTGGAATGATTTTAGTTCGCACATTTTCATTTGGCAGAATATTACCAAGACTGTGCACTTTAAGAACAAACTGTGATCGCCAACCCGCATGCCAAGCGTGGCGATTACGGCAAACCCCCCCAAAGCATGATAAGTAAAACAAAAAAACGGCCCCGAGTGCCCGGCAGCCCGTCTACCCTCGACTACGGTAGCGGTCGAGGCGATGCTTGGGGGAGGCATGTCCAGCAGTGGACGTCTTTCGGCTGATATGATGATGATGATGATACCAACACTGCCATATTCGAACAAATAAACATATTTGATTTGATTTGATTTGCGTGAAGTCGGTTTTGCACCGATTACTTTCTGTCACTAAATTTTGTAGCACAACATATTGACTTTTTATGACACTATTTCAATTTTAAATTGAAAATGCTACCAAGTAACCGGCTATATTTGTGATGAAATAATATGCCGTAAAATGTTGTTTCGGTGTGGAGAAAATATGGCAAATGAAAAAAGTCCAGAAGAGGCTTCGGCCAAAAGCAAAAGTTATTTTGTAAATCGGCGAAATGTAGTTCGGTAAAATAATACATATGCCAATTTATACTTCGATGATATGAAAATTGTCTAATAATGCATATAGCAAAAAAGACATCGGTCAATAGTTTTCGGTAAAAATTCGGAATAGTGATCGGTTCCCATAATTTGGCAAATTAAAATAAGCAGCAAATTGTTTGGAAAGTGATAATTTGTCAATTTATTTTCGATGAAATAAGGATACGAGGACACGAGGGCTTTTTACTTAAGATATTTTTTTTCGAGGTACATTTAAACATTTAAGTGTTCTATATTTTTGAAATCACCTCTTATAATCTATATTTTGATACCGCCCTTTGGCGCGAAGGGTAGGTAAGAAAACAAAATTGGGCCCCCACAACATGCCGGTTATAAACACTTGCAATCGATTGACGTCAGAATCATCAAAATCGGCCAGCGCGTATGGTTTCTAGAACGCCACATAGGAACTAACATACATACAAACATACACATTACCCACCTTCTGAAGTCGGGTAAAAAATAAGGTCATAGGCAGCTGTCAGTTTAGAAATCTATCACATCATCACATCATCAACCTATTAATGTTGCCACTGCTGGGACACAGGCCTCCTCTCTGTGAGAGGAAATGGGCCTTTATCCACCACGCGGGCCCAGTGCGGGTTGGTGGATGTCACATGTCTTCGAATTTTTGGTTCTAGGACATGCCGGTTTCCTCACGATGTTTTCCTTCACCGTTTTGAGAGCAGTGGTGATGAAATAATTTACACAAAGTAAAGCGCCTGCCTGGTCTCGAACCCACGACCTACAACTTGTAAGTCGCGGCTCATACCACTGGGCCATCACCAGACGTCTGTCTACAGATTTTAAGTATAAATAATAACTGCCGACAAACATGGGTTAAAAAGTCGCTTGTTAACGAATAAGCAATGAGGTAATATGAAAATTTAGGAATATCTACGGCATAGCTGTAAACTGTGCGTTTTAATTAATTTAAAAAGTATTTTACAATGCATTCCTCGAAAAGAGTGTTTTCCAAGCAGCCAAACTGTGCGGAAAGTGTCACTTTTTTTTACTAGTGCTTTTTACTTTCCTGTACTTTTTTCATTTTTAACTCCAACGTCAGCCCGCCGCATAGAGTTTTTATTATTTGAGAAAAGTTTTATAAATTAGTTAAGTGTACTTAGTACGAACGAAAATCTAGAGTAGATTTAGATTTTGATCAATAAACAAATTTTAAATATTCATTAAATATGTTTGGCAGAATGAATATTTTGCTCGTGCCTTTTTGCGTTACGACGTGACAGTTATTTGCACATGCGCAGTAGATATGCCCGAGGAACTATGAACTATTAGTTAATCTGTGGATATGCTGAGCGCCCTTGAATAAGCGCCATTTTGTTAATTTCTTGCTTGGTTCAGATATTTTTTTCTATTTCCTCGCACAATGCATAGTTAAATGTTGTATGATACACGTGCGTAAGATGATTTCCGACTCGTGAATCACCTACTTTCCGCACTTGTAGCATAAACAACTATATCTTTTGACCCGACTTGATACAACAAATAGCTGGCAGACATGCAAAGGTTATAAACTGAAAATATAGAAGGCTACATACAGTATAAATAAGTAGGTAGTCCGGGGCTGTAAATCAAGGCATAAATATGGGTATAGGTGTGTAAATTAAAGCAAAGATGTAGAAGAAAGTACTAAAAATAAATCATGCCCTTTCATGGCGTCATTAATCATCATAAATGCAGACGCAAAATCTGAAAAAGGATTATTGTACTTATGATGAGTATGGAACAAACTACGAACTTGCGAAAAAAACAAAACAATAAATCTTGAAGAGTTATGCACGCAAAAATATATGGATTATTCGATAATATTAAAAAAAAAACTTATTCACAAAGATATCACTTTTAGTATAATACTCAGAACGGATCTGTGTTTCTGAAATTCGCTGCAAAACCCTGCGCAGTATGTCAATGTTGAAGGTGAAGATAGCATTTTATAACTGTCTCTTTCACTCACTTACGTTTGTCGCATCGTCCTATCTCGCTTACTCTATGCAGTATACTCGATGACAAACTGTTTCTTGCGCAATGGTTCGCAGAGCCATCTTCAGAGACACAATGATCCGTTGTGACTATTACATGTTTTAGTTCAAGGTTAGTTCGATAGATGGCGCCACAAGTTACATGTTGCAATATTGTTTGTTGTATCTGTACAAATAAATTTACACAGATTCAGTAAAAGTGGACTCATCATCATCATCATCATTTCAGCCAAAAGGCGTCCTGGACATAGGCCAAGCGTTGCGACACTGATCGGTCCTGTGCGTCCATCACCGGACTCCCGCAGGAAAAGTGGACTGCTATTAGAAGAATCAATATGCTCATAATTTCAAGAGTTCGATAATCCAGCTCAAGATTTCACAGATCTCTAGGGATTTGAGACCACCTTGTGAAACCCTGAACTAACTCGAGGAAAATCTGAAAAGCTTCAAAATGTGATCAGAATTAAACAAAATTTTCGTCTCCAGCAGAATGCGGTCTTGTCAAATTAATGTTTAATAATAAACATTATATTTGTATTAATACATACTTCGTATCTATTCGTGTGTGTCAATGACAAGCGGACGTCCGCTCCTGTTTCTTTCTATTTTAATTTGATTAATGATATACCTATGTCTAATTTAGCTTCTGACGTGATAAGTTTTCTAATATTTTCGTTGTAAAATCTTCTGACATTGATTAATAGAAATCCAGGAAATTGTCATAAAATTTGTTAACTTACCGCGTAGAAACCCCCTGTTGTATGTGTTGAGAGGTGGCAACACCAAGAGGCATTGGCTTGATCCCCGACTTGTCAAGAGACTGCTTTTTCAAGATCTTTATTTATTTCTGGCCAAAAAATACATGACCTGGCTCTAATTTTACAAGTGCTTACACCAACATGTCCTTGATGAACTAGATTCAGCATTTCTCTTCTGAGAGATTCTGTGTTTTAATTTTAAGGTTTTGTTTTACCTTGGTGTACTTATATTACAATAAAATATATTTAAATAAATAAATAGAAAGTCGCCATTTTCCTGTACTGTTTCGCTGTATTTAAAACGTTTAATTTATTAGATAAAAGCAAAGTTACATAATGCTATAAATTGATTGGTTAAAGCACATCAATATTACAACTTTATTGTATTTTTTTTATTTGGCAATGTTTTAGTCAGGCAAAAGTCTTTTACTATACCTATACAGCCTTTGTCGTTGGATCGGAATTAGAGAAACTATTTAGATAAATAAAGCATATAACTTTGACTAGGTTTCGCTTAATTTTAAATATTTTTACAATGCATGTCCTCGAAAAGAGCGTTTTCCAAGCAGTTAAACTGTGCGGAAAGTGTCACTTTTTTTTACTAGTGTTTTTTACTTTCCTGTACTTTTTTCATTTTTAACTCCAACGTCAGCCCGCCGCATAGAATTTTTATTATTTGAGAAAAGTTTTAAAAATTAGTACAGATTATCATTCATATAAAAGGTAAAACAAAACTAATACTTCATTTAAGGCGTTTTTAATTACTCTAGATTTAGATTTTGATCAATAAATTAATTTTAAATATTCATTAAATATGTTTGGCAGAATGAATATTTTGCTCGTGCCTTTTTGCGTTACGACGTGACAGCTATTTGCACATGCGCAGTAGATATGCCCGTGGAACTATTAGTTAATCTGTGGATACGCTGAGAACCCTTGAATAAGCGCCATTTTATTAATTTCTTGCTTGGTTCAGATGTATTTTTTTATTTCCTTGCACAATGCATAGTAAAATGTTATATGATACACGTGCGTAAGATGATTTCCGACTCGTGTCGATTTATCCACTCATCGGAAATCACCTACTTTCCGCACTTGTAGCATAAATAACTATTATCACTTTACAATAATCGCATGAAAAAAAATGGTTAATTATTATTAGATTACGAGTACTGGCTACAACAGCTCAAAAAAATTGCCACAGTCATTTCTGTAAACGACGAAAAAGAAAATTTTCTTTTAATTTTTAGATGGCTTCGAGATGTTTTTTTGTACTTTGTGCTAGTTTGACATGATTAAATATTAAAATAAAACCTCCTTAATAAAATAATGTTGATACTTTTTTATTGATTAATTTTTACAACATTCGAAATGTTACGTAGCAGTCTATTTTTAACGCTCGACTATTGAGAGTGTTCTAAGCTACGTTTGATGAAAATCTCGATCGAAGCGTATCTACTACTAAATAAATTATGTAGTGATAAAAAGCATGAAATAAAAATGTTTCGGTGGTTTTTAAATTTAACTTTACGAATAGTAAATGAAAGAGAATTAGCCATAAATATTCATAATTGTTTAGCTGTTATATACAAAAACTATTATGCTAAGCCACAAAAAGCTTTATCGTAATTGGCTACAATGTAGGTACAAGTACCTATAGTGCAGGAGCCAGCATTATATTGATTATTTTATCCTTGTCTCTGTGATAACCTGAATTTGCTTATCGTGAGTACTTAGTATACCTATACCGTCATCAGGCTTAAGTGGATAACTAAAAGTGGTTCGTAAGCTCAATTATTTTATTTTATTCTAATTTTAATCTATTTTTTAATTTTATGATTTCAGTTGACGGAAAATGTTTTTACAAGCTTTATGTCTACGACACATTTGCTGTTGATTCATAAACTTTCATTATTGAATGTACGTAATTCATTCATATTCATTCGTTCAAAATCATTCATACAACTCTGTAAGTTTCTTATTTAAAAATCTACACTAATATTATAAAGCTGAAGACTTTGTTTGTTTGTTTGAACGTGCTTATCTTAATTGAAAAGTATTTTTGTTTTGGATAGTCCATTTATCGAGGAAGGTTATAGGCTATATAACATCACGCTACGACCAAAAGGAGCGAAGCATAAATGAAAAATGTTGCAAAAAGGGGCAAAATTATTCCTATTTGAGAGCTTCCGTTGCGTGCGCTGCGTAAACGGTATGTAGGTTATGTAGTGTAGATGGGTAGGTAAGTAGCCAGTTGACGGGAGCGAAGCCGCGTGGGACAGCTAGTTATAAAATAATATTCTAAGGCCTTTAGTAAACCCATTTATTTCTACAAAATTATTTGTTTCATTTATCATAAACCTTTATATTACCTTGCTTTCAAGCACTTCCTGGCAGATCAGATGATTTCGCTTAAAATTGGGCGTATTTATGTAACTTTGGAAATATTGTAATAACATGGTACTATGGAGCTGGTCTCATGATGGAACCGGAAAGTGGTCATAGAAACTCCTTATACAGACAAGATGGCACCATCGTGTCTGGGTTCATTGGCTATGTATTCACAAGCGATATTACATTTCGTACTTTTATAAAATATAAAAAAAAAAAAATCTTTTAATTATTATATGACTTAAAGGGGAATGCCCATTTTGTAAGGTAACTTGGGCCCCTTTGAAAAAATGGTTGTATCTTGATGAATTTGGTTGTACCTATATTGTAGAAAAAATACGTTATATTCATAATTAGAAAACATTTTTTATTTATTTTACGGGGTTCACGAGAAATAACGATGTTTCTGTTCTTGAAATGAACCCTTATTACAATGCAATAAGGTGCATACAAATGTCCAAGTGAACAAACCTGATCTGTTGTTGTCTGTACATAAAAAGTAAAGGACGCCGATGGAAAAAAGGACAAAATATAAAACTTATTTTTGGATAATATTGAAATCGCAGACACGATACCTCATAAGGGGCCTGTGTATGGGTAATCTCCTTTCGTTTCATTTTCTTAAAGCTTAGATTTTCAAGCTGAACTCTATCGCCTGAACACATCTTGTATTTTCAAGATACCCCTACTAGTCTAGCAATTTTGTTGTAAGTCTATGATTGTAATTTCAGAGCAAAGGAGATTGCCCATACACAGGCCCCTTATGAGGTATCATGTCTGCGATTTCAATATTATATAAAAATAGGATTTATATTTTGTGTTTTTTTTCCATCCGTGTCCTTTACTTTTTATGTACAGACAACAACAGATCAGGTTTCTTCACTTGGACATTTGTATGCACCTTATTGCATAGTAATAAGGGTTCATTTCAAGAACAGAAACATCGTTATTTCTCGTGAACCCCACAAAATAAACAAAAAATGTTTTCTATTTATGAATATAACGTGTTTTTTCTACAATATACAACCAAATTCATCAAGATACAACCAATTTTTCAAAGGGGCCCAAGTTCTCTTACAAAATGGGCATTCCCCTTTAGCTTTTGGAGAAAACAAAGTTGAGAAAATATCGTATTTTTTCCCACATCTTCGTCTTTCCTGCAAGAACCTTTAGTTTGTTCGTGACGAAAATTCTTTAAGTGTAAGAATTTGCCTAAATACAAACAATTTTCAAGCAATTTTACCTGTCTGTAATATTAGTGTAGATTTCAACACCCTTTCTCATTTCGTACAGATTGTTGAAGACGATAAGAGAGGCAACTGCAATCTATTGAAACACTTGAAGATGTCTAGACTACAAAGTTAAGTACTAGATGGATATAATATAGTTATAGACAAGTCTGCCAGCTGGGCAGTGTCAATGGCCAAGGAACAATTTCAAGTAAAAGACTTTTTCTCAAACATGCATGGAAATATTGTCATTATTTTAGAAAAAAGAACACGCGAAGTACCGAATTTACAGACAGTAAAAATCAAATCCATTGCTGGAGCGTTTTTTTAATTTGGAACATTTCAACGCTCCAGCAATGTTGTATGAAACGGCGTGCTGGGGTTATTAGATACTCTTTGATTGGATCTCTTTTATCATTCTTGGCATACCAAAGTAAGTCTCTTTGCTTAGTACAAATTGCGTTCACGTGGCTGTATAGCCATAAATGCGTTTGCCTTTCGGCACAGATGATAAATAGAAAATCGGCGGCAAAGCAGAAAATTCGTCTTGATTTGTTATTTAAATATTTAATAAATATAAATTTAATAATTAAAATAAGTTCCAACGGTTCACGGTCCACCAGATTTAAGATCAGAAGCCAAATTGGCAATGGAAAACCTGCTTCCAGCGAAGTCAAAAGAAAAATACATGAAAGTATATGAACATTTTATGATTTGGAAAAACGATAAAAAAAAGAACATATTCTCCGAAACAGTATTTTTGGCGTATTTAAATGAGATTTCTAAAACTAAAAAGCCATCTACATTACAAACATGGTCGCTAAGCCAAATAAATTATCTATTCATATCTGTCGTGGAATTTAAAAATGGAACGATCTTTTACTCCGAAACATGGCAACCAAAGAGGTAACTTATCAAAGATTTTATTAAAATTTCGGACTGGCTTGCTTATAGAAAGTTGTTTATACAAAAAAAAAATAAACACTTTAACACGGGAATAATTATTCTTATTCGTCATTGATTTCGAAAATTTTAGAAAGTATTTGACAAAATGAGTTCTAGGTGCTATTTAGTTTTAATTTTCGCGTATTATTTGAGAAAAGTACTATACAAGCCTTGGCCACAACTAGGCATTGATGGACTTCGTTTGTCCATCAATGCCTCTTGCTGGCCGCTGCAGTAATGTACTATAAACCCAACTTTTATTGGACAATAAAGTATGAAATGGAATATCGCTTGTCAATACATATCCAATGAGTCCAATTTACTTTCTAACAATTAATATTTTATACGTTATACACATACATACTGTGACTCACCTTCTGTATTTATTATTTTATTTTATTATTTATTTTATTCCGTAAATATTGTATGTTCCGGTTCCGTGAATGTGTCCGTGGCATCAACTATGTGTCCCCATCAGAATATCAGCGCGGCGTTATTTTCTTTTTACCCGACTGCCGAAGGAGGGTAATGTGTTTATCAGTCTATGTATGTATGCATAAGAATAAGAATAATAAATTTTATTTGCTCAAACATGTATGTTCCTATGTGGCGTTCTAGAGACCAAACGCGTTGGTCGATTTTGATGGTTCTTACGTCAATCGATTCGTCTTAACCCTGCAAGTGTCACTGGCTACATTAAATTAAAACTAGAAAATAGAAAAATGGAGGCTTTTGGGCGCCATATTGTGGCCCACAATTTTTTTCTTCCTAGCCCATCGTGTGGGGTATCAAAATAAAGGGTTTTAAGAGGTGAATCCAAAAATAGATAACAGCTTCATGTTTAAATGTACATAATTCTAAACAAAAAAAAAAGTTATAAATATAAAAAGTTAATGACAAATATCAAAAAACCCGACTGCTTACCAAAACCAGCTGTATCCTCCGACTGCACAGCATGGTTTTCTTCTTGTTTACACCTTTTTAGTTCGGTTTTGAAGCAGTCGGGTTTTTTGATTATTGTCATTAACTTTTTTTATTTATAATTATAATTGTCAAGGTTATTTCCAGGCAAGCGTGCTTCCCCGTCGACCACATCATAGCTTACCATCAGGCGAGATAGTGGTCAAACGCGAGCCTACCGATAAACAAAAAAAATAAAATGCCAGACAGGCAGGCAGTCTGTCGGTCTGCAACTGTAAAGATGAGATTTCATGTATGGTCGTGTATTAGAGAAATGACAGCCTTAAGAGATTTTCTGTTTCATTATAGCTCTGGTCATTATATCCTTCTCTTACAGTCCTGAAAGCCACTGAAATAAATGTAGCAATGTTTGTTAGTTTTGAGGGTTCCGTACCCGAAGGCTCAAAACGGAGCCCTATTGTTGTCACTCACGTGTCCGTCTTTCTGTCAGTCGTCTGTTACACGGGTTTTACAGCCAAACGGTTGGAGTTACAGTCTTCCAGTAATTTTCACAGTATAATTTAAATTTAATTTTAACAGCATCTTGTTGACCCAAAGCCATACAAATTATCAAAAAATATTATTAAATGTTTTTAAGTCGGCTCCCATACAGCTTAATGGGGGTGGGGTGAAAAATAATTTTGTACCTACACTATTGAGTGGGGTATTGTTGTTTGAGCTCGTTCAGTAGATAAATACTGTATTTTTTGTTTTAAAAATATTGGCAAACAAAGGAATGACAAGCAACAAAGAATTTTTTAACTGCCCATTGACAAATTTAAAGATTAAAATTAATGAAAGATTAAAATTTGGTGATAATGTTTATTATTACGTATATTTAAAAATACCAATAAATTAATAAATATGATTTTTATAAATCATTTAATTGTGCAGTTTTGTATGGAACCCCTTAATGTGCGAAGTCTGTCTGTCCGTCCGTCCGTCTGTCCTGTCTGTCTCTCTGATTTATATTAAAATAAATAACAATTATAATATATAATATAAAATTATTATTATTACTTTTCATCCCAGTGTAGCAGCTCATACTTACGTTACGTAATAGTACATTGTTAACCTAGGGGTGAAAGTAACTTATTTAGTCCCGAGACGGGGTTTGGCGCCCGGAACGAAGTGAGGGCGCCAATAGTTCGAGGGACTAAATAAGTCTTTAACCCGAGGTAAACACTGTGCTTTTCATTACAAATACAAGGAAATAAAAATAAAAACATGAATTAGCTAAAGAAAAAATGATTGCCGCTTTCCCGCCTATTTTGTTTGTTTTTTTTTCTGTGGCCGGCCTGCTATTCAGCCATTATTTTTTATTTTCATCATTGAAAAAATTGTAAATATTTTGCCCAAATCTAAGTTATTTTAAAGAAATTGTTGAAACTAAATTATAATAAAGTTATTTAAGATATATATTCTTTAATCAATACTTAACTTTAAGTTATTTCAATTTTACTTCGTGGTTGTATAGAAAGTTGGAACATGGTTCAATAGATATGTGAAAAGGAACTAGTTTTTTTTTTAAATAATTTGACAGCTGTCAGTTGAAAGCGATTCTCCCTAGGGCTGAAAAGTATTACTTTCAACCCGCTCCTCAAGCAACTTCAGACCTACTTTCAGAGTATAAGTAATGAAAATGTATAAACATACCAATTCCAGGAAATCAACTTTCCCCAATCAACCACCAAAATTACCTTCGAGATGTCAACAAGTCCATATCTGCCTCCAGATTTTCGAAAAGCAGCATTCCAAGCAATTCACGACCTTAGCCACCCCGGCATAAGGGTGACAATGAAGTTAGTCACTGCCCGCTACTGATGGCCCTCCATGAATAGTGACGTAAATGAGTGGACTCAAACGTGCGACGCGTGCCAGCGTGCTAAGGTGCAACAACACACGAAGACACCTATTGCGAGTTTTCAACAAGCAAACAGACTGGAGCACGTGCATATGGATATCGTTGGCCCGTTACCTATCTCTGACGGCTATCGATATCTATTGACCATCATAGATAGCTACCAAATGGCCTGAATGCGGCCATTTGGTAGCTATCTATGATGCGGTTATGTCTTCCAATGGACAGGCCATTGGAAGACATAACCGCAGAAAAGGTTGCTAACGCATTCTACGATGGTTGGATCGCGAGATTCGGTTGCCCAGTTACCATAACCACCGACCAAGGGAGGCAATTTGAGTCAGACCTGTTCAAAAAATACTTTCGTGGGGATAATTTTGACCTTCAAGCGGGGAAAAGCTAGTTATAATAATACCCATACCACTCCACTTTATTCGGGCATTGACATTTATAACCGAAACTATCTATTGGTGGATTATCATCTGTAATCGGTCAACCGCTGAGATAATGACTCTTACCGATCAATAAACGCTTGTTAACCATTAACCTTCATTTGTGCTCGCTGTTATAATAGTCACAACGGATATTTGTGTCTCTGAAGTTGGCTCTGCCAACCATTGCGAAAGAAACAGTTTTTCAACGAGTATACTGGTTAAAGTAAGCGAGATAGGACGATGCGACAAACGTAAGCGAGTGAAAGAAACAGTTATACAATGCTACCTTCACCTCCAACAGTGATACAAAAATAGCTTCTGCGCAGGGTCTTACAGACAATTCAGAGACACAAAGATCCGTTGTGGGTATATGCTTCTGAGGTTCTGAAGGTTTTTCTGCTTAGCCCTGAATCCTCTAAGTACACTGTTGGAGGATTCAGGTCTAGGCTATCGGTTGAGAAGAGGTGGTCAGGTCATATCTCACCTCCTTTACATGGATGATCTAAAGCTTTTTGCCCCCAACAACTTGCAACTGATAAAGTTAAGGTAACAGAAACCTTCAGTAATGCCATCAGGATGGAATTTGGTGTGGACAAATGTGCAGTCATGTATATAAAACGAGGGGAGAATGGAATTCGAGAGAATTCAACTCTCTGATTCCATACACCTTAGACACCTCTCCTCAACCGAAACTTACAAGTATTTGGGTATGTCGGAAGCGTTGGGCATTAACAGTGTTGACATGAAGCAACTGCTGAAAGAGCGCTAATTTGGCCGCCTGAAAATGGTTTTAAATAGCCTTTTATCGGGCGGAAATTGGGTGCGCGCCTTCAACAGTTGGTCCATGCTGGTTTTGATGTACTCTTTCGGCATACTCAAATGGACTCAGACTGAGCTCAATGCCCTTGTTAGGAGGGTCCGGACACTGCTTCTTCAGTCACCAGTAACTTGCTTTGAAATACAATCTAGTGGATTCTGAGGTACAGTATTACAAATATGTGCCCGACCCAGTTCTCGAAAATGACCATGTCGCGTTATACTGGGATCGGTCTATCATCACTGATAGGACTATTGTTGCCAATAAGTCGGATATAGTGGTGATAGACCGATTAGTGCGCTATCGTAGCAGATTGTTAACTGATTGAAGTACCTATGCCGAGTATGGAGCATAACATAACCTAACATTATTACTGTGAGAAACGGTGTAGAGTGATATAATTTTTGTGAACTTTGAATCATTAGTGATATTTTTTATTTAGTGATATTTTTGTGCTTACTGATATAAAACTTTTTAAAACATTTGAACAATAATAGGGAAAATTTGCGTGGTGAAAAGTCCAAGTGGGTTTAACGCGCGGGCCACATAGAAATGGCGTCGGGCGCGGATATGGTACGGGCGGCCATGTCAATTCAAATTTAAAACAAAATGCATAGAAATAAAGTGCAATTTAGGACACACGGTATGTCGTTGCTCGGACGTAGTTATGACGACATATCGTGTGTCCCAAATTGCACTTTGAAAAATAAAAAAAAATATTCACCTCAGTGGCCATCTTATTTCCAGCCAACAGTATGTATAATATATTTTTATTAACAACTCGCTTCTGCCAGCGGATTCGCCCGCGTTATAAGTGTTTTATCATCCCAAGGGAACATTACACCGAGATAAAAAGTAGCCTTTGTGTTATGCCAGACTATAATTTATCTATGTGCCAAATTTCATCTAGATCAGTTCAGCCGTTCTGGCGTGATTGAGTTACAAACATACACACACATCCATCAAATGTTTCATATTTATAATATTAGTAAGATTATTTATTCACCCGGTGGCTACTGTAGCGCCACCCTAAATTAGTACATTATCTCGGATTTGTCTCGGACACTTTTTCATACACAGAGATCGTTCTTCTTTACTCTAACCTCCATAGACCTAATCCAGAGGCTCTATACTCCATTTGAGATAATGAAATTTAAATAAGTCCATTAAACAGCCCGTTCAACCGATTTTGACTTCTATTGCGTTGGTCATATGGCAAATGGCAGCTGTAGTAAACAGTTAATTTTGGTAACAGGTTTATGCTTTTCATGCCATCCTTAGCTGGTCCTGCTCCATAGGGCAATCTTTAGTGTAGACAAAATCAAACTGGTTAATTTGTATTATATTTACAACTATGGTAATGCTTTAATATTATATATTTCTTCTATTTTTGTTAAAATAAAATTGACTCGTACACTGTTGTTCTTGAATTAGGTAATTTTACCTATGTTTGCAATATTTGTAAGTAGTTTAGTTAGTTAGTTTAGTTTCGGCGGGCTGTTTCCGCAACTCCACGACCAAGCGCGTATTTTGCGTACGGGTGGGAAAAGTAAGTAAGTATAATATATATATATATATTTATAAGTATTTGTAAGTATGTGAGAACCATGTTCCTATTTATCAAGTGAAGGAATTTACCTGTTAGTACTTGTAATATTTTATACCTATATAGTAGTGCTGGGTTCATCGTCCTCGCGTGTACGTTATGGAGTTTCTTGTGCATTCTTCTCCATAACAAGCTACTTTCCGAATGCACGGTAGAATCAACTTTTATAACTTGTAAATTTTAATGTACCTAACGTTCAAAAGTGCCGCTTGGTGGCCTACTTGAAATAAAATATCTTTGTCTTTGTCTTTATGCATAATTTATTAATGAATGTACTTATGTTAATATAGTAAAACACATTTTTTTAAGAGTAATTATGGAGTTTATTTTGCGTTCTTCTCCATAACAAGCTACTTTTCTGAATGCACGGTAGAATACATTTTTATTACTTTTAAATTTTAATTGTTGACGTTCAAAAGTGCCGTTAACTGACCTAGTTGAAATAAATATATTTGAATTTGACTTATATTTACGGAATAGAACTCAAAATCGGTTGAACGGACTGTAAAAAAGGGTTGTAGAATTTTCTAATTTTATTTCAATTGGAGTATAGACAAGTGGCACTTGATGTTGGCAAAGGCTACATTCGAAATGCAAGGGATTGATCACGTGCTTTTTCGATATTGCTTGTCAATCCTATACAATTTTACCTTTTTTACAATCGCTATCGCTACGCTATCCATGATAGAATGGCACTTCTACTGGTCAGCTAGTATCTTTTGAGTCAGATAAAAAAAATAACCTAGCTAAATCAATTCGATTAAGACCTCTTACTAAAAATAAATTAAATTCGTTTAATAATAATGTTTTTAGTAACCTTTGCAACGCCAGTTTTGATTTAAAAGACCCCAATATAAATTACGGCACGTTGTTTTCTACAATTTGCCAAGAATTCAATAAAACGTGTCCTATAAAAACAGTTAAAGTCAACAATTACAAATCGAAATTTAGTGAATGGGCCACTGTGGGCATAAGAAAAAGCCGAGATAATTTATATAATTTATATTACGAAAAATCTTTGACTACCGATCAAGTTTTCCACACATATGTTAGAAACTATTCCAAAATATTCAAAAGAGTATGCGCTCAAGCAAAATCTCAAATAATAATTAACAAAATTGGTGTTTCTAATAATAAAATAAAAACTGTGTGGCAAGTAATTAATAGAGAAACTGGAAAGACACAACAACGCGATCAGAATGAGTTGTCTTTGAAAATATCTAATCAAACCATTTCTGGTAAGCAAGAAGTCGCTGAGACATTAGAAAATTTCTTTACCAACATTCCGTTAGAGGTTACGAAGTCACTTCCCTCCTCATCTAAATTGGCTGCAGCTCTTCTTAAGGAATACTTTACTGAAGACATACCAACCTTTAAATTTAAACCAATATGCATTGATACAATTAAAAACGCGTTCAAAAGTCTCAATATAAAAAACACTGAAGACTTATGGGGGATATCCGTTAGGGTTCTTGGAGATATCATTGACTCAATTGCTCCTGTCCTAACAGGCATATTCAATCAGTGTTTGGACAGCGGCACGTTTCCTGACTTAATGAAACACAGTAAAGTAGTACCAATTTTCAAATCAGGCTGTAAGAGCGATCCCTCTAATTATAGACCTATATCCGTGCTACCAGCATTGAGTAAAATCTATGAAAAAAGCATGCTGGACCAGATGTTGTCTCATTTCAATTCAATCAAATGGGATCCTGCATAGTCAGCAGTTTGGTTTCACGAAAGGTAGGTCGACAACGGACGCGGGAGTAAAACTCATCAGCCACATCTTGGAATCTTGGGAGAAATCCCAGGATGCCTGTGCAGGACGTAGCGTGTTCACTGGCCCCGAGAAAAGAAGGGCGTAAACCTTCTGGCCATTGCCGCTGAACGCCCCATCCACACCACGAAAACAAAGGTTCTTGGATGCCTAGCTGCAGCAGTGACGTAGGGTTGCAAATCGACTCTAACTCGATGTGTTGGCTGTACTTGAGTTATTTCCAGATTCCGGGTTGCCTACTTCTGGATCAGCACTCCTGGTGTCCAGGTTCCGAGGCTCAGCTCGACAGGATCGAAAAGGGATGTCTTCACAAGGGCTGAAGTCGACGAATCAAATGAAACACTAAGTTATTCAGTACACGGCACGATTCTAGGGCTCTCAACAATTTCTGAGACGTGATTCTATATAAGAATTACTTCTTATTTACTAAGACAAGTACAAGCGACTAGCTTTGGATGACTACAAATTCTATTTTGGGCCCGGGGGTTCTTTATACCCTCGCATCGTGCCATTATTGAGAGCCCCGCAAATTCTCGCCGAAAATAATTTTTATTTATGTAAAAAACCCTTATACATATTTGGTAAATAGGGTTACCGCACCCCTTCCATGGTGCTATCAATAGCTGGATTCCTTCGTACTGTAACACAGTAACGCCCCCTATCTATGTATCTAATCAATATACCTAATTTCCAGGTATTGATAGCTTCCCTAGACTATTTCCATGAAATAAAAGGACAATTCCCTTTATTTCCCAGTTAAAACCTTAATAGCTTTTAACCTAGCCTAAGGATATCTATAGGTTGGGTTGACCTGCTGGTGCCAATAGCAGGCTGTCTGTTGACGTCTAGAAAAAGCTTATTTTCGGGAATCTTCTATGGGATATCATCCCTTATGTAACGAATCTATAAATTCCTAAGTCATTTCACCGACTTTAGGACTTCCTACTTAGTCTAACCAGACAATCACCGCCTATTATGGGGATTCTGGTAGCCAATAGACCACACTTTACATTTCTAGTGTTTATGTAAGTCTATCTAGGTCATGTGCACATAAGGTGCCTTGATATGTACAAATTTGATAGCTGGTCACTTTCTTTGCGCCCAGCTATCAGAGAAATTAGATATAAAAACACTAATAAGATTGGGACGACACGATGGTGCGTTTAACGGGCCATCGGGAGGTCCCCAAAAATTCCTTATTTTCGGAATTCCCAGGGGTGTATAGTCCCGGGAAATGCCAAAAACTGACTAAAAATTACATTTCCAGAAACCTATTTTCTGGAATTGTACTTAAACTACTTGAGCGATTTTCGCTCCAAAGTGATGGCTTGGTAGCTAGTCCAGCAAGCCATCCGAAAGTACTTACACCATGAGTACATCTATTCCCTTCATGGAGTTATTCCACCTGAAGGGTCTACAAATTTCAACGTTTTACGTTGTTTACATTTTTCACGACTGCTTATCTCGTTGACTATCCAAGCGATTCTTCCCATCTAGAAACCGCCTGGAAGCCCTTTTAGCAAGCTTTCCAATGGTAGTACTTTTACCAGTACACCTATATGTTTCTAGGTACTTAGGGCACCTAAAACCGTAAGCGATTGCCAAAACCCAGACAAACAGCAGTTTTTCTATTATATACTGACTTGATATCTCAAGTAAATGGGCTTTATATAAAAGAATACGCTAACTATGAGGTGTATATAGGCTTCCTGTCTCGGTCTAGGTCCCCCATATACCCTAAAATGACCTAAAACCATATATTTGGTGTTTGAGATATCAAGTCAATATTCCTATTTACATAGCAGAAACTATGTGGTCTTCACATAGTTTCATCATTATGTACTGATTTCATGTCCAGTACATAGGATAAGCCCTTAAAAACATGATTTTAATTACTATAATATTTTCAAAAACCACCAAAACTATATATATCGTGTGGTTCCCTCTCACGGGTCATTCGGAACTAATCCGTCGTCGAGCACAGACGTATCGTATGACAGAAATTTATGTTTTTTACTATGATAACTCTTATCAGTATGCTTTCTAATGATTTTACTCTGTTAAGGGTGAACTATTGAACCCTATAACATACTGACAAACACTAAAAACATTATACTACTATCTCAAAAAATGTAGGTAAAATTTTAGTATAAATATAAACGTGCCTCTAAAATTCATTTTAGTATCAGGTGGCGCGCCGTGGTAAGCAGACATGTCTACACATACAAACTTCAATTTCTATGAACCATTTAGTATGGTTGATGACGCTTCGTCGCGAACATATCTCCCGCCGTGCAGTGCTGTGTCGACTCGCTGTGTCGACTCGAAGTGTTGTCGGCGCGGCGCTGCATTCCTTCGGTGAGCGACGGACGGCATTTCTCGGCTGCCGGCCAGGCCCACCGAGAGGACGGTCGCCGCTCGATGGTTACTGGGGCAGTGGGACGAGTTTCTTCACCGGACGCTTCAAGGTACCGCCAAGCGTGCGTACCTCAGCGGTCCGGATTTCTCCGTCGATTCCTGGATACACGGCCACAATGCGGCCTCGCGGCCACGTATTGCGGGGCAGCTGGCCGTCGGCTATCAGGACAGGGTCACCCACTTTAAATCTGGGCCCACTACTATGTGGCTCCCGCCGGTTTTGGAGCTCCGGCAGGTACTCTCTGACCCAGCGACTCCAGAACATATCAGCGAGGATCTGTGATCGTCGCCATATTTTCCTGCTGTCTATATCTTGCTCGGTGAACGTGCCAGGTGTAGGTAGTCTGGCTGACCCACCGAGTAAAAGGTGATTCGGTGTGATGGATTCATCATCATCACCATCTACCGACACGTGTGTCAATGGTCGGCTATTTACAATGTACTCTGCCTCACAAATCAGTGTGGACAACACCTCTTCGGTGGGGTGTTTTTCTGTAAGTACATTGTATAGTGTGTTTTTTTACACAACGAACTAGGCGCTCCCAGGCGCCTCCCATGAATGGCGCTGATGGCGTTATGAAGCGCCATACGATGCCTCTACGACTTGCCTCTGTTTTGAAGGCGTCTCGCAGCTCTCTGTCGGCGCCGTGCATGTTGGTGCCATTGTCTGAGTGTATCTCAGCTGGGCATCCTCTGCGTGCGGCGAATCGGCGCAGCGCCAATATGGCGGAGTCTGCGTTAAGGCTGGCGGCGATTTCAAGGTGCACCGCCCTTGATGTGAGACACGTAAATAGTGCTACGTATCTCTTCTGATGCTGCCGACCGACGGTGACGGATAGCGGGCCGAAATAGTCGAGCCCGGTATATGTAAACGGCCTCTTATGGTGAGCGAGGCGCGTTTTCGGGTGGTCGCCGGTCGCAGGTACTGGTGGCTGTGCCTTGCGTATACGGCAATGCAGGCATCTTGCTATCACCTTCTTCGCTGTTGGTCGCATCTTCACGACCCAGTAGTGCTGCCGTACCTCATTAATTGTGAGTTCGGTGCCACTATGTTGTAGACTGCGATGTGTCCAGTCTATGTACAACTGCGTTATGTGATGGTCGCCATGTAATATAGGCGGGCGCATCACTTCTTCAGCTACCTCTTGCGTAGCTGCTATGCGACTTCTTAGTCGCAGCACGCCGTCGACGACCTGAATTTGTAAAGGTCGCAGCGAGCTATTTTTATTTATTTCTTCAACATTCGCTAACTCTGAAGCGAACGATTGTTGTTGTGCGACCTGGACAAGTATTTTCTCAGCTTCTTGGAGAAATTCTGCTTCTATGATTTGTCTGTTGACCTGGGTTGGTGCTCTGCATGCCTGCTTCTGCTTCTGTGCAGGTACAGCGGGCTTCTTGCGCCAGTCTGGGTCCTTTTCAGCGTTTTTTCTCGTCCGTTTATAGGACGTTATCTCTGTTCTATTTTTGCAAAGAGATATAAAACGCAGAACTGTGGCGGTCGCACGAAGCAGTCGCTCCCATCTGGAGAATCTGCTTGGTTCTGGAACGGCTTCTATGAAGCTCTTCTTGTCCCCTTCTGTGACAACGAAAGTTTTTTCTTCTCCCGTGTCGTTTGTAGTCGGAGGTTTCTCTGTGGGCCATAATTCGGGCCCAAGAGACAAAAAACTCGGCCCGCAGTACCACTCGTGGTCCGAGTTGAACCGCAGTGGCACGTCACGGGTTGCTGCATCAGCGATGTTCATCTTGGTGGGTATCCATCGCCAATCTTCGACTTTGCTTTTGTCTTCAATAGACAAAAGCAAAGCTGAAAAAGCTGACTCAAAAGAAGTCACTCCAACTAGCAGCAGCAAGGAGTATACCACTCGTTCTGGTCGTCAAGTCAAGTTCACAAATTTTTATCGCCCTTGACGGTCTCTGGAGGGGAGTGATGTAGGGTACACTATCCACCCACATAGTTTATTTATTTATATAATACACAAACATACAAGACACACATACAATATCGTTTTATTTATTTATATATAATTATAATAACAGTAATACACCGTCGACAGACATTCACGGCATCGTATATCGCATACGATATAATGTCGGCTGATGTCTGGTTGAACGTTACCACCAACGGCTCCGGTGGTACTGCACCGCGAGCCTACTAAGTTATTCGGCCACCCGCAGCGACGCACCGCTAGTCGGTCTGCAACTCCCGCTACCGCTACTGCGCTCCCGCTAAATATTGTTTACGCGATCTGAACTTGAACTGTATCTGTGTTTCTGTTTGTGTGTATTGTGCCGTGAACATTTCTGCTATTGTGACTCTAAACTCTCTGTGATTCTCCTTCTGACTATTATTTCCTTACGTGTTTTGTGTGTTGAACAATAGAAATAGTGAGTACCCACATTTTGACTTTTATTGTGTTACTCCACCAACTTCACACCTCACGTACCTAAACTGGTGGAGCAACGAAAGGTTTGTATACTCTCGCTCCTCTTCTAATCCAGGTCAGTACGGTCTTGCTATCTGACCAATACGTTACTGACGTGGGCTTGCAGTCGTGTTCACTCATCACTGCTGCGGCTACGCGGGTTCCCAATACCGCGGCCTGAAGTTCGAGTCTCGGTATCGAAAGCAGTTTCAGTGGGGCCACCCGCGCTTTCGCCATAACAAGGCTTATTAAGTGCTTGCTTTCCACGGTCGTGGCCCGCCAGTATATAGCGGTAGCATATGCCATCTCGCTTGCATCAGTGAACACATGCACCTGCATTTCTATAGCGTCGCTATACCCAGGATAGCATCTTGGTACGCTAACGTTTTTTAGTTGGCGTAAATGTTGTACCCAAATTTTCCATTGTAATGCTAGGTCAACATCTAGCCTCTGATCCCAGTCGACGCCTCGCCGCCATGCTTCTTGCAATATTTGCTTCGCCTTGATGGTTACTGGTGAGGCGAGTCCGAGTGGGTCGTATAGCGACGCTACTATTCTGAGCGCCTCTCGCTTGGTGGGCGCCTCTCGGTCCAAGATACCCTCAGGCAGACGCGCGAGTGTGAGGTTGAAACCCAGCGTGTCTTCGCCTGGCCTCCATATGAGGCCGAGTATCTTTTCCGACGTATCTATATCTCCAATGGATACCATCTCAGTTTGTATATGCGATGGGTCCATTTTTTCTAGGAGCTGCGAGCTATTTGAAACCCATTTCTTGAGTTCAAACCTCGCCTGTACGTGTATTTTTCGCACCATACTAGCGACTTCTGCCGCCTTCTCGATAGTTCTATAACTATCTAGGTAGTCATCCATATAATGACTACGTAGTATAGCATCCACAGCTTCAGGGTGCTCCTCTATATATTTGTTTGCGTTCCAGTTCTTTGCAAAAATTGCTGTGCAAGGCGAACTGGCTGCGCCGAAAATGATGGACGTCATTCTATATTCTTCTGGCGCTCCTTCTCTGCGGTTTCCCCTCCACAGGTAGCGAAGCGCGTCTCGGTCTTGGCTCCACACCTTCACTTGCATGAACATCTCCGCTATGTCACCGGTTATTGCGACGCAGTGGCGGCGAAACCACATCATTACGCCTGGCAGCGACTGTAATAGGTCGGGCCCAGTTAACAGGAAGTCATTCAGTGACACTCCTCTCGATTTGGCGGCAGCGTCATGTACGATGCGAAGTTTGTCTGGCTTCATTGGGTTGAAGACATCGAAGTGTGGGAGGTACCAAGTTTTGCCCGGCGTGCTAATTGCGGGTGCCCTTTCAGCGTACCCTTTCGCAATTAGCGAGTCCATCTGGTCTGAGTATCTTCTTAGAAGTTCCTGGTTCTTGTCCAGCTTCTTTTCTGTTGAGACGAGCCTCTTCAGAGCTGTCTCAAAGCTATCTGGCATCTCAGCATGCTCATTACGCCAAAGCATGGCGGTTTCGATGTGTCCATTCTCTAATTGGACAGTTGATCGATTCAAAATGTCCTCTGCCCTTCTTGCTGGGTCAGAGGCGGGTCGCTGTGGGTTTATGCACAACGATTCTATGGCGAAATGTTCGCGCAACTGATGATCCAAATTGTCATCAGTTGTTATTCTATTGACATGATGTACTTGTTGTCGTAGTAAACTACTGTGCGCGCCATGTAGTGTCCAACCCATTGCTGTAAGTGACGCAATAGGTTGGTGTCTTGGACCTCTGCGAATCTCGCTGGCCAATAACAAATGCCAGTTGTCTTGGCCGACGAGTATTTTTGGCACGCCATTGTTGTACATCAACTCTTTTCTCAAGTCGGTTAAATGCTTGCAGCGTGCGACAACCCTATCGCTCACTGTTTGTTTTGCCAAGCTGAGTTTAGGTATAGTACGTGCTTTAAATTGTACCCTTCTCTCTTGCGGGCTAACCAGCGTCACCTTGACTCTTCTTGAGCATGGGGTGGTGAGCATGGTGTTGCCTATCGCACCGATCTTGAGCGGGTCCACAGGGCCCTCTGCCCCGACTTGCCTCGCGATGTCTTCATCCATCAGCGAAACGGTGGACCCATCGTCTAGGAGAGCGTATGTTGCTACCTCTCCCGCCGGTCCGATTACCCGGACCGGCACTATCTTGAGGTACGCCTGGCTCGATGGTGACCCGAAGCTGGCCACCGTTTCCTGAGGATCCTTGCGGGATTCAGGAACATCGGGCTTCTTGTTGGCTTCCCTCTGCTGTTGCTTCTTCCTATGAAGAAGCCGATGGTGCGTATCTCTGCACCCGTCTTGGCCACACTGTTTTCTCTTACAAGTGTGGTTGCCTCGTCGATGTTGAAGGCAGCGATAACATAGATTGTGTTTTTTCGCTAGCTCCCATCTTTTCTCGACAGCTACGCCCCTGAATTGTGCACATCCAGTGGCGTAGTGATGTCCCACGTCGCAAACACGGCATTTTCCTACCGGTTGGTCCGTAGCTATATGCGTCCTTTGTGTGACGCGTCTGTTGGTGTTCGCCTCGGCCGAAGCGATGCCTTCGGGTGGGGCGAATGGACTACAGAAGTGTGCCTGTTCAGATATAAAATTACTGAACAATGAAATATCTGGCACCGATTGGTACTTCTCCGAATATGATCGGTACCATTGTGCTCGTAGCGAATTGGGTAACTTCTCTGTTAACAATCGCATAAGCTCCGCGTTCATAAGGTAATGACCCTTTTTTAACGCGCGGAGCGTGACTACAGCACCTCTTACGCGACTTGCAAACGCGCAGATGTCTCTTGGTGACTCACTGCAGCGCGGCAGTCCGCGTAATCTATCTGTTTCAGCTTGCGCTATGGAGTCTGGACGGCCGAACTGCAGCTCGAGTTCCTTCATGATGTCATCGGGCCTGGCATGTCCGATGAGTTCTGAGCTGACGGTTTCCATTGCACGTCCATGTAAGCTTCTCCTCAGCCTCGCTGTATTCTCGATGTCCGTAAAATACGCTCGAGTTGTCTCATATATGGCCCGAAATGATAGCCATTCAGTATGAGAACCATTGAAATTCGGCAATGTCATGACGAATTTCGACGCAGAGGGGTTCGGTTGGTCCCGCTGTTCTATTTTCCTGTCGGCTAGCGACGCTATAGCGGACGTCAACTCCGTCAGGAATGGACGGAGACTATCCCTCTGACCTCCTGTACACTCAGCTGACGCTGCAACTGGAGGTTTTCGCACTTCTTTTTCCTTAGGATGCTGACCTTCTATTTGCGATTTGGTGGCGGTCGCAGTCAGGGGTCTATGCATAGAATTTCTGGTTCCCCCTTCCACGACGTTATCCTCCTTCTCAGGCTGAGGTTCTGGTGCCTCTTCTAGCCATGAACGCACGTACTCGTCATTCGAGTTTCTGTCATCCAGGTATTCAGCTTCGGAACCCTCTTCCTCCGCTCTCTGAAGTGCCAGTTGTGCAAGCTCCAACTTAATTTTGAGTAAGTCTTCGCGAGCTTTGTCTATGTTTTTTCGTGACCGAGTCACTCTAGTTGACGGCGGACGGCTATGTTCGATACGGGCGTCACCCCGGGTAGTCATCGGCATCGCTGTACGTCTGTCTTCTTCGAAAATCTTCTCTTTCTGAGAAGGTTTCAATGTTGTGTCTGAAGCTCCTTCTAATCTGGTTACTCTGGTAGAAACCGCTTGATCAGTTTCTATTGGTTGATGCGTCGGAGTGCTTTCAGTTTGAGGCGCTAGATGGCGCTGCTCGTCCGACGGCTCGGTCCCTTCGGTTGTGGAAGGTGAACACGGCGGCAGCTCATGTCTGATGCCAGCTGGCTGATCCAACTCCACGGTCCATGCCTCCGGCGTCTTGCCTTTGGATCTGGTTATCGGCATTGTTGTTGAAATATTTTCTTTTGAAAACTCGAAGTTAGTTTTCAAAGATAAGTCCCAGTTCCGGGCTTCAGCGTTCAAACCGACGATCTCCAGAAGTTAACCTCCACTTCGATTGACTATAATTCAATCTTCAAATAAAAAATCACTAAAAACTTACGGTCAGTGATAAGTCTTCAGGAAACTTCAGGCATTTGCTATACAAGTTTATTTTTCCCATAAACGTGTATGTTCTATTTGATTGACTATAATTCAATCAAATTCTAAATCACCGAAAAGTCAAGGTTACTTTTCGGTGGTGATGCTTCATGAACTGCTTGTCCAAAGCATCAGAGCCGTGCATCAATCTTCAGAGCACGTATCTTGCTTGATTGAAGAAAATTCAATCTTCAAATAAATCACCGAAACGTCAAAGTTATTTTCAGTGATAGTGCTTCAGGAACCGCATAGTCAGTACATCCGAAACGTATCTAAGTCTTCAGAGTACGTTTCTTCCATTCACTGACGAAAATTCAGTCTTCAAAATTTTCCTGAAAACATAGGGGTTGTTTTCAGTCATAAGGCTTCAGGAATTATTCTTCAATCATCAAGGATGCACATCAGCCTTCTAAACGCACGTCTTGTATTTTTCTGACGGGCGCTCGTTTTTTAAACAAATCGCTAAAAACATAAGGGTAGTTTTCAGCGATAAGTCTTCAGGAACTGTTCTTCCGCGTCAAAGACGTAATCCAATCTTCTGAACGAGTATTCTTGGTTGAATAAACAAGCGTTCAGTTCTAGAACAAATCACTGATAACATAGGGTAGTTTTCAGCGATAAGTCTTCAGGAACTATTCTTGGGGCTTCAAGGATGCGCATCTGTCTTCATACAGCATTTTGCGGCTCACAGAAAATTTCTTCTATTTTCTTACAATTATTGAAAACATAGGGTATTTTCAATAACTGTCTCCAGAATTTTACCTCTTGGATCCAGCGGCAAATAGGGCACGTAGGACTTGTTCCCTGCAGTGCACGTCGATTTTTGGTTTATTTGTGAAATTAATTTCTCCAAAATTCGAAAAATTAATTCCACCACTGTTTCTTCCTGACGTCCTGGGGCGCTCCAGACTTCGAATTTCGGCTCGAACGGGTCAACGTTGTGTTGCACGTAGCCGACTTAATATGCAGGCACCCAGTTGTTTTTTCTGGATCTGCTGTTCCCGACGTCCTGGGGCTCTCCAGGCTCCAAAATTCGGCTCGATAGGACCATTAAATGTGCAGGACGTAGCGTGTTCACTGGCCCCGAGAAAAGAAGGGCGTAAACCTTCTGGCCATTGCCGCTGAACGCCCCATCCACACCACGAAAACAAAGGTTCTTGGATGCCTAGCTGCAGCAGTGACGTAGGGTTGCAAATCGACTCTAACGATTCAACGATGTGTTGGCTGTACTTGAGTTATTTCCAGATTCCGGGTTGCCTACTTCTGGATCAGCACTCCTGGTGTCCAGGTTCCGAGGCTCAGCTCGACAGGATCGAAAAGGGATGTCTTCACAAGGGCTGAAGTCGACGAATCAAATGAAACACTAAGTTATTCAGTACACGGCACGATTCTAGGGCTCTCAACAATTTCTGAGACGTGATTCTATATAAGAATTACTTCTTATTTACTAAGACAAGTACAAGCGACTAGCTTTGGATGACTACAAATTCTATTTTGGGCCCGGGGGTTCTTTATACCCTCGCATCGTGCCATTATTGAGAGCCCCGCAAATTCTCGCCGAAAATAATTTTTATTTATGTAAAAAACCCTTATACATATTTGGTAAATAGGGTTACCGCACCCCTTCCATGGTGCTATCAATAGCTGGATTCCTTCGTACTGTAACACAGTAATGCCCCCGATCTATGTATCTAATCAATATACCTAATTTCCAGGTATTGATAGCTTCCCTAGACTATTTCCATGAAATAAAAGGACAATTCCCTTTATTTCCCAGTTAAAACCTTAATAGCTTTTAACCTAGCCTAAGGATATCTATAGGTTGGGTTGACCTGCTGGTGCCAATAGCAGGCTGTCTGTTGACGTCTAGAAAAAGCTTATTTTCGGGAATCTTCTATGGGATATCATCCCTTATGTAACGAATCTATAAATTCCTAAGTCATTTCACCGACTTTAGGACTTCCTACTTAGGCTAACCAGACAATCACCGCCTATTATGGGGATTCTGGTAGCCAATAGACCACACTTTACATTTCTAGTGTTTATGTAAGTCTATCTAGGTCATGTGCACATAAGGTGCCTTGATATGTACAAATTTGATAGCTGGTCACTTTCTTTGCGCCCAGCTATCAGAGAAATTAGATATAAAAACACTAATAAGATTGGGACGACACGATGGTGCGTTTAACGGGCCATCGGGAGGTCCCCAAAAATTCCTTATTTTCGGAATTCCCAGGGGTGTATAGTCCCGGGAAATGCCAAAAACTGACTAAAAATTACATTTCCAGAAACCTATTTTCTGGAATTGTACTTAAACTACTTGAGCGATTTTCGCTCCAAAGTGATGGCTTGGTAGCTAGTCCAGCAAGCCATCCGAAAGTACTTACACCATGAGTACATCTATTCCCTTCATGGAGTTATTCCACCTGAAGGGTCTACAAATTTCAACGTTTTACGTTGTTTACATTTTTCACGACTGCTTATCTCGTTGACTATCCAAGCGATTCTTCCCATCTAGAAACCGCCTGGAAGCCCTTTTAGCAAGCTTTCCAATGGTAGTACTTTTACCAGTACACCTATATGTTTCTAGGTACTTAGGGCACCTAAAACCGTAAGCGATTGCCAAAACCCAGACAAACAGCAGTTTTTCTATTATATACTGACTTGATATCTCAAGTAAATGGGCTTTATATAAAAGACTACGCTAACTATGAGGTGTATATAGGCTTCCTGTCTCGGTCTAGGTCCCCCATATACCCTAAAATGACCTAAAACCATATATTTGGTGTTTGAGATATCAAGTCAATATTCCTATTTACATAGCAGAAACTATGTGGTCTTCACATAGTTTCATCATTATGTACTGATTTCATGTCCAGTACATAGGATAAGCCCTTAAAAACATGATTTTAATTACTATAATATTTTCAAAAACCACCAAAACTATATATATCGTGTGGTTCTCTCTCACGGGTCATTCGGAACTAATCCGTCGTCGAGCACAGACGTATCGTATGACAGAAATTTATGTTTTTTACTATGATAACTCTTATCAGTATGCTTTCTAATGATTTTACTCTGTTAAGGGTGAACTATTGAACCCTATAACATACTGACAAACACTAAAAACATTATACTACTATCTCAAAAAATGTAGGTAAAATTTTAGTATAAATATAAACGTGCCTCTAAAATTCATTTTAGTATCAGGTGGCGCGCCGTGGTAAGCAGACATGTCTACACATACAAACTTCAATTTCTATGAACCATTTAGTATGGTTGATGACGCTTCGTCGCGAACAATGCCATTGGCATTTTCTGTGATCTGTCAAAAGCGTTCGACTGCGTCGACCACAACACACTGATCTGTAAATTACAACACTACGGAATTCGAGGACAAGCTGCTGATCTTGTGCTTTCCTATTTATCAAACAGACAGCAAAAAGTAAATGTTAATGGGGCGTCCTCCGGGTCTCTAGTCAAAATGGGCGTGCCCCAAGGTTCAATTCTCGGCCCTTTCCTTTTTCTTGTTTACATTAATGATCTCCCTTTTATGATGGCCAAATAATCGGATATAATTCTATTTGCTGATGATACTTCGCTAATTTTTAAAATAGATAGGAAAGATACGGATGTCTTACATGTCAATGAAAGTCTAATTGTTCTCTCGGAATGGTTCGCAGCTAACAATCTTTTACTGAATGCGAAAAAAACAAAATGTCTAAAGTTCTCTTTACCAAATGTACCTCAACGTGACCTAAATCTAAATCTTGACGGCAAAAATCTTGAAATAATAACGGAAACTGTATTCTTGGGGATTACTATCGATTTAAAATTGCAGTGGGGCGCGCACATTAGAACTCTTTCGGGCAGGTTAAGTTCGGCTGCCTATGCAGTAAGGAAGATAAGGCAGTTAACCGATGTAGCCACAGCTAGACTAGTATACTATGCTTATTTCGACAGTATTATGTCTTATGGCATTCTGCTGTGGGGGTCAGCAGCAGACGTTGACTCAATTTTTATCTTACAAAAGAGGGCAATCCGCGCGATCTATAAAATGGGTCCTCGCGAGTCCCTCAGAGAAAAATTTAAAGAGATCGATATACTGACTCTACCTTCACTTTATATTTTGGAATGTATTTTGTATGTCCGCAAAAATCGAGGGCTTTTCAAAACTAGAAGTGACTTCCATAATTTAAATACACGCAGTAAGCACGAAATTGTAATACCCAAATTCAGATTAACGAAAACTAGCAAGTCTTTTCTTATAAACAGTATACGCTTTTATAACAAGTTGCCTAAGTCAGTTATAGAACTGACCGATGGAAAGTTCAAAAACTACATCAAACGTGTCCTTATTAAAAAAGCATATTTTAAAATCAAAGACTACGTTGAAGATAAAAAAATTGGCTTTGACACCCTCTGCGCATGCGGCTTCCCTGGTAACTCATAAACGGCACAAATATATGGATATCTCTAACTATTCTCAATCTAATTTTTTTTCTCTTTTAATTAGACTTTTTACAATATTTTTCAATCATCATTATAGCCCTTTGCTAAGAATAGTTACAGCACTGATTACAGTATTTGTGCCACATGTTAAATTTAGTGTTGTGTTTTTTTTTACCTTTGTATAGATTCTTTTACCTATTGTGAATGTGTGAACATTGTAGGCTTTCTAGATTTCTAGATGATTGTTAACATTTGTTAACTTTTTATTTCGTGCATTATTTTTTTTGTTTGTTTTTTTGTTTCAATTTCGTACGACTTATTGTCGGGCCTACGTTGTCCCCCCATATCCAAGTACTAATGCTGTAACATGGAAATATTGTAAACAAAAAAATTTAAAAGAGTAACCATGGAGTTTCTTGCCGGTTCTTCTCCATTACATAGGAAACGACTAACCCGAACCGTGCACCTTTTGTCGACGTTTTATAAGTGCCCATGTAGGCCTATGTAAAATAAAAATATTTGATTTTGATTTTGACTTGTCTAGGGCTTCAGGACATGGTACATCGTTGTGCTTAGTTTCATCCTGTTGTGCTATTCTCTAAGGATACAGTCCTGAGCGCAGCGCTGCGCCAGCGTTGATACTTCCTTGTGTCGTACTAGTTTCGTCGCTCGCGCAGCGCTGCGCTTAGGGCTGTAGCATAACACTACAGATCCGGTCAGCCGTTAAAATGTGAAAAGGCAGCAGGGGGAGTACCCCCTATCACCGGCGCACCAGAACACACTGTACACCGTGACCACCCCAGGGACCAATTCAGCACATGGGTGCCAGACGACCCCGTGTGTGCACCATTGGTCCCACTGTGACGGGTCGAGGTCAATGGCCCAGCCACCTACCATTTTGCGGCCGCAGGGGATAGGGAGAGCGGCTAACGCTATACCGACACTCCTCTTCCCCTGCGGCCCCACCGCGTCCGCCATCAGACGGTGGCGACCCCGTCTAGACCACGGATGGTAGGGAGAGCGGCGCACCGCAATACCGGCACTCCTCGCCCGCCGCGGCCTCCAACCCTCAGCCGCGATATCGTATGGGACCTGGGAATCTCCATAAGACATCGCGGCCCGCCTCAGTTGCGATGTCGCCTGTTACCAAGCGGCACCGCAACCTACTAGTTGGCCGCTACGTCGTCGGCTTAATCGGCAAAAGCCCTGACGAGCGGCCCCTCCTCGGGTTCCTCTTCGCTTCACCGTGGGTGACCAAGCCACGGTTACTGAGCCCCCCCGCCTCGACAAAGCGGGAACCCACCGGGGGGGGGGGGCCGATACCCCTACGCAGCTAGCGTACGTCTGGACGGCTAGTAGTAATTAATAAAAAAAATTACATTAGACCATTTTCTTAATAATTTGATCTACGAAAAATTTAAATTACTACTCGTATAAAATAGTGTAATTTTCTAAAGTTATTTTTAAAACGGCCAAAAAAACTGGCCAAGTGCGAGTCGGACTCACGTACGAATGGTTCCGTACCAGTATCGCAAAAAACGGCAAAAATATCACGTTTATTGTATGGCAGGCCCACTTAAATATTTATTTTATTCTGTTTTTAGTATTTGTTGTTAAAGCGGCAACAGAAGTACATCATCTGTGAGAATTTCAAATCTCTAGCTATCACGGTTCATGTGATACAGCCTGGTGACAGACGGACAGACAGACAGATAGACGGATCGTGGAGTCTTAGTAATAGAGTCCCGTTTTTACCCTTTGGGTACGGAACCCTAACAACAAGAATCGTACAAAACCACCAGGCGTATTTTAATGAAATTTGCACCATCTCAGAGACAATTTAATTATCTACATTTTGATCTGAGGCTTTTTTTTAAAGTCATAGAATAATAAGGAAAGTACAAACAACTACAAAATTTTGGGTCACGCGGGTGTGAAACGAGTGCCCATTTTGTTCCCTCAAGGTCGTTGGTGATTGTCGTCGTCTTAAATCAATATCATCATCAATCAATACATATAATAAATCTGTAGAAAAATATTTTTTGTACATCGAAAAAAAAACCAAAAAAAATAGCCAGGGTGTTAAAGGATAACCAACAGAACCCATTTCTAGCATTTTTGGAATTTTTGTCTGTTTGTCTGTTTGTCTGTTTATTTGTGCACGCATCACGTGAAATGTACGAAACCAATGTAGATAACTTTTATGCATAAAAATTGTGCGTATCTTGAAGAATTACTTAGTTTTTGTTTCATCGCAATCGGTTCACTCTATCAAAAGTTATATGAATTTAAAGTGTTCAAGAAGTAAAATTATCACAGCTCACGCAATTCAGCAGTTACTCGGACAGTTGAACTCGCTATTCGATAGATGGCGTTGTGCATTTAAAGTCATTTTCTGAATCGCGGTGTTAAGATTTTACGCGAAAGAATGACCATAGAAAAAAAATTTGGTATGTATTAACCGACTTCCCAGAAAGGAGGAGGTCCTATGTTCGACATAATGTATGTTATTTATGTTTATTCATGATCACCGATATCTCCGTCAATTGTGGACCGATTTCGAAAAATCTTTTTTTTGTTTGAAAGAGTATGTTCTGAAATTGGTCCCATTTTTATTTGGTGTAGGACTGACGAAGCAATTCGAAGATATACATCAGAACTCTTCAATAAATAACGGCAAATCTCTCGGGATTGCTGCAATCGCATGTCTGTTTGTAGTTTATACCATTTCATAACATAACGTCACGCCAGTACACTCTTAAGGGGTACGCAGATCTCTCATTTCACCGGTTATGTTCAAGTTTCATGATATTTGGGTAATATATTCTGGCGTTATACGAGTGTGTAACTTACTAAACAACTTGCTTATTAGGTAGGTACAACTAAAAAGTGAAAAATAAAAAAACTTTTTACAAAAAAATACTACCGACTTCCAAATAAAACTACAAAGTGAAAAATAACTTTATTTTTGGAAGTCGGTGTCCATAACGCAATAAATTGGTACCTACGAAAGACACCGACTTCCAAAAATAAAGTTATTTTTCACTTTGTAGTTTTATTTGGAAGTCGGTAGTATTTTTTTGTAAAAAGTTTTTTTGAATATGTGGAGTAGGCAGGCAGGCTGGTAAGTATGGTAGGGTTGGCAGGCAGATGACGGGAGCGAAGCCGCGGGCACAGCTAGTAATAATTAAGTCTTCATTCTCTAGACGCTTACCATTTACTGTTCTCAAAATTATTGTTAAAGATTCGATTCATTACCAAAAAACAGATAGCAAAGGGTTTCATACGTATTCCTATCTGCTAATTAAATTCACAACCAGTCCATATATAAATATGTATTAGCCCAGGGCGATAGTATTATTAGCCCAGGGCCGTATTTGCTTTGTTTGATACATTCGGTTCGCCCTCGTAATGAAAGCCTTTGCAAACAATATATTATGATGAGGGTCCCTCCTGAATGTCTGATGTGTGTGTCTGTTTATTGTAACGCTATTTTCATCTTGGGTATTTATATTATTGTGTTTTGCGTTGTAGAAACTTACCAACATGGCGACAAAACATGTTCCCCAATAGTACATACAGCATCAGAGAATCCTCACCCCTAGAAATATATCAAAAGCGACATCTATGGACAGGAGTATATACTACGATGTTTGCGTGCGCCGCGTGCGCGCCATCTCGTGATATCAATGAAACTGCTAAGATATTCTAAATAGAAATATAAAAAAAAACTTTTTTGCCAAAAAATACTACCGACTTCCAAATAAAAAACTACAAAGTGAAAATAATATAACTTTATTTTTGGAAGTCGGCGTCTTTCGTAGGTACCATTTTTTTGCTCACTTTGTAATTTTTTATTTGGAAGTCGGTAGTATTTTTTTGCAAAAATGTTTTAATATTTTACCCTTTTTAGTTGTACCTATAGGCAAGTTGTTTAGTAAGTACCTATAACGCCAGAATAGATTACCCGAATAACATGCAACTCAAAATATAATCAGTGAAATGAGAGATCTGCATACCACCTTTGAGCGTACTGGCGTGATGTTATGTTATGAAATGGTATAAACGATAAACAGACATGCGTATGCAGCAATCCCAAGAGATTTTCCGTTATTTATTGAAGAGTTCTGTTGTATATCTCCGAAGTTCTTCATCAGATCTTAACCAAATTAAAATGGGACCAATTTCGGAACATACTCTTTCAAACAAAAAAAGAATTTTCAAAATCGGTCCACAATTGACGGAGATATCGGTGAACATACACAAAACATACACAAAGTCGAACATAGAACCTCCTCCTTTTTGGTAAGTCGGTTAAAAACTGACGGCGCGAACAAGCGACCGCTAGGTATTATCCATCGCATCCTACCCATTGATATTCCTTCTAAATGTGTTTAACAAACATTATACCTTTTTACAGATTTATAAAAACACCCATCAGAATAATAAAATAGTTATTTATGCTACAAGTGCGGGAAGTAGGTGATTCCCGATGAGTGGCATTTTTATTCACGAGCGAGCGAAGCGAGTGAGTGGATAAATCGACACGAGTCGGAAATCATCTTACGCACGTGTATCATACAACATTTTACTATGCATTGTGCGAGGAAATAAAAAAATATATCTGAACCAAGCAAGAAATTAATAAAATGGCGCTTATTCAAGGGCGCTCAGCATAACCACAGATTAACTAATAGTTCATAGTTCTACTGCGCATGTGCAATATCTGTCACGTCATAACGCAAAAAGGCACGAGCAAAATATTAATTCTGCCAAACATATTTAATGAATAATTAAAATTAATTTATTGATCAAAATCTAAATCTAGAGTAATTAAAAACGCCTTAAATGACGTTTTAGTTTTGTTTTACTTTTTATATGAATGATAATCTGTACTTAACTAATTTTAAAACTTTTCTCAAATAATAAAAACTCTATGCGGCGGGCTGACGTTGGAGTTAAAAATTAAAAAAGTACAGAAAAGTAAAAAGCACTAGTAAAAAAAAGTGACACTTTGCGCACAGTTTGGCTGCTTGGAAAACGCTCTTTTCGAGGACATGCATTGTAAATTAAATTTTATAAAATAGGCCGAAGCAAAATTCGATCCTGGACCCTATAACTCACGAGTCAAGCTATTATACCGCTGCGCGCGCCATTTTGACACTTATCATAGCTGTGAAATTCATCGATATGTTTATGTAAATTCTTCTCCATTGAGACCTACTGACTCTTGCAAATTTGCAAATAAAGACATATTTTTTTTTGTTTTGCAATACAAAAGTACCTTTAAGGTTTATTGGAAATAAATCATTTGATTTTGATTTTGTCACCCACCGCGCGGTGAGCGAAGTGGTCCCACAGACTCTAACTGACTAGTACCACACGGTGTTCTGTAGCTATATTTGGCCAGGGCCCTGGTGTGCTTGGCTGCTAGCGTATTTTTTCATGCACCCCCGGCCAGAAAAGGTGTAGGTACGTACCCCGTATAGATTTACCACTGCTTACCCTTCAGGGTGTGCATGGGTGCAGTGTTTGTATTATGTTCGAAAGGTGAAATAAAATTACTTACAAAGTTTGTATTGTGCCCCATACCGATTTCCTGGAAAAATATAAAATTCTTGTAAAATGACCTCATAACAAGCGTTGTTGGAAAATCCAAGCTTACACCGTCTCTTCGTGCTACAAATCGGATCGAACTAATGACCATAAGTCACACAATCCTTACTATGCTTGCTAATATTATTAATGCGAAAGTAAAACTGTCCGTTTGTCAATCTGTTTGTATGTTTTCACGTCCAAACCAATGATCTGCTAAGCCTTTCCCCAACAATCACTTTTTCACTGCAAATGCCACACCAAACAGTCAAAGTGACTGTTTGGTGAGGGGATGCAATGGCTCTCCATGCATTTCATGTATATTCTCTGTGCCTCAGAGGAATCTCGCTATATGATGATGGTAACCTATCCACGGACCGACCTTGGCAAACGTTGCTTTACCTTGAAGATCGACCCGTGCAGCTGTTATTATTTTACCACGAGCTTCTTATTTCACGCTCAAACCGCTGTAAAATTTTTGATGAATTTTAGCTTAGGGATAGATTGGACTCTGGAGACATACATAACATTACATCAATTTTTATCCCGGAATTACCTACGTTCCCTTGAGATAATTTTCGAAATCCATGCGGGTGAAGCCGCTGGCTGTAACTAGTGATACATAAATGTCATACTCATCATTTTACTGGCAATTGGTGGGCATAGATTACGAGCACAGGTAATCGCTTTTTGGGTTCCCGTTATATTATTTTTGTCTATGGAAAAATGAACTTAATCATTCGGTAGTGAATGTTGGATGTTCCTGTAAGCGTTTTTAAGATAGCTTAAATTTTTGTACCGTTTAAAAGTACAATCAATAGTTAAACTAGATATGTAGATGTAGCCGGGTTCTGAAAAGAAAATTTAGAGTTTCATACCCTACTTTAATGCCAAACTTCTATCAGTCTAAAGTAGATTCTTAATTCAGACCTTGGTCATTTATTCTAAAAATTTATCATCATCTTTATTTCAGCCTAAAGACGTCCACTGCTGGACATAGGCCTCCCCCAAGCGTTGCCACATCAACTGATCCCGTACGTCTCGCATCCAGCGTCTTTCTGCAACCTTAACCAGCAGCCTAATTGCGTAAGTGAATTCTGCAAAACAAACAAGTCGATTCTACGTACGTAAAAACGACTTCACGTATTGCATATTAATACGTAAAGTCGTTTTTGGGAAGTAATCAACTTGTTTGCTTTGCAGAATTCACCTACGCAATTAGGCTGCAGGTATTCGGTCCACCCAGTGGAAGGCCTTCCAACGCATCGTCTGCCGGGTCGCGGTCGCCATTCCAGAGCTTTTCAGCCCCATCGGCCATCCGTTCTGCGAGTAATGTGCACTGCCCACTGCCATTTAAATTTCGCAATTATTCGGGCTATGTTGGTAACTTTGGTCTTCCTGCGGATATGCTCATTTCTGATGCAATAATAAATATACCTATGATATATTGTTGGTATGTTATGTTTGTATTAGTGTTTATTTTAAAATAATTTATTCATATTTTTTTATTTTTTTAACATGATTTTTTCGTATTCTTCTCAGCAAACTCTTTCATTTGATACCCATATCATGGCAGTGCACAAAAAAACCAAGTCCGCCATCTTGGGCCGTCTACCATATTGGATTTAGATTGACGTCACTTAGCTAACCATGCATTGTCATCCAAACTAAACAATCTGCCTAGCCTTTTCTCAACAATATTGGGGTCGGCTTCCAGTCTTACCGGATTCAGCTGAGTACCAGTGTTTTACATGGAGCGACTGCCTATCTGACCTCCACAACCCAGTAACTGGGTGACACGATACCCCTTGGCAAGACTGGTGTCAGATCTCAGGCTTCTGACTGCGCGTAACGACTGTCAAAGATCTTCAAATGACAGTCGGGACCAACGGCTTAACGTGCTTGCCGAGGCACGGAGGAAACTCGGTATGTTGAAATGGTCACCCATCCACGGACCGACCGCGTCAAGCGTTGCTTAACCTTGTTGATCGACCAGTGCGGCTGTTATTATTTAGCCACGAGCTTGTCATCCAGACTAAAAGTGTATGCATAATTTCATCTTAATCGGTGGACGATAACTGCTTTAAAATTCAGTTGCAAGATTTGACCCGAACACACTTACATACATACATACATACATTGCAAGTTAATTTTAAAAAAAACGTGTATTAAGGCCGGTTACGCACTACACCGTGTCCGTGATTTGAGTTCCGAGTTCAAAATGTTTAGAATTAAGACATTATGACATATAGAGTTCGGATGTAGTGCGTAAGCTTGCCTACAAGAAGTACTACGGCTACTTCGGAACCGAAATTGACGGACACGGATCGGATGTATTGCGTAACCCCTTCTTCTAAGCTTACTTGGCTTAGTTACTATCAAATAATAACCTATCATTTGTGCCAAAAGCGTTCATTTGAAACGTCACGCCACAGTTATTTGATGGCCAAACAAATACTTATCCGTGGACGCCCGTTACCGAATATCCGGTAACGGGCGCCCACGCTTTCATCATCATCCCGCTTTAGCTTCAAAAATTTAAATATGATGTTGTGTGTACCCGCAATTATTGTTGACTTGTGAGAGTGTGGGCTTACGCACCTCGGCTTTTGTGTGTATTTTAAGGTGTTTTTCTTGAATGGGATACTTTTTGTAACCGTGTATTGTGCAGTTGTCAATGCAAAAGTAGAGTGTGGTGGTTACAGGAAAGTATACTTTTGCTCCCCTTTTAGGTTTGCTGGTTAGGAATTGTGGACTTTGCGTGGATTGCATTTCACTCTCTTGAGGCTCTACACAAGTGAAAATCTATCATCGAAACCGTCTTGATAGCGTTTGGAAAAATTAGAAAAATGTAAAGGAATTGAATGCGATTTCAAGATACGAGTATCACAATACTAATCCCTTACCTTATATTAGGTACTTGTCCCACCGTCGACGTGTAAGCGATTAGCTATCTTCTGATTTCTCGCTGAAGAAACGCACAAAAGCTATAAGATCCCGTGTCAATAAAAGAGACACATATAGTAATAGTTGTTCGCTGGCTGTTCACACTGCCGGAGATTACCCTCTCACCACAAGTTGGTCGCAGTGAAAAGAGCTATAAAAGTTAAACTCGCTCAACGATGCTCGCTTGCTCGCTTGACGATCTCTCGCTGAGAGACCAACCAGCGGCCATTTCTACCTACTGCGCTAATCGGAGTGCTAGCTTACATAATTATTATGAGCGAGTGGTGCGAGTCCCGTCGCACAATTACACTCGCCAATAGCCGATCGATAAAACTACCGGAACTACACACTCGCTTCTCGCTGCTCTACTAGTTTTAAGGCTTCCGTAGTCAGAAAGGAACCCTAGTTTCGCCATGTACGTCTGTCCGTCCGTCCATCCGCAGCTCAGAGGCTCTTAGTACGAGTACTAGAAAGCTAGAATTAGGCACGGCCTACTGATATACATATTAATCACGTCGAAAAAGTGGTAAAATAAAAACATAAAAAATTATTGAAATAATTAAATTGACCGGGCTTTCTGAATAATGCCCATCACTTATTGGGCCGGGTAATAAAGAGATGAGTTTTTTTAAATTATTTTAATGCAGACATTGGTTATTATAGAATAGGTATGTACGATAAAGTCGAAGGAACCCCTGCACGGTTCTCCTATTTCTGTCTTCAGGGTCTACTAACCTAATTTATTGACCATAATTATCAAATTGCCCAACCGTTACGTAACAATATTCATAACGACCAGACAATATGATAAATATAGAAGTTTAAATTAGTATTCATCACATTGCCTGATTTGAATTGACTAGATTCATAATGCCCGGCGATTACACATAGTGCCCTGATTAATTATCGCAACGCTTTTATTGATAAAAACCACTAGTTCAACTAAACTCGGTTTATGCATATACAACGTTCTGATTGGTACCTAGTTTCTCAGCGGTCTCAACCAATCAATACGCTGTTTTTTGCATAAACTGAGTTTAGTTGAACACTAATCGCGATTAGTTTCATTGGTAAAATCGGTCCTAAAGTCTAGCGATACCTTTATTATTTTTTGTAAAAAACGCAGGTATATATTTACGTAATATAAGCAAATGTTACACCTATAGTTACCTTATGTTACGTATTGTAAGTAGACTTTCTTCCTTTTCCGTGTTTTTTTAAGAGGTTTTTCCTTAATTTTTTGGTAAGGTTATGTTGTAGACGTATGGATGCGAATGCAAACAGTGCCGTAAATAGCTTTTTTCTGCGCCCTGTGCGAGCTTCTATAACTGCGCCCTTGTTTTTTTTCAGATATTATACGTACCCTAGGATAATGCTAAGTATGTTAAGTGGACCCTTCGCCTATTATACCACCCACTGTGTCTCACTAAAACTCAAACAACTTACGGTCGAATTTTTTTTCATACAAACGTAGTCTAGGGATTATTCCACTGTTTGACGATGTACGTTCAAAATAAAAAGTGATATCAATTTGTCTCATCATTGTCTAGCCCTGTATGGAAGCAAAAAAGTAAAAAAAGAAAATATTTGAAAGTTATGAGCGTCGAAAGTACACAATTCGACACTAATTTTAACGCATTTTTGGGCGCAAATAAATACCATAAGAAGACAGAAAATTGCAAAACGGCCTCCATACAGGCATAGATTAGTAGTTCAACAATGCATATAATTTTATTTTGAACAGATAGATTTAGTAGTTTTTTCATGATATCGAGACTGCCAAAGGTCTGTTTATAAAATTTCGCGCGCTCGGTTTCATCCTAAATCATTATCCATTTCGCTACAAATTTGCAAAAGTGTGTATTCGTACGCGAACTAGCTTCCTACTGCTCATCACAGCATCTATCTCTTCCACACGTGTTGTCGGTTGATATAAAATGCATTTAACCCCGCGCACAAAATAGTTCGTGCCGTCGACTAGTGTACCCTTAAGATTTAGTTTTTGGGCCACTATGGTCTATAATAAAATAACACCCTGCAAAGTTTCAGTAAACTGTAAATTAATTTTTAAGTACTTGGTATGGTAGAGTTTTGATTACGGAAGGTAGCATAATAAGTATAAATTGCGTTTAAGTATGAATTGGTGAAAAAACGTTTATTCAAAAATATTTGCAAGATTAGGTATAATTTGTACGAGTAGGTATGTATGTGTTGGAATCGAGTAATAGGGGCGCAGCGGGAACTTATCAGGAACAAACCGAAAAAATAATAGTCCTGCCTGGTCTGGCCATTCTTGCGCCCCCCAGAGTCTACGCCCTGTGCCTGGGCACCGGTGGCACCGCCCTATTTACAGCACTGAATGCAAAGTGTATTCAGTTTCAAGAATGTATGTTTAGGTTCTCCTTACGGGAAAACTTTATATCTATGAGTATGTTATAAAGGGTGGTCCAACCATAATGCACGAAGTTAATTGTGGTTGTGTGTCAAATCTTAACGTCAAGTTTTTTGCCTAACTTTATTTGACATTTCTTAGTTTCAGTCTTTGACAAATGCAACCATGAATAGGTACACAATTGAGAAGCGCGTTAAGATTATTGAAGCCAAGCTATTACCGTGAATGGTGTTTGCTATCGCGAGATGATAACGGACTTTTTGTGGCGAAAAATTGAGGATATGGAGCTGGACGATATGTGGTAACGAAACAATGGCTCTTTTGCGGGAGAAATTCAATGGCCGTGTTATCTCACGTCGTGCCGATGTCAATTCGCCGCCACGATCATGTGATTTGACACCGTTGGACTTCCTTTTTTGGGGATATTTAAAAGAAAAAGTGCACGTCAATAAGTCAAGAACAATTCAAGAGTTAAAGCTAGACATAATTCGGCACATTAACGACATTGAACCTCAATTTTGCCTCAGCGTCATTGAAAATATGTACCATCGAGATCAGTTAAATATGCGCCGTGGCGAGCATATTTGGCTGATATTTTTTTCCACATAATATATTTTTCATAGATTTTTTCTATCAAATTAATAAAAAAAATAAGTAAAAAGCTCTGAAAACTTTTTGTTTTATTAAAATCATCGTGCGTTATGGTTGGACCACCCTTTAGTTTAATTCAACTTATTGACCCAATGCTATGGGTCGATTTTTAAATGGTTTTCAAGCTAAAGTAGAGTTTAAAGTAACAAGTTGCACAAGTATGTACTTCAAATTCTTAAAAAAAATAGGGGGTTTGTATTCGTAGCTTAAACACCGTTGCGAGATTTTTATTTGATTTTTACGGCTTTTTGGTCTAATTATGTACCTAATGTCTGCCTGCACTGTTTTTATTTCTTTTTGTTGTGGATTCCTGGTAACTTGCGATTGCGATACATCTCATAGTGAATTTATAAAGTCAAAGCACCTCAAATCTTCTATTACTCAGTTATTAATCTAACTATAATTGTGGCAATCTAAGAAGTCCAATGACGTTTCTCATTTTACATGCCGTGATAACTTTGTATGAACTTCTACGAAAAATCAAATTCATAATCCTAATTAATTACTATGTTACCCATGCACTATAACAACGTTTATTATTCGCAAGCATCAAGTTTAACTTATATAACGTATTTTATAGCTATCAAATCCGACTTCTTAGATTGCCACGACTTTAGGTATTCTATTACCTAGCTGACATGTTTCACTTGCACCTACTAAGTTACAGGTCAAGTTGAATGTAGAAGACGTACAGGATCAAAGACGTTCATTAGGATTGGTAGCCAAGCATTTTGCTCAATGTGGATAGTCCCAATGATTTATAAAATGAAAATGTAAAGGGGTGGGATCCTGCAGACTAATTGCGTAAGTGATCTCTCGAAAGCAAACGGGTCGATTCCTTTAAAGAATCAGAATTCAAATATCTACAAAGAAGAAGAAACTAATTTGGAAAGAGTACAAACATCCTCCTTTGAGTTGAAGTTCATCTACTGCGTTATGTTTCATCAAACTCGAACATTACACAATACCAATAGTGAAGTTTTATCTCGATTCTTCCGCTTTCGTTCATTCTTTATAATAAATTCTACGTCAAAATATTGGTAATGGAAAGGAGCATAACCTTTCCGTTTCAGAGTGTAATATGCAATACGTAAAGTCGTTTTTGGGAAAGAATCGACTTGTTTGCTTTGGAGAATTAACTTACCCAATTAGGCTGCCGGTGTCCTGAAGCACAGACCACGACCCTAGCTTAGGCACAAGTCTCCCACAATATATACTTACCTTTATTGTGTACCATTTTCGAATCTGACCAATGTAAGATAATTAATGGATATTGTGGTGAGAAATAAAATTAAATAATGATTTGTAGAAAAAAATATTCGAAAAAATATGTATGTCGAAAGCTGAGGAAGTATTTATTCATTGTTTGACTTATGTTTTATATCTTACAAGTCATGTGTGCCATCGGGTTTTCTAAAGATCTGTTCTGGCACTTACGTTGTATGAATTAAATATTTTAAAATAATAATTACATCTAAAATAATAAGCTAGTTATTAAATGGTCGGGGTGCAAACCACTTACCAAGAGTTTCTGGAAGCAAAAAGATTGCAAAATGAATGTGACAAATTGTCAAGCACTCATTATCTGCCGTGGCTGGTTGAATGTATTTTCAACAGCCAATCACAGCAGATAACGCGTGCTTGATAATTTGTCACATTAATTTTGCTTCTAGAAACTCGGCGTAAGCACCGGACGTAAAAAAAATAGTTTGCGTTGTTTGTAGGAGCTTACATAATCGTAGGAGTAATTTTAAAATACGTTATGGTTTTCTTTCGTACTGTTACAAAACTGAAAGAATAGCTAAATCTTATTCCAAGTTATTCTTACAACATTTTAACTAAGAAAGTAGGTCAGTATTATAAGAAAAATCGGATATTTTAAAACCTTTCCGGAAAACTTTACATGCAAAAACATCGTGAAAATCTTCCACTACGGCATGATTATCGTTTCAATCAGAACGTTCTACTTACTTTACATTATAGTACATTACTGCAGAATCCAGTAAGTAATCCTTCCTGGCCAAGTATGAGTTAACCGGACCGAACCGCAGGTGAGGTCCGGTTATATACGAGGCCAGGATGGCTTTCTTACTGGTTGAGGCTTGTATAATGCTTTTCTCAAAAATGAAAGAAAGTTTAACAACAATTCGTTTAATTAATATTGAAGGTTACATTCATATTAGGGCAATTACTGATAGATATTGTGATCGATTTACCGGGGGCATTTATATTTGTTTGTTGTACGTCTTGATTAACGGACTCAAAAATATATCTATCTCATAAAATGTCATACCAAAAAGAGAGATAGATATATATTTGGAGCCTCCCTCCTATAACCATGTTATAATGGATAAACTCTAATATGTGTCTGGCTGGTACTATGTTTTTTTTCTAAGCATATCTGAAGAGGATGACCTACTGTCTAGAGATGGGTGTTTTCGGTTTTTTGCACAAACGGTTATGTAACCGATATACAGATTTCATATCGATATCGAAAACGGTTTTCAGATATCGATATCATTTAGTACAGTTTGCAAAAGTTAAAATGTTATTTAGATGAGCAAACTAACAACGAACGCGAAATAATACTGAAAAGAGAAGTAGCGCATAATTATGGTTCTTATCGTTTGTGAAGTTTGCGTTTTGTTCGTAGTTTGTACGTTTCCGCATTGTTACTACGGTTTTAAGTTTTGACTTATTCGTTCTCGCACGCTAGTAAGGTTTTTATTAGATACAGTTTTTGTAATATCGGTTATTTTGATATAGTTATCGATATGATATGATATCTTACACATACCCGATATAAGTTACGTTTTGATATATCGGACCAATCCCTACTACTGTCCAGTAAGTAAATTACATACTTACTTACTGGACAGTAGGAGATTCCAAATTTAAAATCTCTCTTCTTACTGGACAGTTGTGAATAAGTCTCCGGTAGAGTTCACTTTCTGGATACTTTTTAGAGATGTTATGACAACATTACATACAATTTTTGAGAAAAACATATTACTTTATTCTCTCTAAGGCTCTCATATTTTCAACCAAAGATTTTATCTCAAAAATATTAGGTATATTATAAACTAGTATAGGTACTACAATGCTAAAATTGTTTCTTTGTTTCATTAATATCATTGTAAAAATTAATTTCTTGAAGTATGCAGTGATCCAATTTGGACAATTCTTTTCTTACAATTATAGAAATCTATCATCTACATCGTCATCAACCGAAAAATGTCATCTGATAAACCAATGCTCTATATAAAGCTATACTTTTGTTAAATACTACTAGTCTATAATACTACTAGTATTTAACAAAAGTATAGGTTCAAAAGGTTCTTAAAATAAAACTATAAAAAGTCTATAAAGCTATACTTTTGTTAAAGAGTATTTAACAAAAGTATAGGTTCAAAAGGTTATTTTTTATGCTGAAAAGGCACGGTTCCTGTAACACAGGGGCACGGTAGCGTAGTTGCGAAAAAAGCTAGTATTTTATTACTCCTGAAAATACCAAGCAGAATTCTGTCCACCCCACTTCTGTATCATGTTAAGTCTGAACCAGTCTCTGCTGGACAAAGGCTCAATTATCTTCGAGGGCGTCTGTTGCCTGCCGTAATTTGGAAGTGCACTGATGTATTCCTAATACCGGCCACTGCCGATAATATGCCTCTGCTGGAATATTGTTGGGTTGATATTGGGACTGATTAGTGCTATTGTCCGTATGTCTGAGCGGGGTTTAGCATGAGTTTTGGGAAGTTTGCAGATTAGTAATGGTTTCTAAGCAAATAAGATTTATCAAATGTGAACCAAAAATCGACAATCTTGGCGTAAAAAAGAAGAAAAAATATGCCATGTTTTTCATTGTAATGGTTAAAATATATTTAGAAAGATTTTTTTTTATTTCAATGGCTATCAAAGAAATTAAGGAGTTTTGGCGGGAACGTGATGGCGTCTATGTTGCTTCTCTGTTATATTTTCCTAAAATTGTGTTAGATTGATTATTAATAGTGTAAAAAAGCTGGTTTTTTATTCTAATAATATAAGTGAACGTGCACGAGTGTGGGCAAGTAAAACACAGCGGTAGAACATGAGTTTGTACAAATGTTGTCGACAAAACTCCGTAAAAGCTTCCAATAAAGCTACCGCCATTTTATTGGGGCCTAAATAAGACATTGGACTAAAATCTAAAGAAACTAGAATTCTATTCTAAACGTGACACTGGCTAAATGCACAAACCGTGCGAAGCCAAAACATAAAAAAAAAGAAATTAAGAAAAAAAACAAGGGAAATATCACCAATAAAAAATCGCCAGCACTTCTAAAGATTTCGTTCTAAAGAGAGATATGGTTTTGAACAAAGACACTGTATTACCTAAACAGAACGTATTTACGACAAAAAAGATACTGTCAATTCTTTCGTTCTTGCTTATAGAAAACTCAATGAAAAAAAAGAGAAAAACATAGACAAAAGCAACCATCCAGAACGTCAAAGAGATAACTTTTTAACAGAACATAATCAAAGTATATCTTTCCACAGGCGAGTTATCGACTAGCATACTGAAATTATTGTCAAAGTCAAATGTATTTTTTTTCAACTAGGTCATTAAGTGGCACTTTTGAACGTAATAAAAATTGATTCTACCACTCCAAATGTGAAATTTTCGTCTGTGACAATACGGACAGACAATCGACCCTTCAAAAATTCAAAACAATAGCACCAGAGATCAAAATTGCAGAAAGTAGTTCACTGCACCTCCTAGATGCCCCAATTTTGGAAGATAGTTTTTGTCCATTCATTGACGCCAAAATAACACATTTCAACAATATTTCGGACAGACTCTCTAAAATTAATGTACATTCGGCTATCACCCTCATTCGTTATTGTTGCTTTGGTCCAAATTTCATGTACTTTCTTCGCGCTTCGCCATTTTGGAAGCATACACAAATTCTCTTGGACAAAATTGATCAGATTATTCGTCGCACACTATCATCTATCCTAAATGTGGCCCTGGATGACCGAGCGTGGCTGCAAGCTACTCTACCCATTCGCTTCGGTGGGCTCGGCATCCGCAAAATTTCTAGTTTAAGCCTACCGGCGTTCTTCGGTCCACAGCACTGAAAAGTTAACCAGAAAAATTTTGTTGCCATCACTTGTTAACTGTGAAGTGCCGTACTCGACCGATGCAGTGAATGCCTGGAAAGTGGCTTGCCCGAATACAGCTTTGCCCGAGACTCCTTTTTCCCAGAGACAGTGGGATGAGCCGCTCTGCAGGTTGGTACGGAATAAACTTATAGATACGTCCACCAATACTGCTGAGCGTGCGCGCCTGCTGGCTGTGGGAGCATGGGAGTCGGGCCTCTGGCTGCAGGCACTACCGTCACCCAACATAGGTACTATGTTGAGTGACAACACCTTCCGGATCGCTACATGTCTGCGTTTGGGTGCTCCTAGCGGAACTCCACATCGTTGTCAATGTGGTGAAGCAGTCGACCGCCTCGGACACCATGGCCTATCCTGCAGTAGGAGCGCTGGTCGGTTAGCACGGCACGCTAGCATTAATGACATCATACGTCGGGCTCTTGTCACCGCCGGGGTGCCAGCTGTTTTAGAACCCAATGGCTTGGCGCGCGACGATGGCAAGTGACCAGACGGGATGACCATAATGCCTTGGAAGGTGGGTAGTCCTTTGTTGTGGGATGCAACATGTGTCGACACCCTTGCGCCATCCCAAGTTCTTAGCACGGCGGGCTGTGCTGGGGCAGCTGCTGCTGGTGCAGCAAACTCAAACTCAAACAGCGCAAATACAACAACCTTATTGGAAGTTATATATTTGAGCCGTTTGGGGTTGAAACATTAGGTCCATGGGGTCCGAGTGCTCTTCGAGTATTTCGAGAAGTAAGTAAACGGTTAGTCGACTCTTCACGTGACCAAAGGGCTGGGCTTTTCCTTGGCCAGAGAATCAGCATTGCCATTCAACGTGGCAATGCTGCCAGCGTTCTGGGCACTTTTCACGTTGACAGCGATGTGGACGAATTTTTTGACGCCCTATGACCCCTGCCCTTTTATACGCGTTCGTAGTTTTATTTTATTTTTATTTAAGTGTATTTATAGGTAGTTATTGTTAATTAAGTATTTTATATTATGTAAATTTTAGATTATTAATAAATAAAATAATTCTATATATTCTACCTTGCATTCGGAAAAATAGCTTGTTATGGAGAAGAACGCACAAGAAACTTCATACTTACTCTTTTCAAAAAAATAAGTGTTTTACTATATTAAAGTACATACATTAATAATATACGTGAGGACGATGCACCTAGCACTACTGTACTTCATATATGTATAAAGTATTACAAGCACTAACAGGTAAATTCCTTCACTTGATAAATAGGAACAATGGTTCTCACATACTTACAAATATTGCAACAAACCTAATTCAACTACAAGGGAACAGTGTGCAAGTCAATGTTTTTTAAACAATCAGAGAAGGAAAAAAAAGCTTTACTATAATTATGAATATATCTAATACAAATTAACCAGTTTGATTTAGTCTACACTAAAGATTGCCGTATGAAGCAGGACCAGCATGTTTCTCAACATTCTTATCTTGAAAATAATCATCTTATTTGTAATATGCTTGTTTACAAAGTGTGCTTTTAACTATTGTTTTAAATTTTCTTTCATTTAGTTTTAATGTCTCACAAGGTATTTTGTTATAGAATTTAACACAGTACCCCATGAAAGATGAGTGTACTTTAGCTAGTCTATAAGATGGTTGATCTAACTTATTTTTATTTCTGGTATTACAAATTGTGCATGTAATACATTTCATAGGCTGTCCCGAATAAAGGAATCTTAGTACCTACTAAATACGTCAAGGACGTATACTCGTAGTATCATTTAAACTATTATATTTAGTGAAATTATAAACTTGTATGCGTTCGCTGATAGAGCTATGACAGTTTACGGACTTACGTTCTGATGTTAGAGATGTGACAACAGTCACAAGAAAGATTTATCGATACTGTATTTTATTTTATTGACTTTAATTTATTTCATAAAGTTTACTTGCTATTTGTTATTATTAATCTAATATTCACTGTGCACAGGTTTCCTAAGAGTACTTATTTAAGAAATAAGTGGATCAAGAATATAAAACGAGCTAACTGGACACCTTCACCATATCCTCGCTTGTGTTCACTACATTTTAATGAATCATGCTATCGCTATCCCTTGACCCATCTATGGATACAGGTTGATAAATCTTGATAATTTTCACATTTTACTTTTTAAAATTAAATTTTTATATTTAAACCATTTTGTTATTATTTATTTTATTACTTTTATATACATACTAGTCTGTAAACTTTTTTTTCAGTCTTGCACAACAACTAGCATACTATATATTAGTACATTCATCAGTACCTGTTTGTACAGTCGTACGAACACTCGCGACAGTTTTTGGTACACACCAAAAACTATCACTTTGATCTCATGATGCACCTAATTTTTGCGCAAGGTATGATAAACATTATTGTACAACGCGTATAATGTGCAGAAAAGTTACGACAAAGTTACAAAAGTTTTGTACTCTGACAATGACTGAAAAGTTCACTCTTTATACGAGTACACATTTACTCTTTAAATAATTATAAAGAATTCCTAAAAAAACGTATAAAAAGTTAGCTTCAGTCATAGACGATTCTTACAGACATTTGAACAAATTAGTTGATCGCTCCAAAACTAAACTCCATAATATCGATATGACAGTGGCACAGATCTAGTACTGATATATGTCTATAGATAGTATCTATAGCATACTCGGCCAGACTGGCACAAAAAATGTCATAGTCAAAAGTATATCTTCTGTTAGTGCGAAAGTGAATACAGATATGGAAATTGCGTCTTAAATATATTCCGTCTAGGTAATACAATGTCTCTGGTTTCCAATGACTCTGACAGATGTCAACTTGACATAACACTAAGCACTAGTTTTTGGCGCGAACAAGGGAGGATCAGAGACATAGACTACTATTATATACTGAGGATCAGAGACATAGACTACTATTATATACTGAGAATCAGAGAGGAGATCGAGGAAGAAAATGGAAAGTATATAATAATAATAATAAATAAATAATAAAATGGTGATTTTTATTGAGTTGTGAAACTTGTAAATTTGTGATAAAACTTAAGGAAAAATACTATTGAATACAGGCCTGCGGATCACAAAGCCAAGATGCAACGCTGGGGCCCATAACAACGCTGCGAATCTTGGATCCTACAAGGTCTATACCCACAAAACTGCGATACGCAGCAGCGGTAAGCTAGGGATTTGTTCTTTGAAATAACAGTTCCCGCATAGGTGGAAAGTCACACAAAAATACACAATTTACAACTCTATGATTCCCGCGGTGTGCTCCTGGGCTTGTTCAATACCGTGTGTGTTCGGGGGTTATGGTGGGAAGATATATATATAATATTAGGGGGATAAGGTACCACCGACGTATTCTGGGCCGAATCTCCGGCAGCCAACCAGACTCGTTTCAAACACAAAAATACTCCGCTGTGCGCGAAATATATACACAAACAAATGCACGGGTGATTTCCAGTCCCACTCGCGTTTCGCGAACACAATTTCGAGCAACGATCGGCTGGGTATCAATAAATTGCAAACAAGACCAGATCAAGACCGAATCGTCACGTCTCGCACGGTCAATCACATTTTTGCGAGTCAAGTGTCAACTGTCAACTTTATCAAGAGCTGTCAAATCGATGACAGCGAGTTGACACAGTGCGGCAAAAAAAAAACAAAAAGGAACGAAACGTTTTAATTCCAAACAAATACAGTGAGAGTTACCGATTGTTCGTGGACATCAAGCTACGTGATACTTGGTGAAGCGTCGTTTACGTTTTTCTCTATTACTTAAAGTGATTAGTTAGGTAAGTACATATCAAGAAAGCTGAAAGTTATTCATTAGTTGTCTCCTCGCCTGAAAAGAACCCATACAATAATGGCCTTATCTGACAAATACATAGTCTTCCCTAAAAATATATCAGCCATTATTTTTGGGAATGGCGAATCTCAGTAATTTATTTGCCTAATATATAATACAAAATTTTGAGATTACTATCTTTTGCGACGAGGCTGGGTAAATTTTGTATGGGCCGTGTCGAATCTTCTTTGTCCTAATAATGTTAACAATTACAGCGAGCAACAAGTAGATAATAATGTATCCTACTACAGGCTGTAACAGAAAGATTTTAAATATAGCTACTGCCCATTTGTATATGAATAACTTTCTCCAAAAAAGTCATAGAAAATTCTCAAAAAAAAATTGCGTTTTCCATACAAAGTTGTAGTCAGATGAACAAAATTTGTATGGGATATTCAATTTAATTTTCGATCGCAACTTTGAAATTTTGCACACAGATAGTTCATAACCTGGACTATAATTATCTCGATAATCTAATGACATATTTATTATCTCGATAAACTTGTTGTAAAAAAAACCGGCCAAGTGCTAGTCAGACTCGCGTACGAAGGGTTCCGTACCATCATCGCAAAAAACGGCAAAAAAAACACGTTTGTTGTATGGGAGCCCCACTTAAATATTTTATTATTCTGTTTTTAGTATTTGTTGTTATAGCACCAGAAATACATCATCTGTGAAAATTTCAGCTGTCTAGCTATCACGGTTCATGAGATACAGCCTGGTGACTGACAGACAGACAGACGGATCGCGGAGTCTTAGTAATAGGGTCCCATTTTTACCCTTTGGGTACGGAACCCTAATAATAAAAGAACTAAAGTATTCAACACTGACAGAATTTTCCTCGGGTACGGAACCCTAATAATGAAAGAACTAAAGTATTCAACACCGACAGAATTTTCCTCGGGTACGGAACCCTAATAATGAAAGAACTAAAGTATTCAACACCGACAGAATTTTCCTCGGGTACGGAACCCTAATAATGAAAGAACTAAAGTATTCACAACCGACAGAAGTTTCCTCGGGTACGGAACCCTAATAATGAAAGAACTAAAGTATTCAACACCGACAGAATTTTCCTCGGGTACGGAACCCTAATAATGAAAGAACTAAAGTATTCAAAACCGACAGAATTTTCCTCGGGTACGGAACCCTAATAAAGTAATAATGAAAGAACTAAAGTATTCAATACCGACAAATAATGAAAGAAGGAAAGTATTAAAAACTAGCTGTGCCCGCGGCTTCGCTCCTGTCATATGCCTCATCTGCCTGCCAACCCCCTTACCAGCCTGCCTGCCTACTCCACATACTCAAAAACATACATACTACATACCAACTTTTTTTTTCTAGTGTCATTCTTTCGCGTAAAATCTTAACACCGCGATTCAGAAAATGACTTTAAATGCACAACGCCATCTATCGAATAGCGAGTTCAACTGACCGAGTAACTGAATTGCGTGAGCTGTGATAATTTTACTTCTTGAACACTTTAAATTCATCTAACTTTTGATAGAGTGAACCGATTGCGATGAAACAAAAACTAAGTAATTCTTCAAGATACGCAAATTTTTTATGTATAAAAGTTATCTACATTGGTTTCGTACATTTCACGTGATGCATGCTCAAATAAACAGACAAACTGACAAAAATTCCAAAAATGCTAGAAATGGGTTCTGTTGGTTATCCTTTAACACCCTGGCTATTTTTTTTTGGAATTTTTTTCGATGTACAAAAAATATTTTTCTACAGATTTATTATATGTATTGATATTGATTGATGATAGAGTTTTAAGGCCAGAATTCAAAATTTACAAAATAATATACTAAGACCGCTTTATCCATTTAAGTATGCCCCGAAATGCACAGCCATTAATTTTCGTTGACTGTCACATGATAAAGTGGTCAACTCGCAATGGAAAAGGGACATGGGTATACCTTCCCTACGGGTCAAAGAAAGAGGTTATTGTTATGATTTTTCCCTTCCACCACTACGAAGGTATAAACTGTAGACTCGTAGTTCAGATCATCAAGCGTGCAGATAAACGGAACCTCCGTTTATGATCTGAACAACACCAAAAGATAATAATGGTAATAATTTATTTAGCAAAAAGTACTGAATTACAGGTGACACTTCACTTAGGATACAATTGGTCTCCTCCGGTGGGTGACCGCATTGTCGAGGCGGGGGGCTCAGTAGCCGTGGCTTGGTCACCCACGTTGAAGCGAAGAGAAACCCGAGGAGGGGCCGCTCGTCAGGACTTTTGTCGATTAACGTGGAACCCAAATAAACCAAAGTAACGCCTAAAAATTGATGTGGGAGTACTTTTCACATATTATAATCCGTATCCCACGCTCTGGGTACAGATAGTTAATTAGGAAATATGATTTGATAACAAGAGATCCACTTCTCTCCATATCAAGCAGGAGACAGAACAAACAAGGCCAATAGGCACAAAGGGGTCGTTTACAACTGGGATATGCCCAGTTGCCTAGCACCACGGATAAAAATTAGGATTAATATTAATGGGTCCTAACATTGTGAGCTGTTATATTTGATTACAATAATAGGTATGGCAAAAACGCTTGATCGCACGGAAATTTGTTCTAGTTTCCACAAGGTCCATATAGTAAACAACTCCTGATGCAGCCTGTACATTATATTGCGTTTTATTCAACATAATATTGCGTTCATTCTGCCAAAGAATTCACTCCCATAAGATATGATGTGCAGATTGTACATATTCGCAGTCAGATGTAGAATACTGACATAAAGGCGAGGCAACGAGCTTGAAGGAAAATAACTTACTTTTAAAGTTACCATTCCCCGTGAGAAATTGGGCAACACAGTGATCCACCTCCAGCCACGCCCTGGCCAGCCGCACGCGAACGGATGGAAAGAATTGGTGGAGGTGTCGGCCCTTGATGGAACTATCCCACCTACATAGCCATTCGGATAAAAGTTCCTCCCAGACGTCAATAGGTGGTTCAAATAATCTAGAGATTTTCTCACGGTCACTCCGCGTTAATAAGTCGGCGTCCATGGTCTCTCGTGCGGAATAGTACATTGCAGCACGTTGCTGCACTTCAAGGTCGACCGGAAGTACGCCAGCAAGTATCGGTAAGGCCTCAGTACTTAACCGTCCTGTATGCTTTAAATAAGAATATCAAAGCCAAACGCCGACTTTGAAGTAATTTTCGTCGTACCGCCCCTATAGGGGCCTTATCAGCCCCAACAGGCGCCCCATAGCACATACAACCCAAGTAAAACGCGCTAATATCAGGAACTCCTGGTTGGAATTGAAAAAAAATTTTGTTGGATAATCCATATATCGAGGAAGGTTATAGGCTATATAACATCACGCTATGACCAATAGGAGCGGCGCATAAATGAAAAATGTTGTAAAAACGGGCAAAAATATTCCTTTTTGAGACCTCGTTGCTTGCGCTGCGTAAGCGGTTAAAGTTAGCAACATTCATATATTCAGCCAGTTGACGGGCTAGTTATAGAATAAAGATCTTTCCTGGATTAATTTCATTCATCTGCCTAGCCTTTTTCCCAACTATATTGGGGTCGGCTTCCAGTCTTACCGGATTCAGCTAAGTACCAGTGTTTTACATGGAGCGACTGCCTATCTGACCTCCACAATGCAGTAACTGGGTAACAAGTAGTGTCCGACCGAAGGTGCAATTCTGGCCGAAGCCGAAGCCGATTAATCGGTATTCACCAAAACCTTCGGCCGAAGCCGAAGCCGAAGCCGAAGGTGTCATTGACCTTGAGAAATACGATAGTTACTTTGATCTCAGAATATACTAGATACATATTGTGAGAGCTTTAGAGATTTAGCCCAATAACGAGCCGAGTGACCAACATTTACAAGTTGGTAATAAAATATTGTCTAAAATAAAAGTTTCAAATATACAATGTTAATTAAATGTTTATTTACTTAAAGTAATTTTAACAAAAATAATCAAATAATCACTAATATTTTAAACCAGACAATAGTTACGGTTTTTTGGTTCTTAAAGTGCCTCACAATAATGAACGTATCACCACAGGTACTACTCACAGTAATAAATAAAATAATTTGTAATAACAAATATGAAATATTTAAAAACAAAACACTTATTAGAATTTTAAGACGCGCTCTCAAACTTGTTTTGACTCGTTTAGTTTACTAACTGCGATTCGTTTGGACCGGTGCGGCGGCGCGGCGAAACTCTGCTGCTCTGCACACTCTCCGTCTCGCTCTAGCATCGTTCAGTAAATTTCAAATTTTGACAACTAGCAAACCTTCGGCTTCGGCCAAACCTTCGGCAAATTTTTGGCCGAAGCCGAAGATTTGGCCGAAGGTGCTTTTTTGGCCGAAGGTGGCCGAAGCCGAAGCCGAAGCCGAAGCTTCGGTCGGACACTAGTAACAAGGTACCCTTTGGCAATACTGGTGTCAGATCTCAAGCTTCTGACTATCCGTAACGACTGTCAAAGATCTTCAAATGACAGCCGGGACCAACGGCTTAACGTGCTTTCCGAGGCACGAAGAAAACTCGGTATGTTGAAATGGTCACCCATCCACTGACCGACATCGTCAAGCGTTGCTTAACCTTGATGATCGACCCATGCCGCTGTTATTATTTAGCCACTAGCTCCTGGATTACTAAAATTATATTTAATGCGTCAGTTAAGTTATCAAAAAATATTGGTAAGTACCAATTTTTTGATTTATTAAATTATAAAAACCCAAAAAAAAAATTACTAAGATAAAGCTCATCTATGTTCAGGAGTGGAGGCTTGTGACGTCACTGCTAGGTAAAAATTTTACCAAGGCGTGACACACAAGACAAAAAACATGCGACAAAATACATGTCCAATATTTTTTGTAAACTGCAAATAGGTGAAATAGGTAACTGACGGACCAAACAGAACTTTTCAGGGAACTACCCTATTGTGTATTTTATTGTAGTGTATATTTATTCAGGCTGAAAACTGTTGAATCTAGCACAGATATCTATAGCAAGCCGTCGAATCACTGGTGTGCATCACTGAATACTCCGATTGCAAACAATTTAAAATTGTTCAAATAAAAGTTTTTGTGAAGCAGTTGAAAACTAGATTCATATTTTTGTGTTTTTTGTTGTTGCCCGTAACTAACTGGTGAGGTGGTGGTGGTGATCGTTAGTGACTTTCATGTAAACTTTTAACAAACTGCAGTTTTAACTTCGGGGGTTATTATATAACATTTTCAAAATGGCTGCTTTGCATCTAAAATGGTTATTTTTGCGTAATCGTAGTGGTAGTGGTGGTGGTGGTGGAGTTCTGTGCGTATTATACAGAACATCCGTATATTAACGGGTCCGTCGCTACTGAATTTGTTGTTCACACCGCATCTACAGTACCGTTTTAACGGATCCGTCGCGTCAGGGTGCCTACAACTTTCAAATAAAACCGATCAGTGTGCTTTTCCGAGTTTTTTAACGTACTCACTCGTGATAACGTAAACGATCTCTTATGTCAAAATGTATACAATAAACTGGCCAAGTGCGAGTCGGACTCGCGCACGAAGGGTTCCGTACCATTATCGCAAAACACGGCAAAAAATCACGTTTGTTGTATGGGAGCCCCCCTTAATTTACTTTAATTTAATTGAAAAATTATTATTTTTGAAGTAAATATACAACTAAATATTCTGTGAATATTTCAAGCGTCTACCTGTTGCCGTTGTTAATATTGAGTTTATTGAGCAAAAAACGGCAAAAAAATCACGTTTGTTGTATGGGAGCCCCCTTAAATATTAATTTTATTCTGTTTTAAGTATTTGTTGTTATAGCGGCAATAGAAATACATCATCTGTGAAAATTTCAACTGTCTAGCTATCACGGTTCATGAGATACAGCCTGGTGACAGACGGACAGACAGACAGACAGACGGATCGTGAAGTCTTAGTAATAGGGTCCCGTTTTTACCCTTTGGGTACGGATCCCTAGGTTTCTCCTTACCGTCACCAGACGGTGCTTACCCAGTTTCAATACAAATTGACGTTTACGTTAACGCGATTGAGCGTGAGTAAAATCTCGCACTAAGGTCTCACTATTTTAATAATGTTGTGTGTGTGAAGTCGTACGAACACTACGGCGGCGTCGAATAAAAACGTATAACCCTGTGTGAACGAGCACTTATCTCTGGAAGTATTCATTGGATGCCAATTTTTTGTCAGCGATAGATTGCTACCTATCCAGATGCAAGTGTCTTTCGATTTTAGCGAAGGTGATGGTCGGATGGGAGCACGGCGATTGGCGCAGTGGTTGAGCGATTGACTGCTGCGCTGCGTGTCGCGGGTTCGATTCCCGCACGGAACAAATATGTGTATGACCTACAGATATTTGTTTCGGCTCTGGGTGTTGTGTATGTGAGTTTATATTTTTGTAAACGCACCCTCGATATAGGAAGGAATTCCTAGTGTGGGGCAACGTTATTAAAAAAAAGAAAATGCCAAAATGTCAGGGATTGATCACGTGACATTCCCATACATACTTGACGTTTTTCCAATCGCTATCGCCTCTCGGCCTCTAGACTACTTTTATCCCAAAAAAGTACTTGGTTCCTACATGACACGGGATTGAAACCACGGACCAAATTCTGGTTAAGACTAACTTCACTCACTATCTTTTGATATAATAATAATAATAATTCATTTATTTAAATATCTCTACCTAGACACATACATATTTTATATCAAAACAATAACAATTAAAATATCTATACACAAAGTGATAACACTGTGTCGGCGTCACGTTACGCTGCGTGGTATTCCCCGAAAACCTCGACAAACCACAACTTTCGGCCAGAAATCTTCCTCCGTGAAGATGTCTAGCGTCTGAGCTGGAACCCGCACGCACCACTAACGACTAAACGCTAACGCTTGACTTGGTTCCAACTTTTCGACCCTAAGGGTCAGATCGGTCGGTTACAAATGTACTGTATGACCGGTTGTATTTTCTCAAAAACTCATTTAAAAAAAAATAGATTTGATGAGCAGAGGTGAATCTATAGTAGAGTTATCCACATTTCAGATATCTTATTTCAAGCAAACAAACTTTTATTAAATTCTAATCGTTCAAAATCAATCAATTTCATTCACAACCATTAATTTATGTCAGTCTTATGATGCTCAAAGACTCGCAAATACGAGTACATACTCCATGCAAATATCATTAATCTGTTCCTCTTCGCTTTTGTGATCTAATTCACATGATACCGGGAAAGCAAGATTAATTCCCCCCTCGGAAATGAAGGCAAATCATCCGAATATACTTTGCGAAGGAGAATTTGTAAAATAAAATGTTATGAAAGGAAGCAAATTACGATGTTATAAACGCGTATTTGTAATATGAAGTATTTTTGGTAAAGAGATTGAGTATCGTTCTGTTAAAGGGTGTCAATCATTCTCAATCTTGAATAGTGTTTTTTTTTTATTTTATTTGAGATGGGTTTGCTCTTGACTCTAGTCTCTAGTCATAGGTAACAGAGACAGTGTCGACGATGGAGTGAGCTTACCCAGAAGAAGCCTGTTCACTCTAACTTTGAAGAGATTCGGGTTGAATGCATTCGGAAACACAGACGCAGGTAGTGAGTTCCATTCATTCGCTGTGCGCATTATGATGGATGACTGACTGACTGACTGATTACTGTAATTTATGGAATGATAATTTTAGTTGATCATTTCGAAACTTTGGATATCTGATACTTACCAGTCCTGTCAAGGGGTTTTACCCAGTTACTGGGATGTGTGTGGAGGTAAGATAGGCTGTCGATTCATGAAATATTCAGTTGCATTTGTTTAGTAGCCAACTCAACCGTAGTTATAAAGGCTAGGTGAATTTTGTGTTCTTCTTCTTGGCGTGTCAATGACAAAAATACTCTTTTAAGTGATATGCCTCTCCAGGCTCAGTATTCAGCCACAGCAACGCCCTCCGCTGACGCAGTCATAAGGTCCTCACGCGAACGGACAACAGGACATGCAGCACAGGATTAAAGGTGAGCCATGATCTGCGGAGAGACGCCACACAAAACACCTTAGATCGGAACCATCCGAGTATCCCCTCCCATGGAGCAACGCGCCCAGGCGGAAGGCTCTCCGGTTGTATGGTAGTGCCTTTGTTTTTATTTTCTTTCGTGAAAATCCTCATCTGTCTTCCTAGACGGTGGTGCCTCCCTACAATCTCTATCCCATTCCCTAAGTAGGGCTTTATCGGACTCAAACCGATTAAAAGCCCATGATTCCTCAACACGGCAGGCTGCATTCATTAGTTACCCCAATTGCTAAGCCATTTGTGCAAGGGTTTCCAACAACTGATGATATTATTATACTCTTCTCACTTATACATAATTTTTACTTCAAAGGCTTAAAAAAAAATTAATCTCCCCTTGACTCGACTCAGTCACCAAACACCGAAAAAAAAACACGATTATTGTCTGTAAATAACCAAACTATACCGGGACGGGCTATGGGACGAGTGGATGAAATTCAAAACAAATTTAATCAGCCACAACGAAAATTAAAAAAAAATCAAACCCCCCCCCACACGTTTCATACTACATAATTTATCTAGTGGTAGACACGCTTCGATCGACAATCTATTGAACACGTAATTATGACACGATATCTTGCGAAAACACCCCGATTCAAACAGTAAAACAGCCATAACTTTAGAACGGCTGAACCGATTTTCATCAAACATAGCTAAGAACACTCTTGATAAAGTCACCTGTCAAACAAAAACAAACGAAATCAAAATCGTTTAATCCGTTTAAGAGCTAGGATACCACAGACAGATACACAAATACACATACACACTAGGTACACACGTCAAACTTATAACACCCTTTATTTTCCGTCGGAGGTTTAAAATAAGGATAAGTCGTTGTGGGACTGGTCGTTAAAGGGACACCAGTCGATTATTCTTCCATACAAACGTAGTCTAGCGATTACTCCACTGTTTGACGATGTACATTCAAAATAAAAAATTATATCAATATGTCTCATTATTATCTAGCCCTGTGTGGAGCCCAAAAAATTAAAAAAAAAACTTGAGAGGTGTCAAGGGACCCGGATGGAACGAAGTTCCTTTAGTATATATATATATGTATACACATACATATGTATATATACTCTCTCGACTTCGTAAACACAACAGCGTATAGGTTAGAACACGCACGAAACATGCGCACGCCGCACGGCTTACAACTATAGCAAAAAGTGTCGTTACAACTTTTCGTTAGATTTTTTTCCGTCTAGCCCCCTTTCGCAACGCGCGATAAGGAACTTCGTTCCAAAATATATTTGCAAGTTATGAGCGTCAAAAGTTCCACATTTCGACACTAATTTTAATGCATTTTTGTGCACAAATAAATACTATAAGAAGACAGAAAATTGCAAAAAGGCCACCTTACAGGGATAGATTATTAGTTCAACAATGCAAATAATTTTATTTTATTTTATTTTGAACCGTTTAGTGGTTTTTTCATGATATCCAGACTCCCAAAGGCCTGTTTATAAAATTTCGCGCGCTCGGTTTCGTCCTAAATCATTATCCATTTCGCTACAAATTTGCAAAAGTGTGTATTCGTACGCGAACTAGCTTCCTTCTGATCATCACAGCATCTATCTCTTCCGCACGTGTAGTCGGTTAATATAAAATGCATTTCAACCCCGCGCACAGTATACGATTTGACCAATCTAGCTGGACAATAGGTATTTAAATATAATACTTAAAATAACGATTTACTGATCTCCTTACATCCTTGAATATATTACTTAACTGACAATAACAGTAACTTATCCCTAGACCGCGCGAAACTGGTTATAACAAAGGGCGAAAGTACTCAAACCCTGCAGCTAGTCGGCCGACCCCCTCAGTGTGACCGTTAACGCTAAAGAGTGTACATGTTTTTTTGTGTTTTGAGCAACTTCGAGTAGTTTTTTTCATGGAGTCGTCAAATAGAGATAATTATTTGTATATTAAGATATTAAAATAATCAATATTCTACTTTGACGAATGTTTGCCGTTTGTTTAAAAATACATAGAAGATTTCGTATTTTTTCCTCTACTTTATTTTGACTTGGAGTTATACTTGGTAGTCAAACGCAGTCAAGCTGTGATAATAGTCTTAATAGATTACGTGTTTATTATACTTTGATGATATAGTAGTCATTACTTGCGATTTTTTGCGATTATAATATATTTATCATTTTCCTTCATAGACGCCCAAATGTCTGAAGAGGCTTCTGAAGCCAAGAATAAAGAAATTAAGAAGGCCAGATTAGGCCATACATTGAAAACCTCAAGATACAGAACCAATTATGATTTAATAAAGCATTTACTGATATCTTCAGACCCCTACATCACGCTATTACGGAAAACTTCCAAGAAAACAGTACATCGAGACAAGACAAAGATGTACTTATTTTGTTAAAATATTAAAATAATATTGTTTACATTCCATTTGGCCTTTTTTATCATATTATTCTTTTAAATGTAATAAACAAAGCATTTTTTTAGTTACTGAGTTTTGTCCACCTAGATTAGTCAAATCGTATACGCGCACAAAATAGTTCGTGCCGTCGACTAGTGTACCCTTAATACAACACATCAGAAAAGAAAAAGAAGAAAATAATGGCTTTTTAATACGTCAATTCAGTTATAGATACCTCAATGTGCCTGAAAGCAATTATGACAGCCAAAAAACATATCTAAGCTCCCATAATAATCACAAACCTTTAACGAAAGTGACATAGGTACAATATACCTTCTCCACAAAAGATAAATGAACAAAGATATTAATATAACGAAACAAAAGAGTAATGTCTGTTTCGTGGCGATATTATTTTGTTTCAATTTCGTCTTGAAGGAACGTTTAATAACAAATTCTGAACGTGTCTAGTGTTTGTCTTCTCTGTTTAATTTTTTCTGTTCTTTTTTTATTATTTTTTATTTTATTTTTGGATTGATTCGGGTCTTTAAGAAACGATAATCTTTTTAGGGTTCCGTACCCAAGGGGTAAATACGGGACCCTATTATTAAGACTCCGCGGTCCGTCCGTCTGTCTGTCCGTCTGTCACCAGGCTGTATCTCATGAACCGTGATATCTTGACAGCTGAAATTCCATACGGCAGACGTACTTATCCTAATTGTCACTTTTGCCACCTATTTAAAAAACCAGCCAAGTGCGAGTCGGACTCGCGTACGAAGGGTTTCGTACCATTATCACAAAAAACGGCAAAAAAATCACGTTTGTTGTATGGGAGCCCCACTTAAATATTTATTTTATTCTGTTTTTAGTATTTGTTGTTATAGCGGCAACAGAAATACATCATCTGGGAAAATTTCAACTGCTTAGCTGTCACGGTTCATGAGATACAGCCTGGTAACAGACAGACAGACAGAAAGACGGAACGCGGAGTCTTAGTAATAGGGTCCCGTTTTTACCCTTTGGGTACGGAACTCTAAAAAGTAAAATTTAAAATCAGATCTAATACATCACAACACATCATCAGCCTATTAATGTTTCCACTGCTGGGACACACGCATCACGATGTTTTCCTGCACCGTTTTGATACCAGTTGTGATGAAATAATTTATACAAAGTAAAGCGCCTGCCTGGGCTCGAACCCAGATCATTCAGATCTAATATGAATTCATATAATGACAAAAATAACATTTGATTAAAAGTTAGAACATAAAACACAATATGCTGAAAGTCATCCTTGTTAAATCTTAAGATGCCATAAACAAATCGAATTTAGTGAAAAAATATACAAAAAGTTAAATAAATAAAATCGGATATAATCACAGAACAAAAAAAAACGCCTACTACAGGATATAATAGTTCACATTTTTTTTTGGTACTGTCCGACCGCACTATTCCCAAACCACTGCAACTCCTGAAAACCAGAATCAACAGTGGCGACCACCAGAAAAGCGCCGAGGCAATGAAGCTCGATGAAATCCCGAAAAATGAATTTGACTGTCTTGGATCCCGCAACGAAATTAATCAGGAATAACGGAGGAGTATGAAAAAATACAAATTTCCACTTTTCTCCTTATCAAGCAGGAGACAGAACAAACAAGGCCAATAGGCACAAAGTGTCGTTAAGGTTCCCCTAGTCGACGGCACGAACTATTTTGTACGCGAGGTTAAAATGCATGCCATCTCATCCGACAACACGTGTGAAAGTGATAGACACTGTGATGAGCAGTAAGAAGCTAGTTCGCGTACGAATTAGCACTTTTACAAATTTGTATCGAAATGGATGATGATTTAGGACGAAAACGAGCGTGCGAAATTTTATAAACAGACCTTTGGGACTCTAGGCATTATGAAAAAACGACTAAATGTATATTTTCAAAATAAAATTATTTGCATTTTTGAATTACTAATCTATCCCTGTATGGAGGCAGTTTTGCAATTTTCCTTCTTCTTATGGTATTTATTTTCGCCCAAAGATGCGTTAAAATTAGTGTTGAAATATGGAACTTTCGACGCTCATAACTTTCAAATGTTTTTTTTTATTACTTTTTGTTTCCATACAGGGCTAGATAATGATCAGACAATTTGATGTCATTTTTTTTATTTTAAACGTACATCGTCAAACAGTGGAGGAATCCCTAGACTACGTTTGTATGGAAAAATTATCGACTAGTGTAACCTTAACAACTGGGATAAGCCCAGTTCCCTTAGTTCACATGAATGTAATAAAATCGAAATTAATAAAATAAAGAAGCCCAAGAGTCTTTGCGTGGTCATCAAATGACCTTCACAAAACTAGAAACGTAACCCAATCTCTACCTTCAGATATCCAATACCACAGTTTATCTGGCTCAGCACAAAACAGTCCTCTGCCAATACAAGACAGTTCCCTGCATATCCCCTACCTGCATCTTTACGTGAGACACATACATACGATCCCTCGTACCCAATTACGTCAATGTTACGGGGGACACTATGAATTCACCGGCTATGTTTGATTTAATCTATTCCTGTCTCCGGTGAACGGCATTAGCAAGTAAAGGGCAACGGAATTACCATAAACTTCGGAATCTTATTTTGGTTGTAGAAAGATTTAACGGTTGGAAGTTCTTGCTGAAACAACACTGGCCATCAGAACTTAGTTCCACACTTTTGAAATTGCATTTTCTTCTAAACTATAAAAGGCAGAGTTTGAAATAAGAATTACGTAATTAAGTTAGTGTTCAAACATAATTTGTAATGTATTGTGACACGAGAGCAACTGGCGACAAACTCATAGTCTATGGACAAACTGTTTTACAGTTGGAAGAATTTTTAAATGTTATAGTGTAAACATATTTTAAATAAATAAATAAAAACCGTTTTATAGAAAATTTCATCAACTTCTTCTGAAATTTTAAAAACTTAAAAACATAGAAATATAAAATTACCATTTTTAACTTACTGACAAAAAGTCAAACAACATTTATAAGTATGTTTTACCTCCTCGGGCACTGTTGAAAACATCTATACTAATATTATAAAGCTGAAGAGTTTGTTTGTTTGTTTGAACGCGCTAATCTCAGGAACTACCGGTTGGAATTGCAAAATTCTTTGTTTTGGATAGTCCATTTATCGAGGAAGGTTATAGGCTATATAACATCACGCTACAGCCAATAGGAGCCGAGCATAAATGAAAAATGTTGCAAAAACGGGCAGAAATATTCCTTTTTGAGAGCTTTCGTTGCGTTCGCTGAGTAAACGGTTAAAGTTACGCAAATATCATGTACGATGGAATTGTTCCTCTTTAAAAGTTCTAAAAAAAAGTCCGCGACAGCATATGTCTATCTTTTAAGATTGACTCACAATAGCAGCTTTTATGTTCTAAATTTTAATTAGATCGCCGCCGCCGGTAGAAAAAAAGTTTACAGGTTACGAGTACATTCGTAGTAAGGGTAGGTAGGGTAGGGTAGGTAGGGTAGGGTAGGGTAGGTAGGGTAGGGTAGATAGGATAGGCTAGGGTAGGGTAGGTAGGGTAGGGTAGATAGGGTAGGGTAGGTAGGGTAGGGTAGGGTAGATAGGGTAGGGTAGGTAAGGTAGGGTAGGTTAGAGTAGAGTAGGTAGGGTAGATAGGGTAGGTGGGTAGGGTAGTTATGGGAAATAAAAAAAATTGGGTAAGTAGGTAGGTAGGTAGGTAGCCAGTTGACGGGAGCGAAGCCGCGGGGGTCAGCTAGTCTTAAAATATACTTTTTACTTTTCGTATTTCTCTCAAGTTAATAATTAATATATTATTTATTACCTTCGTAGGTTTTTGGTACCTCTCATCTTTTTTAAATTGAAAGACGTTACTAATGTATAATTCTTACATAGTATAAAACAAAGTCGCTTCCCGCTGTCTGTCCCTATGTATGCTTAGATCTTTAAAACTACGCAACGGATTTTGATGCGGTTTTTTTTTATATTTAGAGTGATTCAAGAGGAAGATTTATATGTATAAAACAAATAAGAAGCTAGTAAATTATAATTTAAAAGGATATTGATCAAATTTTCTATAAATCTTTTTAGTTCAAAATAGTTTTGGAGAAATTGCAATTTCAAAAGTGTGGTACAAAGTTTTGAAGGCCAGTGTTTAATATCGAGTCAATGTAAATTGCCTCATTGTCTAGTGGTTGCTACTGCGTCTAGGTACTTAGGGAGTCATGGGTTCGATCTCTAGATCGTTGATACTTACAAGCTTGATGCACGAAATGTACATTAGAGGATTTGGGATACGGTTTTTTTTTTATTTTGTATAGGCTCGCGCTTGACCACTATCTCACCTGATGGTAAGCGATGATGTGGTCGACGGTGAAACACGATTGCCTAGAAATAACCATATATTCACTCTTGATTTTTTTTTTTTTTTTTGTTGTGATGGGTTTGCTCCTGACTCTAGTCTAGGTCAAAGGTGACAGAGACAGAGTCGACGATGGAGTGAGCTTACCCAGAAGAAGCTGTGTTCACTCTAACTTTAAAAAGATTCGGGTTGAATGTGTTCGGAAACACAGACGCAGGTAGCGAGTTCCATTCATTCGCTGTGCGCATTATGAAGGATGTTTGGAAGCGCTTGGTGCGAATTGGTGGAATGGTAACAAGGTAAGTATGATAACTTTCAGTGCGTCCAGATGTCCGATGGTAGAAAGGGGCTGGTGGGATGAGGTCGTGGAGTTCTTCAGCATACTCACCGAAGTACAGTCTGTAGAAGACCGACAAGCAGGCAACCTTGCGGCGATGAGCCAAGCTGTGAATGAGCCTTCTGGCTCTGCGTTCCATCGAGTCAAGCGCGGCAAGCTGATACTTAGCTGAGCCATCCCAAAGGTGGCTGCAATACTCCATGCAGGATCGGACTTGCGCTTTGTATAGGGTTAAAAGCTGTCCAGGCGTAAAGTATCGCTTCACTCTATTTAGGATGCCCAGTTTTTTGGCCGCAATTTGGGCTTTGTACTCAATGGAGGCGAATACTCCTAGATTGTAGCTATCGGGAAACACAGACTCCGGCAGGGAATTCCACTCCTTAGCTGTACGTATAATAATACGGTGTAGGACGATCGATGGAACCTTTTATAATATTGTAAAAACAAAAACCAAAAGGTTAGTAGGATACCTATAGTCATATTCCTATTATAAACGCGAAAGTTTGAGAGGGTGGATGTTTGTTACTGTTTCACGCAAAAACTACTGAACGGATTTTGATGAAACTTTACAGAAATTTAGCATATTCATCGAAACATCATCATTTTTCTTATATTTGGCTAATCAACTTAATATCTTCTTTATTTTACCGGTTGACTGTTTTTAACACGCTTTTATTAGCTTGGTATGTATGTATCTATGTATCAATGTAACAATGTATCAATGTAACGGAATCTTTGAACGTGATTTTCACCCACTTCAAAACGTTGGATTGATTTGAAACTTTGCACACTTATCAAGGACCGATGACAATGCAATAATTTAAACAGTTTGTCCCATTATCCATACCATTAAAGCGAGTTTTTTAGTTTTTAGAACTACAATTTATTATATTGTAAGTCAACATATCTTACTCTTCCAAAAATTCGGTTTGATGGTAAAACTACACATGACACACGACTAAACATCGGCTACTACTAACACATCGGTGCACATAAATGTAACCATTAAGAGAGACTCATTTGGAAGAAGTTGTGAATGTTCACCGGTAGATGGCTCTCAACCAAGTAATAATAGTATGTTGATCACAATGTGGCAATTATAAAATTAAAGGTATTTATTAAAATGTTCGACCTGTTCAAAAGGTACCCCAAAATAACAGAGGAACTAGACAGCCTCGTTTTCAGAAACGGTTAATGGGTGCGCATATAAGACGCATCCGTTTACCCTTACTATCATGATTTCGCCAACTGAGGCTCACCCCCGACCCCCATGATCTTTACTCTGCTCCATAAGAGCCTAGGGAGTAGGAACAAACGTAGCACACAAACCGATTCGTTCTGTCCTCGCCGCCGAGGCCCGTCGCGTACTCTTTCAAATAAAATCCCGCCAGTCCGCGAAGCTGGGCACTAGTTAAATTATTAGATATTAAAAGGAGTGTCTTGTCCGTTCTTCTCCACGGATTCCGAACGGATGGTAAAATCACTTATCAGGATCCAGCCAATGCTTGTCCCCCCAGCGACGCCCTGAGCCGAGGTTCGACCCCAACTGGAGTAGCCCTCAGCGTTGTCGCAGGTTTAGATTTTTTTTGCCTGGCTGGAGGCTATATAGCTTAGTCTCCACAGGAAAGTCCGGTTAAGTAGCTACCAGTCATTATGCCCACTTAAAAAAAAAATGTTCGAACGGATGGATAAATATTAAAACCGACATAGTATTTGTGAAAATTAGCCAAGTCAAATCTTGAGCTTTAATTTATCCTAAGCTATTTGCCTGTTTAAATTTAAGAAGATATTTTTTTAAATAGCAGGCATTGTTGTAGCAGAAAAAGAAAGGAGAAATTATGTTAATTTATTTTATAATGTTGTATGTTCTTATAAATAAATTTCAGGATTATCTATAGAACTTGGCATCCATTTATATAACTCAATTCTTTTGTCGGCGGAATCAAAAACCACGCATATTCTTAATATTGAACTTAGCTCCGATTTTACATTTATGTTTTTGATGGGATACAACTTTACCCATCCTGGGAATCGAAATCAAGGCCTCATGTTCAGTACCAAAGAGGCAGTCAAATGAAAAACGAATAAATGAAAAAAGGTGCCAACTATACTAAAATACCTACATCGGTAAAAAGCTTTGATCTATAAACTTTTATAATTGACACATTCGCAGAAAGAAATATTTTTCAGTCATCAACCTTGTTTGAGATTTACTCAGTACCTAAATAAAAATAATAGCAAAGTTAAAAATATCATTAATCTTACATTCCAATACAGAATATAAATTGCAAAATGGCAGCTGTATCAATCTGAAACAGCTTGAAACGAAGCAGAAACTTCTGAACGAACCCGCATCACTTGGCCTTTAAATCTCCCGAATTTAAACAAAGACGTCAAAAATTTTACAACCGAAAGGCATTTTCTTTCTTCTTTAAAGAAAACCGTAACTAAACAAAGGTGTAAATCTATAAACGTAGGTATCTAATGATAGGCAGCTGACGAGCTCAGCTCAGTGATCCAGAAAGTTGCCTATTCACTGAATAAACTTTGTGTGTGAAAACATTCCGAGTATATTTAGCGTAAACCACAAACAATGCTCGCAAGTTCTATTTACATTTTAAAAAGACAACTGTGGAAACCATTCATGAAAAAACTCACAATTAGTGACATTTAAAAGAGCACTAATCTCATAATCCGCGATGCAACAAGTCCGCCCGCCCAGCGCCAGGGGGGGGACGTCGCGACGCTCGCCGCCTTAGTATCGTCGCGATCATGGCTACGGACGCACGCACGAAGCGCTCGCAATCGATATGCGCTCCCGCCTCCGCGAGTATGGAAGCCCTCGCAGCCCCTATGGAGACCACGCCGGCGCCTCGCCGTAGGCCGGCAGCGCGCTCGCAGTCCGCGCGCATTACCGGCGGCCGCTCGGTCCGCCAGCGGCGCCAGCAACAGCAGCAGCAACTGGATAGGGAGACCAGGACCCGGTACAGCTCGGAGCCTCGCCTGGCCGAGGCGGAGACCCCACCGCAGGTCCGTCGCCAGGCCTCGGCGCGCCGTCGGCCGCCGCCGGGCCAGCACAACCAGCCGCGCCGCTCCAACGCCTTCCTGGACGTGCCACGCACGCCACAGCACCAGCCCGAGGAGGAGCCTGACGAGGACTCATACCGGCTCCGCACCTTCAACATCACGCAGAAAGGAGGTCAGTGCTAGCGACACGTTCGTTCACCCTCAACTATATTTACACGCGCAAAAGTTAGTGTAACGTCTTTTTTTAATTCGACTTCGAAACGGAAAACTTGGCAGACGGCCTGCTCGGCTGCTGCGATGACTTTTAAGTGCTGCGTTGGAGAAAATTGTGCGTAAGACCGACGCGGAAGAACGTGGAGTCCGGGCGACGTGCCGTGTTCGGAATAAAACTGGGTTAAAAAAGCCATCGTTAAAATATTTTTGTGTCATCGTGAATCATGTTGAGCAGCGTTTACGAGGCCACTATAAATCAAGATACAAGAACGTTTGAGTTTACTTTTGAGGTAAAAATAAATCGGAACGCACGAAGTGAACACACGAAAGTACACTTTATCGACGTTTAAACTTTTAAAGACAGTGCACGGCTCGGGCGGAACGGATCCGCAATCTTTGAGGGAATACAAAGAGTTTCCGCTGAGTCTTTGAGCGAAGTAAGCGCTGAGACAGTGCACGTCAAAGTGAGATCGGTGAGAAGTGTTCTCGGTTTTCCAATAGTAGGGGCTTATTTATCAAAATGGCGCGTTTCCGTAAACAAAGGAACGTCGCATCTGTTTAGCATAATGCATATTGAATAGGCTTCGTTGGGACAATGTCTGTTCAGCGTCCCTGTCGAGATAAAACAACAGTTGGCCGATATTATAACGTATTAGACAGACGTACCCACTACCGACGTCTGTAGTGTTCAGATCAAACGCGAACTTTGTAGAAAGCTTTTATTAATAATTCATTGATGTTTTTTCAATAGTCCTAACTTCTAAGTAAAAGGTAGAGCTTATGAATATCGTCGACGAAATTGGTTTAGAAACTACTTAAATCAAAGGGCATATTTCTTTTTATTTGCAATTGATCGTATCAAAGAAAGTTTTGTAATAAAGACAACTATTCAGAGTTCGTTCTTAAAGGTAGTTAGCTAAAAGTTTTAGTACGAAACTTGAGGTGGATTTAGTTTTATTTAGTGGTTTGAGTTATTAAGAAGTTGTTTTATGTGCTTACTTAAGGACAAAGGCAAGTTCAAGTGTGGTAATGCAGGCGATAGAAGACTGTACAAGTATAATTTTAAAGACAGAGTATTTATTTGAGAAGTTTTGAAATATGCGGGTCCTTGAAGAACTTTGTCGTTATGAACTAGAATACTGACTAGATTTTTGGTTAAAACCCAGTCTCAAATCTATTTTACAATTCAAGACAATGAAGCACTTTCTTCAATTACAAAAGTTTCGGTTACTTGTCGACTTTGATTCCCTATTTACATAGAAGAGATATTATTTGTTTGAAAATGTATATTTTCGTTTCTGACAAATCATTAGGCGAAGCTTTTTGTTAACCCCACAAGGGAACCAACTAGAAGTCCTCAGTCGCTCTAATTTCCCTAATAAAGAAATTAATGAGCTAAAAAATTCTGAAGCCGAATTCTCAGAAGCCTTAGAAAATGTAAAAGTGAAATACTTTCAACTTAATTGGACATTTGCGGCCTATATTCATGGTTCATTTTCTGAGGCGAGAGGGAAAGGAAGATAAGTAACTATATGTATTTATTATGTTATATATGAAGCATGAACCTGTTGGACGTAGTATTTCTGGAAAGATTAGTTTTTCTTTGTGGACATATATTTGTATATAGACTGACTGATACGTGAAGAGAGAGGTATAGATCAAAATAATATGTGTGATGACAAAGTAGACATTGGAAGTGAATGGTAAAGTTGTGTGCCAAAAAATAAGCTTTGAGGATAAGGTAACTGTCGAGAAGAACTGACATAATGTTTGCCATGAAGAATCGTTGACAGTAAATAATAAACAGGGTAAAAATAATCAAGTTTATAATCTCATTGTAAACAAAGAAACATTTTAAAAGCTTTTAATTGGCCAAAAGGTCAACCTCGTCAAACTGATCATAAATAACTTTCAATCAAATTCAAAAACTCTTCTGAATATATATTTTAATTTAATTTGCGATGGCCCAAAATTGGTAAAGTTTACAATCCAATTAAATGGGATAAAGGGGAAATTATGGGATCAACTTGATGAGGGAACTATGTTAAGTGAGGAGGCGTAAACGGTTTAACAAGTACTATTGACGACTACAAATTAACGGAGCAGAAACGAAATCTGTTGTACGGAAGCTGTAATTGAATGTCTGTATGCGGAGAAGGGATGTAGGGAACTTTAGTTGAGAAAATCATGCGTTACTTTGGAACAGAGCGTAGTCTGGTTATAAATGAAGAAAGTAGGAAGTCAGATCAATAACGTGTACAATCTGTGTATTCGATATTGATTCTTTCGTCGTTCGCCAAATCCGCGTGTTTCTTGCCTTATGTACTAGACTATCTATAAACTTATACAACAAAATAAATAAAATATTGAACCCGATCTCTGTCTGAAGGTGAAAAAATCCCTAATAAATTGCCTAAAAAGCAGGCATTACTACGACATAGAAATACTCTTGCAAAAACTACAGTGAGATTAGACATCACACACACAACACAAACAACACGCACACACACACAACATATTATTGTATTATTGTGTTTTATTTTATTTATTGTTTCTCTTTTGTTCCTCAGCCTTGTTCATTTTCAATTTGTAATTTATGAAGAGCGGGGCCTCCTAGTACAAGTATTGATATACTTAATAAATTTTAGTACTAAAAACTAAAAAACATTTTTTTTTAGTTTTAACAAGCTTTATTGGTAAATTGAACTAAAAAGTCGCTAATCCTGAAGATCTTGGTACGGCAAAACAAACAACAAACACACAAACTATTTAAACGCGCCCGGTAGAATCAACTTTCATTATTTGTAAATTTTAATTTTTGTTTGACGTTCAAAAGTGCCGCTTATTGGCCTAGTTGAATAAACATATTTGACTTTGACTTTGACTTTGGCTTTGACTAAATTATTGTATTGTCATCGGTCTTTGATAAGTGTGCAAAGTTTCAAATCAATCCCACGTTTTGAAGGGGGTGAAAATCACGTTCAAAGATTCCGTTACATTGATACATAGATACATACCAAGCTAATAAAAGCGTGTTAATAATAAATTGTAGTTCTAAAAACTAAAAAACACGCTTTATTGGTAAGGATAATGGGACAAACTGTTTAAATTATTGCATTGTCATCGGTCCTTGATAAGTGTGCAAAGTTTTAAATCAATCCATCGTTTTGAAGTGGGTGAAAATCACGTTCAAAGATTCCGTTACATTGATACATTGATACATTGTTACATTGATACATAGATACATAGATACATACATACCAAGCTAATAAAAGCGTGTTAAAAAGAGACTGTTGTGTATATATATGCATCTATATATCTAAGAACTAGGTTTTTCCAGTGGATTTCTTGGCAGAAACTACCCCACGGTAACCTAGTATCGGGACAAAATGTAGAATTGCATAATTAATGCCGTAGGCACTCTCCAATTCATCCACTGTGAGAATCAAGGTCATAGTGCCCAGTTTTGTCTAAATCCTAAAAACATTCTTTTTTTATATTATTGATAGGCTCGCGCTTGACCACTATCTCACCTGATGGTAAGTGATGATGTGGTCGACGATGTAGCGCGCTTACCTAGAAGAAACCTATTCACTCTTGACTTAAAGACTCCCAGGTTGTAGCTCTCAGGAAATACAGACTCCGGCAGGGAATTCCACTCCTTAGCTGTACGCATAATGAAAGTATTCCCAAAACGTTTGGTGCGTATGGGTGGAATGTACCGATGACACATCGCCGTACGTCTTGTATTCCGATGATGGAAAGGGCTAGGAGGAATTAGTTCATGCAATTCCAACGCACACTCCCCGAAATGTAACCGATAAAAAACCGACACACTGGCAACTTGGCGCCGATGTTCAAGGCTCTGGAACCTAGACTTGACCAATATCTCATTGCCGATGAGCCTCTTGGCCCCGTTTTTCGAAACATTCAAACATCTTACCTATATCTAAAAAGCCAAACGCATTCGCTTTATAATATTAGTAGAAAATAAAGTAGGATCCCTTTTTAGCAAGCTTTTAGCTCCTTTTTACAGCTAGAATACTTTTGAAGCTACATAACTAGTTGACCTAGACCTGACCCGAACCAATCTTGTTGAAAAAGGCGATAACTATGATAGATATATGAAACTTTTTACATTAACACATACACACACATCACACATACACACAACACATTAGTCTTATAAATTTCCTTCTTACATTTACTGCGTCTAGTGTTGCTGAGGACGGTCGTTTTAGTGATGAATGGAAAAATAAATAATCATGTAACCTAATATTAAAAGTGAACTTGTTTTTGTGTAATGTTTGTGTAAGATTCTTTCATTGTGCGTACAGCTAAGGAGTGGATTTCACTGCCGGAGTCTGTATTTCCTGATAGCTACAAACTCGGGGTATTTAAGCAAAAAGTGAATAGGTTACTTTTAGGCAAGCGTGCTTCTCCGTCGACCACATCATTGCTTACCTACCATCAGTTTTTTTTTTTTTAACTTTGCCCCACACTAGGAATTTCTTCCTGTATCGTGGGAGCGTTTACAAACATATAATCTCACGTACACAACACCCAGAGCCGGAACAACTATCTGTAGGTCATACAAATATTTGTTCCGTGCGGGAATCAAACCCGCGACACGCATGACGCAGCGCAGCAGTCAATCTGCTGAAAACTGCGCCAATCGTGCGCCCAAGTGGTCAAGCGCAAACTTATTTACATTTTTTTTTTCTTCCTTTGTTGGAAAGTTAGTACCTTTCCTGATGGCTCGATGCAATTCGGTTTATGCCATTTTTGCTGAATAAAATTGCTAGTATGTTCCACATGGATGCAATTCGACCGATACGCATTTAAATTTTTCTTAGAAAATACGTGCGCGATATCGACGCAATTTAAATTGCATCGCTTCATCAGGAAAGGGCTTTACTATATCGCTTAGTGTAACACTTTTTATTCTAGGCTACTTTTTATCGGAAAATGGTCGGTCTTTATGAGATAGGCCATAGGTACATAGCCACAAAAAAATCCAGTAATAATGTTAAAACACAAGTAAATCTCTAAAAATTTAAAAAGTGGGCACATTAATATTTCATGCGTTTTAAACTGTATATTTTATTTAGTAGTAGACACGCTTCGATCGACAATCTATCGAACACGTAATTATGACACGATATCTTTTTTTTTTATTTTTTTTTTATTTGTAATGGGTTTGCTCTTGGCTCTAGTCTAGGTCATAGGTGACCGAGACAGAGTCTACGATGGAGTGAGCTTACCCAGAAGAAGCCTGTTCACTCTAACTTTGAAGAGATTCGGGTTGAATGCGTTCGGAAACACAGACGCAGGTAGTGAGTTCCATTCATTCGCTGTGCGCATTATAAAGGATGTTTGGAAGCGCTTGGTTCGAATTGGTGGGGTATCTTGCGAAAATACCCCGATTCAAACAGTAAAACGCCAATAACTTTGAACGGCTGAATCGATTTTCATTAAACATAGCTAAGAACCGCTCGATAAAGTCATCTTTCTAACAAACATAAAACTAAATCAGAATCAGTTCGTCCGTTTAGGAGCTTTGATGCCACAGACAGATACACAAACACATAGATACACACTTATAACACTTTTTCCGTCGTGGGTTAAAAACTGAAATACTCATACATCAATAAATTATGTAAATGAAAAGAGCAAACTTACATACGGTTGGGGAACCTAAAACATTTTCTTATGAAGGAAATATTTTACCGATGGGTCAGTAATTGACTTAATAGCGAGGCGTGAGGGTTTTCAGGAGGAAAATGTGAGTGAAACTAAATGTAGAAGGATACGTTTCGGTGTAGCGATCGTAAATGATACGGTAGGATAGGATGGGATAGATCGACCCCCTTTTCAGCTCTTAGACTCCCATTTGGTCCGTTATTCGTGCAGGCCTCGTCTCAGTGCGAAGGATTGGGCCGTAATCCATCAAGCGGGCCCAGTGCGCGTTGGTGAATGTCACATGTCTTCGAATTTTTGATTCTAAGGCAAGACGGTTTGCTCACGATGTTTTCCTTCACCGTTTTAAGAGCAGTGGTGATGAAATAATTCACACATTCGCGCCTGGGTTGGGATTCCGAACCTACAACTTGTAAGTCGCGGCCGTTCCTACTGGGCCACCACAGCTCTGCTTTACCACTAAAATGAAATGGTGAACTGTGCTTTTGTTGTATAAACGGTTAAGGCAGCTAGTTAAAGCACGTTAAGCCTTTGGTCCCGGTTGGCATTAATAAATATTTCTTACGGGTAATCAGAAGATGGAGAGGACTATGCTTGGAGTATCCTTGCGTGATCGAATCAGACATGTAGAGATCCGCAAGAGATACAGGGTTAGCGACATAGCCCGAAGAATTGCCAAACTTAAGTGGCAGTGGGCAGGGCGAATGGCGGATGAGGCAGAAAAGTTCTGGAGTGGCGACCGCGAACCGAAAGACATTGCGTTGGAAGGCCTCCCACTATGTGGACCGACGACCTGGTGAAGATTGCGGTGATACACGGGGTGCAGCAGTGGACGTCTTTCGGCAGATATGATGATGATGATGAATCAGAAGTTCAAAAGTCTCAAAACCGGTTCTATGTTCGAATGTGTGTTTGTTTTTTTTTATGTGTATGTTCACCGATGTTTTCATCGATTCTTCTAACTATTGGGTGTATTGGTCGTTTGATATTAAAATATTTTTTTTTAAATTAAAACTGTAATCTAAATACAGTTCTTTTTCCTATTTTACCCGGACTGTAATAAAGAATCGATTGACACCTTATTCTTCCAAATCGGATGAATAGTTTAGGTGCTACGGAGGAACGTACGTAAATCCAAACATACTCATACTTAGAGACTGCTAAAATCATAACCTTTTCTTTTGGCTTTGACGTAGTCAAAAGAGTCTTTATGCAGGATTGTTGTCATTTCATTCATGTATAAAAATGAAAAAAAAAATGTTTTTGTGTAATCAAGCTTTGGAAAATTAAATCACGAAGGCTGCCCATGAATGTTGATTTTACCGCATTATCAAAAGGGCCTATTATTTTACTATTAATATTCTATTAGCATCCTAAAACTAATTATAAATGGAAACCCCTCTTTGTCATCACGCTCGGAAATAGTTATTTATGCTACAAGTGCGGAAAGTAGTTGATTTCCGATAAGTGGATAAATCCACACGAGTCGGAAATCATCTCACGCACGTGTATCATACAACATTTTACTATGCATTGTGCGAGGAAATAAAAAAATATATCTGAACCAAGCAAGAAATTAATAAAATGGCGCTTATTCAAGGGCGCTCAGCATATCCACATATTAACTAATAGTTCATAGTTCCTCGGGCATATCTACTGCGCATGTACAAATAGCAAAAAGGCACGAGCAAAATATTAATTCTGTCTCTCATATTTAATGAATATTTGAAATTAATTTATTGATCAAAATCTAAATCTAGAGTAATTAAAAACGCCTTAATGAAGTATTAGTTTTGTTTTACCTTTTATATGAATGATAATTTGCACTTAACTAATTTTTAAAACTTTTCTCAAATAATAAAAACTCTGACGTTGGAGTAAAAAATTAAAAAAGTACAGGAAAGTAAAAAGCACTTGTAAAAAAAGGGTGACACTTTCCGCACAGTTTAGTTGCTTGGAAAACGCTCTTTTCGAGGACATGCATTGTAAATAATATTATAATAACTAGTTCGAACTTCAAACTACTTTGCAATCAAAACTTTGAATTAAATTAATAATACTAACACGCGAATAATGAGGTGGCAGTTCTTAGGGTTAGGCAGCTTTACATACTTTCTGTCATCCTCAGATTTCATAAAACTGCCTTGAGCACTTGTGTAATTTCAAGTCGAAGGATAGAATGGAACAAAATCCAATGCCGCAAAAATATTGGCAGAAGGTCTTACGGTTTTATGGGACCACACAGATACGCGAAAGTCAATAATCTGTACAAAATACTAAAACTAACACAAAAAAATGTAGATTGACGGTAACAAACTGGCTTCTTACATTGAACTACGATATGACGGTATGTCTCTTGGCTTAGTAAAAACTCACAGTACACACATTGACAATTCACAAATATACACGTGCACTCATTAACTATAACATACAGATGCTTTCTTATAACACCAACACAACTGAAACAAATCACAGCACCATGCATACACTCTTTTTTACCTATTTTAAGATTTTTATTTGTGCCATTTATAAAAATTGTTAACGGAACTAAGGAGCCTGGATCTCACGACACCGGGAATCCTAGTGTTAGGTCTAGGAATTCAATCCACTTGAATGTAACCTTATCAAATAAATTTATTCTATTCGGTATTGAGGTCTTTTTAAACTCTATCACATACCGATACTGTACCTTTCTATCTGTGAAAGAATTTTCGTAATCAAAAAGAAATCAAACGATTGTATATCTTTAGCATATTAGTTTAGAATTAAAACTACTGCAGTACGTTGTAAGAGAAGTAGTTTTAGTAATTAGGTGGAATCGTAGATACAGAAAACATTTATGCAGTGTAACAAAACATGAAAAAGAAGCACAATTAAAAATTTAATTAAAGAATGCACAATTTGCATAATTTATTTTATCCAACGTTAGTCACGTTGGATAAAATAAATTATGCAAATTTCTTGGTCAAATTAAAGGGCTTGGGTACAGGTGGTGCTTGCATCTTACCTGAACAGCCGAAAACTGGTCCTTTTGTCCGAAAAGCTCGACAAAAGGAAGTGATGAAGTTTACTGGAGAAGTAGTAGTCTGTCTGTACAAGTGTTACTCCAACAGTAACAAACTTTCATTCAGTAGAAATTCGCTACAACTTCGAGGGCATTTTATTTATTATTACTTGAGAAATGTATGAACTTACTTCAATACGAAGTTCTGTTAAGATTTATTTTAGTGAAATACTTTGACGTTTCTATGAGCTGGAATGTAAGTATTTCATTCCATGTATGCTCTCAAAACGGTGAAGGAAAACATCGTGAGGAAACCGGCATGTCCTAGAACCAAAAATTCGAAGATATGTGACATCCACCAACCCGCACTGGGCCCGCGTGGTGGATAACGGCCCATTCCCTCTCACAGAGAGGAGGCCTGTGTCCCAGCAGTGGGAACATTAATAGGCTAATGATGATGATGATGATGCCATTTATAACAGATACAAATACAATAGGATTTAACCCATAATTGGGTTCTCTAATAACAAATCTCTGTACTATTATTTTCTGTCAGAGTTGTGTGAAAAAGGAAGGGAAAAGTTTTAGCCAGAAATAAAACAATAGAATCCAGGCTAGAATCTAGCCTCTGTTGTATCTAGCCACTAGATAGATATGTTTTTGCTATTATTTCAACGAGCATCTCTGAAGCTTTGTTTTCTTATGTTTACTCGGAAAATAAACTATCAAAAATGTGGGCAATTTTTGTGGTCTCTTAGTCTTTAAAAGCAAAGTGAAATTTACCAGATACTTGGTACTTTGGAATGTTTTAAGCTAAAATTTCTATAATCTCTCCACCAGCTATAACCACTGGCTTCACCTGCGTGTAAACTGATAAAAAGTACCTATTCCTAATCCTGCAGCTTAATTGCGTAAGTGAATTCGGCAAAGAACACGTGTAGGTAACGACACCTTTAAAATTACGACTTTCGTATTGCGTAATACACTCGAAAGGGGATAGGTCATTGAAAGAATATGAATGTGAATTCAACTCATAGGGTGGAGGAGATATCCTTTCTAAATCATTTAAGCATTACCGAATACATTTAAAGGAAATGTGTCATATTCTTTCATAGAGTTGTTCCCTATGCCCTGCCGAATACACTTACGCGATTAGGCTGCAGATCATGGTCTACCCGTAAGCCAATATTCATGCAAATCCAATCGGCTCTTTTGGCGTGATTGATTTACAAACATCATAGTTTCATATTTATACTCTCTCCATAGACAACCCTTTATTTTTGACCATTGGTTCAAGTATGATATTAATACTGCCGATCTCACTAAAATAATATCTCGGTATGATTTAACGTACCGACGAAACCATACGTTTTTTTTCTCTTACTTCTGAAGCAACCCTACCTCTAATATTGTTACGTATACAAATATAGAAGCTTTCACGAAAACCTCTATTTATGTACCGAAATTCTAGTCGAATAACTATAGTAGGTATATTTTTTTCAGAGTATTTTTTTAACTGCCTCTGATATAGTAGACGCAAGTTCTATTGCAAAGTATGAGGTTCTTAGAGCGATGCCCGGGTTTATCTTATCTTATCTTATGGAGGGGCCGAGAAATACCTCGGACACTTCGACCCATTGGGATCTTTTGTGAAAAAAAAATATTGCTGGGCTGCTCCTAGAGGTTAATTTTTTGAAACCGCAAAAAATAATTAACTTTTAACTGCAACGAATATACTACCTACGATGTATAAACATTTGTTCTGTAGAGATCAGAGAAGTAGGCTTTTAGAGAATCGGCTATTCAGAGAATTAGGATTTTAGAGAATTGGCCATTCAGATAATTAGGCTTTTAGAGAATTGGCCATTCAGAGAATTAGGCTTTTTGAGAATTTGCCATTTAGGGTACTAGTCCTTTTGCAACTCTGTTCCCATTTTGAGAATTAGGCCTTCTGAGCCTAAACCGTTATAAATACATAAATCTCACTGTATGTGTACAAATCGGATAGAAATATTCTTAATTTGTATGTGTTCTAAAAAAAATTGCAGGTTTGAGACAAATGCTTAGAAACTAAAGGTTTTTTGAGAATATCTGGGTGGTGACCATAAGCTCTTAGAGTATGGTTATTTTGAGTGTGTGTAAGGGTCAGATGTATATGACTTGTATACATCTGTGACTTACGCGATTTTAAAATAACCTTACTCTAAGAGCTCATGGTCACCCCCCTGTTCAACAGTTCTGTTCTCACAAACTATCTTGTTACTGCGGCTTCGCTCCTGTGTCCTATATGCCAATGAAGCCGTTAATTTTTCTAGGATAATAAGTTGCCTATGACTCTAAGTGATAATGTAGATTTAAGTGAAATAATTTTCATAATTAGAAATAACTGCCCAAAACCTGTTTCTTTCATTATAGTTTACACAAATATTTGTCACAGTGTCGTTAAATATTCAACGTGCTCTTAGCTCAGTCTTATGATAAATATTGCAAAGACGATACCACTCCATCAAAGATCACTTAATTATTTATTAAAACAAAAGTTTGTAACACAAAGAAATTCTAAATAAGACGGTGCCGCCACCTGGTGGTGTTAGCATGAATTAGTGGCGCTCCGACACCTTGAATAATGAATGTTTATAGTAACTGTGATTTACATAATTTTCTTTTCTTTTGTTGTGGTTTTTATTATTTCAATGCAGCTGAAGTTTAAACAGTGTAAATCAAGTAAGCGACTTATCTGCTGGCTCGATGTGATTCGATTTATATCACACTGATTAGTGATTATTATTAAGCTACATTGCAGTACATTCACATGGATGCAATGCGATTTAGTTCCACCGATTTGCACTTGAAATTTTCTAAGAAAAAACATACAACCGACTTCATAATAAAAACAGAGCTTTTATTTGGAAGTCGGTTCTATTTTTAACCGACTTCTCAAAAAGGAGGAAGTTATCAATTCGACAGTTTTTTTTTAATTTGTTTTACCTCAGAAAATTTTACTAGGTGAACCGATTTTGATGATTCTTTTTTTATTTGAAACCTGGCTTGTCATGTGGTTCTATTTAAATTTAATCAAGACCTGATAAAGAACTTTGGAGATATAAATCAAAACTCTTCAATAAATAATGGCAAATCAATCGGGATAGCTGCAATCGCATGTCTGTATATTGTTTACACCATTTCATAACATAGCATCACACTGGTACGCTCTACAGGTGTGAAAAGTTCACCCTGGTATACTCTCATTCTAGCGGTAGTACACAATGGACAAGTTCAGTAGTAAAGTACCTACCGATACTGTCAAAAATTATGCCAGAATAGATATCCCGAATAATATGAAATTCAACACAATATCTTCGAAGTTCTTCATCAGATCTTCACCAAATTTGAATGGGACCAATTCGGGAACATAAAAAAAAACAAAAACATATCCAAACAAAAAAAATATCATCAAAATCAATTCATAATTAGCGGAGTAATCGCGTATCAAACATACAGTCGTATTGAGAACCTCCTCCTTTTTTGAAGTTGGTTAAAAATGCGTGCGCGATATCGCTCGATGTAATTTAAAGTGCGTTGCGCCATCAAGAAAGTCCCACACTCGAATTCTAATTCAAAATTAAATTCCTCTAGCAAAATAAAATAAAACTTGGAATATTATTAATTTATTACAATAGCATCATAATTTTTGAAACACTAAGTTCTAAACTATTTAATTACTATTCTTGCAATTTAGAAATAACTATACAATTCCTTGAAACAGACCGTTATGATCACTTCACTGTTAAAATGTTATTTAAACAATATAATAAACGGATGTTATGAAAAATCAAAACACCCGACTGCTTAAAAAGCGACGTAAACAAGAAGAAAATCATGCTGTGCAGTCGGAGGATACTTCCAGCTCGCGAATATGTGCGATGAGGTGCTAGTCAAGTCAAAGCTCCAGAGTCTTGAACTTCATCGCCGAATTGCCAGCTTGTCAGTTTTTTATCAATTACAATTCGGGCAGTGTGCGATGGAATTGCACGATCTAATTCCACCTAGCCCGTTTCATCATCGGACTACCAGACGTACGGCGATGCGCCATCGGTACATGGTGGACATCCCACCCATACGCACAAAACGTCTTGGGAACACTTTTAGTATGCGTACAGCTAAGGAATGGAATTCCCTGCCGCAGTCTTTGTTTCCCGACAGCTACAATCTGGGGGTCACAGGCTTTTTTTTTTTCGCATGGAGAAATGCTCATGCATACTGCACTAGCACGGGGAGATAGTGCAGTTATGTGGGAATCTAACCCACTAAAACTCCACGGTGTCCTCCTGTGCCGCTTATGGCGGGAACACGGGCACGCGTTAGTACTCACCGCTCTCCCTACCTTTCGCGGCCTAGACGGGGTCGCCACCGTCTGACGGCGGACGTGGTGGGGCCGCAGGGGAGGAGGAGTGTCGGTATAGCGTTAGCCGCTCTCCCAATCCCCTGCGTGGGTTACAGGCCTGGGATGTTATATTACAGTTGAGCTAATTCCTTTACAGATAAGTGATTCTGAACAAGCATCTCAGGTTTTAGTGTATCGTAAAATAAGCTTGTATCCTAATACATTAATAGTACTTGCCCAAGATTTGTGATTACTGCGATGGCCCATAGATCATTCGTCGAGTTTATGAGTCCTGTTTAGTGGGCGCTTACTTTTACGGGACTAACAAGATAATATGACATTTCTTTATACTATCGCAAGTGGTCAGGAAATAATGTGTGACGTATCTTATAATATTATAGTCTAGCTGTGCCCGCGGCTTCGCTCCCGTCAATACTTACCTTCCTGCCTACCCTACTTACCTACCTACCATTTTTATTTCTATATCTTTTTAACGGAGAATCTTAACACCTCTATTCAGAAAATGACTTCAAATGCACAACGCCATCTATCGAATATCGAGTTCAACTGTCCGAGTATCTGAATTGCGTGTGTTGTGATAATTTTACTTCTTGAACACTTTAAATTCATCTAACTTTTGATAGAGTGAACCGATTGCGATGAAACAAAAACTAAGTAATACGTCAAGTTGCGCAGAACTTTTATGCATAAAAGTTCTGCGTTGCGTTCTGTAAGTTTGGTTTCGTAAATTTTACTTGATGCGTGCACAAATAAACAGACAAAAAATCCAAAAATGCTGGCAATGGTTTCTGTTGGTTATTCCTGGCTAATTTTTTTAGAAATATTCTCGATGTACAAAAATAACTTTTCTACAGATTTATTATATGTCGATATTATATATTGATATTGATGATTGATGATGATGTCACCCATCCAAAGACCGATCTCATCAAGCGTTACTTAACCTTGGCTATTATTATTTAGCCACGTGCTATCCTTATCCTTTAGCGAGCTGAGCTGATTTCTCGTGTCTCCCGTGTTGGTCACAAATAAAAACTTTTGCTTTCTTTCTTTTTTTCTTTCTTTAATCTGAATGAAGCTTCTATCCGCACATCATTACAGTGTTAATGCCCCCTCAAGGCTCATATCACTAACACGTTAAAACCCCTTTAATAGCCCCACTTAAGTTTTACTCACGTCGTAAGGGTAACAGCTGTGACAATAACTCCGTCCTTCCCAAAGATACGACGTTACCAAAGCTTTCTTTTACGAAATATACTGTTTGTTTTTTGTCCAATGGGGGAAAACATTCTTTGAGGGGGAGAGGGGAAATGACCAGTTATGCGGGTAATTGGGAAAAATTGTGGGGTTTTTTTTATGCTGTATTTTATATGTGATTGAAATTTTATTATGACTGTCAATATATATCTGTCTTTGAGAAACAGTTATTTTTTTTTGTTTTTATTGTTTATTAAATATGTAACATGACAAAATATAAACAGAAACATTACAAAAACCTCAAAAGTTTTGTCCGGATTTTGAAACACTTATAAGCAGTCTTAATACTAATGAGTTATCAATGATTATAGTTTTGAAAACATAGTTTATAAAAATACAAAATAAAAAAATGTGAGGTAGTTAGTCAATACAAATACCTAAGATACTAACAAAAATACATTTTTGCAAAAAAATACTACCGACTTCCAAATAAAAAACTACAAAGTGAAAAATAACTTGATTTTTGGCAGTCGTTGTCTTTATCGTAAAAAATTGGTACCTAAGAAAGACACCGACTTCCAAAAATAATGTAATTTTTCACTTTGTACCTAGTTTTTTATTTGGCAGTCGGTAGTATTTTTTTGTAAAAAAGTATTTTTTATTTTACCCTTTTTAGTTGTACCTTCCTAATAGGCAAGTTGTTTAGTAAGTACCTATAACGCCAGAATAGATTACCCGAATAACATAAAACTGGAACATAATCGGTGAAATGAGAGATCTAAGTACCCCTTTCGAGAGTACTGGCGTGATGTTATGTTACGAAATGGTATAAACAATAAACAGACATGCGATTGCAGCAGTCCCGAGAGATTTGCCGTTATTTATTGAAGAGTTCTGATGTATATCTCCGAATTTCTGCATCAGATCTTCACCAAATTATAATGGGACCAATTTCGGAATATGTTCTTTCAAACAAAAAATAATTTTCAAAATCGGTCCACAATTGACGGAGATATCGGTGAACAAACACAAAAAAAAAAACTTACATGAAGTCGAACATATAACCTCCTCCTTTTTTGTAAGTCGGTTAAAAACTACGCCGGCGCGGGTCAGGCAGCCCGTTAACACAAAGATTGAATGAAATTTAAACAGGATGATACATTTTAAAGAGAATCAACGAATTTTTTGTATTTATTTATATAATTATTATTTCTGATTGAATTTTTGTGGGCACATCATTAATTAGTAGGTATTAAATAAGCGCATGTTCGTTTACCGTAATAGTTTTTGTATCTCGGTACTACCAGTTTTGATTGAGCTGCCATTCAGTTTGCTTTGCTATGATTGAATTTAGTTGTTCCGTATTTTCTCCATAAGTTCTCACGGGTAGTAATCTGAAGAACGAAAACGTCGTTAGTTGTGACAACTAAATTTTTAGACCAAATAACTGCTAGATACAAAGCTTTTGTACTTATTGCCAATTTATTATTGAACTTTAATGGTGTTAGCTTGCACTCTTGTATGTCTTTCAACATTGAAACATTTCATTTCTACCAATCGTAGCTTGAAAACCTTTCATCCTTTGGAATTGTAACATCTTTTCCAATTACCAATTAGGGATTCATTCGTACCACGAATGGTGCGTGTTTGAAATAGTAACCGAGCTCAAACATCAAAGCTTTGTTTATTATATTATTAGTGTTGAAGATGAAATGGTAAGGTTAGGTCTCTTAGGTGAATGTGATATGAATAATGATTAAATGATTCAAGTTGGTGAGATTTTAATTTATTTAACATACATAATATCATGCACCGTGAGGGGACCCTGTGAGGCAGCGCTAGGGATGTCGACGTGGCTGGTTTTGTTTGAAGTACAATATCTATATAATAAAAATCATTACATATCTATAATATATAATAATATAATAATAATATATATATTTTAATATTATAAAGCTGCAGAGTTTGTTTGTTTGAACGAGCTAATCTCAGGAACTACTGGTTGAAATTGAAAAATTATTTTTGTGTTGGGTAATTTGTTTATCGAGGAAGGTTATAGGCTATATAACATCACGCTAAAACCAATAGGAGCGGCGCATAAATTAAAAATGTTGCATAAACGGGGGAACAAAAATCCTTTTTGAGAGCTTCCGTTGCGTGCGCTGCGTAAGCGGTTAAAGTTACACAACATTCATGTATGTAAGGTAGATAGGGTAGGGTAGGTAGGTAGCCAGTTGACGGGAGCGAAGCCGCGTGGGACAGCTAGTATATTATAAAAAGAGTCCCCCGCCGCGATTGTACGCAATAAACTCAAAAAATACTGAACGGATTTTCATGCGATTTTAACCAATAGAAAGAGTGAGAAACGAGGACTAGACAGACTACTTTTTAGGATTAGACAGACTGAAAACAATCATGATATGCGTATTCACTAAAATATAATAGCAGCGCCGCTTTTTTAACACGCTTTTATAAGCTTGGTATGTATCTATGTATCAATGTAACGGAATCTTTGAACGTGATTTTCACCCACTTCAAAACGTCGGATTGATTTGAAACTTTGCACACCTATCAAGGACCGATGACAATGCAATAATTTAGTCAAAGTCAAAGTCAAAATACTTTTGAAAGTCAAACAAAAATTATAATTTGCAAGTAATTTAAGTTGATTCTACCGTGCGCGTTTAAATTGTTTGTCCCAAATGCCTTACCAAAATCTTCAGGATTAGCGACTGTTTAGTTCAATTTACCATTAAAGCATGTTTTTTAGTTATTAGAACTACAATTTATGTATACTCCCTTTAATATATTCTAAATCAGGAAGTAGCTGTGGTCTAGATCACTTCGTGTGAAGCCTTATAGTGCATACTGTTAAAAAAAAAACATTTTAAACTATTATTAAACCGCTAAGTGTGATTTTAATTCGTTTTAAACGAAAAAGGCTGTTTAAAACGAAATGGTTTAAAACGTTTAAAATCTATTTTGCCTCTACAACTGAGATGTTTTAACTAATCCTCATCAAAATTCCTTTAACTTGTAAAATTGCCATAAGATTAGTACCTGCCTTATTTCATCGATTCCCCTTTCAATACCGTTACCAAAATAAACCGAAAGATTTTAAAAGCCTTTACAATCACATCGTGTCATCGTTTTTTGTTAAGAAGGAATCCATTTGGTAATTACAAACTCGAGTCTTCTGCTCCAGGCTAGAAGGTGAAGGGAAAATCGATCCGCCTTCGATTAAGATAAATGAATGTGTTTGTTCGACACAAAAAGAGTTTTCTTTGTAACCTGTCCCGCATATTGTTACCTGGAGGCGGGTTTTTGCTTACTTTTCTTTAGGTAGTTAGGCAGCGACATGTTTCAAGAAAAACATGAAAAAGTTATACAGTTTTGTCTTTGTTATAGTTAGGTTTTAATCGTAGTAGAGATGTTATTTTTCAAAACATGGGTGCCTACTTAAAATAAGATATTATAACAGAACAGTTACAATTCTGTTATGGATTTAGGGTTCCGTTCCTCAAAAAAAAAGGAACCCTTATAGGATCAGTTTGTTGTCTGTCTGTGCGTGTGTCAAGACGTTTTTCTCTGGAACGCCCCAATACTCAAGTACGCAATCTCTTGCAGCTGTGGAAAAATCATACTTCTATAGTAGTTTTTCTTAGACCCGGCAACTAATGACCACTGAGCGTCTTGTCTATCAACTCACCTTCCATCAATCTAGCATTTTTAAACGACTTCATAAAACCGGCCAAAGGCGAGTCGGACTTGCGCACGAAGGGTTCCGTACCATTATCGCAAAAAACGGCAAAAAAATCCCGTTTGTTGTATGGGAGCCCCACTTAAATATTAATTTTATTCTATTTTTAGTATTTGTTGTTATAGCGGCAACAGAAATACATCATCTGTGAAAATTTCAACTGTCTAGCTAACACGGTTCATGAGATACAGCCTGGTGACAGGCGGACAGACAGACAGACGGATCGCGGAGTCTTAGTAATAGGGTCCCATTTTTACCCTTTGGGTACGGAACCCTAAAAAGGAGGCGGTTCTCAATTCGTCGGTTTTTTTTTTTTTTTAATTTTCTCCTTTACTCAACCGACCGATATGGTTTGTTTTTTCTTTTATTTGAAAGGGTTTACTGCACAGGCGGTCTTATGGTCATCAGGTCAGGATCTGATGATGGGATCCTGGGGAAATCGAGGAGTTCCCTCGTTTTACAAATATACATACATATAGCTGTTTTGGTATTTTCATCAACGATGCAATCATTTAAACTCAGAAAGTACCATTTGGTGAAGTGAAACTGATGAAGAAGACCACAGGAGGCCACTGGAACTCCTTAATGCTAAATATGTCACGGGTATAACACATATCGAATAGTTAACCGACTATGATGAAACAAATACTTATAAATAAATAGCACCTAATAAATGGTACCCATTTTCATCAGTCGAACTGATCTGATGATGAAGCCGGAACGTAGGCACTGGAACTCCGAAATTAAACAATGTATCCTAGACGTGTTGGGCTTATTGGAATCGTTATGCGATTTATTTTGACTATAAATGGTTTTCATGATAATTGGTGTCTACCAAAACTAAAAAACTTTTAAACAAAAAAATCAAACCGACTTCCAAAACAAAATACTACATCGGAAATAGTTATTTATGCTACAAGAGCGGAAAGTAGGTGATTTCCGATTTGTGGTATTTTTATTCACGAGCGAGCGACGCGAGTGAGTGGATAAAGCACTTTGCGAGGAAATAAAAAAGTATATCTGAACCAAGCAAGGAATTAATAAAATGGCGCTTATTCAAGGGCGCTCAGCATATCCACAGATTAACTACTAGTTCATAGTTCATCGGGCATATCTACTGCGCATGTGCACATAGCTGTCACGTCGTAACGCAAAAAGGTAAGAACAAAATATTCATTCTGCCAAACATATTTAATGAATATTTAAAATTAATTTATTGATCAAAATCTAAATCTAGAGTAATTAAAAACGCCTTAAATGAAGTATTAGTTTTGTTTTAGTTACCTTTTATATGAATGATAATCTGTACGTAACTAATTTTTAAAACTTTTCTCAAATAATAAAACTCTATGCGGCGGGCTGACGTTGAAGTTAAAAATTAAAAAAGTACAGGAAAGTAAAAAGCACAGGTAAAAAAAAGTGACACTTTCCGCACAGTTTGGCTGCTTGGAAAACAATAGGTACCAAAGACACAAGACTTTAGAAAAGAAAGTTGTTTTCCACTTTGTAGTGTTTTGTTTTAGAAGTCGGTTTGTTTTTTAGTAATAGGGTCCCGTTTTTACCTTTTGGGTACGGAACACTAAAAAAGAGTATCGGTATGCAATGGATGTTTAACTATCCACGGACCGGCTTCGGAAAACTTTGCTTAACCTTGAAGATCGACTCGTGTGGCTGTGTCTATCGTATTTTCGGGTATATTCTTTGTTACAAAAACAAGGTTTTCCACAGTTTCTTTGATACTCATCCAAACTTTGTCTCCTGTCCTTCAGTGATCATTACCACACACGTTTGTTAGTAAGCAAGTTTTAATTAAACAGACATCAACTACTAGACTAAACAAATATGTGTTTTCTTTAGAATTATTTTAGGTAGGAGCAGAATAAAAAGCAATTTTGGCAGTAATAGACAGGGCCTTTTAATGTAACCTAAATAAATTTGAAAAATGTTTTGTAGCGGGTAAGTAATCTAGAAGTTTTGATTTAATTTCTTATTTTTAGGGTTCCGTACCCAAAGGATAAAAACGGGACCCTATTACTAAGACGCCGAGGTCCGTCGTCTGTCTGTCCATCTGTCACCAGGCTGTATCTCATGAACCGTGACAGCTAAGCAGTTGAAATTTTCACAGATGTATTTCTGTTGCCGCTATAACAGCAAATACTAATAACAAAACAAAAATAAGTGGGGTTCACATACAAAAAACGTGATTTTTTTGCCGTTTTGTGCGATAATGGTACGGAACCCTTCGTGCGCGTCCGACTCGCATTTGGCCGATTTGTTTTACTCATATAATGTTACATTATTGCTGAGGAGGTAAAATGCACGGATTTTGTGGGATTGGTCAAGGAAGTAAAGTCGCGCGGTACCGCTAGTGTTATTATCATCATTACATGTTCTTGCCAAGTTCGGGGTCGGTTTGAATCAAGACGCCGTTTGGAGAGTTGTACAAGCGTTCTAATGAGGACGAAAGAGTATCCTACTCTGTCGACGATACATCGTTGATTGTTATTTATTTTCATCATCATCATCATATAAGACGTCCACTGCTGGACATAGGCCTCCCCCAAGTGTCGCCACATTGACCGGTCTCGTGCGTCCCGCAACCAGCGGATCCCCGCAACCCTCACCAGGTCATCGGTCCACCTGGTGGGAGGCCTTCCAACGCAACGTCTTCCGGTTCGCGGTCGCCACTCCAGAACCTTACTGCCCCATCGGCCATCCGTTCTGCGAGCAATGTGGCCTGCCCACTGCCACTTAAGTTTGGCAATTCTTCGGGCTATGTCGGTAACCCTGGTTCTCTTGCGGATCTCTAAATTTCTGATTCGATCACGCAAGGCCACTCCGAGCATAGCGCTCTCCATTGCCCTTTGGGTGACATTAAGCTTTCTGATGAGGTTCATTGTAAGCGACCACGTCTCATAGCCATATGTCATCACTGGCAACACACACTGGTCATAGACTTTCGTCTTGAGACACTGTGGTAAGTTAGACGAGAAGATACCGCTCAACTTCCCGAACGCTGCCCAGCTGAGTCGGATTCGACGGTTGACCTCTTTCTCGAAGTTGGCCCTACCAAACTGGATCGTTTGTCCCAGGTAGACATAGTCGTCCACAACTTCGAGTGTAGAGTCGCCGACCTTGATAGGAGTGGGTGTAACATGGGCATTTAACATCACCTTGGTTTTGTCCATGTTCTTACTAAGACCCACTCTTTCGGAAGCTCTACTGAGGTCATCGAGCATTGTACTGAGGTCCTCCATGGTCTCAGCCATAACCACTATATCGTCGGCAAACCGAAGGTGAGTGATGTACTCGCCATTGACGTTGATGCCTAGCCCTCTCCAGTCCAGAACCTTGAAGACATCCTCCAGTGTAGCGGTAAACATTTTCTGAGAAATGACGTCTCCCTGTCTCACACCTCGCTGCAGAAGGACTGGTTCCGAGGTCTGATCCTGAAGTCGAACTGACATGGTGGCGTTTTTGTACAAACACTTCCACACCTCAATGTACCGGTAGTCGATCTGGCACCGTTGGAGAGACTGCAGTACAGCAGTGCAGTTATTTATTTTTCAATACAGTTGTTAAACATGGCGTACTTTCAGAGGCTATAATTATGATTTGAAAGTTAAACCTTACGCATAGGCATCTTTCTGTTACGCGGTCGTGACTTTTGTTTACGAGCTCGATCATTATGTTTGCAGTTTAGTTTTAAATTTATAAGTCAATTTAAAAAAGTTTAGTAGCAAGGAGTTTTCAAAAATAATAATAATAAAATGGAATAGATTTTCAACGAGGAAAAATGAATGATTCTGTACGTTTTAGCATTGAATTCTCAAAAGTCTTTTAAATGGTTGTGTAATATATTAATTTTCAGTTTTAATTTAATTATTTTCACATCAATATTTGTCAAAAATAGAATAGGCTGGATAGGCTGTATAGGCTGTTTTCGTTGAAAAAAAAAATGTCCAGTTACAAAAACGCGCCATAAGTCAATTTAAAAAAGTTTAGTAGCAAGGAGTTTTCATACATAGAATAAAATGGGATACGATTTTATGGTTGTGATGACAACTCGTCACACTAGTTAAGTCGTCGCTATCCCTAATAGGTCACTTTCACTAATACGTCACTTTGTACATGTAGTCAGCTTCCCAATTTGTCTCAAGCCGTATTACGTCTCTTTCCCAACTCGTCCGACGCCTATGTATAATTAAGCACAAAATATCTATACATTTTCAGTACAGTAATACGAGGAAAAATTAATGATTCCGTACGTTTTAGCATTGAATTCTCATTGTTTTTTAAATAGTTGTTTAATATATTTAATTACCAGTTTTAAGTTAATTATTTTCACATTAACGTTTGTCAAAAATCGAATAGGCTGTATAGGCTGTTTTCTTTGTAAAAAAATATGTCCAGTTGCAAAAACGCGCCATATTGAAAATTTTATTTTTTGTGAATAAACAAATCTAATTCTTTGATTTGTTTTTACTGTTTCTCACAACTGTATTGAAAAACGTCGTGTGATACACGGGTGTGTAGGTTATTGCAAACTCGTGCCATTAAAAACCCTCGCCTTCGGCTCGGGCTTGTTAATGACAGCTCGTTTGCAATAACCTACTTTCCACCCTTGTATCACAATGTACTATTATTATATCGCTATGGAATATCAACATTTTCGTATGTCTCTAATCTTTGGAATTTTAAGGAATGTTTCCTGGTAAGAAAAATCATAATTATAATTTATCCGTCTGTGAGATTATCAAATAACATTGTACCCGATAATATTGGGTTTTATTTATCAAATAAATAAAAATTGACAAAGATAAAGCGCATCAAAGTTCAATAGTGGGGGTTGTGACGTCATTATATCAACACCGTGACATCACACGATATTACAAAGCAATTTTTTGTTACTTTTTTGTACACGAGGCAAAAGAAAAAAATACGTTTTCAATATTTTTAGGTTATCTAACTGAAACTAAATATATTTTTTTTACATCATTGCTATGTCGATGGCACTGTGGATAGGTTAGTTTTCTACCAGTCAAATAAATTGTAAAATTGAATCAGAATTTTCACAGAGTATCTCTAACAAATAAACAATTCTACCTCTGTATGTTTTACTTAAATATATTTGAACAAGAAAAATTAAAATTTTACAAAAACTCCGGCATTTTTTTTATATCATGCTTTTTAAACTACATAATTTATCTAGTAGTAGACACGCTTCGATCAACAATCTATCGAACACGTAATTATGACGATATGATATATAATTATGACGTATTATGAGATATCGAGATATCTTGCGAAAATACTCCGTTTCAAACAGAAAAGCTCATAATTTTTAAACGGCTAAACCGATTTTCACCAAACATAGCTAAGAAGAACACTCTCGGCAAAGTCACTTTCCAAACAAAAAAATTGTTTGTCTGTAAAGTCGGTTTACGGACGATAGTTTAACGTGACAACGTCACATACATAACGATACAATTAACGTCATTGTAACGTTACGATTATAGCGTTACAATGAGCGTAACGTTACATTGAGTCATCCTTTTTCGTACGTGCAGCCGGCGTTAAATGATTTATGCAACGTTGTCACGTCGAAAATCTAAATCTAAATTGGTTCTTCCGTTTAGGCGCTATGATGCCACAGACAGACACACAGATATACAGATACACAGCAACACATGTCAAACTTAAACACCCCTCTTTTTCCGCCGGGGGTTAAAATAAACAATCGTTACTCCTTTTACGCTTACCTACATTCCCTGAAACAGTTGTTTTTTTGCGAAAATGAAATAATAATATGAAATAATATGAATGAAATAATATACACACAAACAGCTGACGCAAGCAGACATCCAAATGTAATTTTTTTAGAACCAACCCATGTCAAGAGGGTCGTACAAAATGTCAACCCCATCCAGAAGTTACGAACATATTCAGTGTTGAACATGACTGTGCTTAACTCACTTTATTAGTACTTAATATTCAAGCTTTGAATTTCATTTTATTTTAATATAGGGTTAAATTCTGCTTTAGAAATATTTAGACTTCGTTTATTTGAATTTATTAGATCACGTTGACTTTAAATGAGCAGTTTAAAATGTTATTTTGTTACGCATATAAAATATAAAAAATGAATACTATTGTAATATGTATACCTACCACAATGCATCTTGTTTTTTTTTAACCTTTCCCTAACTTTGTAGTATAAATAAATACTGTCGATATAAGATTTTATTAATATAAAACTTAAACACTCCATAGTTTTTAAAAAGAAAATGTTAATAACTTTTTTTTTATTCCTTCTAGCCGGACCGAAGCTTCGAAGGACCAAGTTTTAATTGTGTTACGTTGTTTGATCATAGACAACAGAAGGATTGTTAGATCTATCTAATAGTTATTGTTTTTTTTTTGTTAAGTTTTGGCTTCGCACTGTTTGTGCATTTAGCCAGTGTCACGTTTAGAATAGCCCCAATAGGTAAAATGGCGGTAACTTTATTGGAAGCTTCTACGGAGTTTTGTCGACAACATGTACAAACTCATGTTCTACCGCTGTGTTTTACTTGCCCACACTCGTGCACGTTTTCACTTATATTATTAGAATAAAAACCACCTTTTTTACACTATTAATAATCAATTTAACACAATTTTAGGAAAATAAAACAGAGAAGCAACATAGACGCCATCACGTTCCCGCCAAAACTCCTAGTTATTGGGTTTTAGCATGCTAATAGTTATCATAGACCAACCTACTTTTATCGACATTCTCAATTCAAAAAGATAAATACGTTACCTATATGCGGGCGTGCGCTTCTTTAAAACGGCACAAAGTCTTCCTAAATAAACATCTATCACTTTCCTCAAAGTTTTTACTAATGAAAAACGATACCCGAAATGATGTATATATAGTTTATTTTTCGGGTTCCTACGAAGGGATATAAGAGAAAGGGCAATGACCGCTATTGCCATGCTAAAATGAAACTAGTATAGCATGTATCTTGTCTAACGACCACGTACTGCAATCATTGGTCTAGTTTATCAATGTAACTGCTATTGCTGGTACGTGTCTCATATCTACGAACAGAATTGATATTGTATCTCTACTCAAATATTCGTTGAGTAAAGAAAATTCTTCTAACAATTTGACAAATGTTTTCACCAATAGCGAATATAATTTGTTTCTTTAAAAATCAATCTACAATATCTAAGATTTTCCTAATTACATTATTAGCTCAATCTCCAGTCTAACAGTCCAAATAGATGCAAATGAAATTAGTATTTTACTCAGAGTGAAAGTGAGTGCATATCTGATCTCCATCACCCAATACATGGATAAAACGATACCAAAAACCAATATTGTCTTCGGGCTCCTGGTCCGAGACTGCCAAATTTCTACAAAAAAACAGCCAGCACTAACAACGAATTATTCTTCTGAAATAGGGATTGCGATTTTCATTCGAAGAAGCAAGAAGCCACATACTAAAATGGCCAACAATGTTTATATTTGGAACTTGCATTTGTACGACAGTACTCTTGAGAGGAAACTGGCATATCCTAGAACTAAAAAATCGAAGACAACACGTAATAGATCCGCGAGGTAGATTATGGCCCATTCTCTCTCACAGAGAGAGGAGGCCTGAGTCCCAGCTGTTTTTTTATTGGTTGGGTTTTCTTTAGTACTTTATTAGTAAGAACAAAAATCTTAATAATTAATTACGATCTAGCCTAAAAGACTAATAAGCAATTTAACTCTAACTTAATATGTTACGTGATAGATTATGTTAAACCTAAGAATAGTGTCCATTTACACAAGTCCGTAGCACTTTCTTAGAGTCTGATATAATTTATATAAAACACTTTGTTCATGTGTTATATATATAGCACAGCGTTGTCACTATTATTCATTCACTTTGTATACTACACAAATTCAAAATATTCAGTTATTTTTAGCCTACGCACTAAGTCTGTATTGTCTAGCAGCTGGATAGCTTCATTCACGTGTCGATGAAGTCTGTGTTCGTGGGCTTCAGCATATTTTTGAATGATGGTGGTGACGAATTCCATTTTAAGGTCACGGTGAAGATCGTCATTTCTTAATGTACCAGGGTGCATTTACAGCATCCCTGACTACTTTATTTAGAAATTGTTGGATTATTTTGACGTTGCTTTGTTTAGTACAGCCCCAAAGTTTGATACCATACGTCCAAATTGGCATCAGCATATGCTTGTATATGGTTATTTTATTATGTATTTATAGACAGGATTTCCTTCCGAGTAACCAATACATACTTTTATAACGTGTATCGAAGGTTTGCTCTTGACTCTAGTCTAAGTCAGAGGTGACAGAGACAAAATCGACGATGGAATGAGCTTACCCAGAAGAAGCCTGTTCACTCTAACTCACCACCATAATGGAAGCAACTAAAACGGGTCCTGCAACGGCATACTGTCGTAACGTTTCGCGACAAATATCATACGACACGCTCCGTTTTTACTTGCGTTCCTGTACTCATCGGAACAACTTACCACCGGTACTTTTAGCCCCACTCTCCTCCTGGGTACTCTATAATGAAATTCCTGTACCTCAACGTATGATTTCTGCTAAAGTCCAGGTGTGAACGGAACATCAAAGGCTAATTATGCTACTCTCTGGATATCCCAAAGTTGAGTGGATGACCAATTTCTCTAAAAATATTATACAATCATTTTCAAACACGTGGCAACACTTAGGTAAGTCAGTGAAAACAAAAATATAATTAATTGTGGCGCTTCGCTCTGCCAAATAATAATTATTATATTAATATCCACTTGACTGACTCATTCAAATAATCTGTTTCTGAAGCAGACTGACGTAGAAACTGACCTTCAAGTGTCAGGAGAGAATGAACGAAGCTGCTAAATGAGCAGTTTTAATTTTGAAGATAGCTACATTGGATTATGTTTTTATTATGATGGTACTACTGCTGCTTTGCAGCTCAAAGTGTCGAAAGGATTCTAATGAAAAGCAACGCCCACAGTAGAACAAAATAATAGTCAGTCAAAAAATTGCTTTTTCTATTTCGATTCCAAATTTGAATGGCCCTTTAAAAGCAGCCAGACAGACGTATTTTGTGCCAGCACTCACAGTACTGAGGGTACTCTATTGTGAGATGCCTGTACTTCAACGTATGATTTCTGCTAAAGTCGAGGTGTGAACGGCATTTGACTTGTGATAACCGAATTATCACAAAGTTTTTCGAAGGACAGCCTTTGTCACTAACAAAAGTCAGTGCCAAGGCCTTTAGGTCATTCTTCACAATCCATTAAAGATTTTTATTCAAAGGACCAGTTTTACTTTTGCACAGATTTCACCAAGCTTACTACGTGTTTCCGAATTGACACAACATTCACTCCCAAAAAAGTTTTGGTCTTGAAACATCTAAATTACAGTCGAGCTAACGACACGAGGAAGAACAAGATTCCCAAAAAAATAATAGGAAACAAAAGACAATATTACCATCTTGTAGACTGTTACAAAACCTCCATTACAAAGGTAATCGGGCATTTTTGCCCAATAAAACTTTGTTACCGTTTAACATCAACTCGCCAAACTCATTATAACTTCTTTCTTCAGAGGGTAATCTCAGAAGAATCTTTGGAAACAATATACGAACATTTTGGATTTCTTTTCCCTTACACGGCTGTCCCTTCATATGGATATTGTGATCATAAACCGAGGGCTGGCGAATGAGATTATACCCAGTTTTGAATTTTCTTTTTTTTTTGCCCGAATATTTTTTTGGGACTTTGAATCAAGGAGTTACAGGCAATTTGTACCTTTTATACTATGAGTCTTACAACCTTGTATCTAATCTGTATATCGACTTAGGATCCTGTAAATTGTGTTTCATGAAAATACGAGGGTTTACTAACTACCACTTCTACCTATCATCATCATCATTTCAGCTGAAAGCCGTCCACTGCTGGACATAGGCCCCCCCCAGGCGTCGCCACATTGACCGATCCCGTGCGTCTCGCATCCAGCGCCTTCCCGCAATCTTAACCTGGTCATCGGTCCACCTAGTGGGAGGCCTTCCAACGTATCGTCTTTTGGTTCGCGGTCGCCATTCCAGAACTTTTCGGCCCCATCGGCCATCCGTTCTGCGAGCAATGTGCCCTGCCCACTGCCACTTAAGTTTGGCAATTCTTCGGGCTATGTCGGTAACCCTGGTTCTCTTGCGAATCTCCACATTTCTGATTCGATCACGCAAGAAAATTCCGAGCATAGCCCTCTCCATTGTCCTTTGAGTGACTGTAAGCTTTCTGATAAGGCCCATTGTAAGCGACCACGTCTCAGAGCCATATGTCATCACTGGCAACACACACTGGTCATAGACTTTCGTCTTGAGACTTCTACCTATGCTGATCATTTTCTGATTTTCACTTTGTACTGTAAAGTTAAATTACGCAGACAAACTACAGCTTTGATCTTCCTCTCAGCTGTCATCGAGAAGAATTTGGCCTTAAATATGACGGGCTGCTTGAGGAGCTTGCCTTTGCTGAGTAGCTTGTAGTAACCAGCCTTGACAATGTTGATGACGGGTACTTTGCTGTCGATGGCCGTGGCATTCTTGAGCCTCGACTGCCCAGACATAAGGATCCACAGCTTGTCTAGGTTCTATTCAGGGTTGAAAATCTTGTTCTGCCTCTCGTGGCAAAAGTTTGCTAAAGTATATATGGTGGTATTTATCCATATTGATACGGTGATAGTGCTCACCTCCAGCGTTACCGCGGCCTCCAGGATGCTTGCGGTGCTTTCCGATACAACCGTGGCCATGGCGCACGTGCCGTCGTAGCTTCCTGATCTTCTTCTTGGTGGTAGGCATATTTTCGTCTTCAAAAAAGTTTTGAAAAAAAAAGCGAAATAAAAAGGGGAAAACAAGTTTCTTCATTTATTTTTTATTTAATAATTAATATACGCACACAGTATAATACATAAAGACAACACATCAAGACAATAGAGTACAAGGGCACTGCTTATTTCTTAAGAAATTTCTGCCAGCAGACCCGCGAAAAGGAAAAATGAAAAAGAGATGTAGACAGTGACAGTGGTGTGAGAACAGGAAGAGAAGAAAAGTGAACGACTTAAACTAAGATATAAAAATTAGTGCACCTACACAAATCGTGTAATGGTGGATATATACAAATATAAATACACTAGCTGTTCCTCGCGGCTTCGCTCCCTTGGACCACCCCACAGGAACCGTTTTCGGGATTAAATAATAGCCTATGTCACTCAGGAATAATTTACCTTTCTAAGAGTGAAAGAATTTTTTAAATCGGTCCAGTAGTTTCGGAGCCTATTCGGTACAAACAAACAAACAGACAAAAAAATCTTTCCTCTTTATAATATTTTAAATAGTATAGATTATTGTGAAATATATAGATACTTATGTATAATATATATATTTACATATATAAATAACTAGCTTCTGTCAGCGGCTTCGCCCGCCCGCTATCTGTTAAAAAAAACCGCATCAAAATCCGTTGCGTAGTTTTAAAGATCTAAGCATACATCCCTATGTATGCGACAGCGGGCAGCGACTTTGTTTTATACTATGTAAGGAAGATCAGACTTGAGAGGATAGATAATGCTCATATAAACGTTTTTTGAATAGTGAGATGGTATTTAAATCTCTTCTTCTATTTTACTTATTTATCATTTACTAGCTGCCACCCGCGGTTCCGCCCGCGTGGGATTAGTTCTTTTACACACACAGTAGCTTTTACGTGAAAGAGTAACAAACTTCCATACTCACAAACTGTCACATAATATTAGTAGGATTTTCAGTCTGTGCTGTCCCTATTCAGTTTTACGTCTTTTTAAGTACTTTGTACTTGTTAACAGGTTTTAAACGAGTAGTAGTAGTGGAATATCTTGACAGTTATTCTCTAAAGACACGACCAATTGGAACAGTGCACCAAGCTTCTGACTTTTCATAAGTGACCTTGCAAAAAATATTATTGTTTTTAAATTGTAATTGCTAAAGTTGAAAAATATGTAGAAAATTTATCTTTACAAATATTATAAAGAGGAAAGATTTTTTTGTTTGTTTGTTTGTTTGTACCGAATAGGCTCCGAAACTACTAAACCGATTTGAAAAAATCTTTCAACAATAGAAAGCTAAATTATTTCTGAGTGACATAGGCTATTTTTTAATCCCGAAAACGGGTCCTGTGGGGTGGTCCACGGGAGCGAAGCCGCGGGCAACAGCTAGTATGGTATATTTTTAGTATTAATTACTTCAATAACACATTATTTGTGCTGCAGTGAAGACTTTCTGACAGTTTAAGACGACGACTAACGCCAACGACCTTGAGGGAACAAAACGCGCACTCGTTTCACACCCGCGCGACCCAAAATTTAGTAGATTTTTGTACTTTCCTTATTATTCTAGGACTTTAGAAAAAAAAGCCTCAGATCAAAATGTAGATAATTAAATTGCCTTTGAGATGGTGTCAATTGCATTAAAATAAGCCCAACGGTTTTGGTGTGATTGTCGTGTTTTTGTCCGTTTTAGACATAACTTTACAAATTAATTACACTATGTTATACGAATAAAACTCAAAATTCACTCAGATCAAATTATTAAGAAAATAGTCTAATATAACATATATTTTTTTCAAAAAATTACGACTAGCCATTTTGACGTGATTCTCATTTGAAAATCAGCTACTCAAGGGAATCGGCGCCTTAAGAAGAGTAAACATTAACCATAAATAGGATTTTGCCATAAAGAAACTGTGAAAAATAACCAAATCTAATAATACACGTCGACGACCCCATCTGATCGAACACATAACAAAACAATTCGACAAAAGCTGGGAAAATCGTAGCTGAACTGATTCGTAAATGAAGCTATTCAATCGTTTACGAGCTATTGCACTGAGCCAAGTTAGCCTGTGACAGCTCATTCACTTGTCTATTAAGCGCAGCGATCAGCTTAAGCGATAGACATGCAGTGGTGGCCCAGAGGTATCGGTCGCGACTTACAAGTTGTAGGTCGTGGGTTCGAGCCCAGGCAGGCGCATTACTTTGAGTAAATTATTTCATCACCACTGCTCTCAAAACGGTGAAGGAAAACATCGTGAGGAAACCGGCATGTCCTAGAACCATAAATTCGAAGACATGTGACATCCACCAACCCGCACTGAGCCCGCGTGGTGGATTATGGCCCATTCCCTCTCACAGAGAGGAGGCCTGTGTCCCAGCAGTGGGGACATTAATAGGCTGATGATGTGATGTGATAGACGATCAAGTAATCGTAACAATTTAGTCTCGATTTACTGTTTAGTGACTTTAGACAAGTGACACTCTATAAACGTGGTAAAAAAGTTATTAAATAAACAAAAACCCGACTGTTTAATAAACGAACTCAAAAGACGTAAACAAGAAGAAAATCATGCAGTGCAGTCGGAGGATTCAAATTCGCGAGCTGGCTGACCAAAACCAGGTGTATCCTCCGACTGCACAGCAAGATTTTCTTCTTGGTTACGTCTTTTTAGTTCACTTTTTAAGCAGTCGGGTTTTTTGATTTTTTTGATTAACTTATTTTATTTTTGAGTTAACATTTTTTTTTTTCGATTTAGGTAAATTTAAACATACGTGTTATATTTTTTAAATCAACTCTTAAAACACTTTATATTGATAGCCCACACGATGTGTACGAAAGAAAAAAAATGGGCCCCCACAATAAGGCGCTTTTTGAGCGCCTTATTGTGGGGGCCCATTTTTCTATTTTTCTATTTTCCAATGTAGTGACACTACATTAAAAGGGAAGACGAAGGTTAAGACGAATCGTAAGAATCATCAAAATCGGCCAACTCTTTTGGTCTCTAGAACGCAAAATAGGAACAAACATACATACATACATAGACTGCGTGATAAACACATTACTCTCTTTCGGTAATCGGGTAAAAATGTTTTAGACTATCAAGCGCAATTGAAATGTCACGTGATTAATTCCTTAGATTTTGGCATTTCAACCATTGCCATCACTTTTATAATGACATTTTGTATTGAACCGTCTTGATATATACTGCACTGAGAGTACTGTTGAGGCTGCCATATCGCACACTGGTCCCAAATTAAAAAAAGTGGACATCGATAGTAGACCGTTGATATTTTTTGTTATTGTTGATACAGTGATAACAGATATAAGGCAAAGAAATATTATTGTCCTACTTCAAATACTTTTCTGTAATTATTTTTTTTTTGTTTGGGAGTTATTACATTTTATTCAATTTCTTAAAAACCTTAAGCGATGCTGATGCAGCTTAAGAGATGGCAATCACATATGTTAGAAAACTAATAATTCTCAGTATTTAGCTCGAAAAAACTTATTGCATATCTCTGCGTACTTTCGAGATAATAGTGACAGAAAATAAATTTTTTTTTTGTATGTTAATTGTTCGCTTTGAAAAATTAAAAAATAATAAAAAAATATTATGATTAAAAAAAGCGTTTTTTTTTTTTAATTTGGGACCAGTGTGTGGCTTTGCAATGCGTCAGGGATGTTTGCGGATACAAACATTGATGGTTTCGCCGCCATTATTAGAAAAAGATGTGCCTCTCTGATGACGCGTGTTTGCGGCAGTACCAACACTATTCTCAGTGTGTTCGCAGACCGGTGGGATTCTCCGATGATGCAGAGGTGGATGCAGCTCCACGCTGTAGTGTAGCTGTATGTTTTTAGTTTTAGTTTTATATCTGTACCTACTAACACTAGTTTTTTAAGTAAATTGTTACTAATCCTATGGACATTGTCTGAAATAAAAGATTTATAATATTTTATTATTATTTTTGTAAATCGATATCTACAAAATTGACAAAAAAAAATGCTAAGGTTTCAATGATTCAACTTATAACTTACCCACGCTCTAAAGGCTCTCTAAGAAATTTCAAGTGAAACCATTTTTCACAGAAATTGTTCTACAGATAAATATGTAGAACAATTTCTATGGAAAATGGTAGTCGTATCTATTTCGCACTGCGTCTGTAGGGCGAGTGTAAAACCAGCTCAAAAATCAATTTAATCAATGACAGTATTTTATTACATGGCAAAAAGGCTATCATTTGCCGATACCAATTTAAAAGATCAGATTGAATCAGGTACATCTTACTTTATTTCTTCCTGGTATCAGAAAGCGCAATACATTAGACATGACTGTGGCAATATTTCTTCAAATCCCGTGCGTCTCTCTTCCACTGAATGGGGGTGTTACGGTCCCCTAATTTATGATACTCAGATAAGGGTAAAATATGTAGTTAATTGGATATTAGAGAATGTACTTAGATATGTATGTTACAGCGTGGCTCCTATGATTGTTTAATTTTTACCCGACTGCAAGGAAAGGGTTATGTTTATCGCGCGTATCTTGTCTGTTTGTATGTATGTAATATTATTTATTACCTCATATCTTGCAAACCGCTAAACGGATTTATATAGTTAAGACATCGCTAGATAGTTCTTCACTGCCAAAGTGTTCTTAGATAAGTGACATTAAAATAAACTAAGATGGCGGATATCGAATTCAGAAAAAAAAATATGGCTAAAAAGTTGTAATTAAAAAGGTTAATTTAAAAATCAAAGAAACGAGCTAAAAAGATGTAAACAAATAGAAACGGTTTAGATTTGACGATTTCCAGCCTCCCGAACAAGCCGGATTCCGAAAAGGCTTTAGCACCGTAGACCACATACATACGCTGCGGCAGGTTATACAGAAGACCGAAGAGTATAACCTGCCTCTCTGTTTAGCGTTTGTGGACTACGAGAAAGCCTTCGATTCGATAGAGACTTGGGCTGTACTACAGTCTCTCCAACGGTGCCAGATCGACTACCGGTTCATGGAAGTGTTGAAGTGTTTGTACAAGAACACCACTATGTCAGTCCGTCTTCAGGATCAGACCTCGAAACCAATCCTTCTCCAGCGCGGTGTGAGACAGGGAGACGTCATTTCTCCGAAACTGTTCACTGCTGCGCTGGAGGAAGTCTTAAAGGTTCTGGATTGGAGAATGCTTGGCATCAATGTTAATGGCGAGTACATCACTCACCTTCGGTTTGCCGACGACATAGTGGTCATGGCTGAGACCATGGAGAGCCTCAGTAAAATGCTCGATGACCTCAGTAGAGCTTCCGAAAGAGTGGGTCTTAAAATGAACATGGACAAAACCAAGGTCATGGTGAATGCCCATGTTACACCCACTCCTATCAAGGTCGGAGACTCTACACTCGAAGTTTTGGGCGACTATGTCTACCTGGGACAAACGATCCTATTGGGTAGGGCCAACTTCGAGAAAGAGGTCAACCGTAGAATCCGACTCGGCTGGGCAGCGTTCGGGAAGTTGCGCGGTATATTCTCGTCCAACTTACCACAGTGTCTCAAGGCTAAAGTCTATGACCAGTGTGTGTTGCCAGTGATGACATATGGCTCTGAGACGTGGTCGCTTACAGTCTTGTCAGGCTTAAAGTCACTCAAAGAGCAATGGAGAGGGCTATGCTCGGCGTTTCCTTGCGTGATCATGTCAGAAATGAGGATATCCGCAGGAGAACCAACGTTATTGACAAAGCCCGAAGAATTGCCAAACTTAAGTGGCAGTGGGCAGGGCACATTGCTCGTAGAACGGATGGCCGATGGGGCCGAAAAGTTCTGGAATGGCGACCGCGAACCAAAAGACGATACGTTGGATGCGTGACGCACGGGATCGGTCAATTTGGCGACGCCTAGGGGGGGCCTATGTCCAGCAGTGGACGTTTTCGGCTAGAATGATGATGATGATGAATTTAAAAATAAAAAACCCGTCTGTTTAAGAAACGAACTAAAAAGATGTAAACAAGTAGAAAATCATGCTCGGTTTTTGATTTTTAAATTACTCTTTTTTTTTGCTTCCGTGCTTGAAGTCTTGGGACAATCAATCTGCCTGGTTTCTGACTGCCCGTAACTACTGTTAAAATTCTACAAGTGAACAAAGGCTTTACGTGTTTTGCGAGCAACAGAAAATTCTTTTTAAAATTGTTACTCGGAATAAACCCATCTAATCACATCGATTTCGCAATGTCGAAACGTGCCTGTCTCTCGGAGCTTTTAGCTCTACGAGATTAATTTTATCAATAAAACTGAAAATCTAACTTACATTTTGAGTAAGGTAATCCTACCTGTAAAGTTAGCGAAATCAGGTGGGCATTCCTGCCAACCACGTAGCCAATACTATCGGGCAAGGTCAATAGGAATGTCAGGGGTATTCCAAGCATGCCCCAACACGTAATGTGTTTAGGGCAGGTTCGGCCCTTTCGCCCTGAAGCAATAATAAACTATTCCAAGCTATTTATTGACTACTTCTATTGAAATGGTTTTGGTTGGTAAAGTTAGATTTAGTTTAGTTCTAATAGTTTTACTAACCTCTACATTCTTAATCATACAAATCTTAATTGTACATTAAAGGTAAATTGGCACAATTTTACCTGAATTATTGTGGTCGTGATACTGCACTGCAAGACAATACAGGTATGCCAAGAAAAATATGCGCTTCGGGAATCATCGTCTATCTTCGGCAATACGAACGATGATTTCGTATAGAGCTGTTGCAACTACATACAACCATAGGAGTACTGTTCGCAATGGTTAAATACTTTTACAAACGGAGTTGTTAGCCCGAAAGTGAGAAAACGTTACAGGTATAGCGCTCGCCAAACTTCTGGTCCGCCCTGAAGTTGGTTTTCCGATGCGCAAGGCACGGATCGGTGCTGTTTTTGTATGAGATTTACTATTGCGCAGCCATTGTAGCCAACTTCAAGGCGGCCAAGTATTTTGGCGAGAACTATACATAAACACGCAATGACAAATTGCACAACGTACTACAAATTTCGTCTACGGGGCTCACTATTGTCGCCTAGTTATTTGGAAACACTTTTAACTGTATTTTTAATTCAAGAGTGAATAGTGTATATATATATGTGTGTGTATATATCACCAAATTTCAAGTAGGTCAATGGGAAGTAAAAAATTCTACATAAAAATAATTGTATAAAAAGCTGACTGTGGTGGCTTCTCATTCCTTTATTTTCAAATATTTTTTAAAACAATAAATACAGTATTTATCTACTTAACGATATCCCATTTGAAGGGTTTGGTCAGAAAAGTTTTTACAGGTCCCCCTTAATCTGTATCGGGGGGCATACAGATAAAGGGGGACCTGTTAATAAAACATTAATATTTATTTAAGCTACAAGTGCGGAAGGTAGGTGATTTCCGATGACGATGTCCGATGATTGTGTTTTATTCACGAGCGAGTTAAGCGAGTGAGAGGATAAATCGACACGAGTCGGAAATCATCTTACGCACGTGTATCATACAACATTTAACTATGCATTGTGCGAGGCAATAAAAAAATATATCTGAACCAAGCAAGAAATTAATAAAATGGCGGGCTTATTCAAGGACGCTCAGCATATCCACAGATTAACTTTTACTGCGCTAGTGCAAATAGCTGTCACGTCGTAACGCAAAAAGGCACGAGCAAAATATTCATTCTGCCAAACATATTTAATGATTTTTTTAAATTAATTTATTGATCGAAATCTAAATCTTGAGTAATTAAATGAAGTATTAGTTTTGTTTTACCTTTTATATGAATGATAATCTGTACTTAACTAATTTTTTAAGCTTTTCTCAACTAATAAAAACTGTATGCGGCGGGCTGACATTGGAGTTAAAAATTAAAAAGTACAGGAAAGTAAAAAGCACTAGTAAAAAAAAGTGACTCTTTCCGCACGGTTTGGCTGTTTGGAAAACTCTCTTTTCGAAGACATGCATTGTAAAATATTTTTTAACAATTTGAATGCCTTTGGGTCAATAAGATGCTTATACTGTAAACATTTTAAGATTGTAGCTCCAACCGTTTCCGATATAGAGATACATGAGTGACAACAATAGGGCACCGTTTGGACCCTTCGTGTACGAAACCCTGAAAAACTGCGTCATATTACGCCGGTAATGTTTTAAGGCGCAGATTCCCTTGAGTAGCTGATTTTAAAATGAGAATCACGTCTAAACGGCTAGTCGTAGTTTTATGGAAAAAATATATGTTGCACTAGACCATTTTCTTAATGATTTGATCTAGAGAAATTTTGAGTTTTATTCGTATAACATAGTGTAATTAATTTGTAAAGTTATGCCTAAAACGGACATAAACACGGCAATCACACCAAAACCTCTTAATTATCTACATTTTGATCTGAGGCTTTTTTTTAAAGTCATAGAATAATAAGGAAAGTAAAAAAAACTACTGAATTTTGGGTCGCGCGGGTGTGAAACGAGTGCGCGTTTTGTTCCCTCAAGGTTGTTGGCGTAAGTCGTCGTCTTAAGACCCACGTTACCAAATCCCATGTAATACAAACCATTGCCCCCTCAACACTATAATCCTTATTCTTATTCTTTATTTCACACAAAACATAAAATGAAGATACAAATACAATGGACAGCTTATGTACAAAGGCGAGTTTTACCCATAATTGGGTTCTCTAACAGCAAACCTCAGTTGTAATCAAAGTGCACAACAAAAGAAAAAGTAAAAAAAAAAAAAAAAATCTTACATACTAAATAAACTAAACAGATACCTACGTGTAAACATAATACATACTATATTACAATAAAATACATAACTAAAATCTTACATTTATAAATACATATTTATGCATCATGTTGATAGGAAATGGATCCTTAAACTGCAACCAAAATTAGCAGTTCAATACAGCTAAAAGCCTACCCTAATAACTCCAACATCAGTAAAGAATGCCAATCGTCCCATTTTAAAATAGTAATTGACAGTCATAATTGAATCCGCAAGCAAAATAGGGTTCATTATAGTAGCAAGCCCTACTTCGGTCGTCGCAGCGAGCTATCAGCCCGGGGCTACCGAACCGTAGCTCAAACTGATCCCCTTTAGATTGGCCCCGGATTGCGTTTAAATTATATCATGATTGAGTTAAAAAGCCTGTTTTGTGTTGCGTGTTATATACATAATTGGAGTTCGTTTTTAGGGTTCCGTCCCCAAAGGGTAAAAACGGGACCTTATCACTAAGACTCCGCGGTCCGTCTGTCTGTCTGTTAACAGGCTGTATCTCATGAACCGTGATAGCTAGACAGTTGAAATTTTCACAGATGGTGTATTTCTGTTGCCGCTTTAACAACAAATACTAAAAACAGAATAAAATTAATATTTAAGTGGGGCTCCCATACAACAAACTTGTAGTTTTTGCCGTTTTTTGCTATAACGGTACGGAACCCGTGCTCTCGTGTCAGTCGCATTCGTGCGCGAGTCCGACTCGCATTTGTCCGGTTTTTTAAAATGGGATGATGTAGTAGGATTTGATCTGTTTTATTTACGGTGTTGTTTCCTCTGTTGTAGAGATTGTTGTTTTTTATTTATAAATATATACACAACTAGCTGTTGCCCGCGGCTTCGCTCCCGTGAACCACCCCACAGGACCCGTTTTCGGGATATGTAGCTTTCTATTGGTGAAATAATTTTTTAAGTCGGTTCAGTGGTTTCGGAGCCCATTCGGTACAAACAAACAAACAAAAAAATCTTTCCTCTTTATAATATTATTAGTATAGACTAGCATTTGCCTTGCTTTTTTCAGGGATTAAAAGTAATGTGTGCCAACAATAGTGTTGTATTTTAACATCAAAAGAATTATTTTAATTAGACCAGTTAAGAAACAAACAATTTATCTAATAATCTTTGTAATATTAATCTAGATTAATATTATTCCCTGCTGCTACTGGCATACAATCCGAATCTCTTCAAAGTTAGAGTGAACAGGCTTCTTCTGGGTAAGCTCACTCCATCGTCGACTTTGTCTCTGTCACCTCTGACCTAGACTAGTCAAGAGCAAACCCATAACAAAAAAAATATACATATATATACTCCTCGGCCATCAATATATTGGTAGTATGGTCCAAGTAATATCATCAACTCGTATCTAATGACAGCTGCATGCAAACGGTAGTCCACATTAATTACTATGAATTAATGCTCCATCTAACAATACATTATATACATCATGTGGTTAAATTATTTATTTATTTATTCGTTCATCCTCGTACTGGAATACCTTGCAGCAATCACAACAATGGAGCACAAAGGACATAGCCAGATTCTGCCCTACAATCAATTCAGAATACGTTAATGTACAGTAATTATTAATATGTGAAAATAACTTGTAAAAGAAATTAAAATTAAACGCAACAATTGCATTTCTCTAGAACAACGCGACAAAAAAATCCAAAAAATATGTATGTTAATTGTTTTTGAGCGGTTTCTATGCAGTGCATTTGCGTTTGAGAGTGATTGTCAAATGTCACTGTCATTGTCAAATGTCACTGTCATTGTCAAATGTCACTGTCATTGTCAAATGTCACTGTCAACTGTCATTGTCAAATGCCAATTGTCACTGTCAACTGTCACTTAAACGCGACATCATTGCTATACAAAATGATACGGCATTTTTTTGTTTCCTTAAAAACAGTGTCTCTCGCTTCTTCTCTGATCATAAAACAAAAACTATTGGAAAGCCATACTACTAAGCTTTAATACGACGTATGTCAATGTACATGAATATTTTTTGTTAGGGCACAGCTCCATACAAATTCTGGTCATTCTTTTATGCTAACTATAAGTCCAGGTTTCCTCATATTTTTTTTTCTTAAAACTTAGAAAGTACATACGAATTGAAAAAGTCACATTGGTACTTTCCCGGATTTGAACTCACGACCTCAAAGCACGAGAGGCGAGGTTCTTAGCCATTGGGCCACCTTGACATAATTATGATGTATTAGAGGTATGTCAATTTTTTATTATAGATGAAATATACAATACTGAACTTACATCAACATTTTAGAAGTTCAAATTGATGACCTAGCGTTTTAAAACTGCACTAAGTCATGCCAACATTTTTTCACCCTTTTTAAGTCAACACAGGTCAATGCTCAGACTGTTAAAAACGTCATCCATCACAGAAAACTTCATACATATTCCTAGGAGCAGAGTTCGAACATTTAAAGTAAATTGGACCTGTCAAATAAAAGGTTCTAGCCATGAGCGGTGAACGTGATGTGAATACTTAGTCTGAGTAACCTTTGTCAAGAGAGTCCATACTCTAGATTGATGTGGATTTTTGAACCACGAGATGTGTCTTGTACAGTAAATATGTGACTGAATTATGCAGTTTTTACATTCATACGTATCAATTTAAACATTTTTGACTCTTCATATTTATTTGTAGAAATACCTCGGTATGACTCTCCTTATCAGTAGTGTCCACATCGGCAATATACCTTAGACATTTTTCACTAAAGAATAAGTATTCTTAAGTAGAAGTCACAGGTGAAGTACTTTTTTCACTATCTTTTATCCAAAGCCTAAAGGTACAAATGGACCACTTTCCTAAAGGTACAAAAGCAATTTACAATCCTAGCCACTTGAATCTTGATTCTCGAGCAATAATCGAAGCTGCGACAGAAAGCTTCGTTTGTTACCTGCGACTGCGACAAATTAAACTAAGAGCGTGATTTCTATTAATTAGTTAATTGAGTTTCGTTAGAGTCGCACCTGACTTCTCTTTGATCATATCGAATCTTTACTTTATTGCGGATATGATGAAAGGGAAGGTATGAGTTTGTGTGTGTGTGTAGGTTTAAGTGAATTTGTGTCAATATTTGCTGGTATTTCAAGGAGTTGATCGAAAACTTTTGGGATATTCTCATTGCTATTTTATTCTCTCAAGCATCATTGAATTTTCAAAGATCATCATCATCATTTCAACCGAAGGACGTCCACTGCTGGACATAGGCCTCCTCCAAGTGTCGCCACCTCTGTCGTCCGCCCAGCGGATCCTCGAAGCCCTGTCAAGGTCATTGGTCTACCTAGAGGGAGACGGAGGTTTCAGTACGTGGTCGCCACTCCAGAACTTTTCAGCCCCATCGACCATCCGTTCTACGACACTGCCACTTAAGTTTGGTAACTCTTCGGGCTATGTTCAATGATACTTGAAAAAACCCTCCGTTGAAAACAGACATGGTGTTACACATTAGTGTTCACCGAAGGATTCGGCCGAGGTTTTCCAGTCTTCATATTTCACCATGCACTAGATGTTTAAGTTCTATGTACTAGGAGTGAGACTATTGCTATACTGGCTTACTGGTAATCGAACCTAGGATCATGCTCAGAAGTACAGGGAAAACCGAATTTACACTAAATGTAGGACAATTTTGGCAAAACGAAAATTGGCAACCGCGTACCGGAAGACGTAGCGTTGGAAGGCCTCTCTCTAGGTGGAGCGATATGTCGTGATGGCTAGAGGTCGTGGGTTCAAATCCCGCCAAGTGCCAATGTGACTTGTTGGACTTATAATAGTTAATGTTCGTATGAAATAGCCAAGTCAGAGGCCGAGGCTGAGGGGCCCCCAGAGGCGGCTTATTTAACTCTGACACTAGCCAGGCGAGCACGGCCTGTGTGATAGGTTTGAGGCACGCATTTTTATCACGGTTTTTGCTCTCAAACTGTGATAAAAATATGTGACTCAAGCCTGTCACAGTAGGCCGTGCTCGCCCGGTAGATGTGGCAAAATCCTAACACGAAAAAAAAAAGAAGGTGAAGCGATGACCTGGTTAAGGCTGTAGGAATCCTGTGGATGTACAGGAACGATCAGTGTGGCAACGCTTGGGGGATGCCTATGTCCAGCAGTGGACATCTTTCAGCTGAAATGATGATGATGAAAAATTTTCAGCCTATGTTAATTTAGCAACATTTCATCTAGCACGGCTACCACTACACCTAAGAGGCCATCAAGTGGCATTGCTGTGTTCTAGAAAAGTTATGGGTTTTGTTCTGGCAAAATTAACGCAATCAATTTACCGCAAACAATGAAAAATAATAACTATTTTCATAACACTGCGTTTGTAGGAGGGATAAGCAGTTATTATGCGATGTCACAAACAGCCTTTTGTCCAACAGATTGTTATTAAAATCCATTCTACTTATAAAATTTATTTCCAGTGAAAATGCCGGTGGTAGAGTTTGCAAAAATGGGGTTTATTAAATTCTCTTCGCTGTGATTGGGTTTATGACTGGAATTAAATTAACTAAATTCAAAATATACATACCATAATATATAGCGACTGTCGTAATTATGACCATTCTGCGTATAGATAGTTCAACTCAACTGTGCGCGCGGTGCCGTGTGTGCGTGCGCTTGTAACGACCCACACATAGCACCGCGCGCAAAGATGAGTTTAACTATCTATATATATTAGACATTTTCTAGATATTAATCTCTATGAAATTCATTCTTAGTAAATTACTACAGCACGATTCAATTAAATTGAAAATTAGGTATGGCTTATTATATATATAGGGTTTTTTATGTCATGACGTCTCAGTCGAGGGAGGTCCTTCAAACTGACTTGAAATAAAAACCTAAGGTGCGATCGGCGACATTTGTGATATATTTTAAGACATCATTATTATGTGTTTAATTTTTATGGTTTTTTGATCGACAATGCTCCTAAGTTAAAATAATAAAAACTGATTTCTCTCAATATTTTAAAGAATTGTAGAGGTTTTTTTTAAGGTTACACTAGTCGAAAATTCTTCCATACAAACGTAGTCTAGGAATTATTCCACTGTTTGACGATGTACGTTCATAATAAACAGTGATATCAATTTGTCTCATCATTATCTAGCCCTGTACGGAAGCAAAAAAGTAAAAAAATGAAATATTTGAAAGCTATGAGTGTCGAAAGTACCACATTTCGACGCTAATTTTAACGCATTTTTGGGCGCGAATACGAACCATAAGAAGACGGAAAATTGCAAAACGACCTCCATACAGGGATAGATTAGTAGTTCAATAATGCAAATAATTTTACTTTGAACAGATAGATTTAGTAGTTTTTTCATGATATCTAGACTGCCAAAGGTCTATTTATAAAATATCGCGCGCTCGGTTTCGTCCTAAATCATTATCCATCTCGCTACAAATGTTCAAAAGTGTGTATTCGTACGCGAACTAGCTTCCTACTGGTCATCACAGCATCATTCTCTTCCACACGTGTTGTCGGTTGATATAAAATGTATTTTAACCCCGCGCACAAAATAGTTCGTGCCGTTGACTAGTGTAACCTTAAGGCTTATGATTTGAATTGCACTTCATGGACCAAACATTGTTTTTCTTTAGTTGTTATAAGTGTTACATTTTACTTGTTGTGACCAGTTCTTAAAAATAAATCTTAGATAAAAAAATATTCAAAAGTTTTCTCTGTGTATATTAACCAAAGTATTTTTATTGTTACAGGTATGTTGCAAATTCCAAATCAACTCTCTACATTCAACAACAGCATATTATGTAAGTCTAAAAAAACACCTATTCAAATATGCACCTGAAAAAAAAGTTCTTTCTTTAAACAAAGAAATAATTTTGCTGACCGTAAAAGCAATCTCGCCGCAGAAATCCTAATTAATAACCTTCTATTGTTTTGTTGATAGGGGAAAAAAGTTGTTTTAGTACTTTTCTCGTTAACGCTTTAAATCACCATTTGTGCTCGGTTTTACTTGGTAGCTGTGTACTTGATGAAGAAAAGGTATCCGACTGGACACTGACTCGAACGTCTTTGCTTTATATTATCTTTATTCTTTTTTAACCGACTTCGCAAAAAGGAGGAGGTTATCAATTCGATTGTATTTTTTTTTATGTGTGTTACCTCAGAACTTTTTATTGGGTGAACCGATTTTGATGATTCTTTTTTTATTCGAAAGCTGGTGTTTTTCATGTGGTCCCATTTAATTTTCATCAAGATTTGATGAAGAACTTCGGATATGTACATCAGAACTCTTCAATAAATGACAGCAAATCACTCGGGATAGCTGCAATGGCATATCTGTTTATTGTTTATACCATTTCATAACATAACATCACACTGGTACGCTTTAAAGGGGTATGCAGGTGTGAACAGTTCACCCTGGTATACTCTCATTCCACCGGTTTTGTTTATTTAAGTTTCATGTTATTGGATTAATTTATTCTGGCTTCACAAAGCAAAGTGCAAAGTGTTCCATTATGTACCACAACTAAAAAGTGAAAAATAAAAATCTTTTTTACAAAAATTACAACCGACTTCCAAACAAAAACACTACAAAGTGAAAAATAACTTTAATTTGGAAGTCGGTTGTAATTTTTGTAAAAAAGATTTTTTTTTATATTCAACTTGACTTTTGACGAGCTTAATATTACCGTGCTTTCGTCTTTTTTCGTTCAGCAATTAGTTTATCGATTTTCTAAGCACTTCCTGCCAGCCGATTAAGTTGAAACTTGGCATACCAATGTAATATATGTCGGGTTTAGTCAATAGTATGGACGTCAAAACAAATCACAAGCACGCCCCTAGCGGTAATCAATAGCAACTACGCATTGGCGCGCTTTTAGAGTGCGCGCAAGATAAGTCTGCGCGCGGCCAAAATCGGAACTAATCATTTGTCATTTTTGTCAGGTGTCAAGAGAGTGTGTTGTATTCCGTGTTTTTATTCGTTTTCGAAGTAAATAACGCCATATAGTATCATTATGCCAAAAGTAATTTAAAGTGCTGGCGGAGATGTTTTCTTGAAGTGAGCAAGACAATAACAGGCCTACGGTACCGTTTTACAAAGATAGAGCCTGCATTGCTTATTTGACAGTTACTTTTATAAAATTTAGGGAAATTGTAGTATAATGGTATCCCATTATACTACAATTTCCCTAAATTTTCGTACTACCGGTGCCGCTTCTTAAAAAAATATTGAAGAAGAAATAAAACAAGAATTGTAATTGAAATGGATGGTATTAGCCACTGCAGAGCCATTGTTAGACCAAATTTAGCAGTTGGTACTACTAAGTATTCAATAAAAGATTTACAATAATTTCAAGCATTTTTCATCATATTTTATGCAAGTAGAAAAAGCTAGTAATTAAGTATGCTTAACTTAAAATACTTTAAGTTTCGAGTAAAAAATGACTATTGATTAAATGAAGGAAAAAGGATCAGTTATCCTGGCAACATTAAGTACGCCACCCGTCGCGCGCAGACTTATCTTGCGCGCACTCTATACGCACTTGGCTGGTGCGGAATAGGGCAGTTGAGTACTGACAGCCGTAGAGCTAAGACGTCGTAGAATCATTGTCGATCCGTAATATTAGTAAGGAAGAGTGTAACTTGTGTCTATTTGAATATACTCAGTGTATCGAATAATTTGTGTGATTTCATTTTCACGATTGACCCACCTACCTGCCCACACACGATGTCTTAACCTAAGGGAATACATCCTGACTTCCCAATGGTTTACATCTATCGGCCAGCCTTGATGCGACATATATAATAACATTGAAATAATAATTAGGGTATTATGGAGCAGGTCTCCCCGACCATAAGCTCTTAGAGTAAGGTCATTTTGGGTGGGTCATGTATATGACTTGTATACATCCGTCACTTACGCACACTCAAAATAACCTTACTCTAAGAGCTTATTATCACCCCCCTGGAAGGTGGCTATAGGAACTCCTCAACTATATAAGATCGTGTTTGGATGTGTATTGACAAGTGATATTATAGTTAAACTAGTACCTTTTAGTTCAAAAGCTTCTTTCAAATAGAATTTTCATCTAATTATTATTATATTCAAGCTGACTTTAAATCTATCATCATCTGCCTAGCCTTTTACCAACTATATTGGGGTCGGCTTCCAGTCTTACCGAATTCAGCTAAGTACCAGTGTTTTACATGGAGCGACTGCCTATCTGACCTCCACAACCCAGTAACTGGGTACCACGGTACCCTTTGGCAAGACTGGTGTCAGATCTCAAGCTTCTGACTACCCGTAACGACTGTCAAAGATCTTCAAATGACAGCCAGAACCAACGGCTTAACGTGCTTTCCGAGGCACGGAGGAAACTCAGTATGTTGAAATGTTCACCCACCCACGGACCGACCTCGTCAAGCGTTGCTTAACCTTGATGATCGACCCGTACGGCTGTTATTATTTAGCCACGAGCTCCTCTTTTAAATCTCTCATTAAACCTCACTTTAAATCTATACATGGTCAAATTAAATTCATCCTTATACTAGCCATTTTCCATTAATCCTAGAATAAGTAGACTAGTCCTGATTAGTTCCAGAAATCAAGACCTAGTGAAATTCTTAAAATTAGGAAAACACAATTTTGCTACAGTTATCGAACCATAGTACCCCCACTTAGTAACAATGTTTGAAACTAATAAATTACCTACCTTTAAAACTATCCTACTAATATTATAAATGCGAAAATTGTATGTGTGTTTGTTACTCAATCTCGCCAGAACGGCTGAACGGATCTGGATGAAATTTGGCAGAGGGATAGATTATAATCTGGAGCATATATATTTTTTATCCCAATAAACCAGGTAAAATGATTCCTTGGGATAATAAAACACTTTTCACGCGCTAGTAAAATATAAAGCAGCCGACTATCAATTTGTTTTTTATAAATAATTTCAAGAACTGAAATTTTTCAACAAGACACCAACAAATGCGTGTGTTGCCCGTGGTCCACCCGATGGCATGTCATTATTTATTTAATAAAAATAAAAAAATCGAAATTGTTTTGAAAAATGGCGCTGGAAATAAGAATAATTACCTACACTGAGTTTTAGAATTTCGGGCGTGACAGAATACCTGTCGTTGCTACTGACTTTGAAACTTATACTCCATTGGAAAAAAACATTAAAAAAATTTACAACCCCCTTTTTACAGTCCGTTCAACCGATTTTGAGTTCTATCCCGTAACTATAAGGATGGCATAAATAGCATAAACCTGTTACCAAAACTAACTGTTTAATACAGCTGCCATTTTTTATATCACCAACGCAATAGACATCAAAATCGGTTGAACGGGCTGTAAAATGGGATTATTTAAATGTCTATTGTTATCTCAAATGGATTATAGTTAAGTCAACCGACATGTCTGCGTCATAAGTCTAAAAATATCCACCAGTCTAAAAATATCCACAGCACTGATGAAATGAGAAACATTTTTAAAAGAACTCGCGTTATCATTAGTTTGTTAAATGAGCATGAGTATTTTCGTCAAAATTATAATTATAATTTTCAACTAGCTTCTGTCCGAGGCTTCGGACGCGTAAAAACTGTTTTATCATTCCGAGGGAATACAAACTATCAAAATTTCTACATGCCAAATTTCATCTAAATCGGTTCAGGAGATCCAGAGATTAATTACCTCCTGCAACCTCACGAACTCACAAAATTTATCTCTTCATAGTATTATTAGTATAGATTCCTTTCAAAGACTTTACCTTATGAAATAATTAATTTACAAAAGCTCACGCCTGTAAATGCGACGATATCTAAATACCTTACCTTCATTATTTCGATTTGACACTAATATATATGTCGTAGATAGATTGCTGAATCGGCTATTTTAAATAACCCCTAAATATTTCACAAAACTGCTCCGTTTTGTAAAATAATTCTCTCGCCTTTTCTTCTCTTAACTGGACCACAAGCCGCTCAATAGAGCTATATGTTAGTTTCTGTGTAATTGGCGCATGATTCAAGATAACCATTTGGGTTAGAATTGCGCCTGTTTCTGGGCCCATTGATTTATCGGTACCGAATCCGGTGAACCTTAAACTTGGCATAAATGACAGGGTGGAGCTTTATATTGTAAAGTTTGTGAAGTATGGGATGACTAGTCAAATTAATGTTTGGGGTCCATTTTGGTCTCAAACTCTTCTGTATGATTCCATGTTCTTAATTTAATTTTTTTCGACCAGTACTCAGCCATGTATCGACATCGAAGCTGCGGGGATAGATAGTTCTATAATAAACGAATAAGACGTTTTCATTTACATAGGGAAATGGTTACATCTATACTAATATTATAAAGAGGAAAGATTTTTTTGTTTGTTTGTACCGAATAGGCTCCGAAACTACTAGACCGATTAAAAAAATAGAAAGCTACATTATTCCTGAGTGACAGGCTTTTTTTTAATCCCGAAAACGGGTCCTTTGGGGTGGTCCAAGGGAGCGAAGCCGCGGGGAACAGCTAGTACAATATACAAGCAAGACTGAGAATTGTATCTGAAATACCAACAATATTTTGTAGGGATTTTCCCTACAGAACATTTAGCTTCAAAAAAATAAGGATAGCTTAACAGTACAAAGCTCTTAGCTACTCCCCTTCCGTTCACATTCATGCGTTTTCCACGCATGCGCTGTGCATTTACGAGTACTACGCGAATACGCGACTGACCTCTTCGAAGGACATCTTCAATTCATTTAGTTTTCTATTTATATTCTGACTTTAGCTACCGCCCGCAACTCTACCCGCGTGGAATTCCACCAGTATCTTTATGCCTTTGTGTTATTCTAATGTGTTATACTGTAAATTACACATCAACCAGTAAACCCGTCGCGAATCTAGCGAATTACCCTAGAGCTAGATTGACTCGACACTATACCGAAGACATTCCGGACGTCAGCCTGTATGAGATTAGGATGGCTCTGAAACAGCTCAAGAACAACAAGGCACCGGGTGATGACGGAATTACGGCCAAACTCCTGAAGGCGGGTGGAAAACCAGTACTTAAGGCCCTTCAGAAGCTGTTTGATTCCGTCATACTCGAGGGGAAAACGCCACAGGCATGGTGCAGAGGTGTGGTGGCAATCTTCTTCAAGAAGGGTGACAATGCCCTACTGAAGAACTATAGGCCCATCTCACTTCTTAGCCTTGTCTACAAGCTGTTTTCAAGAGTCAGGTTTGACGATTTCCAGCCTCCCGAACAAGCCGGATTCCGTAAAGGCTTCAGCACCGTAGACCACATACATACGCTGCGATAGGTTATACAGAAGACCGAAGAGTACAACCTGCCTCTCTGTTTAGCATTTGTGGACTACGAGAAAGCCTTCGATTCGATCGAGACTTGGGCTGTACTGCAGTCTCTCCAACGGTGACTTACCACAGTGTCAAGACGAAAGTCTATGACCAGTGTGTGTTGCCAGTGATGACATATGGCTCTGAGGCGTGGTCGCTTACAATGGGCCTTATCAGAAAGCTTACAGTCACTCAAAGGGCAATGGAGAGGGCTATGCTCGGAGTTTCCTTGCGTGATCGAATCAGAAATTTAGAGATCCGCAAGAGAACCAGGGTTACCGACATAGCCCGAAGAATTGCCAAACTTAAGTGGCAGTGGGCAGGGCACATTGCTCGCAGAACGCATGGGCGATGGGGCAGAAAAGTTCTGGAGTGGCGACCTCGAACCGGAAGACGTTGCGTTGGAAGGCCTCCCACCAGGTAGACCGATGACCCGGTGAAGGTTGCGGGGATCCGCTGGTTGCGGGACGCACGGGACCGGTCAATGCGGCGACGTTTGGGGGAGGCTTATGTCCAGCAGTGGACGTCTTTCGGCTGATATGATGATGATGATATGATGATACTGTAAAGTTTCATGAAAATCCGTTAAGTAGAGACTTTTTCGTGAACATATACACAAAGTTTCACATGTATGCTATTATGTAGGGTAGGATTGGCAAGGTTTTAAAACTTGTTTACTTATCATCAGCAAGATTTAATTCCTGTACGGTATATTCATGTGTAATGAAACGAAAGCCCTTTTGCTGGATGATAGGATGCTTTGTAACTTTTTTATTTACGTAATTTACTAGCTTTTACTCGCTTTCGGCCAATAGAACAAAAATTGACCTTTGATTTATTATTATTTATTTACCTAATAGCTTTTGCCAGCAGCTTCGCCCGCGTGAAAGTTGAAATTATCCCGAGGGAACATAATTATTCCCGGGATAAAAATTATCGTGAGGGAACATAATTATTCCCGGGATAAAATTTTCCTATGTGCTATTCCTGACTAAAATCTATCTCTGTGCCATTCAGATCCATTACATAATTTCATCCAGATTCGTCCAGCCGTTTGAGCTTGAAGAAGTAACAAACATACAAACACACACACACACAAACGTTCGCCTTTATAATATGAAGTGTTAAATGTGATTACAATGTATTGTACATCAATTCTTCATCGTCGTATCGATGTTTCCACAATTATTTAAGTTTTGACCAGAATTCGGCCACGTCAACAGCGTTTTCATTCCTCGTAAAGGTCCTTCAGGGTGCAGGTGTTGTTGCACAAAGAGCACGATGGGATGTGATGGCATTGTTTGGGACGTAGCCACCACTACTCTCTGCTAATGCTTTTTACGGGATGTAAAGGTTTTTCCTAATTTCTTTTTCATATCAGAACAGACGAGTTTTAAAAACAAGCTGTGTTTACAAATAGGCTATTTTGTGGTGTTGTCATTAAATGGCACAGGCACATAAATTGCTAGAAAACGTAAACAATGCGCGCACATACTGCCAAGTTTAAATGCGGCGTATTTTCCACTAATTACAAAAGAAGAGCTTACTAACTAATAACTCTCAGGTGTTAATAAATACTAAGTGACAAATATGATGGCTCGGTGCGATTCGATTTATATCACACCAATAAGTGATTTTTACTAAGTGAAATTGCAACTACCTTGACATGGACGCAATGCGATGCAATTCGACTGATTTGCACTTAAAAATTTCTTAGAAAATGCATGCGCGATATCGCCATAAGCCACCAGGAAGGTCCCTAGGGCTAAAAAAATGGTTAACTAATGATGAGAACAAAATATATAGTCATAATTTACAATGGCATAAAGAAATTTATCATAATGATCATTACCTTTAATATTGTTAGACATAAATGTTTTGCCATAATTTTTATTGCCATAAATACTGTTCGCATAAGAAAAAAGAAGCATAATTTTATAATGATATTCACAATATAAATCATATAAAACAAACATGTTCGAGGCTCAAGGATGGCCCAAGGCCACCCCGCCGCACCTTAATCTAATCCAATAGAGTAATTCCCAAATTATAATAAATAATGTAAGTACATAACACCTATACATATTTTTATTTTTCAGATATAAAAACTATAATACCGTAAAAATGTATGCAACTCCAAATTATGCCACAATAAATGAGGCCAAATGATATTTATGCTAACCTTTGCATTATGCCAAAGTATTATTATGCCACAGTATTATTATGCTATTAAAAGATATACGAAAACGTTATGCCAAACAATATAGTGCCTTAAAATTTTTATGCCAAGAGGGAGATTCATCAAAAAAAATTGTAAATTAACTACATCAGCCTGTAAAAAACAGTAATTCCATTTCGCAATCATATAAGATGCTGCTTGCCAGTTTTAGATTATTCTATCAACCACTGCTATAGTATCTGCTATTATTTTTTATATCAATCTACACTAACCTCCTGCTGGGCAAAAGCGTCCCCCAAATCCTTCCAGGTATTCTTTTCCTGAGCCACATATATATTTTATGTTCAGAAATAATAAGGTAGCACGATAAGGGACAATTTACTTTTTTCATAAATATTTACGATAGGCACCTAAACCTTTACTGTCCCACACGAAGTTTTCTTCTTCTTTTCAACGGTACATTTACTTATGTACATTGTTTGGGTCCAGAAGGTGTCCAAGATTATAGGAGTGTCAGAAGCGCTGTACCGGTCATCTAGGGTGCAATTGAATGGACAGGTAGGACTATCCAGCAAGTGGGACATAGTCTGCACAGTGGCATCATAATCCCACACATTTTTTACCCGACTACGGCGAAGCAAAAGGGAGGGTTATGTTTTTGACCGGTATGTATGTATGTTCATCTGTTTCTTCATAACTTCTGAATTACTAATCATAATTTGACAGATGAGGTGTCGTTGGAAGCGTCTTGTTTGTCCACTGGTTATAGGATAACCGTGGTCGTATGCTACTTTGCAGCATGTATTGTATTGTTACGGTAGGTGGCATCCGACCACGGTTATCCTCAGAACACCACTATGAATATGTATGAAATACAATAAAATATTTAGTATTTACATATAATTTATGATAAGTATATATCGAAAAGTTTGTACATAACAATTTCAGATAAGAATATATTCTTCTTTCATACATTTTAGGGCGTTATTTTTAGGTAGTCGGGTTTTAGTTTTTGAACTTTTTTTTTTCATTTTGAAAATTCGCGTGTGCTTGTAACAAAACCGATCACTTTCATCATCTGCCTAGCCTTTTCCCCAACTATATTGGGGTCGGCTTCCAGTCTTACCGGATTCAGCTAAGTACACATGTATTACATGGAGCGACTGCCTATCTGATCTCCACAACCCAGTAACTGGGTAACACGGTACTTCTTGGCAAGACTGGTGTCAGATCTCAAGCTTCTGACTACCTGTAACGACTGTCAAAGATCTTAAAATGACAGCCGGGACCAACGGCTTAACGTGCTTTCCGAGGCACGGAGGAAACTCGGTATGTTGAAATGGTCACCCATCTACGGACCGACCTCGTCAAGCGTTGCTTAACCTTGATGGTCGACCCGTGCGGCTGTTATTATTTAGCCACGAGCTCCTCATACGATACGATACTATGTATATATACGATAGATATTCACATTATTTCAGACACTCGATTAGTATATACGACGTATGTTCTAAACGCTCGTGAATGCGTAAATGTCATTGCTCCTCTCAAATTTATTTTCGCTGCGGACTTTTTGCCGCTGTTCACGTGACGAACATAAATTTCTGCACATACATCATGTCGTGTTGTCTGTGGGTAATTGCCCCGCTGCAGGGCAATGCCTCTTCTCATATAGAGATGGAACAAGCATTGATCAGAATGGTTGCTCATAGTGTGTTTACGAAATAAGATCATTCAGGTCCAGGTTTGCCTAAAATTACGACAACTTCGTCTGAATTAACGTTTTCTAAATAACAACACGTGTTTTTGATCTTCCATCCATACTCCTAGTTCTTTTCTTAAGATTTAATTTACGGCATTTACAGTAAATGGCATCCGTGGCGTTTATAGGTTCTCAGAAGTTTTAGGGCCGTACAAAAATTATTTTCAGAGAAAGAGACGGAGCTATAAGGGACAAATAGCCCTATCCCTTATTCGCAAAGGAATCATGATGGAATTGGCACGTCATAGTATTTTCCAGTGTATTTACACTTGGCGTGACGAATTAGACGTTTATCTGAAGGATTGGCCAGATATAGCAAGAGACCGGAAAAAATGGAAAGACGGAAGGGAGGCCTTTGCCCTGCAGTGGGACGTAACGGGCTCATAATAATAATAATTTACACTTCAGTACCGCTATTTAATCCGTTTAGAGGTTGAGTTTTTAAGAATAATTCGCTTGCTCACTTTTGTTCCTATATCTGAAGAACTCTTGTGCGAAAGCTTCTAAGACCCAGCAGTAGTGGGCTGCTCGTTGCCTGTCAGTGAATGTAAGAATTTATTATTCTTCATAGTTTTCAAGGGCCAATGCTGGCTGAAACACAATAATATTGACTACCTACCAAATAAGTGTTTATATGTGTAGGTACCATAAAATTATCATAACAAAGCTTCTAAAAACATTATATAACATCATTGCGATTCAAGAAACACTCGAATATATCTGTCATCGAAAGATCTTTCACTGCTGAACAATTCTCAACATCACGTGCCCTTGATATGAGTTAAAATTAAAAATAAACATCGTCGCGGCACGTGGCAGCTAGGCTAAAGTCCTCTTATTTATTAGAAAAAAGTTGCGCAACATTGTTTCAGAGAACTTTTGAAGTTTGGGAAACAATTTTGCGAATCTTTTTTTCCCCCAATTATATATCAATACAAATAAATAAATTTGAAGTTTCTGTTTCTTATATAAAAAAAGCTTTTTAGTAAACGTATATAAATGTACAGGTTTACGGTATTTATAACAAAAGATTAATTTGTCTGTCCGTTTGTGCCGGCTCCGGCCTTTTACCGGCCGATAGCTTATGGTATAAGGAGTAACTTAGCTACTTTTATTTAATAAAAAAGAATAAGGGTTCCGAGAAGAAAGTAAATCATTAGTTCTTATTAGGGTTGCGTACCCAAAGGGTAAAAACGGGTCCCTATTACTAAGACTCCGCGATCCTTCTGTCTGTCTGTCCGTCTGTCACCAGGCTGTATCTCATGAAGCGTGATAGATAGACAGCTGAAATTTTCACATATGATGTATTTCTGTTGCCGCTATAACAACAAATACTAAAAACAGAATAAAATAAATATTTAAGTCCATACAACAAACGTGATTTTTTTGTCGTTTTTTGCGATAATGGTACGGAACCCCTCGTGCGTGAGTCCGACTTGCACTTGGCCGGTTTTTTAGTTTGACGCGGTCGAAGTCGCGAGTGGAAGCAGCTAGTAAGTTATAAATTACAGGAGCCTGCACGCATCTAGACTGGGTCGCGCCCGACCGCAGGTGAAGATAGTGGGACGCCTTGGATGGAAGAAGCACACCACCAAGAGAAATGGAAGGAATGGGGGTAGGTCTTTACCCAGGAGTGGAACAGAGCAGACTGTTATACATAATAACACGGCACGGCGCGATGATGATAGAGGTGACCGAGAGGCTTCTAAAGACCTCCTCCCCCTACTCCTCCTTTATTTCCTACTCCTTCGTTATTATTTTCTGATTAATTTTGTTGCGGGATCCAAGATAGTTAATTTCATACTCCGGGACTTCGTCGAGCTTCATTGCCTCAGCGCTTTTCTGGTGACGCCACTGTTGATTCTGGATTTCAGGAGTTGCAGTGGTTTGGGAATAGTGCGGTGGGATTGTACGAAAAAAAGGCTTCTAAATACTGGAAAAAGTGTTGATCGCCCGGCGACGTGGCGAGATGCCCATTTCGACGAAGACGACGTTGTTAATATCGCGGGTAAATCCTGGATGAGGTTGGCACGGGAGCTTATGGACTGGTACAAGAAAAGGGAGACCTATACCCAGCAGTAGGTAGAATTGGGCTGAGGATGATGGTGATGATGATGTTCCTAAACAGAATCTTCTAATAATACGGGTTCCTATGAATCTGTTTTAGCATTTCCCCAAATGTATTGGAGTCACCTTCCAGTCTAACTGGATGTAGCAAGGTACCTATTGGTATTTTACATGGAGAGACTGCCTATCCGACACCCACCACTCTGGGGTCAGATTTCCTGGCTTCTGGCAATCAGTTACGCCCGTCAAAGATCTACAAGTGATAGCCGGGACCAACGGCTTAAGGCGTAGCTGATTTTAAAATGATAATCACGTTTAAACGGCTAGTCGCAATTTTTTGAAAAAAGCGGCTGTAATTACGTACCCATGAGCTCCAGATAATCTTCTAAAAATACGGGTTCCTATAAATACGGCTCTTTATTTCAGTTATTTTCAGTAGTGATGTGTCGATCGCATGTGGTCACGTTATACAGTGTTGTGCTATAACTCCATTGTAATTTGATTGCGTGTTTTAACTACTTTTATTTGGATCGTTTATTTAGTGCTCAAATTGTTTAATTAATCTTGAGTTTGAAATCAGCTTATGTTAAGGCGCCCGAGACAGGCGCGACGCGACAATGTGTCAAAACTTTTTTTAAGAAATTTTTCTTCGGTCGATGTTTACAAATCGACTGTTTGTAACGCACATAATGTTTGTGGATTGTGGCGTTGAGTATGTCTACGGGACTCTTAAGGGTTTGCAAATTCTTAAAATATCTTTAAAATGTTTTGGTTGCGAAAAGTTAAGCCCCTAACAAAAATATTATTATAATAGTTTCAAAAATATTATTAGTGTTTTCAAAACTTTGACGTCTTTTTGCGTCAAACAATGTAAAACGTTCCTTTAGAAAATAATTCTTAAAACTTTTAAAATGTTCTAAAGTTTAATGTACCGAGAGTGGTTTGTTATATTATTGACTAGTTTCTGCTAGCAGCTTACCCGCGTGAAAATTTTCTCAAGTGAAACGTTCGCCATGACAACAGAAAAAAAAACCTCAGTTAGTATATTTTAATAACAAACGATAACTGATAATTTGATTGAAGGAGGGTGACTTGAGGTTGAGGAAATTACATAATTAGATAGAATATAAGAGTTTAAATAGCCAAAGACTGACTGACCTGTATCAGCTCGTCAATGACCGACTGGCCTGTAAGCAGCACGTCAAAATCAAAAAAATCAAAATCAAATATTTTTATTTTACATAGGCCTACATGGGCACTTATAAAACGTCGACAAAAGGTGCACGGTTCGGGTTAGTCGTTTCCTATGGAGAAGAACCGGCAATGACTGAATGACCTGTAAGCAGCTCGTCAATGACCGACTGGCCTGTAAGCAGCTCGTCAATGACTGACTGGCCTGTAAGCAGCTCGTCAATGACTGACTGACCTGTAAGCAGCTCATCAATGACCGACTGGCCTGTAAGCAGCTCGTCAATGACTGACTGACCTGTAAGCAGCTCGTCAATGACTGACTGGCCTGTATCAGCTCGTCAATGACCGACTGGCCTGTAAGCAGCTCATCAATGACCGACTGGCCTGTAAGCAGCTCGTCAATGACCGACTGGCCTGTAAGCAGCTCGTCAATGACTGACTGGCCTGTATCAGCTTGTCAATGGCTTGTGAGCAGTTCGTCAATAACCCCATCAAAGCTTTCAAGAGGCTTTAAACAAAGTGTCATTCTATCAACGAAGGCGAAGGTCGCAATGCCAAAATTTAAGGAATGCGCTGCGGTAACGCAGTAGTCTGTCACAAAACGTCTGAAATGAAAGAGTCAAGTCTCAGGACGAGCATAACTTTCAGCAATGAAGAACACGACGATAAAAGAAAGTAAAGAAAAATAATATGTTCTACATTTAGGTATTCATATTATTCTCTTCAATACTTTGTTAATAATTGCATTAAATAGGCAATGTAATACACTCTCTTTCTATTGCATTCATTTACAAGGCAGTAATATTTTAGAGCTCGAATAACCTTCGGTAACTACGTTCAAAATCCGCTACCTGCTTGGGGCCTTTACTGGCCACTATGGAACTAAGCCCTATTGCTGTCACTCACGTGTCTGTCTGTCTGTCCGTCTGTCCGTTTAAACGGTAAACGGTATCAAAGGGTGCAAATGACTATGTTTTATGCATTCAAATTAACCATTTATGTAAAGGATTACGGTAAATGTAGATACCATACATACATATGAATAATCATGCAGTATTGTATTGCTGGAAATAAGCCTCTCCAATCTCAGTCACACTTACTCGCCATTTACTTCGGCAACTGTCATCCAGTTAATGCCACCAGCCACTCTGCGAAGATCGTCGCTCCATAAAACCTTTATTTAAAAAAAAAACAACATGGTCTTCATTTATTAATTGCATTCTGTTTACGTAAAACCTAGTAATTGTTATTCAATTTCACTTATATTTTAGAGCTTGAATAACCTTCAGAAATATTCTATTTACTTAGGGGAACATTAAATCATTAACAGATAAAACCCAAAATTACAACATTTATATGGCATCAATTCTTAATAGAAAATCTACAAGGAAACATGACCAGGAGACAAACCGTCAATACAAAGGGGTCACCGACCCCAGGGGATGCTCGTAAACTAAGTTTACGACCCGTTTCGGTTCAGACAACATTTGTTTTGTCACTTATTACTCTGCCCATTTCGTTTTATTATAAGTGTTCGAAGGAAATCAATAGAAAACTCATACAGACACATAACATAATGACAACTCATGATATAGGTATGGTACCAGTATAAGTTGACCTAGTACTGTATATGCCTTTCTTACAGTGATAGTACAGAATAAACTGGATATAAGTGCAGAAAATCGAGGTAGGATTTGGAAATAAAGAGGCTGTCAGAGACAATACAATGAAATTCTTTGAACGACAGGTGACAATAATATTTTTATTTAACTTGTATTTCGAAATAAAAGTTGATCGAATCACAACGTATTTTAAAAAGAGAATTTAAGAGAGGACGTTATCTATTAAAAGACAAACATGTTTTTTGTTTGTTTTGTTTTTGTTTTTTTTTGCCCGTGGCTTCGCTCCCGTGGACCACCCCACAGGACCCATCTTCGGGATTAAAAAATAGCCTATGTCACTCGGAAATAATGTAGCTTTCTATTGGTGAAAGAATTTTTCAAATCGGTCCAGTAGTTTCGGAGCCTATTCGGTACAAACAAACAAATCTTTCCTCTTTACATTATTAATAATATATACTAGCTATTCCCCGCGGCTTCGCTCCCAAGGACCACCCCACAGGACCCGTTTTCAGGATTAAAAAATAGCCTATGTTACTCGGAAATAATGTAGCTTTCTATTGGTGAAAGAATTTTTCAAATCGGTCCAGTAGTTTCGGAGCCTATTCGGTACAAACAAACAAATCTTTCCTCTTTACATTATTAATAATATATACTAGCTATTCCCCGCGGCTTCGCTCCCATGGACCACCCCACAGGACCCGTTTTCAGGATTAAAAAATAGCCTATGTTACTCGGAAATAATGTAGCTTTCTATTGGTGAAAGAATTTTTCAAATCGGTCCAGTAGTTTCGGAGCCTATTCGGTACAAACAAACAAATCTTTCCTCTTTACATTATTTATAATATATACTAGCTATTCCCCGCGGCTTCGCTCCCATGGACCACCCCACAGGACCCGTTTTCAGGATTAAAAAATAGCCTATGTTACTCAGAAATAATGTAGCTTTCTATTGGTGAAAGAATTTTTCAAATCGGTCCAGTAGTTTCGGAGCCTATTCGGTACAAACAAACAAATCTTTCCTCTTTACATTATTTATAATATATACTAGCTATTCCCCGCGGCTTCGCTCCCATGGACCACCCCACAGGACCCGTTTTCAGGATTAAAAAATAGCCTATGTTACTCGGAAATAATGTAGCTTTCCATAGGTGAAAGATTTTTTTTAATCGGTCCAGTAGTTTCGGAGCCTATTCGGTACAAACAAATAAACAAACAAAAAAATCTTTCCTCTTTATAATATTAGTATAAATTATAGTATAGACTAGTATAGATGAAAATACGTAATTTTCCCAGCCGTTACTTTTTTGAGTCTCATTACAAAAATCTTTTTTTCTTCAGTTGAACAAATCTTAACATCCATCGTGCCGGTACCTTTACCATTGTGGTTTAGGCAGAGATGAATGAAAGTTTATCGAAATTGTATCAATTATCTTTACTTGAAGTCTGATATGAGCATTCGTGAAGGAGATCGTGGCATAATAGCCACATGATTCAATTTTTAACCCTTGCCAAGGTCGGTTCGTGGATGGGTGACTATTTCAATATACCGAGACTTCTCTGTACTTCAGAAAACACTTTAGGTTGTTGGTTCTGGCTCTTTGAAAGAGGTTGCTGATTATCACAAGCCAGAAAATCTGCCACCAATCTCAAGGATAGGCAAGAGAAAGAAAATTATGTATAAAATAATATATTTTACTATAACATGTTGCCAAATTGTTAGTCCAAATATTTTGCCAACCAATCCCGATACTTCTCTACGTCTGTGAAGATTGTGTACTGATAAGGATCACAGATAGGAGCATCAGGTCTGCTAAGCGTGAGAGATACTATGCCGCGGACGTACCACGAGCCAGATGCCTGGCTAATATCTCCTGGCCTGTCCGGCACAAAGATCATGAGACCGCCACCGCTGTCGCCGTTACAGACTGAGGTTCCTGAAACAGGAAGATCTTAGGGTCAGTCGCAAACTACTGTTTCATACCTACACTTAGATCAATATTCTCACAGGAACCATACATTTTTTTGCTGTACTAAAAGTTTACCCCAAGGAAAAACTAAACCTCGTGTCAACGCGACACGATAACTCTACCCTGACCTCTCAACTCCAAAATGAGTACAATATCTACATAAATCATTATCATAACGGCCTAGAAGAACATACATCTAGTCATGGTCCTTATTGCTGATGTTATTCAGAAAGGCCAGGTGCGCAGTACTCTTAAGGGTACACTAGTCGACGGCACGAACTCTTTTGTGCGGGGTTAAAATGCATTTTATATCAACCGACAACACGTGCGGAAGAGATAGATGCCGTGATGAGCAGTAGGAAGCTAGTTCGCGAACGAATACACACTTTTGCAAATTTGTAGCGAAATGGATAATGATTTAGGAAGAAACCGAGCGCGCGAAATTTTATAAACAGACCTTTGGCAGTCTAGATATCATGAAAAAACGACTAAATCTATCTGTTCAAAATAAAATTATTTGCATTGTTGAACTACTAATCTATCCCTGTATGGAGGCCGTTTTGCAATTTTCCGTCTTCTTATGGTATTTATTTGCGCCCAAAAATGCGTTAAAATTAGTGTTGAAATGTGGAAATTTCGACGCTCATAACTTTCAAATACTTTCTTTTTTTACTTTTTCGCTTCCATACAGGGCTAGATAATGATGAGACAAATTGATATCACTTTTTATTTTTAACGTACATCGTCAAACAGTGGAATAATCCTTAGACTACGATTGTATGGAAAAAAAATCGAATAGTGTAACCTTAACAGGCGTGCGTGACAAGACACATGCATGACAAGATGTATGAACGTAAGTGAAGCAAAATAAGTAAGTAAGGATTAGCAGCCACCCGCAGCTCCACCCGCGTGGTATTAGTACTTCTCCCAATATCTTTATAAATTATAGCCTATGTGTTAATCTGATGAATAAGCTATATTTCTGTAAATTTTCATCAAAATCCGTTCAGTGGTTTTTGCGTGAAAGAGTAACAAAATCCATTCATCTTCACAAATTAAAATATTAAAGTAGCAAGTTCCGTTCTGTAGTTTCTGCCTACTCCCATGGGAAAAAGGGCGTCAGTTTATAAAAACAACAACCCAAACAACAACACACAACAATCCTAATCGTCGTCTTCAGCAAAGTAGAAGGAGCCCCGCGCTCTGCATCTTTACATGATTGGGCTGACGGAGACTTTGATCGCCCCATTTGCTCACTAAACTCTAGCCCCGCCATCTCTTTCGAAGCTAACCTGTCCAGTGTTGGTATCAGAGCGAAGCTTTCGAGCTCGCTTCTTTCGGGCTGAGGCATTTTTCTCGTATGGAGAGAAACAGAGTCAACGGGGACTTGCTTCGTGGGGCCCTTGTTTTTGGAGTTCAAATGAACCACACGAAGAGGTTGACGCGGACTTTTATGGCTCACTTTATGGTCATTTGAAGATACGTTCCTACTTACCATTAGCAAATCCAGCACAAAACTTGTTGGTGTTCAGTTTCCTATTAAAGAATGTTGGGTTACTCTTCAAGCAGTTCAACTCCGATACTAAAGGGATGGTTATTTGCTGAAGAGTGGAAGACAGGAAGTCTCTGTTGGTAAATCCCCAACCTACCACCTGAAAAGTTACTTATCAGAATTACAATTTAGAACTATGAGAGTAGATAAAAGATAATTATAATTGACTCATGCACGAGCCACACCGAAAAAGAACCAAGTAGTTTTTTTATTTTATTATAGGAAGGCTCGCGCTTCACCACTATCTCACCTGATGGTAAGCGATGATGTGGTCGACGGTGCAGCACGCTTGCCTAGAAGTATCCTATTCACTCTTGACTTAAAGACCCCGAGGTAAACGCAGGCTCTCTAGTCAAAATGGGCGTGCCCCAAGGTTCAATTCTCGGCCCTTTCCCTTGTTTACATTAATGATCTCCCTTTTATGATGGCCAAATTATCGGATATAATTCTATTTGCTGATGATACTTCGCTAATTTTTAAAATAGATAGGAAAGATACGGATGTCTTACATGTCAATGAAAGTCTGGTTGTTCTCTCGGAATGGTTCGCAGCTAACAATCTTTTACTGAATGCGAAAAAAACAAAATGTCTAAAGTTCTCTTTACCAAATGTACCTCAACGTGACCTAAATCTAAATCTTGACGGCAAAAATCTTGAAATAATAGCGGAAACTGTATTCTTGGGGATTACTATCGATTCAAAATTGCAGTGGGGCGCGCACATTAGAACTCTTTCGGGCAGGTTAAGTTCGGCTGCCTATGCAGTAAGGAAGATAAGGCAGTTAACCGATGTAGCCACAGCTAGACTAGTATACTATGCTTATTTCCACAGTATTATGTCTTATGGCATTCTGCTGTGGGGGTCAGCAGCAGACGTTGACTCAATTTTTATCTTGCAAAAGAGGGCAATCCGCGCGATCTATAAAATGGGTCCTCGCGAGTCCCTCAGAGAAAAATTTAAAGAGATCGATATACTGACTCTATTATTTTCTCTTCACTTTATATTTTGGAATGTATTTTGTATGTCCGCAAAAATCGAGGGCTTTTCAAAACTAGAAGTGACTTCCATAATTTAAATACACGCAGTAAGCACGAAATTGTAATACCCAAATTCAGATTAACGAAAACTAGCAAGTCTTTTCTTATAAACAGTATACGCTTTTATAACAAGTTGCCTAAGTCAGTTATAGAACTGACCGATGGAAAGTTCAAAAACTACATCAAACGTGTCCTTGTTAAAAAAGCATATTATAAAATCAAGGACTACGTTGAAGATAAAAAATTTGGCTTTGACACCCTCTGCGCATGCGGCTTCCCTGGTAACTCATAAACGGCACAAATATATGGATATCTCTAACTATTCTCAATCTCTTTTTTTTTTTTTTTCTCTTTTAATTAGACTTTTTACAATATTTTTCAATCATCATTATAGCCCTTAGCTAAGAATAGTTACAGCACTGATTACAGTATTTGTGCCACATGTTAAATTTAGTGTTGTGGTTTTTTTTTTTTTTTTTTTACCTTTGTATAGATTCTTTTACCTATTGTGAATGTGTGAACATTGTAGGCTTTCTAGTTTTCTAGATGATTGTTAACATTTGTTAACTTTTTATTTCGTGCATTATTTTTTTTTTTAATTTCGTACGACTTATTGTCGGGCCTACGTTGTCCCCCCATATCCAAGTACTAATGCTGTAACATGGAAATATTGTAAACAAAACAATTTAAAAGAGTAACCATGGAGTTTCTTGCCGGTTCTTCTCCATAGGAAACGACTAACCCGAACCGTGCACCTTTTGTCGACGTTTTATAAGTGCCCATGTAGGCCTATGTAAAATAAAAATATTTGATTTTGATTTTGCTCCGGCAGGGAATTCCAATCCTTAGCTGTACGCATAATGAAAGTATTTCCAAAAATTGGAAGAAAATGAAATACATACCGTCGCAGAAACATCTTCAATAGGAAGTTTGTTTGCTGGACGCCACAAGCAGGCTGGTTGAACATAATCAGTGAATATAGCTTCAGATTTTAGTTTCAGTAAAGCTATGTCATTAAGCACTGTTAACGCGTTGAAGTCAGGATGGATTATTACTTCAAACACCTAGAAAAATAATTATAAAACTGATTATCACATTTTTATAGAACTTTGTGCAATCTGAATTTTATAAGTGTTAATGTTGTTATACATGGTGTAATGGCAAGATGTGATCATATTTTTAAAACTGCTTCTGCCGATGTAAAAAAAAATTACTTCCATACAAATTTTGGTCAGCTGAGTCGTCAAAGTTATCGTACTTTGTATGGAAAATCCATTTATTTTTTGGAAATTTCCTATGATTTTCCTTGCAGAATATTGTTCATTTACATGGTCAGTTGCAGTTTTTCAAATAGTTTTAGTCCTTTTTGTTACACATTGTTTAAAAAATAAAAAGATAAGATAATTCAAAAAATCAAAAAATCCCGACTGATTAAGAAGCGAACTAAAAAGACTTAAATAAGAAGAAATTCATGCCGTCGGAGGATACATATTCGCGAGCTGGCTGATGTTGAACTTTTTTTTCGAATTAGGTACATTTAAAACCCTTTTTGATACCCCACAAGATGGGATTGGAAAAAAAAAAAAAACGGGCCTCCAGAATATGGCGCCCAAAATTCGCCATTTTTCAATGTGCCCATTATAATGACACTCGCAAGGTTAAGACGAATCGATTGACGTCAGAATCATCAAAATCGGCTAATGCGTTTGGTCTCTAGAACGCCACATAAGAACAAATATTCATACATACATAGACTGATAAACACATTACCCTCCTTCAGCTGTCGGGTAAAAACAATATTGTTTAAAAATTAAACTTTATTGATACAATGGGTATTCAGTATACTAACCTCTCTTTCCTGTGATGCTATATCTCCTCCATTGAGGTTATGCTTGCCAAGATAAACAATCAAGGATTCCGGTACAACACTACTTCCCCTTATAGACGCACAATGAGCAGCTGAAAGGAGAAAATATAAAAGTTACGAGTTTATTAGGCATGATCCTTAGGATATCCCTCCATAACTTTGAGTAGCAAGCTTTTATGGCTCAGTGGTAACGGCCCCAAATTACGAGTTGTAAATCGGTTCGCACTCAGCTTGAAGAAGGAAAACATCGTGAGGAAACCAGCATGTCCATACACCAAAAATTCGAAGACATGTGACGTCTTTTTTATTTTTTTTATTTGAGATGGGTTTGCTCTTGACTCTAGTCTAGGTCAGAGGTGACAGAGACAGAGTCGACGATGGAGTGAGCTTACCCAGAAGTAGCCTGTTCACTCTAACTTTGAAGAGATTCGGGTTGTATGCATTCGGAAACACAGACGTAGGCAGTGAGTTCCACTCTTTTGCTGTGCGCATGAAGGATGTTTGGAAGCGCTTGGTGCGAATTGGTGGAATAGCAACTAGGTGAGGATGGTAACTTGAAGTGCGTCTAGATGTCCGATGGTAGAAGGGGGCCGGTGGGATGAGGTCGTGGAGTTCATGAGCACACTCGCCAAAATACAGTCTGTAGAAGACCGACAAGCAGGCAACCTTACGGCGATGAGCTAAGCTGTGAAGCTTGGCATCCACCAGTTTGACGTCGCCAATAAGTCTCTTAGCTCTGCGTCTACCAATCTACACTGGGCCCACGTGGTGGGCTTATACAAATATAATTATCATTAATTTATGAGATATTGTTCCCGTATTTATTTATATGAGATTTTATGATGGAAGAAAATAATATCTATGCCTGAATGGTAGACAATATTTACCTGTTAGAACCAACGACTTGGACAGCAAGGTTCCTCCGCAAATATACATGAGGAGAGACTTGTCAATCCTGGATATAGCTACATGCCAGGGCCAGTCTCCAGGCTTGCTCGTTTGTCCATTAACTATTAGTTCAGTATGTACGACTTTGCGCCGACCGCAAGATTCATCTAGAAATTTGTCATTTAAATTGATATCTTCTGTTTCTCCTTCTACAATGTATTTGGCGAAATAGCCCTGAAATCGAAAAGTTTCTGGTAAAGTGTTTCAGTTGCTTTTTTCTTCTTTTTACAAGCTCTAATTTAATTTGCCTTGTTAAAAAGTTTATTAGTTAGGATGTTATTAAGTTTTATGTATGTAAGCAAACGGTTAGTCGACTCTTAGCGTGACCAGAGAGCTGGGCTTTTCCTTGATTGAGCATTGCCATCCAACGTGGCAATGCTGCCAACGTTCTGGGCACTTTTCACGTTGACAGCGATGTGGACGAATTTTTTGACATCTGGCCTTTTATACGTTTAATTTCATTATTGAATTATAATATTGTTAGTATGTTTGTGTAAAATATTTCAACTGAATTTTAAAACAGTTATCCCCAAACCATGGGCACCGGGAGTCCCATGAGGCTCATTAAATGACCAGCCGATTCTGGTTCCTCTGAGTTCCACGATCAGATCGTTTACATACAGCAGCCTTATTGCGTAAGTGAATTCGACAAGGCAAAGGGTTTTGGACTCCATCAATTGACCAATCACATGAGAGATGAAAGACGCTATGTGGATTTCCGCCTCTGTGATTGGTCGATTATTTAGGTCAAAACTGTTTGCCTTGCCGAATTCACTGACGCAATTAGGCTGGAGGTTGAACCAGTCCGGAAAAGTCAACCCCCTTGGCGGTCAATGCAGGTTGTAGAACTTTACACCCTGTTCCGCATAGCTGCATAAAAGTATACTTTGTGCACGGAAAGAATGACTATTTTATTACAAGATTTTATTCACCTTGCAATGTACGCATGAATGTATGTATGTAAGTGTGTTCGGGTCAAATCTTGCAACTGAATTTTAAAGCAGTCATTCTCCACCGATTAGAATGAAATTTTGCGCACACGTTTAGTTTCGATGACAATGCATGGTTTGCTAAGTAACGTCATTCTAAATCCAATATGGCGGACAGCCCAAGATGGCGCGCTAGTTATTTTTTGTGCACTGCCATGATATGGATATCAAATGAAAGGGTTTGTTGAGAAGAATAAAAAAAGAACTTGCTTTGAAAAAATATTTTTTAATGAATATTTTTTTTTATTAAAAGAGAGATCGACGAGTACAGCGTAGTAGAGTATACTTATTGAGCAAGCATGATCTGATGATATTTTGGTAGTGTGCACAATGCACACCACCACAATATCACTCATCATCACGTGATGTACCTACTGATGCAACGGTAGCTTATCAATAATAAAAAAGTGATAACATAAATTCAAATTACTCACGTATTCCGGATTTGTACAAAGCTCTTTATTATCAGCCAGAACGCTTTGGATGTAAGGAACAGTTCCAGAAGCGGGACCAAAGATTTGAGCATGAAATCGAGGATTTCTTTCGTCGGGATTTATTTCGGTGGGAAGAATAACATGAAAATTATGCCTGAATTCAGAAAGTTTCTTGAATGCAACTTTGACTTTTTTAGGATCTGGCTGAAATAGAAATTATTACGGCTGTGACATACTTATTAAGCAAAACATTTCAGTGTTAAAAAAGTAAAGAAACAACCTGTATACTTATTGTATATAAACTCATGTTTGGACAAATCAATTATCTTTAAGCTTCAAATGTTGCTAAGTTACTTACAGATTAACCACAAAATGACAATTATCATTAATCTTTTGAAATAAAAAACCGGGCAAGTGCGAGCCTGACGTCGCACAGAGTTCCGTATAAACAGCTACATTCACCAAAATAAATAGGTAAGATTACTAACGTTCATAAACAATGAAAGCACCGAACATTGTTCGAAAACTATTGTCCCTATACATCAATATACATTTTTTTTATTTTTCCAAGTCCATTTTGTAAACATGTAAAGCCTACTTAGCTGTGATAGTTTTTCTTTTAATTTCACTATATATACTACTGCCGTTATTTTTTTTATTCATCCAAAAGCAACCATTTAGCTGGCAGAGGGTGGGACACTTCACTGACAAATATTTGACATTTAAAGCTTAATTTTACGCATACGGATCCCTGAATGGAAATAGTGTTAACGATACCCCACGCCATGGGATAGACGAAAAAATAACATCCCCACTTTAGTCGTACAGGAGGTACATTTTTTTTTACTCATTTTATTTTTCTTCTTCGTCGGCGTGATTAATATGTATATCCATGCCAACTTATAGCTTTCTAGTACTAAGAGTCTCTGAGCTAAGCTGCGGACGGACGGACAGATTGACGGACCGACGGACATGGCGAAACTATAAGGGTTCCTTGATGACTGCGCAATCCTAAAAATGGAATCTTGTACGAGAACTGTCATAACCGTGGCAGTATTTTATAAACCACTGTGATTAAAAAAATATTTAATTGTGTTAAGGCGCCTCCCCGAGCAAAACGCCGCGCTAGTCGTTTTTGTGCAGTTTTTAAGAGCTATCTACTCTTTATTTAAAAAGAAATATCAATTAATAAAAATACCTTAAATTTCTACATAACGTTGATTCTAAAATTGTAGTACACTTTTTTTTTAAAGAGGTATATGTTTCACTAATCTGCTTCCAACAAAACCATAAAAATGTGAAATAATTATTGATAGCATGCATCTCCTCGTAAAGTGTTCATTAATTATTTTTTATACTAACACTAATGGATAGACAATTTGATAACGAACATTTTGTAAGTTTTTTTTTTTCAAAAGATCAATATTCGATTTTATAAAGATTTTATTCTAAAATCTGCGCGTATTCACTAATGTAATTCATGCGCCAACAATGCCGCTAGGCCAATAGGAATGTTCATATCTCATGCTGATTTTTTTGTCAAGGTACGGCCTTAATGGTTCGAAAATAATTACGAATTTAACAGAAGCGCATAGCTTTTCTAGTATATAAATATTTACCTCTTTCAAGATAAGTGACGCTTCCGAGTCAAATTTCAAAGTCAAATATTCGGTGCTATTTGGTAGTCCTATAAACAATGAGTACTGATTTTGTTTTTCTGGTAGTGGTGTCTCATATTGAATTAAAATTTGCAAGTTGTTTCCACAAGGACGGTAGTACGATAAAGCAGTTCCTATACTCGCATATTGATTAAATCCACCAGGTATGAAAAATATAAGGAGTAGCCAAATCATTTGTCACGTATTAGAAGCCTGGAAACAAATTTTTGATCGGTTAGTGAAGGATTTCTCAAACCTTTCATAAATTAATATTAAACTATGTGAAATTATTGTTCAGAGAGACCATAAGCTCTTAGAGTAAGGTTATTTTGAGTGCGTGTAAGGGACAGATGTATATGACTTGTAAGACCTGGTGTAAGTTGTAGGTCATGTGATCGAACGAATACAGGCGCTTCTTTGTGTAAATTATTTCATCACCACTGCTCTCAAAACGGTGAATGAAAACACCATGACGAAACGGGCATCTCCTAGAACCAAAAATTTTAAGACATCCACCAAGTTGGACTGGGCCCGCGTGGTGGATTGAACCCATTCCTTCACAGAGAGAGGAGGCCTGTGTCCCAGCAATGGGAACATTAAATGACTGATGATGATGACGAGGTTAAATTGAGTTTATATGCTTGTAAAAGTAATCTGAGGAAGTTCCAGTCGTATAACAGAAATGTATACACTAATGGATGCTAAGGTTACTTTTTTCTTGAAAAATGCATATTGCCACTAGAATTGGCCACGAGGGTGAAGCTGCGGAGCAAGGCCAATCAATTTTCCCTTAAATAAATGAACGTGTATAAGCGTAAACGGTAAAAGACTGACAGACACGTCATCAATTCGCATTTGTAATATTAGTTTTAATTGATGACCTTACTTATAATACAGGTTTTATGAGGCAATACATTTAATAAAAATGAAACAAAATTAAATTAAGATAATGTAATGAATGAAACTTAAATATAATAATTTACAATGTATCACTCACCGTTGTAAAATATAAAGTTTATAAGTTTAGAAATCAATCAACTACTTATTTAAATATAATATAGAACTTTTTAATACACTATAAAATATTTTTAATGAAAAGGTCATCACACTTTTAAGTCAATTCTGAACTGAGCATAGTGGTCAAGTGACATCAGTAAAGGTGACAGCGGGGTGTGAAACGGCGGCGGGGGAGGTACAGTTAATTGCAAACCAGTAGTAACACTTTGACCTCGAGCTGGCCTAGTAGACTTTAAACTTGTTTTTATTTATATATATTATTATAATGCGTAGGAGAAGCTCGTGGCTAAATAATAACAGCCGCACGGGTCGATCATCAAGGTTAAGCAACACTTGACGAGGTCGGTCCGTGGATGGGTGACCATTTCAACATACCGAGTTTCCCCGGTGCCTCGGAAAGCACGTTAAGCCGTTGGTCCCGGCTGTCATTTGAAGATCTTTGACAGTCGTTACGGGTAGTCAGAAGCTTGAGATCTGACACCAGTCTAGCCAAGAGGTATCGTGTTACCCAGTTACTGGGTTGTGGAGGTCAGATAGGCAGTCGCTCCATGTAAAACACTGGTACTTAGCTGAATCCGGTAAGACTGGAAGCCGACCCCAATATAGTTGGGAAAAGGCTAGGCAGATGATGATTATGATGCGTAGGTATCATATTATGAAAATAAATCTAATGGTCTCTTAAATAAATCAGTATTTCTGGCGAAAGTCAGTCGTTCATTCTTACACCGCCTTTTTCGCTATTCCTCATTGTTTCGGATTTCATCCTCCACGCTCACTTGGAAAACTCACTCTGTATATATATAACTAGCTGTTGCCCGCGGTTTCGCTCCCGTGGACACACAGGACCCATTTTTGGGATTAAAAATAGCCTATGTCACTCAGGAATAATGTAGCTTTCTATTGGTGAAAGAATTTCTCAAATCGGTCCAGTAGTTTCGGAGCCTATTTGGTACAAACAAACAAAGAAAAAAATATTTTTCTTTATAATATTAGTATAGATAAACCAAAATCAGGTGAACATAATGCTATTTATTCGAGTCATGTTTTATGAATGAAAATACGTAATTTTTACCAAAATCTAACTGGTCCAAAAATATTGCCTGATCTTTACTTTTGGCTTTTGGTCATTTATTCTAAACTATCTCCCGCGGCTTCGCTCCCGTTAACAGTCTACCTACTACCTGCCAATTTTTTTCGGGTTATCATTCTTTCGCGGAGAATCTTAACACCGCCATTCAGTTAATGACTTCAAATGCACAACGCCATCTATCGCGTATCATAATATAATTATACTTCTTGAATATTTTAAATTCATCTAACTTTTGAAAGAGTGAACTGATTGCGATGAAACAAAAACTAAGTAATACTTCGAGTTACGCACAATTTTTATTTATAAAAGTTATCTACATTGGTTTTGTAACAGACAAAAAATAAAAAAAATGCTGGAAATGGTTTCTGTTGGTTATCCTTTAACACCCTGGCTATTTTTTTTGGCAATATTCTCAATGTACAAAAACGACTTTTCTACAGATTTATTATATGTATTGATGATGATTGATTGATTGATCGCTGATGATGATATTTATATTGATGATGATGATATTGATGATGATGATGATGATGTAAGCAATAAATTTACTTACAGACACATAGTCTGTAGTATTGTTATAAATGAAAAAATCAAAAATAAAGAAAAAAGCAAAAACGAAAAAGTATTTAAAAAAAAAAGCACCGCCAGGTTCAACTATTTTTGCTTTAAACTAGATACTTTAATAATACATTCACATCATGCCTGTCCCAGGAGTGTCAAGTCCATCCATATTTACAATGTTTTATTTAAATAGCTTTACCTGTCCCGGTGTTCGTAATCAAACCTTCAAGATAAATTTGGTTCACTTTCCGATATTCGTTTGAGCTGAAATTTGGTTCACTTTCCGATGTTCGTTTAAGCTGAAATTTGGTTCACTTTCCGATGTTCGTTTAAGCTGAAATTTGGTTCACTTTCCAATATTCGTTTGAGCTGAAATTTGGTTCACTTTCCGATGTTCGTTTGAGCTGAAATTTGGTTCACTTTCCGATGTTCGTTTAAGCTGAATTTTGGTTCACTTTCCGATGTTCGTTTGAGCTGAAATTTGGTTCACTTTCTGATGTTCGTTTGAGCTGAAATTTGGTTCACTTTCCGATGTTCTTTTGAGCTGAAATTTTGCACAAACGTTTGTTTCTCGTGACAATGCCTTTTATTGTTATTAATACAATAAATTGCATTGTCACAAGAAGCAATCGATTTTTAATATGAAAGCCTAGTTTCTCCAGTTATGTTTACCAGCAGACGCAACCAGTATTTAAAAAAATAAAATTGTTCGTTTTGTTTGATTAGAAAAAAACTGATAATGGTGACCGAGCCACTTAGCACTAACGGGGTACCGGGTAAAAGGCAAGCTCCTCCTTTAAGAAATTCCTTCAAAAAATCATTCTCAATAAATAATCGGTTTCAAAGATTTCATTTAATCTGCCTAGCCTTTGGTCGGCTTCCAGTCTAACCGGATTCAGCTGAGTACCAGTATTTACCATGAAGCGACTGTTTCTCTGACCTCGACAACCCAGTAACTGGGTACTAGGATACCACTTGGCTAGCCTGATATTATCTCAAACTTCTGACTACCCGTAACGACTGTTAAAGATCTTCAAATGACTGCAGGTACCGAGCCACGGAGAAAACTCGCTGTGTAAAAATCAAGTCGCCCATCCACGGCAAGCGTTGCTTAACCTTGAAGATCGACCCGTGCGGCTGTTATTATTTAGCAGCGAGCTCCTATTAAGGCGCCGATTCCCTTGAGTAACTGATTTTAAAATGAGAATCACGTCTAAACGGTCAGTCGTAACTTTTTGGAAAAATATTTGTTACATTAGATCATTTTCTTAATTATTTGATCTTAGAATATTTTGAGTTTTATTCGTATAACATAGTGTAATTAGTTTGTAAATTTATGTCTAAAATACGACAATCACACCAAAACCGCTGGGCGTATTGTAATGAAATCGACACCATCTCAAAGACAATTTAATTATCTACATTTTGATCTGAAGCTAAGTCATAGAATAATAAGAAAAGTACAAAAAACTACTAAATTTTAGGTCGCGCGGGTGTGAAACGAGTGAGCGTTTTGTTCCCTCAAGGTCGTTGGTGTTAGTCGTCGTCTTAAGTTATTGCTTTAAAAAAAACATTATCATAATAAAATCATCGGTTTCAAAGACTTCTCGGCAATTTTCTTAAAGTGCCGGATATATGGGGATGAAAGTAAAAGTTCAGTGTGGGGAACAAATTGGGTCAGTGACCCGAACCCTTCATTCAATGTATTAGAAGCCTTTGGCGCAATAGTACAGTCGAGGCATTTATACCTTCGTCAGTTTCCTAATTCATTTCTTTGTTGTGAATTATGGAAAAAGAAAACATAAGGGGAGAAGAATAATTGTCAAGGCAAGACAATCATTCTCTAACTCTCGAAACTTCAAAAAGATAAAAAAACATATTCTTAGGAAATTATATTTTAAGTACTTGAAAATAATGGACAACCTTTTACTAATACCTAGATGAGTACTTTTTTAATTATTTATTACATCCATCACTAACCGATTTAGGATAAAATGCACATATACTAGCATTATACATATGTTAGTTACCTAACATCTAAAAGTAATAAAATTATCTACCAAACTAATATTACAAAGGTGAAAGTTTGTGCGTGTGTATGTGTGTGTTTGTATGTTTGTTACTTCTTCACGCTCAAACGACTGGACGGATCTGGATGAAATTTGGCAGAGATAGATTATAGTCTGGAATAGCATGTAGAATACTTTTTGTCTCGGGAATATGTTCCCTCAGGATAATTTTCGACATTTACGCGGGCGAAGCCGCTGGCAGAAGCTATAGTAATCTATATTTTTAATGCCGATACGACCTACTGATTGATGAAAAATAAATTAAAGCCGTTTTATTTTGCAACTGTCATTCGTAGAAACTGAAATGATTACAAATTCTAATTCGGCAACTATCTATCATGAATGGAACAAACAATATCAAACTTTAAGGTGACGAACCTATTTTTACTTTGACTGTACCTATGGGGTAGGTATAGGTATGTATTTCTTTGTAGTCTTTGAAGGGTTGCAAGACAATACAACGATAGATAAAGGTGAGCACGGGGTTTTAAGACAAAGTAAAATGCCAACAGGCATTGTACAGTAACTTTTCTATGGGACAGATATTTTTCAGGCTTTAAAAAGCTACAGTATTAAGAGGACCCCGAATTTTTTTTTTTTTTTATCACCGATACTAATTTCAAAGAGTGAGAAAGGTCTGTTCTTCTCTGATTAATTTCGTTACGGGATCAAAGGTAGAATCGTTTTGCCGGGACTCGACGCTTTTCTGTTAGTTACCACTATTATATACTACTGTAAAAAACTAAATGAAAGAAAATTTAAAACTTTTGTTAAAAGCAAACTTTGTAAACAAGCATATTACTAATTAGATGATTAGGTATATAGTATTGCTTTTTCTTTTCTTTTTGTTCATGAAATTGCAATATTTGTAAGTATGTGAGAACCATGTTCCTATTTATAAAATGAATGAATTTACCTGTTAGTGCTTGTAATACTTTATACCTTTACGTAGTATAGTAGTATACAAAACAGTATTTTACAAAATTTACAGACATACCTGTAAATGTTGTAAAATACTATTTTTAAAAGGGTAAGTTTGGAGTTTCCGTTCTTCTCCATAAGAAGCTACTTTTCCGAATGGACGGTACAATCAATTATTATTACTTTTAAATTTAAATTTTTTGACGTTCAAAAGTGTAGCTTTATGGCCTAATTGAAATAAAGAATATTCCAATTAAAAAGGCTTTCAGGTGTATGAGATTGTCAGGCGATAATTACACGTGGTTCTCCATCTGTCGTGGTTTATTTTGAACTATTGACCATTATCACTGATAATGTCACAATGTCTGTAATTGTTCAGACCAATTATTCAAATCTGCAGTAAAATAATTAAGCCGTATTAAAAAGGGGCTGTAATTAAGGCACTTAAGGTATTTGAAAAAACTAAACAAATATATAAAAATATTATAAGTAAATATAAATTTCGTTAATGTTTATTTTAAAAACACCTATATTTACAATAGAGTGTAAATAAACATTAATGAAATTTATATTTCCCTGCAAAATTGGCTATAAAATTAAGATATAATTTGAAATATGAATGGTGCTGAAATTAAAATTAACAAAGTTTCCTCAGGCAGCTTTTGTCATTTTCCGGGTCTTATTAAAATGAAACAAGCGTTGAATTTTCAAGTGACAATGACGTGTAAATCTATTCGTCATAATTACTAGAGCTACTTTTACATTTTCCATCTTTGTTTAATTGGTCATTAACAATTTTTTGTGTAAATTACAGCTTATCTCGATTTTTAGGGTTCCGTATCCAAAGGGAAAAAACGGGACACTATTACTAAGACTCCACGAACCGTCTGTCTGTCGGTCTGTCTGTCTGTCTGTCCGTCTGTCACCAGGCTGTATCTCATGACCCGTGGTAGCTAGACAGCTGAAATTTTCACGAATGATGTATTTCTGTTGCCGCTTTAACAACAAATACTAAAAACAGAATAAAATAAATATTTAAGTGGGGCTCCCATACAACAAACGTGATTTTTTTGCCGTTTTTTGCGATAATGGTACAGAACCCTTCGTGCGCGAGTCCGACTCGCACTTGGCCGGTTTTATTTTATGTTAACCTTAACTATGATACACCTCGCCCTTGCCAGTAGGCGTCTAGGTCGTCTCGCCATCTCAAAAATTTACGTCATAGAATTCTTAACTAGTTTTTTTCCGCGGCCTCACTTTCGTAGCCTAAGCCAAAGGAGCTGTGATTTTTCGGGATAAAAAGCACTCTTCAATAGCATAGCATACTATCGGTGAAATATTTTTCTTCTAGAAATTATTTTTTACAGATCGATCAAACACTTTTACAAATCTTTTTAGATTCATTTTTGCCTTTTAATGTTCCTACTGCTGGGACATAGGCCTCCTCTCCGTGAGAGAGGGAATAAGGCGCAGATTCCCTTGAGTAGCTGGTTTTAAAATGAGAATCACGTCTAAACGGCTAGTTGTTTTTTTTTGGAAAAAAAATATGTTATATTAGCCTATTTTTTCAATAATTTGATCTTAGAAAATTTTGAGTTTTATTCGTATAACATAGTGTAAATAATTTCTAAAGTTATGTCTAAATCAGACAAAAACACGACAATCGCACCAAAACCGCTGGGCGTATTTTGATGAAATTGACACCATCTCAAAGACCATTTAATTATCTACATTTTGATCTGAAGGTTTTTTTTAAAGTCATAGAATAATAAGGAAAGTACAAAAAACTGCAAAATTTTGGGTCGCGCGTTTGTTAAACGAGTGCGCGTTTTGTTTCCTCAAGGTCGTTGGCGTTAGTCGTCGTCTTAATCCACCATGCGAGCCCAGTGCGGGTTTGTGGATATCACATATCTTCGAATCTTTTTAGTTTGGTAAAATAAAAAAACTGGCCACTACAAACATTCGTTCACGCAAAAATCTGAATAATAAAATTCTAAATTGAATTTTTACAATGCATTAAGACTGGCCAAATATAAAATCGTAGACGAATAAATGCCATTCGAAATTCAATTTAATATGGTAAAAGCTGACTGTCGAAAATCAAAATCAGCACGGCCATTTTGTGAAGGAATAAAATTATTTTATTGATGTTGAAAATAGAGTTCCGTAAAAGCTTTTTAAGAGCTGTCCCATTAGAGGTGTGGTTTCCATCGCAAAATTTAGATAAATGTAGATACGTTACGCTGCGTTTCCCTTGGCTAATAATAATGTAGCTGAGGTTTAATTAGGTGAACATAATGAGAAGGGCACTTATTTTTCGACAGTCTTGATAAGTTTCTAAACTATTTTACGTTTTAGCTGTGGGCTATGTTTTAGTTGGTGTCTACAACTTGCCTTCATTTTGTTGTAGGTAGGTTTATTTAAATTTATAGGTTTATAATAATAAATGGTTATCATAGAAAATTTTGGACTTTTACCAGTAAGACTTCATAGACCACATATAGCTCACAGCCGACTGTCGACATATGGCTCTGAGACGTGGTCGCTGACAATGGACCTCATCAGAAAGCTTACAGTCACTCAAAGAGCAATGGAGAGCCACGCTTGGAGTATCCTTGAGTGATCGAATCAGAAATGTAGAGATCCACAAGAGAACCAAGGTTACCGACATAGCCGGAAGACCTTGCGCTGGTAGGTATCTTACCAGGTGGACCGATGACCTAGTGAAGATTGCGGGGGATCCGCTGGATGCAGGACGCAGGAGACCGGCCAATGTGGTGACGCTTGGGGGAGGCCTATGTCCAGCAGTGGACGTAATTCGGCTGATATGATGATGACGATGACCGGTAAGACTTGGTAAACCCCGTCTTCGGGATTTTACAGTAACATATAAAAAAATAAAAAAATATTATAGAACTGTTCTTACATACAGCGAAAAGGTTATGAAAGCCATTTCAAAAATGCAATTTCGCCAAAATACTAATAAATCATCAGACAAAACTGTAACTAAAATTAACTAAAGCTTCTGAGCCTATTTATTACGTCAAAGAACCGGCTTCCATTTTAAATTCTAGGATTACTACAGGCCTAGACCACATAGTGTTCCATACTGTATAAAACGGACCCAGTATTAATATTTGTACGGAACCCCTGATTACTAAATTATTTTTGAAAGGCTTCGGGGAATGTAAAGGCTAGCTTAATCCATGTTATGCTAATTTAAGTTTTAATATGAGTGGACGTAAGTTTGAAAGAGAATAAGCTAGTCTGTTATGTATTTCTCGTAAGGGAACTAAAGTGTATACCTAGAAGTCAGATTCCGATTTAAATAATAAACACGCGTCGATGATTCTGCAATCCAAATCCTATTTAATAATATATATGTGAAAGTTTGGATGTATGGACGGATGGATGTTTGTTACCCAATCACTTTTTTTATAATGTTCCATCAGGATATTAAAATACTTTTCACGCGGGCAGAGCCGCGGGTAGAAGCTACTACATACTAACGTTGTCACCTGTCATGCTTTCTCTATATGCTTATCTATACTATAATCTATACTTCTATACTAAAGATATTATAAAGAGGAAAGATTTTTTTGTTTGTTTGTTTGTACCGAATAGGCTCCGAAACAACTGGACCGACTACATTATTCCTGAGTGACATAGGCTATTTTTTAATCCCGAAAATGCGTCCTGTGGGGTGGTCCACGGGAGCGAAGCCGCGGGCAACAGCTAGTAATATTATAAAGAGGAAATATTTTTTTGTTTGTTTGTTTGTACCGGATAGGCTACGAAACTACTGGACTGATTAAAAAAAAACTTTCACCAATAGAAAGCTACATTATTCCTGAGTGACATAGGCTAATTTTTATCCCGAAAACGGGTCCTGTGGGGTTGTCCACGTGAGCGAAGCCGCGGGGAACAGCTAGTCTCTAATAAAATAAATATCTAACTAAGGCTTCGAGTCCGTTTCTGTACCTTTTGGGATGCAGGATGCTTTAAATAATAAATGATCAACTCAATTTTACCATTGTCATCAGTCTTACAGACGAATTGGTATACCGGTACTTATTATAGCAATTGCTACTTAGCCTCTTTTTATCAAATACATCAGTAATTTCTACATCAATATTTGTGAGTTGACACTGTGCCCTCATACTTGGCCCAACATGCTTGAAACAAACATTGGCCCAACATGCTTGCAACAAACATTGGCCCAACATCGTAAAATGAAAAAAGCGTGACCTTACTTAAACAGTCAGTTATTGAGCACAAGTAGTTAACGTTAATTAAGGAAAACAAGTTTGTGAAGACAGATCATTAATTTTTACCATTTTCTAAGTTTATTATTTTTGTTTGACGTGGAAGTTGTAAGTATAGGATACCTTTCTTTGCTGTGAGGATCCATAAAGAGGGGGTTGAAATAACTACAGGAAAGCCTATCAGTATTAAGGTCAGACCGCACTAGGCGTAACTGCGCGTCAGCGGAGCGACGCGAGAAAATATATTGTATGAGATAAAGTGTCGCGTCGCGTAGTTCCGCTGCCGCGTAGTGCGGTTTATCTTATACAATATCATACAAAGTATATTTGTTCATGTCGCGTCTCGTCGCTCCGCTAACGCGTAGTGCCGTTTGATCTTTAAATATGTTTTCTTTCTTTTACTGAGAGGGGTTTAAAAGAAGAGGGTTGAAGGCAAAAGCAAAGGCAGTGATACCATGGTGAAATTTTGGAGAGCTTTACCTCAATAAAGTGCCAAGTGACGTGATAATAAAAAAAAAAACCGGCCAAGTGCGAGTCGGACTCGCGCACGAAGGGTTCCGTACTTGGTAAACTCCGGTTTACGATTTACGACGTATTAAAAAAACTACTTACTAGATCTCGAATCAAACCAATTGTTGGTGGAAGTTTACTTGGTTAATGTACATCATATATTTTTTTTTAGTTTTATCAATATCTTATTTTAGGAGTTACAGGGGGGGGGGACACATTTTACCACTTTCGAAGTGTCTCTCGCGCAAACTATTCAGTTTAGAAAAAAAAATATTAGAAACCTCAATATCATTTTTGAAGACAAGTATGGTGTTGACGAAAAAAAACAGTTTTAGTTTCAGTTTTAAGTATGGGGAACCCCCAAAATTTATTGTTTTTTTTTCTATTTTTGTGTGAAAATTTTAATGCGGTTCACAGCATACATCTACTTACCAAGTTTCAACAGGATAGTTCTCATAGTTTCGGAAAAAGTGGCTGTGACATACAGACGGACAGACAGACATGACGAAATCATAAGGGTTCCGTTTTTTGCCATTTGGCTACGGAACCCTAAAAACCACTGAGGAGAATAATCACGTGACACATCGGTAGCGGTAGAATTTTGACAATCGTTATTGCTGATATAACGTCATCGTCACTTTGTCTAAAATCTCCGTCACGAGAAGCTATTCCAGTACCACAAAACATCAGACGACAGCGCTTTATATCGCTAAAATATAACCCGACCAAGTGTAATTGCTCGTTCGTTTCGTATTACACGTATTTTACTTGTGAGTTGATTGAATTTGAGATTATTTCTAGCTGATTAAATTGTCGCTACGTAACTTAGTAGAATTCTTTATTTACAAAATTTACATCTCCTCGTGACGGGGACTATAAAGGCCCTTTAGAAGAAATTTAATGTAGAGATTTACCAACATTAAAATGAAACGGATTCATCTTTCAACATTGTTTTTTTTATTATTTTAGCTTACATGAACATCGACATTGAAAAATAAGCTTAACATAGCTTACCTATTACACTCCAAAGTAAAAACAAATTCTGTCACTCGAGCTTTATATTAAAGCTAGGTGAAACTGAAAGGTGTCATCATAATTATAAAAACTGCTTCTGTTTGAATGGGAATTACATTTTTTTTGAGTATTTTTTATGATTTTCTTGGAGAAGGTTGCTCATATATATGGGCAGAAGCAATTCTTAAAATATGCTCACACCTTTCCGTAACACCCAGTCTCGTCCTAGGCGACCACTGAAAATCAGCGCCGTGCTTTGGGTCCTCCACGGCACAACATTATGCTGAGTGGAAGCCTTCTTGCCACAGCCACGACATCTGTTTTTACTTATTCATCATCTTACAAGGTCTTCAAAGAACAATGGCGAAATCTTAGCATAAATTTGAGCGTCTGAAACTTAGTGATATATGAAATAAATTCCATTAATTGACTACGTTATTTCAAAGCATAACATTAACGGATTCATAACGCATAAAAAAACATTTTAAGTGAAAGATATTTGACTTTTTCTCTTTTTTTCTATTTTTTTTTTCTTCTTTGACTTTTTTTTTAACTCTCATTAGCTTAGTGTTACCATTTTATACTTATTCTGCCAAGTGACTAGTAGTGACTGTAGTACGTATATCATTTTTGTCTTTGTTATTATAATAAAACAGAGTAAATAGATTAACAATATAGTCTATGTCTAAGTGTAGGTGTCCTTGCAAGTAGGTAAGAATACTGTAGTGTAGTAGAAATAAATGAATTACGTACTTTCAATTAATGATAGGCAAAAATACTAGTTTCCAAGTCAAAAAAAATGTGGCTTGGTTGTTGACGACGACCTTTTGATACACGTCAAAGTCGCTTAATAAATAAATATATCGTACTCTTTCCAAAGAGTGTATTTCACATTTCATGCTGAAATAACTAGGAAAGGGAAATACTAATGCGATATTGCCCTTTTACGTTCACGAAATTGTAATAATATTTCCAATTAAACACATTATTAAAAGTTACCCAGACATAACCTACAAAAGTTCATGACTGAATATCTATTATTTTCGGCATTCTTGAACAAAAATTCTTGTACAAACTAATTCAGAAGATGACCCTGAATTAAACCTGAATTTTCATTTAGAGTCGTAGGAATTTAATCTCAGCTAAAACAATGTTTGGATTTCTGCCATTGTCCTTTTGTACTTTATTTTAATCTTACTTTTCACTAACATAATTTAAGTACTTACTAATACTATCGTTAAGGGTTTAATTCGAGGTAAAATCAAAAACATTTATGTCTTTTTTGTGGCGAATAAACACTTTTCTTTCTTTCTTTTCTTTCTATAATCATATTTAAATTAGATTTTCTTAATCTCATATTCTCAAAGTAAATAGGACCAATAAATTCAGCAATAACTCGAAATCTTTACGATAATTTAATCTGTGATGTTTTGACAGAAAATAAACAGAACAAACCGACCATAAATTCAAACTCCAATCAAACCAATTTGAGGTCCAAAGGAGTTTATTTTTGGTATTAATAAAAATGTCACAAACACTGTGGACGGGTCTGAAAGTAACGGAGTTATGAAAATATTTTTATTTCTTCGGTCCGTGGTCCCTTTTTATCCGACTGCTGGCAAAGGAGGGTTATGTGTTTTTTATTTGTTTTGTGCATGCATTTCATTGGTCTTTATGGATTGTTGAAACATGTGTTTTACAAGAAAAATATATTGTATTTTTCCTATTAAATCGCATGTGCTTGAAATTGAGGTCTGCGAATAAAAACGTTTTCGTTTACACAGTCCCCGGCAAATATTGTGGTTGAAGAATCATACTATTTTTCTCTAACAATCAACGATACTGTTTTGTGGTTCTAGTATATTATAGCTTAAACAGCCTATTGACGTTCCAACTGCTACGCGGTCCCAAGAATATAATCTATATACTTATATATAAAGCTGAAGAGTTTGTTTGTCAGGAACTACTGGTTGGAATTGAAAAATTATTTTGTGTTGGATACTAGATTTATCGAGGAAGGTTGTTGGCTATATAACATCACGCTACGACCAATAGGAGCCGAGCATACATGAAAAATGTTGCAAAAACAGGAAAAAATATTCCTTTTTGAAAGCTTCCGTTGCGTGTGCTGCGTAAGCGGTTAAAGTAACGCAACATTCATGTATGTAGGGTAGGTAGGGTAGGGTAGGTAGGTAGCCAGTTGAAATTAGCAAAGCCGCGTGGGACAGCTAGTATACAAATAAAAGATCAAGGTTTTAGGAACATTTGTTTGTTTCTTTTTATGCGTCGTCATTTACAAACCCTTATCCTGTTGAATTTGGGGTCGTCGCAACATATCTATTAATCATCATTAATCCCCCAGATATCCCCGTTATTTATTTCTAGCCATATAATCTCTCTCACAGTCGAACCGTCAGTTTTGTGGGCTCCCCACTTCATAAGGACACCCATACTTATTAATTTCTCATTAACCTATATTGTCTTAAACTCCCAATGCTGGGCAAAGGTGTCCTCATAGCCTTCAAATTTGCCCGGTGTTTCGCCTTCTCCAACCAATCTATGCCGCCATGCCAGCGTTTCCTTGGCTTCCAAGCCCGTCTTCTGGCTGCGTGGTGCATTCTGCATATATTTCTCAAGATTTGCCTAAGGGATAGAGCGTTATGTATTGGGTATCAAGCTCAGCAACCGAAAACGTAATACTGCGATATACTCCAAAACAGGAATCGCCTATATAGGCAACATGTTTTTTCATGAATTTTTCATGTTGTGAAGCCTTTTCTTAACTAAGTATAGCAGAGTCGACTTCCAGTCTAAGTCAGTCTTCGGATGCAACTGAATACCAGTATGTTGTTTACTGTTTTATTTCTTTGTTTATGTCAATAAGTATTTGTCAATTACATAATATCTAACTCCAAAACCCGGTTGACCTCAGGGTAACAATATTAGGGATACATTGGGACAACTGTATTAGCTCAGTGGTTCTGTGCTTTCTTCGATAGTACCCTTTACTTCGATTCGGTCCGGGTTGAGTAAATATTTGTATGGGACGCACTGAGACATTTTTTGTGATATCTTTTATGATTTCAGGTTGATTTGTGTATAAAAAGCATACTTAAAAAACAGATAAACTTATTTAAGAAAAAAAATCTTACGGTCTTGATGACGAATCTTAAAATCTGAAATACTTTGTAAGATTCATCAATGAAGTTGCATAGCTTTAATAAGGTCCTCTCACGTTATACAACGTTACTTTATATATGTCACTATATTAGACTTGCCACACCAAAACAAAACTAAAAATGTACACGCTTGAAATACTGAAAAATTGTGGTGCTTAGGAACAGAAATTGGAACCACGGCGCGGTGCCACGGCAATATTGAAAAGTATAAAACTGCTCCCAAATAAACACAAGTACGAAGTGCCTTAAGGCGCCTCCCCGAGCAAAACGCCGCGCTATAGTCGTTTTTGTGCAGTTTTTAAGAGCTATCTACTCTTTATTTAAAGTGAAATATCAATTAATAAAAATACATAAAATTTCTAAATAATGTTGATACTAAAATGGTAGTACACTTTTTTTTTTTAAAGAGGTATATGTGTCACTAATCTCCTTCCAACAAAACCATAAAAATGTGAAATAATTATTGATAGCATGCATCTTCTCGTAAAGTGTTCATTAATTATTTTTTATACTAATACTAATGGATAGACAATTTGATAACGAACATTTTGTAACTTTTATTTTTTTCAAAAGACCAATATTCGATTTTATAAAGATTTAATTCTAAAATCTGGGCATATTCACTACCATAATTCATGCGCCACCAGTGCCGCTAGGCCAATAGGAATGCTCATATCTCATGCTGATTTTTGGTCAGGGTACGGCCTTAATAAGATGAATGAATGAAGAATGCAATAAGAAAAGTGCTATTGGACACATTCTTAGTAAACACTATTTAATAGTTTAGGTTATAATTAAATTACTTATGTCTATGTGCAAGGTGCGCTACTTTGACAAAGCTGTCAACCACAGCAACCCCCTAATTCAAGCGGCCTCCCGCTATGAACTTTCCCAAATCTCCAAGATTCGCCGACCAAGGCTCGCCCTCTCCACCCCCGATGACGCCACTACCCTGCTCCAAGAGAGCAAGAAAGAAACCAGCACAATTAGAATACACAGACCGCCTTCGATCCGTCCTCGCCGCCGAGGCCCGTCGCGACGTCCCCGCCAAGATATACAAGCCAGCCCGCGCAATGCTGTGCCGTAGTTAAATTCTAGTTAGTTATTTGGAGTTTCTTGTCCGTTCTTCTCCACGTAGGCTTATTCCGAACGGATGGTAGAATCACTTTATTAAGATCCAGCCATAGTTGTCCCCCCAGCGACGCCCTGAGCCGAGGTTCGACCCCACAGGGGGTAGCCCTCAGCGTTGTCGCTTAGGATTAGAAATTTGTGCCTGGCTGGAGGCTATATAGCTTAGTCTCCACAGGGAAGCCCGGATAAGTAGTTGTCAGTCACTTTGACCGAACTACGAGACGCCCAGTAGAAAAAAAAAAAAAAAAAAAAAATGTGCAAGGTGTTTTCTTTTTCCGGACTTAAATCAAAATGTAAAAGGAGCCAATTTCATAATGCTCATAAAAGTGAGTAGCCTTGCCACAAGCCAACCATTTGCGAGAGCAAAATTCATAATATTTACGAGTCTATGTAGGCGTATCCGAAGTCATTATGAAATCTAAACACTGTTAATTACAATTTATTATGCTTACGTTTAAAAATACTCCTTTAATAATGTGAAACGTTTGGTCATAGATTATTGAAACTGTGTAGAAGCGAAATTCCTGCCGTTTGATTGTAAGAACATCATTACTATACTGCCGAAATAAATATCTAAAGCCGGCTAACGACATTGCGAGATTGCCTCGCAGAGTGGAGACGCGTTTGCCTCGCGAGCAAATTTGATCGTGGCCGCGCGAGAGCGTGACTCGCGTGATTCGACCGATTCACTGCCGGAAATTTGGCAGTGCTCAAAGGGCGCTCAATATGAGCTGCTCAGTTGCAAGAGACGCATGTGAATTGCCTTGTAGCTCTCGTCATGGAAGACAGAGAAGAACTTCGTAATCTCGTATACTGACGCCTCGTAGGCTCGGCGTGGCTCGTGTTGACTGTGTAGGCGGAAGCTAAGCGCACCGCGAGGCTGTCTCTCGACTGCCTGCTCAATGCGCGCCCCAGATGAGCAGCCTTGCGAGGCAGCCACGCGATATCGATACCCATCTTAACAAATCAGCATATTGTCAACAGCTGAACATAGGTCTCTCCCAAGTTCAACCCAACACGCGGTTTTCTCCCTACGCATCCAGTCTTTCCCAGTCATCATTTTACGGCTGGAAGCTTTCTAAATCATATCTAATTCTAATCATAGTACAATACCCATTAAATTCGCTTGTTCTATCGGCCAGCAACAATTGTTAATTGAGGGGCACTGAAGCTGGCGACCCATCTGATGTTAAGTGGCTGGCTCCCCACGTATGCATAAGGAATGCAACTCCAAAGGTAATTTAAGCTCAGTATCAGCACATCTGCTAGATACAAAGCTGAAATATCTCATGAGCCTGTACACCACTTACGTACCCTTCATATCGGTGCACAAACTCTGCATGGTAGCACAAATAGTGGTAACACATGGTAATCCTCCACACCGCATTTCGGCAATCTCAGCGATGACTATATAGTGTTTGCAAACACAGGTGCACTCTAATTCTTCACTCTCATAGTTCGATTGGGACGGCGATCCGATACGACCCGGAGAAAAATCAGGTGTAACGTGCTTTCCGAGGGAGTTAATGTTATATAACTTCCAAACTCCGGGTTGCTATTGAGAAATTTCTAATGGACAACCCCAATATCACTTAATGACCGACCTGGGACCCGGTCGTAACCAGGACCTCACGCTCAGCAGTCGCAATTGCTACCGCGACACTAACGAGGCAGCAATTGTGGCATAAATAAAACCACATGGTGCGTCCACACGACACAGATTTTCAACAACTTCTATAGAATCTTGCCTGTGCAACACAGCAGTACAGAAAAATGTCGGTGTCAATGTATATGCCAAGAAGCTGGGGATCCTTGCAAAGGTGAGAAGGTACTTCACGCCAGAACAGCTGCTCGGCTTGTATCAAGCGCAAGTTCGATCATGCATTACTGCAGTACTGTTCTCATCTCTGGGACGGATCTGCCAAATAGCAACTTGATGCAATAGAGTCGATTGAAAAGCGGGCCAAGAGGCTCATCGGCGATGAGGCACTGGTTAAGTCTAAGCTCCAGAGCCTTGAACATCGTCGCCGAGTTGCCAGCTTGTCGGTTTTTTATCGGTTACATTTCGGGGAGTGTGCGATGGAATTACATAATCTAATTCCGCCCAGCCCGTTTCATCATCGGACTACCAGACGTACGGCGATGCGCCATCGGTACATGGTGGACATCTCACCCATACGCACTAAACGTTTTGAGAATAATTTTATTATGCGTACAGCTAAGGAGTGGAATTCCCTGCCGGAGTCTGTGTTTCCCCATAGCTACAACCTAGGGGCTTTAAGTCAAGAGTGAATAGGTTACTTCTAGGCAAGCGTGCTCCATCATCGACCACATCATCGCTTACCATCAGGTAAGATGATGGTCAAGCGCGAGCCTATATAAGATAAAAAAAAAATATCAAGTCTGTGCAAAGTTTGTGAAGTGTGGACGCACCATCAATCTCACTTCTACACATTTTTAATCTATGGCTCAGTCTTTGAAATTGAATCGTTCGTATAATTTTAATGAAAGCTAAACACTCGCTCGTAATGAAACGGCTTGTTGTGCTCTCTCACTCTGGATAGAATAACTTTTAAAGGTACGCTCACAATGGTGGATGGAGTTGCTTATGATTGTAACTGGATTTTATTTTATGAACATTGATGTGATAAATATATATCATTTTTAAAGGACTACTTGTTTTAACCATGGCCCAAAATTGTGCTGTTAGTAATAAGCGTCGTAAAAGTTTGTTATAAATTTCATTCTATTGATCTTTCTACGTTTAATGAACCTATTCACGTTACCTGCTGCTGCTATTTTCAGTCGGCTATGAACTTGTACCTTAAGTTGCCTCCAAGACTGATTTAAGTAAAAGTAAAAGTAACTAAGTATAAATGGGCTTATTAGGGCTTCGGGCAAATATTTTAATAAATATGAATAAGCCTCGTAAATATCGAATTGGAAAGAAAACTGTAGTAACGAAGTGAATTAAAAAAAAAAAAGGCCGAACCCTGACCAAAAAATCAGCATGAGATATGAGCATTCCTATTGGCCTAGCGGCACTGTTGGCGCATGAATAACGGTAGTGAATACGCCCAGATTTTAGAATAAAATCTTTATAAAATCGAATATTGGTCTTTTGAAAAAAACAAAACTTACAAAATGTTCGTTATCAAATTGTCTATCCATTAGTGTTAGAATAAAAAATAATGAATGAACACTTTACGAGGAGATGCATGCTATCAATAATTATTTAAAATTTTTATGGTTTTGTTGGAAGGAGATTAGTGAAACATATAACTCTTTAAAAAAAAGTGTACTACAATTTTAGAATCAACATTATGTAGAAATTTAATGTATTTTTAATAATTGATATTTCTTTTTAAATAAAGAGTTAAGTTAGCTCTTAAAAACTGCACACAATTCGACTAGCGCGGCGTTTTGCTCGGGGAGGCGCCTTAATGCTACACACACTCAAATCAATCAAAATCAGCTTTGCCTTTCAAGTTATAACTGAAACGTTTACAATATTCAAATTCAAATGTATTTATTTGTGACATACAGGTAAATGATGATATGTATATGGCAATATCGTAGCATTATTCAAAAATAATATACTTTGACAAGAAAATTGAGTTACACTAACGAATGAAGTCATACAAAATAACAATTTATCTTAAGATTAATGTAACACTCACTGTACAATATAAATAAATTAATGTCAAACTCTATAATATAATTAGTTAAAGTCTGTTAAACTTAACAGATTTAGTCGGACTATTTATCACAATTACGTGGTTTGCATGGACTAACTTTGTCTGAAAATGCTGAACAAAATATTCACCCCGAAGTGATTAATAAAAGTTGTTTAATTTAGAGTAAAAAGGTCAAATAGTGTTAAGGTTGTAATTAGTATATGAGTTGAAAAATGTATAGGCCAATGGACATGGCTAAATAAAGTATGGACGACTGCCCTAGCAATGTATAAACATTTTAACTAGTAATATGTAATGCTGAATAGCTGAATATTAGTATTTCGTATGAAAAAGTTACTGGAACTTTTTACATCGTCACAATCCTGAAAATAATATCGTAGAAACTTCTACATACTTAGGTATACAAACTTGTAAAATAATAAGATTTTGCTATGATACTTTATTAAGGCGTTTAGAGGAGCTCGTGGTTTAATAATAACAGCCGCACAGGTCGATCTTCAAGGTTAAGCAACGCTAGCCGAGGTCATTCCGTGGTTCCTTCGTTCCTTGGAAAGCTTTTTAAGCCGTTGGTCCCAGCTGTCATTTAAAGATCTGACATTTGTGGCTACACCACAGTTTATGCATCTCATGATGAATCAATACGCAATTGAAACTTAAGGCCATACTAGTTGGCTCTATATTAATTCATAATACCCGGCGAAAGGAACTTCGTTCAAAGTGAGTCCCCACGACTCCCCCAATATGTAATTTTTTTATTTGGTTCTAATCGAATCAAGTGTAATCTACAAGTGCCGTTTCTTGCCAGTTTTTTCGAATAATTTCTAGAAAACAGATAATTGCAATTAAAGAAATCAACATCTAAGGTTCTATCTCTAAGGTTTTGAGGTGTATAGCGAGAGGTACAAAAATAAATAATAATAAATACTGTTCGTTTCAATTTACGCAAATGTCTTTAAAAGTAGGTTTATTGACTACAATTTTTCGTAAAACGTGTCAAACAAAAACATGAAAACACTTTTAATTATTTGATTAATTCGCGAAAGTTCTAGAAGAATAATAAAACTGTAATAATTCATTAATGAATATTTGAATGTTACGAGCTAGTGAAGAATTTCTATTCATGCTAAAGGCAGTTATTTAGCCATGTCCTTTAACAAGAATAGATAAATTGCTGAAAATTTAACATAAGTTACCCAGAACAAAAGGTGTCAGTATCCGTAATTGTTACGAAAAGTCAAGTGTGATTCGATGTCAGCTATGGCGATCGTCAAACTGCCATAATTTAAAGGGTTAATAACATGACATTTAGACATCGTTAGACATTCCAATACATTTTTGTCATTCTTCATATTGCTAACGCCACGCTTCTGATGATAGAATGTCATTTGTCTAGGTCCCAAGATTTAAGTAAAGGTGTAGATGATCGAACTATGCCGTGGTCGAATCTTGCCGTGGTAGAACTATGTCGTGGTCGAAGAATGCCGTGGTCGAACCTGGCCGTGGTCGAACCATGAATTAGTGACCATGCATCCATTCCATATCGAGAATCCTCCGTACCTCGGAAAGCATGTTAAGCTGTTGGTCCTGGCTGTCATTTGGATATGTTTGGCAGTCGTTACGGTAGTCAGAAGCCTTACATACTGACATTAGCCTTGCTGCTACCCAGTTTTTTAGTTGTGGACGTCAGACATGCAGTCCTTTTCAGGGTTCCGTGCCCTAAGTGTAAAAACGGGACCCTATTACTAAGACTCCACTGCCGTCTGTATGTCTATCACCAGGCTGTATCTCATGAACCGTGATAGTTAGACAGTTGAAATTTTCACAGATGATGTATTTCTGTTGCCTCTATAACAGCAAATACTAAAAACCGACCATGTGCGAGTCGGACACGCGCATTATCGCAAAAAATAGCAAGAAAATCACCCTTGTTGTATGGGAGCCCCACTTAAATACTTATTTTATTCTGTTTTTAGTATTGTTATAGCGGCAACAGAAATATATCATCTGTGTATATTTTAACTGTCTAGCTATCACGGTTCATGAGATACAGCATGGTGACAGACAGGCAGACAGACGGACCGCGGAGTCTTAGTAATAGGGTCCCGTTTTACCCTTTGGGTACGGAACCCTAAAAACAGAATGAAATAAATATTTAAGTGGGTATCCATACAACAAACGTGATTTTTTGCCGATTTTTTGCGATACGATATGAACCCTATTTCTATATTTTTTTATAAGATACTGGTACTCAGCTGCATGCAGTCCTACTAGAAACCAACACCAGCATAATTAGAAAAAAGGTTAGGCAGATTGAATAAACCAACACACTGCATACACCACCTCTTCAAAGACAGAGAACGAGCAATCATCGACAAAAAAATTTTGACGCATATTTTTTTCAGCAACCGTATAAAAATAATACAAAATATAAATCGAATTTCACCATGATAGTGACATAACATAAAGAGGAAAAGTTCAGAGGGTTATGGGCTTGTGTAACCAACCATTAGACACCCATGTCAAGTTTGCGTGACTCTGCGTCATTCGGCTGAAAACGCACTATGCGTGGCTTAAGCCCGGATATACGTTTACTATGAGGCAATTTATATTTGAGTCCATCCCATAATAATGACAAAAATGTCGCTTGTTATGACTGAAATATCGTGTGTTTGAATACGACTTCTTTGAATTAAATATTTTGTTTAAATACATAGCAATAAGCCAGAGCCATCCATTTGAGCTGCAGTTCTGAGCTCAAATGGATGCCAGTTCGGCAGAGGAGCAATTTGCGGGCCTTGACCACGCTTTTCTCTCTTCTCAAATCTCATACCTCACTTTCAATATCTGTGTACTTCACACTCTAGGAATCTGCGTTCATCTAACAATCTTCTCTTGCTTTGTCCATCTCATACTTCTGATTTTATTCATTCTTCCTTTCACATTCAGTCCATTCTTCTCTGGAATGCGCTTCCTCTCGATATCAGGAAGGCCACCAGTCTGTATGCATTTAAGCGGAGGTTACGGAATAATTTTCTACACGATTAGCAGAGTCGTCTCAATAAAACTCCTTTCTATTACTTAATATATATATATTTATGGTATTTATTATAGTAAACATATAAGTATGTTTATTTTAGCTATATATATCTACTATTGTACCCATTATACTTGAATATCTTTTTTTAATGCACCTGCCATGTTATCTCTTCACCGCCCATGGTTGACTGGTAGAGAATGCCTCAGGCATTAAGTCCGCCTATGTACCTTTATGTTGCATGAAGTTTTAATAAATAAATAATAAATACAATAAGTTCACCACGTTCATAATATCGTTAATGAAATGATTTTTATGACTATTATTTGCGCGTGGCTTTGTCCGCTTGAGAAGTATTTTATAATGCCACTACCAGGATGAGAAGTATCCTATGTCCCAATCCACCTATCGTGGCAAGTTTCATCAAAAGAGTTTTGCAGTTTAGATGTGAATAAAAATGTAACCAACAAGCAGACCGACAGACATACTGACACATTTATAATACTTGTATGGATTTTTGTATCCCACCTACCAGCGTTTACCCCGTTATCACAATGTCACCATACCTTAATCAGTATGTCTATATGCATTTTACAGGAACTACTCGACTTCTTTACAAATACAAATATACCGAGTTTCCTCCGCGCCTCGGAAAGCACGTTAAGCCGTTGGTCCCGGCAGTCATTTGATTATCTTTGTCAGTCGTTACGGGTAGTAGCTTGAGATCTGACACCAGTCTTGCCAAGGGATACCCAGTTTCTGAGTTGTGGAGGTCAGATGGGCAGTCGCTCCATGTAAAACACTGGTACTTAGCTGAATCCGGTAAGACTGGAAGCCGACCCCAATATAGTTGGGAAAAAGGCTAGGTAGATGATGATGACTCGACTTCTTTACAATATGACAGAAATTGCCCTGCTTTCATAATGTGGCAATACCTAAACCTATTTAATTGCTTTTTGTTTATAGTTAGGGGCTGCATTATGGGCGGTCTTGCACTTAACACCGCTTACGACCGGGGTTGCCATATAACAGGCACTTAAAATATTTCGATGGCATTTTATGTCTCTGTTTACAGCCCACAATTGTTTTAGTAAATAACAAAGTACCTATGCGGATGGTGTAAAAGTGGCAAACTATGGCATACAGGTTCCCTGGGGTGGTCTCGGCGTACAGTGTGTTCTGGTGCGCCGGTGATGGGGGGTACTCCCCAGAGGAGGGTCCGGTGACGGACAGCCGCGGCGGCTTCGCGGAGAGTGCTAACGCGTGCCCGTGTTCCCGCCATAAGCGGCACTGGAGGACACCGTGGAGTTTTAGTGGGTTAGAGTCCCACATAACTGCACTATCTCCCCGTGGTAGTGCAGCATGCATGAGCATTTCGCCACGCAAAAAAAAAGGTAGACAATTATTAGCATTTCAAAATGCCAACGTTACTTTGAAAATAATTGCTGGAAAATCTGTAGATTGCTTTTCAGTGGTTTTAAACGTAAAGTTCAATTAGTTTAACGAGAATTGGACTTACGGTCTAGTCGTCGCGAGTCATCATCATCATCATATCAGTCGACATAGGTCCACTGATGGACATAGGCCTCCCCCAAGTGTCGCCACATTGACCGGTCCCGTGCGTCTCGTATCCAATACACACATCCCCACAACCTTCACCAGGTCATCGGTCCACCGGGTGGAAAGCCTTCCAACGCAACGTCTTCGACCTTTCGGCCCAATCGGCCATCCTTTCTGCGAGCAATGTGCCCTGCCCACTGCCACTTAAGCTTGGCAATTCTTCGGGCTATGTTGGTAACCCTGGTTGTCTTGTGGATCTCTACATTTCTGATTCGATCACGTAAAGAAACTCCAAACATAGCTCTCTCCATTGCCCTTTTGGTGACTGTAAGCTTTCTAATAAGGCCCATTGTGAGTGACCACGTCTCAGAGCCATAGGTCATCACTGGCAGCACACACTGGTCATAGAATTTCATCTTGAGACACTGTGGTATTTCATAAATATAGATAAAATAAACTTGCCCCGTTGATCTAGTCGTCGCAAGTGACATAACTGAACTTGAAGTAGAATAGAATAGAATGTATATTTTAATGTACACAAAAAAAAGTAATAACTCATATATTTTTCAACAACTTAATACTATGGGTACAAATGCGGTCTTATCGCTATAAGTTTTTAAACTGTCATGGTCACTAACATTAACATTAGAAGCGGGATATTTACCATGTTCACTGTTTGTTGCGAGTTTCCGATATTTCACTAACAAAAACAAAATAAAACCGCTAATAGCCGGCGCGGGGTTATTGTCCGCCGATAATATCCCGCTTCTAATATTAATGTTGGTCTTATCGCTGACAGCGATATCTACCAGACAACCTTTGGAAGTACTGGATTCGAGTGCCAGAGGCGCTAGACAATAGATTATATTATCGAAAGCTTGGCGATAGCGAAAACGTCAAAAAATTATGGCCATGACAAATATCACGTGTATATCGAAATATCACGTGATCAATCCCTGACATTTTGGCTAAGCATTTTGGCATTTCGACCATTGCCTTCGCCGACGTCGAATGTCACTTCTCTAGAGTCGCAGGTAAGGTTAAGTGTTACTTAGTGAGTATTTTCATCTGGAATTTCTCAGCAAAGCCCGGAGTCTAGATTTTTGCTTGATTGTTGGCAATACCATCTTCCATTTAATTCATTGCATACGACTTAAACATAACGGGCTCGCCTTTCTACATGAATTTTGTTATCAATTTGTTTTTCAAGCTTAAGCAAAACGACGTACATATATATATATATATATATATGTGTCGCTTTGTGACAATTAAACACTTTTTTTTCTTTCTTCTACTACGAAATGTCTTGGTGTACAATAAAGAATTAAGAAGAATTACGAAATGTGGCCCTCTGCATGACCATTCAGGGAATATAGACGTTATTACGTTGTAAAAATAGACTGCGCACCAATAAATTCAAAAGCCATTTTTAACTGCAATGGATCTAAATCGGTGACTCATTCACACAATGAGTACTCAGTTCCAATTATTTAAAGCTGTAAATAAATCCTAACGATTTAAATGTAGCCAATCTGTTATGGAGTCACTCGATCGTGGATAAGCGCCGTCAATTTCTATTTAGTCTGTGGTTTTTAACGGGCAGATATACGACTGGTAATGTTTTTAAGATGTACATCAGTATCTTAGGTTACTGAAAAAAACAAAATTATAAGTATTAGACAATTTCCATAATAAATTGATATGTGAAAACTGTATGTTTTAAACATAGTGTAAAGTTAAGGCTGACGCCGATAAAATAACGACAATATTACCAAATCTATACTATATATATTATTATTATTAATGTTATAAAGCTGAAGAGTTTGTTTGATTGTTTGAACGCGCTAATCTCAGGAACTACTCGTTGGAATTGTAAAATTATTTTTGTGTTGGATAGTTCATTTATCGAGGAAGGCTATAGGCTATATAACATCACACTACGACCGTTTTTTTTTTTAGGATCGGAGCATAAATGAAAAATATTGCAAAAACGGGAAAAATATTCCTTTTTAAGAACTTCCGTTGCGTGCGCTGCGTAAGCAGTTAAAATTACGCAACATTATGTATATAGGGTAGGTAGGGTAGGGTAGGTAGCCAGATGAGGGGAGCGAAGCCACTTGGGACAGCTAGTTTTTTATAAATTTTCACCACCTCAAAGACAATTTTAGTATCTGTATTTGGTATACGTTTTTTTTAAATATAAATTAGAAGTACGCGGGTTTTTTTTTTTCGACAATTTTTTTTATCGCACGGAAGTGCGTGTCTTTTACTGGTTATTGACACTTATCGTCCCCTTAATTTAAAAGCCATTTAACATAGCATCAGTATACATACTATACAAATAAAAATAAATCCTATCAATTTATCTGTAATCACCACAGAGCACTCTTGGTATGTAATAAATGGACACCCGTCAATGGACCGTTCTCGGCAGCCGTTGTTTAACATTTAATATTGTCCCGTGCCGCTATTATATATAGTATATATATTATATTTTATTGTGTTACCCACGTCCGTGTGTCACTAGCGGGGTGCCAACTGAAAACCAGCGCTGGGTGTCTGACGCCCAGCAAATGCTTAGTTGGTAACCCTTTCGGTATGGGCACGTTCAGCGCAAACTGTCTTTGTACTTCTGTTTTGTCTTTTACTCCATGTTTGTTGCTGTTGTGTTGTGCCTGTGTCGAATAAATATTTTTCTATTCTATTCTATTACTTAACTCAACCTTCTCCAATTAACTGTAGCCAATCTCTTACACTATTCACTGTATCGTGCAAGAGCATTGTGTTCTATTTCGTCTATGCTGTGTTCTATTTCGTCTATGCTGTGTTCTATTTCGTCTATGCTGTATTCTATTTCGTCTGTCGTGTGCTTAACACGATGTGCAGCTAGAATCAGGCATACGAACTGATTGGCATCCGTGGCACAAAAGGGAAATCTGTGCCTGGAATTTAGTGAAGCGTTTGAAGCGAGATAGTCTGTTGTATGTTTGAAACTTGTAACTTAGATGATAGCAGTTTGACTGATACAGGATGACACAATAGAGGTTGTATGGTTACGGTGTTCAGTGTTGTCAAGGACTTGGAGTTCCATAGATTGTGGTAATTTCAGTATGTGATTCCATCATTTTTTTTTATTTTTTTTTATTTTAATTTCGTATCTATATCTACGTAACAATACCTAGTAGCTTGTGGCCATTTTAGTACCTACATACCGGAGCTCATGGCGAAATGATAACAGACGCACGGTTCGATCTTCAAGGGTAAGCAACGCTTGCCAATGTCGGTCCGTGGAACCCATCCACGGACCGACTTTGGCAAGCGTAAATAGCTAGTTTCCTCCGTGCCTCGGAAAGCACGTTAAGCCGTTGGTCCCGGCTGTCATTTGAAGATCTTTGACAGTCGTTACGGACGCTGGGCTTATCCCAGTTGTAAATGACTCTTTGTGCCTATTGGCCTTGTTTGTTCTGTCTCCTGCTGGGTATATAGGGAAGTGGAAATTTATATTTTTCTTACTCCTCCATTATTCGTTTCTGATTAATTTCGTTGCGGTATCCAAGACAGTTAAATTCAATCTCCGGGACTTCGTCGAGCTTCATTGCCTCGGCGCTTTTCTGGTGGTCGCCACTGTTGATTCTGGCTTTCAGGAGTTGCAGTGGTTTGGGAATAGTGCGGTGGGATTGTCCCAAAAGTCGTTACGGATAGTCAGAAGCCTCAAATCTGACACCAGTCTTGCCAAGGGGTATCGTGTTACCCAGTTACTGGGTTGTGGAGGTCAGATAGGCAGTCGCTCCACGAAAAACTCTGGTATTCAGCTAAATCCGGTTAGACTGGAAGCCAACCCCAACATAGATGGGAAAAGGCTAGGCAGATTGATACCAGCATAATTCTGTTAAGTACTAAATAAGTGGCACATTAAACACACATACCGATGTAGGTATCAATTCATAAAAACAAAACATTTGCTTTTGTGAATCTATATTATGAATTCATTAATCGAGTAAAACATATAATATTATTTTTGCTTCAATCTATACCTGAAATTAACTCCATTCGCCGAGTATCTAAAAATATTTATACAAAATGCACACATAAATACATACGCCATCTTTCCATGGGAATATGCAAAAAACTTCAAAAGGATCTTTATACACTTAATAAAAAAAAACTGAACAGAAACATTCATTTACCATCATAAATATATCTTCATATTAATCATTTTACTGACCAAATTGCTTCTTATTCAATAACGAACCAACGCTTTTGCGTCAGATACTCGTGCCAACTGAATTATTCTATATCATTTGCGTCATAATTTTTATACGAAAATGTTGACAATCTAAAGTTTGAGTAAGATCTGTGTAGTCTTTCACTAAATGGCATGGCAATTTTGTTCAGAAGAATTTTACAATAGAGTCAGAATTATATGACTGATTAGCTTTGTAGTCTCCCAGAGAGGTGACATGTGTCCCAGCAGTGGAAACATTAAAAGGCACAGCATCATGATGATGATAATGATGATGAGCTTTGTAGAAAACGTGACTAAAATTATCAACACACATTCCCATGGTTTTCTGGGATAAAAAGCAGCCAATGACAGAGATAGAAGCTTTTAAAATTTTCATAATCAGTTTAGCTAATTAACCACCAACTATGTGGATGCCAGGATAAAGGGCGATCTTCATTTATTACGAATATTGATGCAGGTACCTATTTCCTTGCATCAATTTTCGTTCATCAATCGTGTTCAACAATCGTGTTTTCCGAAAGTTTGTGTCTCCTTAGTTCAGTGAAAGATAAGGCTGAATCAGCGATCTTCTATCTTCAGGACAGAAGGTACCTATCTATAGATTAATTGAAAATACCAAAACTTCATAATAGATCAAAACCCTTGTTATAAAATAGGTATTTTAAATACGAAAGCTATGATATTTTTGAGCGTCAGATCATCGTCATGAAAGTGGGGCTTTACATCAGCCCGCGGAAAATAACAACAAAATTCAACATAATTTAATATTTTCCTTAGAAAATATCGTGTAAGATATCCGTCAATTGCCAGAACTCCGTCATAAACTTGTCATTCTGTTCATATTTTTTTAATAAAATGAAATATACTAGGAAAATTATATTTATTGCTTAAAATAGATTAGATTTGTTGTTCAAAATGTTATTGACTTGTTGACGTCATCGTCATCTCAGCCACAAGACGTCATCTGCTGGACATAGGCCACCCCCAAGCATTCATCATATCAGCCGAAAGACATTTACTGCTGGACATAGGCCTCCCCCAAGCGTCGCCACATTGACCGGTCCCGTGCGTCTCGCAACCAGCGGATTCCTGCAACCTTCACTAGGTCATCGGTCCACCTGGTGGACCGATGAAGTTTGGCAATTCTTCGGTCTATGTCAGTAACCCTAGTTCTCTTACGGATCTCAACATTTCTGATTCGATCACGCAAGGAAACACCGAGCATAGCCCTCTCCATTGCCCTTTGAGTGACTGTAAGCTTTCTGATAAGGCCCATTGTAAGCGACCACGTCTCAGAGCCATATGTCATCACTGGCAACACACACTGGTTACTGGACTTTTGTCTTGAGACACTGTGGTAAGTTGGACGAGAAGACACCACGCAACTTCCCGAACGCTGCCCAGCCGAGTCGGATTCGACGGTTGACCTCTTTCTCGAAGCATTATCATAATAGATATAAAAATGGTCATCGGAAAACTTGAGACTAGAGAAGCCGATGCATTCCACCAGCTTGTACGACAAATCTTTAACGGTTCAAGCGGTGCGGTTGTGGAATGCTTTGCCCGTGTCAATAAGGCGTGTTCAATCTCTGCCCATTTTTAAAACTATGGTAAAGAATCACTACCTCTCTCGTTAATAGTTGTTTATCTTGATTTCTATACATTAACAAATGTTATTACTGTATATATTTGTCTATATAATATATATATATATATGTATTTATTTTATGTATAAATAGTACACCAAAGACTACCTACAGTACTGTCTTTCCTTTCATTTTATAATACACCCAAAGGTTGTCTTGAAAAGATCGCTTTTAGCGATAAGGCCGCCCATTGTGTCACCCAGTGTAATGTTTTCTTCCTCTATACTTTCTGTAACTTATATGGTGTACATAATAAAGAGTATTCTATTCTATTCTATTCTATCATGATGACCAGTCCCATACTGTCCGTTCAGCGGATTCCCGGGACCTTCACCAGAAGTTCTACATTTTGTCTTTTCGACAGTCGTTATAGTTGATACAACTCATAGAATGTCACTTACCATCCAACAACCTAATCGAGGCTTGCTACGTTACACATGCCTGTTCGTGTAAGTCTATGCCACACACTAGCTTCTGCTTCTGCCAGCGGCTTTGCCTGTGTGAAAACACATACCAGAACAAACATTATAACGGGATAAAAAGTAGCCTATATCCTATTCCAGACTATAATCTATCCCTGCGCCAAATTTCATTCAGATCGGTTAGGCCATTCTGGCTTGATTGAGTAACAAACATACATCCATCCAAACTTGCTTATTTATAATATGAAGTAAGATAAAGTCTTGCTACAAGACATAAAACATTATATTTGCTGTTCAAATGTCATTTCATCCCTTAACTTCTGAAATACTTCCCTAATCTGTGCGTCTCTAATCCAGGTGTCTTTGCTGATAAAAGTTCTAAAATTTAATTCACTGAAGTTTTTTTTTATTTTTTTTTATTTGTGATGGGTTTGCTCTTGACTCTAGTCTAGGTCAAAGGTGACAGAGACAGAGTCGACGATGGAGCGAGCTTACCCAGAAGAAGCCTGTTCACTCTAACTTTGAAGAGATTCGGGTTGAAAGCGTTCGGAAACACAGACGCAGTCGGGTCAAAGTTTTATAATAGAACGGTAGAATCAAATATTATTATTTTTAAATTTAATGTAACGTTCAAAAGTGCCGCTTGGTGGCCTACTTGAAATAAAATATCTTTGTCTTTGTCTTTAATATGAACTATAAGTACCTACCTAGCTTTTTCCCCGCGACCTTGTTCGCGTTAAACTTGTAAAACAGCACGAATATTCATTATATACTTCTGTGCTTTCGATTCATTCCGGCAGGCTTTTATTCGTCAGGCATTCATTTTTAGGGTTCCGTACCCAAAGGGTAAAACGGGACCCTATTACTAAGACTCCGCGGTCCGTCTGTCACCAGGCTGTATCTCATGAACCGTGATAGCTAGACAGTTGAAATTTTCACAGATGATGTATTCCTGTTGCCGCTATAATAACAAATACTACAAACAGAATAAAATAAATATTTAAGTGGGGCTCCCATACAACAAACGTGATTTTTTTGCCGTTTTTCGCCGTAGGGATGAACGATGAACGTTCATCCCTACGGCGCGGGCGCTACGGCCCATTTAGGACGACTTGCAGAAAATCAAAATAAATAATATTTTCGTTCTGAATTTCGTATAGTGTACTGTACTTTTAAGTTTAAATAAAAATTTTGTTATTAATATAATATTTCAGGAGAACCTTTAACATATTTTTAATTTTAATTATTTTTTCTTCAATCCTGCTTAAAATACTATCTAAATTATGTTTACGAAGGAAGATACCATCAGGTTAACGATAGCAGCGATAACAGTTGCCATTAACGTCACGAACTTAAGTCTATTAATTACGAGTTTACGACTGAGTAGTTACCGGTACGGTTTACCGAAACCGAGCATTGTTTCACAATATGGCCGCCGGTTTATTAATAGTTTGTTTTCTTTGACTATGGCTTGCGTGTGCGCGCTTCAACGCGAACGAATCGATATGGATTTCGTGGTGAATATTTTCATTGGATTAAGACAAAAATTCAACTGTATTGTACCCTAGAGAGGACAAAAAAGAGGGGAATTCAGTCACGAGATGAGAAGAAGATTATATTAACGACGGTAGGGAAAACTTATGGTCAAAGCAAATTGATACAGAGTCGAAGTAAAACGCAGATACATAAATATTGACTCCTATTTCTTAATGCGCACATTTCAATGCAATCTTTCTAGCAAGACTAGCCAGTAATGCGTGGTTTACTGTTACTAAAGGGTGTTTTTTTTGGAGGTATATTTAATAGAACTTTGAAATGGAATAAAACAAGGATGAATTTTTTTAATTGACATGAAATTGACTTCATTCAGAAGATAATCTTTTGGCATTATAATTTAAATATTATTTCTGGCATAAGACCGCCACGGCAGCCTCAGACGTAATCTTATCTGGAGGTCCAAATTTCAATCACTTTTTCCAACATTTGTGACCGTATATCGGCAATAACGCGGCAAATGTTGTCCTCCAAGTGGTCGATCGTTTCGGGCTTATCGGCGTAGACTAGCGACTTCACAAATCCCCACAGAAAATAGTCTAGCGGCGTTAAATCGCACGATCTTGGGGGCCTCCGGAACGTGAAACAATGTGGCTACCAAACGTTTCCTTCAGTAAATCAATTGTGGCACGAGCTATGTGACATGTTGCGCCGTCTTATTGAAACCGCAGCTCCTGCACATCATGGTTGTTCAAATGAGGAACGAAAAAGTCAGTAATCAGGGCTCTATATCCGTCACCATTGACTGTAACGTTCTGGCCAATTTGCACAAAACATGAAATTTGCACAATTTGGAATCGTTGTTCAGGAGTCAGTCTATTCATGTTGAAATGCCAAACCAAACTAAACACAAATCACTTGACAGCGGACAAAATGGCAGCCAGTTAAAACAGTGTGGCCAACTTAAAGTTCTATACCTCTAAAAAAACACCCTATACTATAGAAAAACAATCTATACCAATATTATAAAGAGGAAAGATTTTTTTGTTTGTTTGTACCGAATAGGCTCCGAAACTACTGGACCGATTTAAAAAATTCTTTCACCAATAGAAATCCACATTATGCCTGAGTGACATAGGCTATTTTTTAAGCCCGAAAACGGGTCCTGTGGGGTGGTCCACGGGAGCGAAGCCGCGGGCAACAGCTAGTAGAATATAAAACATTTAATTGCCATGCCCACAATACAAGAGCAACAAAAAAAAGTAAAACAGATTGTAAAAGTACTTTAAAAAATTGCGCTGAGCACACTCGAGGGCTTTTAAACAATAAACGTTTTATAAAAATATCCAACCAATTTCCAATTTCCGAAATCCGATTAAAGTTATTTTTCACTTTGTAGTGTTTTCATTTGGAAGCTGGTTGTATTTTTTTGAATAAAAATAACCTAACTTTTAAGAGTTTATAGTTACATGCGATTGCAGCAATCCCGAGAGATTTTCCGTCATATATTAAAGAGTTCTATTGTATATCTTCAAAGTTCTTCATCATATTATCTTCACCGAATGGGAACACCTCGGAAAAAAATCGGTCTACAAATGACGTCGGAGACGACAGAGAAATCGATGAATTTACATAAAAAATACATGTAGGAGATGGGGTCTGATGAGAGAAACACTTCTTGAGGATACTTCGTTTATTATGGCTCGTTAAACACAATTTATTCTTCTCAACATCATAATCTAGTTACAATCATCGGTAATTTTTTTACTCTCTCTCTCTTACCTACATCTTCTCACCTCATTCACTCATATTTACGTTCCATTTAACTAATGAATCTAATGTTTAATTTCACGTTTAACTTTAGTTATTTAAATCTCTAAGAAAATCATCATCTGCCTAGCCTTTTCCCAACTATATTGTGGTCGGCTTCCAGTCTTACTGGATTCAGCTAAGTACCAGTGTTTTACATGGAGCGACTGCCTATCTGACCTCCACAACCCAGTAACTGGGTAACACGGTACCTCTTGGCAAGACTGGTGTCAGATCTCAAGCTCCTGGCTTTCTGAAAACTCGAAGAAAATAACCTCACATAAGTACATACAGTCGAACAAAAACCTCCTCCTTTTTTGGAAGTTAATGATTGCCATTCCGTCGTTCCATAACACAATTAAAAATTTCTAAAACTTTTGACTGAAGTTTCCTTCTCACAGAAACCACAATTAAACCAAACCACTGTTTTAAATAATTGTTATAACTTCTTGATAAAGCTGGCCTAAAGAAGCGAGTGAGTGCAAATTCAATTTTCAAAGTTCGGAGGTTGTCAGAAACTGTTTGTATTGTCTTTAATTTAGTTCAAAGCAACCATTCTAATTATTTAATTGATTGCATCACCACTAGCTCAAAAAAATGGTGAAGGAAAACATTATGAGGTAACCGGCATGTCCTTAAGACGACGACTAACGCCAACGACCTTGAGGGAACAAAACGCGCACTCGTTTCACACCCGCGCGACCCAAAATTTAGTAGTTTTTTGTACTTTTCTTATTATTCTATGACTTTAAAAAAAAAAACTTCAGATCAAAATGTAGATAATTAAATTGCCTTTGAAATGGTGTCAATTTCATTACAATACGCTCAGCGGTTTTTGTGTGATTGTCGTGTTTTTGTCTGTTTTAGACATAACTTTACAAAATAATTACACTATGTTATACAAATAAAACTCAAAATTTGCTTAGATCAAATTATTAAGTAAATAGTCTAATATAACATATATTTTTTTCAAAGAATTACGACTAGCCATTTAGACGTGATTCTCATTTTAAAATCAGCTACTCAAGGGAATCGGCGCCTTAAAAGAAAAATTCTATGTCATGTGGCATTCACTAACCCGCATTGGGCCCGCGTGGTGGATTACGGCCCATTCCCCGCTCTAACAGAGAGGAGGCCTGTGGTCCAGCAGTGGGCACATTAAAAGGCTGATCACGATGTTGATGATATACTTATGATAAGAATTATATGTCATATTGCGTACTATCAGCGACATAAATTAAATAAGATAAACATTTCAAGTGAAAAATAAAGTTAATATTTAATTATATTCCAGTTTGACACTAGAAGAAAACAAATTAAAAGAAGTAACAACAGACTAACGGATAGCACAAAGGGTTCCGACGGGGTTCAGTACCTAATGCAGTTAGTGGCAGATAATAATACAAATCTGTATGGAACTCAAAAGGAAACGCTAATTTTGCGAAGTAAAACAACATTATTCCCATTCGTAACTACGAATAAATAATGTTTACCTTTAATCTGTTCCTAGCTTTGATAGCAATTATCACTACTTACTCATGGGTTGTCATCATCTTCATTACAGCCGAAAGACGTCCACCTAACCGTAGCCACATTTACCGGTCCCGAGCGCGTCACATCTAGCGGACTCCTGCCACCATCACCAACTGCCTAATTAAGTAAGGGAATTCGGCAGAGCAAAAATTATTGGATGCTTTTTGAAGGTACTCTTTTTGCCTCCACAAAACTCCACACGCAAATAATTTTAGCTCTTTATTATAATACAAGCTACCGCCCGCGGCTCCACCCGCGTGGTATTAGTATTTCTCCCAATATCTTTACAAATTATAGCATATGTGTTATTCTGATGTTTAAGCTATATTTCTGTAAAGTACGATCAAAATCCGTTTAGTAGTTTTTGCGTGAGAGAGTAACAAACATCCATCCATCCCCACCAACTTTCACGTTTTTAATAGTAGTAGGATTTAAGATATTTAGCATTAAAGATAATATTAGTTAGTATAATGAGAAAGCTGGTAATTAAAGTTTGCAACATGATCACGGACCCTTGCTTAATGGTTGCTAAGCAACCGCCCAACCCAGTTTTGGTGAACGATATACGTATAGAATTTGTGTCTAAAGTTCTTACATCAAATTATGAACAAGTTAGTCAACAATTAAGTTTACAAACTTTGGTGGTTGCCGACAAAGAGAAACTGTTTGTCTAAACGCGTGTTATGGTTACGGGGGTTAGTAGGGTTGATTGTTATACAAGTTAAATTATAGCAACAAGTTTTGTTAAGGTTTGTAATCTCAATATTCACATAAAGTCCAATACATTTCATCACTTACAATAAGCCTCTTAAGAAGACTAATAATAAATTGTAGTTCTAAAAACTAAAAAACACGCTTTAATGGTAAGGATAATGGGACAAAATGTTTAAATTATTGCATTGTCATCGGTCCTTGATAAGTGTGCAAAGTTTCAAATCAATCCAACGTTTTGAAGTGGGTGAAAATCACGTTCAAAGATTCCGTTACATTGATACATAGATACATACATACCAAGCTAATAAAAGCGTGTTAAAATCAACCAAAGGACAATGGAGAAGGAAATTCTTAGAGTCTCCCTGCGTAATCGTATCAGAAATTAAGATATCCACAGCAGAACCAAGGCATCCGTGACAGTCCGCATAATTGCTAAACTTGTGTTCTAAGTGGCAGTGGGCATTATTATACTTGCAAAACGGGTAAGCGATGGAACTGAAAGGTTCTGGAGCGGCAACTACTTTCGGGCAGAAGGCCTTCCATAAGGTAGTCAGATGAAGCATGCTGGAACTTTCTGGATGTGAGAAGCACAGAACCTGCCGATGTGAAGGACTCAACTTCAAGGGCTAAGCTCTAAAGCAGTGCACATTTTACAGCTAAAATGATGGTTATTCTGCTTCATTATTTGATAATTTATAGAATACATTGTCAACTGTAATTTTTTTTTTAGGTTTTATACATTTATTAACATTTATACAATTGATTATTCTAAAAAAAAAAACAAAGCTATATACAAATAGAAAAGGGAGCCGGAAAAGAGCTCATTGTGCATCAAATAAATAAATAAAAGAAAATAATGCTGTAAATCTAGTTTTTAATTTGCGTCATTTTTTTTAACAAATTTAGGTACTTACAATAAAATGATATGCCTATTTTAATGAATTGAATGAAACACATGAATTCTTACAAATACATTTAAAAGAGCAGTTATAGGATACAATTATCAACGTAACGCGACTACGGGTCCCGTATTAAAAGCGGCGAAACCCTTCACTGGGTCAATTGTTCCCGCCTTTTAAAGTACTCAGTAGCTATTGTAATATTATTTACTTTGATATCATTGTTACAGCCTATTTTATGTGATCTTACTTTACGCCTTCTTATTTGGTGGAGAATATTTCTTTCAAAGTCATAATAACATCGTTTTGAGTTAGTGCCTTATGTATTTACAGAAGCTGTCCCATATTGGGATTAATAATATATGCAACTTTTGCTTTTCCAATTCAATTTAGACATTACTAGAATAGTTGACAACAGCTCTGCTTGCCATTCATAAAAAAAACCGGCCAAGTGCGAGTCGGACTCGCGCACGAAGGGTTCCGTACCATTATCGCAAAAAACGGCAAAAATATCACGTTTGTTGTATGGCAGCCCCAGTTAAATATTTATTTTATTATGTTTTTAGTATGTGTTGTTATAGCGGCAAAAGAAATACATCATCTGTGAAAATTTCAACTGACTAGCTATCACGGTTCGTGAGATACAGCCTGGTGACAGACGGACAGACAGACAGACGGATCGCGGAGTCTTAGTGATCGGGTCCCGTTTTTACCCTTTGGGTACGGAACCCTAAAAATAGTAAAGAATAGAGTTTGCGTTATATGACGTCACAAGACAGCACCACCATAGTGATTTCACGCTATTCAATACAAACGACATTTTGTGTGAAAATAAAATTTCAAAAGCGTGCGAAATTTCTTAACTAGTCCACTTGTTTTGAAATGAAATCTTTTTACATCGTTGTGATTTGAAACTCTATGAAACGAAACATAAAAAATTAACAATTTATTTCTACCGCGTGAGAACTGCACACCTTTTTTTACAAATATTTACATATTCGATGATAACATTTTTAAACCAAGTATCCATTGAATAAGCTAACTGACAAAACTGGCAAAATTTGGGTGTAGGTACAGGTGCTCTTCTGCCCAACCCTTCGAAAAATACAGCCGTGATCTTATGTTGAACTCACGTATTGATTGTAATTCATCCGATTTTAATTCACCAACGCACGCACCAACAAAATTGACAAGTGCACGAAAAAAATCTAGTATATGGTCCTAGAGAAAGACAGTTTCTTTTATTCAATAAAAAGTAGGCAGATGTAAAAGATAGTAAAAAGAACAAGATATTAGAGAAATGAAACTTTATGTACCTTAGGGGTAACATAAAAGAAATTCTTGGAACAATTGCTTCGATATATTATTATCTTCGTACTGAATGTTATTTTCCATTGAAATATTGTATTACAGGTCTGCTTGTCTTTGATATTATTTCGTTCGAAGTAGTAGCTATGTCTACTGAGAAGTTTGTTAAACTTTTGATAAATAATATAGATAATAGATTAGTTATAGCCTAAATATTATTCAGGTACATTGCTTAATATTATTATTGCATTATTATTTCCTTTGTTCCTTATAATTTACATTTTTAAATATTATTATATAATTAATTTAAAAAAAAAAACATTTAAAAATATAAAAAATAGAGGCCCACCGGTATCGGGATCAGGGTCCAAGTTACCGGCGGTCAGGGCTCCAGAGAGAGGAACCTCCTAACAATGCGAGCCGTATCCAGCAGTACTGCTTTCTGGATCAGGCCCTTGACCCAGCCGCCTAACGAGAGCCTCCTAAGGTATTGGTCGAGGCATTATTATTATTTAAGTTTTAAAATGTGTTAAGTCTATTTTGTACAATTTGGAATAATTACGACACGTGTGCAACAACCTGCGCGACACATGTGACTCCTGCAACAGTTGCGATACTTGCGAAACATATGATATTCGCGACAGATGCGGGTCGTACGACACTACCGACAAATACGTCGTCCAAGACACATGCGATGCGAGTATTATGAGTTATTATTTTATTAATTTGTGGTTAAGAGGACGGCATCATGGAAAGGTGTTTAATTGGAGATGTTATAGTTTGAAGTTATTAGGTAGATATTGAAAGAGGGAAGTGATAGATAAGGGACGCTACAATCACGACGTTAAGGGTCTTAATAGATATTCTGCTTTAAGCATCGACAGTCTAGTAAATTCATCAATGTAGCAGTTTTTTTGGGAATTTAATTCAGTTTTGGTCGTGAATATCAGCAATTCGTCTTGCTGTGTTGGAGCGCGTTATCAGTTTGTTTTATGTAAGCTTACAAAACTTCCGAAAGGATAGCTTTTGCTTTACATTTTTTTTAAAGATGAGTCAACTTGCTTATGCTAGTTGAACCAATTTGATTGTATCATGCAATTTTTCTATAACATAACTCTCAAAACAGGTAACCCACCAAAAAACCGACCTTCGTTCATCTCACAAGAAAGTACTTCACATAAATCACTTCACATACTGCTGTTCTACAAAAATAACCGCGCGTAAAGGTCGGGTTCTTTAAATAATACACGCCGTAGGCCGCGTGCACACTGAGTGACTGATACTGGCCAAATTTTTAACATTTTAAAAAAGGTTCACACGGGCTTTTCAGTAGCTGCTACCAATTACCAGTCATGGGAAAATTGCCATAACCGTCGTACATTGCAGACGAATTGACAATCGTTATTACTAAATAGTTCAATTCTGCTGTTTATTCTCTTGTATAACCTCCAAAGCAAATTTTGCAAGGAACCAAAAATATCATCATCAGCATTTTAATGTTCCCACTGTTGGGACAGAGGCCTCCTCTCTGTGTGAGGGAATGGGCCGTAATGCACTACGCGGGCCCAGTGTGGTTTGGTGAATGTCACATGGTTAGTTCTAGGATATGCCGGTTTTCTCATGATGTTTTCCTTCACCGTTTTAAGAGCAGTGGTGATGAATTAATTTACACAAAGAAAAGTGCCTGCGTGTTGTGTGGGTTCGAACACACGTCCTACAACTTGTAAGTCGCGGCCGTTACCACTGGGCCACCACTGCTCTTAAATCCACCAAAAATATGTATAAGCAGAAAATACTAATTATTACTTTTCTTCATTCAAGTTGTATAATTAAGTAGGTACCTACCAATCATTATTCAAAAATAAAGCTAAAAGGCTTCTGAAATTGTGTTTTTAACCGTTCAATTTTAAGTTAATATTAGTCAAACTATAGTCTGAAAATATATGAAACTTTGACATAAGGCTTCGACACGTTCTTAATTCCAAATGCTTCATTTTCCGTTCCGATACTAAAATTAGCGCGAAGAACTCCCCGTTCATCTATGTTTGAATTTTCCCATTTATTTCATCGCCCAGCAAACAGGCAGCCTTATCCCACACAGTAATAAGGAACTAGAACCCCTTGCCTTCACATTTGCATTATTTAAAACACAACGTACATTATATACGATTTACACTGAACCCCTTTCTGGCCTAACCTCCGGGTTCCGTAAAGAAACTGAAAGCAAGGCTTATAGAGAATAATGTGTAGACTTTAGCTTATTTACTTACGTCAGAAAGGGTTAATTTGATGAAAAGACAGTGAAATATTAACTATGTCTTAAGAAGATTTTAAATAAGGGTCCTATTCTTTCGAGATTGTCGACCAACAGTGGAAAATTAAATTACACTTTCAATAAAAGCGAAACTGTGCTAATTCTCTACAGAATGAAATTACCTATACTGTTTTTATGGGTACACAAAATATTATATAAACTGTGCCTATTAACTGTGGGTATGCTAGTATTACATTATCTGTGCTGATACGAGTACTTAAGACCTTATGATACGAGTACTTTCGAACCAGTCAGAATTAACCCGAGTAGCTAATCTTACTGGTAAAACGTTTCAAAAGCTTCGAAAGCCTACTTGTTATATTAATATTAAGGGACATGAAAACAATCCAAGATTCAATACTATACAGTGAAATAATACTTATTATATTATTAATTAAGGACCAAACGAACACAACACCCCAAACACTTACCTGAGATCGAAATGTAATAGGTAAGTCTGAAGCTGCGATCTAGGGTTGTAACTTGTAACAGAACATCAGCTCCTCCGAGAATGCGAACTTACCGAAAGGAATCATACTAAGCGCATATGTAACGGATGTCTATAATAATTTTGGTAGTTTGTCACCATCACTACAAATTGAGCAAGTTCTATAGTGAGGTACCTAACGGATTGACAAAATACCCTTAATTCAATTTACACATTCAGGCTGTTTGTGGCTAAAGAGTTCGGTTGAATGGACTGTACTGTTGAGTTGATGAAACTTGCACTATAGCCTAAGTAGAGAGATACTTAATCCAATAAAAAAAGAATAATCATGATCCGATTACTAGTTTCGGAGAAATGCGTGGACAAAGATACATACACAAAATCATACATACATATAACGGATCCATGCGGACGACGTCACGGGGTATCCATTTGTTGTGTATCAAAACCTTCTTCAGAATGTAACAAATACTTTTCTGAGAACCGCATCAGGATCGGTTCACCCAAACACGGACAAACATACGTACATACAAACATACAGGTCAAACTGAGAACCTCCTTGTTTATTTGAAGTCGGTTAAAAATCGACTCCAAGTACGCAAAGTACATTAAATGTGTCGGCGATAACTCTAAGTAATATCCCCACAAGAGAATTGTAAAACGTTTAACAATCAATCTGACTACGTGAAGCGTACGACGTGAAGCTTAGTCGATTCACGTCGGCTTCTAGTTTAGCCTGGAATCATCAGAGTATACCTATTTTACATGGAGCGACTGCCTATCTGACCTCCACAACCCAGTAACTGGGTAACACGATACCCCTTGGCACAACTGGTGTCAGATCTCAGGCATCTGGCTACCCGTAAAGATTGTCAAAGATCTTCAAATGACAACCGGGTCCAACAGCTTAACGTGCTTTTTCGATCTATTTAAATATGGTCACCCATCCATAGAACGACCTCGGCAAGCGTTGCTTATTCTTGAAAATCGACCCGTACGGCTGTTATTATATATTCACGAGTAAAACGATTACCGATAAATATTAAATCCTTGTTTTTTGTATAAACTATTGTTTGCTCTATTCCAAAATTCGTCGATTTTGTCTATGCTTACCATCAGGCGAGATAGTGGCCAAACGCGAGCCTATCGATAAATAAAAAAAAACTGTTTTTTTTTTTTCTATTGTTTTCCACCTCCAACTTCGTTAACCTCCGTGGAAGCTAAGCCAAGCTTTGCACCTAGGCAGCTTATTGCCTCTGTATCTGCTAAGACAGCTTCCGATACAGCCCTTTTGCTCATCCTTTGACAGAAAGTGGGTACACTCAATAGTGTGGAGTGGTTCGGGGTCAAACCTACAGGAGTCAAGTGATCCTCGAATGTCAAAGGAGTATGTGGAGAGATTTACCTTTGCCTTTGTAGTGTCTAAGTAATTAGGTACGTAGTCATTGTAGGTAGAATTTTATTGTTTTGGGTTTCAAAGAAGTAAGGATGTGGATGATGAGGGTTTTTTTTGATAAGGCGGAGAGGAGTTTTTGCATTGAAGCTAATTGGGGATATATGAAAATAAAACAAACCAGGTTTTTGAGGGAATCACAGTTATTAATCGTCTTCAATATCCATATTATGTAATAGTCGTCTTATATATATAGTAGTCTTTTATTATTCCGTCTGCCAATAGCGGGTTAATTAACTGACTAAGGCCCACTTGCACTAAACAGTTAACTCAGAGTTAGTTGCTACCACGATGTTAAGGCAAAAAATCAGCATGAGATATAAGCATTCTGATTGGCCTAGCGGCACTGCTGGCGCATGAATTACAGTAGTGAAGACGCTCAGATTTTAGAATAAAATCTTTATAAAATCGAATTTTGGACTTTTGAAAAAAAAAAGCTTACAAATTGTTCGTTATCAAATTGTCTATCTGTTAGTGTTTGTACAAAAAATAAATAATGAACACTTTACGAGGAGATGCATGCTATCAATAATTATTTCTCATTTTTATGGTTTTGTTGGAAGGAGATTAGTGAAACAAATACCTCTTTAAAAAAAAAGTATACTATCATTTTAGAATCAATATTATGTAGAAATTTAATTTATTTTTATTAATTGATATATCTTTTTAAATAAATAAAGATTAGATAGCTCTTAAAAACTGCACAAAAACGTCTAGCGTTTTGCTCGGGGAGGCGCCTTAAATTGACAATATTGTATATAAAACTGCAATTTAACCTCGTTTTGGCAACTAACTCTGATTTAAGATTTTCGTGTGTTGAAAATCCTTTGTGCTATACCGAACATGAGCCAGTGGAAAAGTATTCTTAGATCTTTGAACACTCGATTCCACGAATTTAATTCTTTCATCCCAAACTAATAAACAAAAATCATACATCTACCTTCACCAGTCTTCACAAACAGTCAATTCTTCAGAAAAATATTATAACTTATCACAAAAGCAATGTCTGGTAGACGACAACCTGTTTGTACAAGTCACTGTCAACATAGAACATGTTAGCGTGTATTGTACGCTGTGTGACTTCCCGGACGATGTTGGAACATGACAGGCGTGTTTGTACATGAAGTTATGTTGTGTCTGAACGGAGATCGGATGTTATTGCTTCGTACTTTCATAAAGTTAGGCCGTTATTGATAGAGACCGAAGAAAATGGATAAATAGAAAATGAAGGAGTTACGAGTACACGATCATTCGGTTCGGTTCAATCAGCCTCGCTTTTTGGCTTAAATGAGGATACCTCAGACATTTTTGAGGTAACTACGTAGTCCTACACAAGTTACAGTAAGTTGTTCTAGTGCGTTGTGACAGTAGGTGTTTTATTTGTTCTGTGGTTGTGACATTCTAGTATTCATTTCGATGTAATATATTTTTTCCGTAAGGTGGACTGAGCCGCTGTCGGAGAGTATACGTATGTGGGTGTCCGTATCCCTCCTGGCTTCTAGGGCGTGGACCGCCAGTATTATGCCCACACACTCCGCCTGATAGACGGTGTAAGTACGAAACCATTCAATAACCGATGGAGATATTTTAAGAGAGGCAAGGACGCCAAGTAAAACATCGAAATCCACGGTATTAAAGGCATTACTGAAATCCAGTAGAGCCAAAACCGTTAGATTACCCATCTCCATGGCAGACCTTATATCGTCCGTAATATTCCTCCTCCCTCCGTAAGCTCAATGATTGTAAGTAATTGTATGGAAAGATACTCTCGAATTTTATTAGATGTTTATTTTCAGAGTAAGTAGTCCTAGGAAACTCTGAACTCATGTATGACCAATTCACTGAATAAGGGCGCCTTCAAATTAGAGGCTCAGTAAGCACTGCAGTGGCGCCACTGTGTGCGCTAGCCGCGCCACTGCAAATTTTCATACAATTTCTAGAAGCGCAGTCGCAGCGCCACTACCGTGACACACGCACGTCATTTTTGCGTAGAGAAGTGATTGTATGAATGTGTAGGTGCCCTAAATCTCACTTACCAATTCTGTGTAAGATGATACGCTAGAAAGACGGTCAGCAGCTCTGTGACGACATCTCTTACAGTTGTGTTAAAGATAGAAGAGAAATGTGGCACCGAACGTAGATCTGATGAAATGTCTTAGCATCCTGTAAAATACTGATTTTGCAAATGACAAGAGTGTGTTTGTAACTTATAGGCGCAGGCCACATAGAAATGGCGTCGGGCACGGACATGGTACGGGCGGCTTCCTATTCCATTCAAATTCCATACAAAATGCATGGAAATAAAGCGCGATTTGATCAGTCGCGGGCGCCGAAATGGCGCGTCATAACCGCGTCCGAGCAACGACATACCGTGTGTCCAAAATTGCGCTTTATTTCCATGCATTTTGTATGAAATTTGAATGGAATAGGAAACCGCCCGCGCCATGTCCGCGCCCGACGCCATTTCTACGTGGTCTGCGCCATAGGTAACAACTTCGATATTTCACAAAAATTTGCAGCAATCTACCTATTTTTCATCACCATTCAAGCTGAAAGACGTTCAATGCTGAGTGGAACAGTCTTGCCAAATCGGTATTATTATTAAAATCGATGCCACATCCTTTTGCCTACCCTTTACCTGCAAAGAACATTACGTTAACCCATTATCCAGATCAGAAATCACAGCAGCCTCAAAAAAATCTTTCTTTCGCTCCATTTCGTACACCGACCCCTAGGTGAAACTTCGACGAATATGTCCAATTTGCATCGGGAGGGTTAACAAGTCTGTTCGGAATCCTATTGGGGTCCCATTTGAAGTGTTTGACGATTTGAGGGTTGGCTCTGTGGTGTAATTTGAAATAACTTTTTGAAGGATTAGAGAGAGGTTATATTTGCTGAATAGTTGAATGGTGATAACTAATACGGGAGATTTTTAAGAAATTTAAATAATATGTCGGGTTTAGTCAATAGTACGGACTTTAAAACAAATCGCAAGCACGCCATCTGGCGGCAAAGCAAGAACTACTACGCATTGGCGCGCTTTATCTAACCGCTTGCATAGTGGGGACAACAGAATAGAGCAGTTGAGTCAGTTGAGTACAGACAGCCGTAGAGCTAAGACGTCGTAGAATCAGTGTCGATCCGTAAAATTAGTAAGCAATAATGTAACGCGTGTCTATTTGAATATACTCAGTGTATCGAATAACTTATGTGATTTCGTTTGCACGATTATACCCACCGACCTGCCCACACACGATGTCTTAACCTAAGGGAATACATCCTGACTTCCCGATGGTTTACATCCATCGGCCAGCCTTGATGCGACATCAGAATTGGGATTCGGTCGTGCTGATGAGATCACACGTAAAAACAATGCTAGTGATAACGGTTACATTCTTGCAAAAAAAATATCGTGCTGTCAGTTGCGACTACCCTCGAAAACAAAATAATGAAAACCAGTCCGGAGCGGAGCAGCAAGGAGGTTAGCAACAACCAAGGAGCCGGACAGGTCAAGGAGGAGCGTGTGGACTTGTGGAAAGATCCATACACACGGATCTTTATGCCAATCTGGTGAGTCGTTTTCATTTTGTTATGACTATGGCCAAGAGTAATCAATATTCAAAATTCTGATTTTGGGTACGGTATGGCGGTCAGTGGATCGTCGGGGAGGCCTGTGTCAGTTCATAATTTCACTTTAATTACAAACAGTAGTCAAGTTTTGGTGTTATTGAAGAGTTATTATTCTACTATCACTGACAATGACCCTTGGCTGGCCTTGGCTGACTATCATTGTTTAGAACAATATGGTGACAGTGACGTACCTACCTTACATTTCAGTCTGGAAATTATGATAATTCCAAATTAAATATTCTGATTACTTTTGTAGTGTGATAGTTTTATGTAGTGAGAAACTGAGAATTAACTAAGAAGAAGCATGGTATTCTTCTTTTGTGGTCGTCGGAGGGCCAGACTGTATAAAAGGTGGTAAACCCTGCAAGGCCTAGAAATTGCGACATAAAATGCTATGGCATTCATTGGATTCTATAAAGCCCATATATCTACCTACCCCTACATGGGACACCGTAATGTGTGGTTCATGTCCACAATAGCCCATTTAGCTTTGCCAGTTTAGTTTACTACACCGCTGCACTGGTTAATTTCCATCAAAGCTGTGTATAGTTAAGATAACTGTGAACATATACTCTCGTAATGTTTTTCACGTTTCAGATACCATATTGCGTCGGAGTGGAGCCTCTGCTGCAGGCTAGCGGTTCAAATGCTGAATGCGAAGGTTGACGTGTCAACATCTGAGAGGTTGAGACCGATGGCAGGCTAGCAGTTCGCAGTTGGTAGCCGAACGTTACGAACGCGCGCAAGTTTGGAATGGAATACTCGGTGAGTCGCTTCCATGTTATTTCGATAGTGAGGTCGAATGTTCTGTAGTGAAGAGATGCTAGTTAGAGTTTTGAGTGTTCATGTTTGACCACTGAATTGGTAGTGGTTATATCTAGCACTATCATTAGGTAATTAAGACACACTTAGTAAAAAGCAAGTAGTTAATGAGTTTCCTATAGGCGGTATAGTTTCATCATTTGTTTCAGTACAAACTTTAGGATTTAATATCCCATAAGAAGATGAGCTCGTGGCTAAATAATAACAGCCGCACGGGTCGATCATCAAGGTTAAGCAACGCTTGACGAGGTCGGTCCGTGGATGGGTGACCATTTCAATATACCGAGTTTCCTCCGTGCCTCGGAAAGCACGTTAAGCCGTTGGTCCCGGCTGTCATTTAAAGATCTTTGACAGTCGTTACGGGTAGTCAGAAGCTTGAGATCTGACAGCAGTCTTTCCAAGGGGTACCGTGTTACCCAGTTACTGGGTTGTGGAGGTCAGATAGGCAGTCGCTCCATGTAAAACACTGGCACTTAGCTGAATCCGGTAAGACTGGAAGCCGACCCCAATATAGTTGGGAAAAGGCTAGGCAGATGATGAAGAAGATGATCTATCCAAAGTGACTTAACAACTAGTCATTGTCAGTGGCAAAGCGAGTTAGTAAAGTCGTTGGGCGAAGGCAATTGTATCGAGTTAGTAACTGTACTGGTCATTTGCGTGTATTCGGAACAGATCTTATGTTGCGTAAAGATTTACAACCACCGTCTTTAGATCTGAATTCACTTACTTACTTTGAAAGTAATATTATGATAGCAGTAGATCTCGCGATCGTTTTCCTTACATGAAAACTGAGTTAGTGTGCGAGAGTAAAGGGTTACTGTTGATAATTTGATTTTAACGATATTGATCTGAGTCAATTCGTGAAGCTCCTTCACACGAGTTATTAACACGCAAATATTATGAGGCTTAATTGTAACCCTCATATTAACAGTCGGTATGCTCCAATATCTTTGAGTAAAAAGAGCGAATCTAGTAAGAAGGATCCTCGATCACCAAGTTCCTTGAGAATTAGACGTCATAGTTGATGACAGTGGTAATGAAACATGGCATGTACACTCATACTCGAAACTTTAGACCGCACCTCATGAGTAACATGTGGCGATGGGTCTACCAGGAATCGTTGGTGCGATTTCTGTCTGTGTTGGTGCACAGAGCGATTCATGTGTTGTAGCACATATTCGCTAGATTTCTGAGAATCGTTGGTGCGATTCTTGTCTGTGTTGGTGCACAGAGCGCTTATGTGTTGTAGCACATTTGCGCTAGATTTTTGAGAATCGTTTATACGATTTCTGTCTGTGTTGGTGCACAGAGCGCTTCATGTGTTGTAGCACATATTGCGCTAGATTTTTGAGAATCGTTGGTGCGATTCTTGTCTGTGTTGGTGCACAGAGCCCCTCATGTGTTGTAGCATATGTGGCGGCAGATATGTAAAGAATCGTTGGTAGATACGATTCTGGTTTGTGTTGGTGCACAAATCACAGTGAAAGTTTCATGAGTTGAGTATACATTGCCTATGAATCATAACAAACCGTAACAGCATTGTTAAAAGTACTTTGTTTAGTTGTTGAACTTGTTGATCGTCGGACCTTTATCTAATGGAGTGTTTTGTGGGAAACTCTAGTACGAAAACTAAATAGGCCCTGTATTAAGTCCACGATAGGTGATTACGACAGGATTGTGATCGTTATACGTTGAAAGCTTTTAATAGGTACGCTTAGGACCTACAAGTATGAACACTGTAGGTTAGGGCAGATGCCAGCGGGTTATGTACCAGTCGATGTTGATGTCAAAAGGATTTTGATAATAATGAGCAAGCCAAGCGAGTAATTGAGTCTATCGGCCGTATTATGTTTGACCGTGCCAATGGATTCTGGCGGAGGTCGGGGTCTAGAGAGACCGAGAGACCGTTGTGAGAGCAATATAATTGCTGGTCGGCTAGAGAGCCATGGCGTTAGAGGTTTTACTCGAGGGTTTCTATAAGCTTGGCAGTTGTTGCTGCAGTAGAGTTTTAGAGTTTGTTTGGAATGACAGTGGTACATGGCCCAGGGTAATGATTTGGTTAAAGAGTAGTTCTCAAATTTCCCTATTTTCATGAACCCAATAATCTAGTTTGGTCAGGAGTAGCTGAGCGCTGTGTGGCAACTGTTGGCCTGTGTGGCAACTGTTGGCCTGTGTGGCAACTGTTGGCCTGTGTGGCAACTGTTGGCCTGTGTGGCAACTGTTGGCCTGTGTGGCAACTGTTGGCCTTTATGGCAACGGTAGGCCTGTATGGCACCTGTAAGTCTGTGTGACACTGTCTGGTGTGAAAAGTCATGTTTGTGTTAGGAACCTTACAGAAAGATTCTAATGAGTTAAGAGGTTAAAAGAAAGTAAACTCACATAGTCATGCGAGAGGTGAGGTCACCATGTTAATTTTAATGACGTTCGAATCGTCAAGCCCTCATTACGAAAATTGAAATAGTTTTGGTTTTCAAATTTTGATTACTATGCGTAGATCGTGTTGGTAAGACACACAAAGCTCAAGTACCAATTGAGATTGTAGATAAAGTAGTAAGTACTAAATCTCTGTGTGAACAAGTCCTGAGTTCAGAGAGTCGAGTTGACTCGACATCATGGGGTGTGCGAGTAGAGCAATTGAGATAGCTAAGAGAGCTATGAGATAGCTAGTAGAGCTATGTGATGGCTAAAGATCGTGAATAAGAAACCTGGTTTATTGTTTCTTTTGTTTGATTTAATGTGAGAGTAATGACTATCAGTGGTACTTGGACTTTGTAATCACGAATATTGGGTGCTTTTAGGTACCAAATCGATGAGGTTGCTATTTTCTTTAAATTGGAAATAGAATTACTCGTTCCTTGCAATAGTGAACAGAGAGATTTGAATGATCATGTTTGATTGTTTCAAAATGTTTCCTCACTAGTGTATGAGTCAGGATTGGACGAGCAAATACTGTTTGAAAATTTTGTATTTTTCAGAAGAACATCCCTTGTATGATGGGAGATTGCCAGTATGGAGTGGACTAAGACGACGTGTGGTGCAACACGAGGTGACCATGAGATGGCATGGAGCGAGGACAAGAAGATGATGCCTGCGGGTGATAGATTTGGGGATCTGTCACCTGAGAGAGGCCCGAGAAGGCGACGTGAGTGTTCCACGCTCGCCTCTCAAGAGGAATTACGGCCTAGAGAACACCATGTGGTTTTAGTCAGTAGGAGTCTGACAGACCCCTCAGCTTTCCTCAAGGGCTGAGGACATCCATTGAGGATTTCCACATGATTCGATACACTGTTAAAACCTGACAATGAGGAACAGACGAGGACGCCTGTCTCGCAGGATGGCCGTGTCGGGTTTAGTCAATAGTACGGACTTTAAAACAAATCGCAAGCACGCCATCTGGCGGCAAAGCAAGAACTACTACGCATTGGCGCGCTTTATCTAACCGCTTGCATAGTGGGGACAACAGAATAGAGCAGTTGAGTCAGTTGAGTACAGACAGCCGTAGAGCTAAGACGTCGTAGAATCAGTGTCGATCCGTAAAATTAGTAAGCAATAATGTAACGCGTGTCTATTTGAATATACTCAGTGTATCCAATAACTTATGTGATTTCGTTTGCACGATTATACCCACCGACCTGCCCACACACGATGTCTTAACCTAAGGGAATACATCCTGACTTCCCGATGGTTTACATCCATCGGCCAGCCTTGATGCGACAAATATATCTGTTGTCCTTTAAATACATACGCGTCTTAGTACTCTGCTTTGTTTTTGGTTGCTTTATGCTGAGATCTGCTGCATTATGGTAGGTTCGGCTAACTTGCTTTGAGTTGCGACTGAGTTGCGTTACGCTGCGGTGCATCAAACCACATCACGCTTATATTAAAGGCGAAAGTTTTGTGAGTGTGTGTGTTTGTTACTGTTTCACGCAAAAACTACTGAACGGAGATGGATGAAATTTGGCACAGATATAGATTATAGTCTGGAATAGGACATAGGCTATTTTTATGCCGGGTATAGGTTCCCGTGGTATAATTTGCGACTTTCACCCGGGCGATGCCGCTGGCAGAAGCTAGTAATAAATGAAAATAAAAATTACTTAAACTTTTTTTTTAATTAAAATAAATAAATTCAATAGTCTGGAATTAGGAAATTTATTCATTCTTATTACGGATATATATCTATACCAATATTATAAAGAGGAAAGATTTTTTGTTTGTTTGTACCGAATAGGCTCCGAAACTACAGGGCCGATTTAAAAAATTCTTTCACCAATAGAAAGCTACATTATTCCTGAGTGACATAGGCTATTTTTTAATCCCGAAAATGTGTCCTGTGGGTTGGTCCACGGGAGCGATGCCGCGGGGAACAGCTAGTAGAATATACTTTTCTTCCAGCACCAATAGAATATTTAGTCGCGTGAGAGAAGCCGCGGGCACAGCTAGTGGAAATAATATAACCATCACCAATATCCAGGTTCATTCAACAATCTTCAAATGTGACAGTTTGTAGTGTTTCTATAACCTAAAAACAGTTGAAACTGATTTTGATGAAATTTTGCTCACAGATAATTCATAACCTGGATATTAGAACACAAAGGATATTTTTCATCCCGGTGTATAATTTTCACTTGGAATAATAAAACACTTTTTGCGGGTAAAACCGAGGCAAGAAACTAGTTTTAAATAAAAAAGGCAAGCCATCTTAAACAGCACGTGTAATTTAATTTCAGACGCAATACAAAACGCAATTCTCCCTCATAGCAATTCAACTGCATAAGAATGATTGGAACGCCCTCAATAGTCGTTTGAGCCGAGTTTAATTTTATGAAACCATTTGATAGCCACCGGGTTTTATTACTGCCATTTGAAATGCTAGAACTAAACTAGAACGGATCGTTAAGGGTACTTGATATTGGTAGTTATGGAAAATATTGCGAAGTTTTTTTTTGTAACCGAAGCAAATGCAGTATATAAGAAGCGTAGATGGTGGCCTCCTGTAGCAATTTCACTTTCGCTAAAAGAAAGTCAATTAATTGAAAGTCTGCCTTTATTAAAAACATTCAATTAATTTTACGTACTCGTTCACGTTCACAGGTGAAGAGCTCGTGGCTAAATAATAACAGCCGCACGGGTCGATCATCAAGGTTAAGCAACGCTTGACGAGGTCGGTCCGTGGATAGACCATTTCAACATACCGAGTTTCCTCCGTGCTTCGGAAAGCACGTTAAGCCGTTGGGCCCGGCTGTCATTTGAAGATCTTTGGCAGTCGTTACGGGTAGTCAGAAGCTTGAGATCTGACACCAGTCTTGCCAAGACGTAACGTGTAACCCAGTTACTGGGTTGTAGAGGTCAGATAGGCATTCGCTCCATGTAAAACACTGGTACTTAGCTGAATCCGGTAAGACGGGAAGCCGACCCCAATATAGTTGGGAAAAAGGTTAGGCAGATGATGTTCACGTTCACAGATCTATAATGAGAATCCTTTTGAAGAAAAGTTCTTCCATTCTGATCGAGTCAGTCACCCTGACAATGGAAATAAAACTTTGTCAGTAAATAACAAATTATAACTGTCAATTTGATTGAGTCGAGAAGAGGATATATCTGAGTAGGAGTCAGCTAGTACATACATATATTATTATGTATTCTCAATACTTATTTACAGTCAAGCAAGTTGATGCATGACCCATTCGGCCTATAATTCGTCTGGAAACTTCAAAACATAATTTTTCTTGTTTTGCCACCAATGATGCACTTAGATCGCTTTAAATAATATAAAAACTGTGTCAATATAGACACAGATTTTGAGTACTGTGCTCATTGCAATAGATTTTTAATTAAATTAAAAAGTATTGTTTTCACAAAGCATAAATTATGTTTTGAATTTGGAATTAACTATCATCCAACATTGTTTGCATATAGAAAGACAGAACAATATTTTATTTCAAAAACATATACGAACTATGAGTATTTCGTTAACAGAAGCTTATTTTTAAATTAAAAGAAAAATGACAAATAATAAAACGCCAAGTAGATATTAAGATGGTCAATCCGCACTGGGCCCATTCCTTCTCACAGAGAGGAGGTCTGTGTCCCAGTAGCGAATATTAAAAGTTGATGATGGCATGTCATTGAAATGACAGCAAGATGGGTAAACTAATTATCACTTTCTTATTAAATCAATAACAAGTTTGTTGCTAAGGAAATATATATTTAAGCAAAATTCGATCGTATTAGAATGTCTTATGTAATTTTGACGTTCGGAAAGTGCTGATTCTCAGCCTAGTTTGAATAAATGTTTTTTGAATTTTTTTGAATTTTGAATGTCTTTAGTGAAATATGCTTAGGATGGGTCATGAATTAATCTTGTCGACTGTACATTGTACACCATCAAACGAATCATTCTGTGCCCTTTGAGCAGTCTCTGTGAGGAAGTCTAGCTTCGTCGATTACGGCTGAGTGCCTCTCTACTTGGTACTATTGATACTGGAATGTTTGCTGCACTTGCAATAACCGGTTTACGAGAGACCAAGGCCAAATTCTGGAATAAAACCCATTGTGATAAATTGTTACATGGTAACTTCTGTCATCTCATCTGCCTAGCCTTTCCCCAAGTTACAGTTGGAGTCGGCTTCCAGTCTAACCGGATTCAGCTGAGTACCAGTGTTTTACATGGAGCGACTCCCTATCTGATCGCCGGTGGAATGACAGCTGGGAAAAATCGATTAACGTGCTTTCCGAGACAAGGAGGAATCTCGCTATGCAAAGATGGTCATCCATCCACGGGCCGACGTAGACAAGCATTGCTTATCGACCTTGAAGATCGACCCGTGCGACTGTTATTATTTAGCAACAAGCTCCTGTTAGCTTCTGTTACTGGTTGAATTAATTTTCGACACCATCACTTCACTTGCGTTTGATTTGTGACGTATCTCTCAATTCTATACAGAAACCCAGTGTTTGAGGTTTAATATTTAACGAGAAAATGTAGATATACACGCGTTTGTACTTTTTAACCGACTTACCAAAAAGGAGGAGGTTCTATGTTCGACTTCATGTACGTTTTTTTGTTTATGTTCACCGATAACTCCGTCAATTATGGACCGATTTAAAAATATTTTTTTTTGAAAGAGAATGTTTAGAAATTGGCCCCATTTAAATTTGGTGAAGATCTGATGAAGAACTTCGGAGATATACAACAGAACTCTTCAATAAATAACGGCAAATCTCTCGGGATTGCTGCAATTGCATGTCTGTATATTGTTTATACCATTTCATAACTTAACATAACGCCAGTACGCTCTAAAGGGGTACGCAGATGTGAAAATTAACTAAAAAGTGAAAAATAAAAAAACTTTTTTGCAAAAACATACTACCGACTTCCAAATAAAAAAAAAAAAAAATAAGAAAACTACAAATTGAAAAATAACTTTATTTTTGGAAGTCGGTGCCCAAAAAGCAAAAAAAAAAAATTACTCTGTAGTTTTCTTATTTGGAAGTCGGTAGTATTTTTTTGCAAAAAAGTTTTTTTTCCTTATGGCATTGAAGAATCCAACTCATTCGGTAGCATTGACCGCCTATTGTATATTTCAATTAACCTCTTGAGAGCCGAACATGGATCCACTATTTTTAATTGTTTTGGTAATTGCGGCTTTCAACCGGTTAAAGCCTACGTTCTAATTAGTCTCTTATGTCTCCTAATGAACAACTCACTGACATTGACGTCTGACCATCTCGAATTTTGGATAAACATCTAACGTATAGCCAATTGATTAAAGTCTATAGCCATTACCCTTGTCAACGAATACCTGCGTGTTCGAAGCCTCTACCAAGTTCTCCTGGGAATTTACTTAAGTAAGTAATAGTTAGTACAGGAGAAATTCCGTAGGTACGGCATTGTGTTCGCCAAAAAAAAAATGCCCTTAACTCACTTGAAGGTATCGTAAAAGGGGCTTAGAGTTTAGGAGGGCTAAATTTCAAATCTAATCTTTAAATTTGTAAAATTTTTGCGTTCTTCTGTATTCAAAAAGCGTCTGCAATCATATACTAAAATCAAGTTAATCTTTGACTGTCTCTAGTATGTATAGTAGTTACAACGGATATTTGTGTCTCTGAAGTTAGCTCTGTGAACCGTTGCGCAAAAACAGTTTGTCATCGAGATATACTGCATACAGTAAGCGAGATAGGACGATGCCGATGTCGATGACGATGATGACAAACGTAGTCGAGTGAAAGAGGCAGTTATACAATGCTATCTTCATCTTCAACTTGACACAAAAATAGCGACTGCGCACGCAGGGTCTTGCAGCCAATTTCAGAGACACAAAGATCCGCTGTCATTATTATAAGCTATTATCTTGTAGCTCCATACAACAGATCTCAGAACAGGCTATTCTCCAGCTTATAACTATGTATAAAAGTTATCATTATATTATTCACCTGTCTAGAGTATACATTATGTGCATTTTTTTCGGGGATATAAATTTGTGTAACTTTCTACCTTTTTCTTTTTTTTTTTGGGTGGGAAATCATCCAATGACTTCTCCCGCTCTGGGTCAAGCGTGATGGTGTGTCAGACTTTTACTCTTCTTCTTCTTCATCGTGTCGATGATTCCATTTTTAAATTTTAATTTAGATGTTGTGCTTCGACCAGAAATCAGCCACGTCGACAGCCCTAGCGTTGGCCTCGCACAGGTCTCTCATGGTGCAGGTGTTTATGCACACTTTTACTGACCCACCCGTGTTCCTTCAGTTGCTTGAGCCAGGGCCGCGGTATCTCTTTTTCGAATTTATCTGCGACCCTGACAGGCATCGGCCCTGGCGGATCCCGTGAGATGTTACTTTCTATCTGTGAAGTAAAAGTTCCAACAAGATTAGGCAGCGGGACTTGCATAGATAACATCATTCACAATGTACGAGGATCAAAAGGAGAAGTCATAGAGCTGGCGGTATCCGATCATACGGCGCAACTTTTACGATGTCCAGTTAGACGAACATGCATATTAAATTACTGGTTCTCAACTAAACGAGATTACTCAAAAGAAAATGTTCAGAAATTCGTAGACAACATCAAAGCTATCACTTTTGCTGACGTATACGAGGAAACAAATCCCGGTAAGGCATTCAAATTATTCTATGACCTGTTTAAGTTGCTATATGATTTATGTTTTCCAAATATAAAAATACGGATATCGACTAAAGAAAAACCAGAATGGATTAGCCGTCGCATTAGGATTTGCAGTAAGAGAAAAAGAGAATTGCTGTGGAAATACCGGTCATTACCAAATAAGCAAAATAAAGCAAACTTTAAAAAGCTTTCAAATCGGCTAAAGAAAGTTATAAATCTCACACAGAGAGCCCATAATAATCGTTACATACATTCAGCTCAGAATCTATGTAAAGCAACATGGAAAGTAATAAATAAAAATAAGAGTAAACATAATTTGCCAGACGAAACCATAATAAAAATCAAATCAAATGACAAAATTTTAACGAATCCTCTTGAAATAGCACAAGCTTTTAACGATGGCTTTGTGGATCAAGTGAAACCTGTTACTAATTTAGACATTAATAAAAATAAACATAAAATAAGCAGTAGAATTACTTCTATGTTTATGTCGCCTACTATACCACAAGAAATTCACCAAATTATTATGTCGCTAAAGAATACGTCTAGCACTGGGTATGACGATATAAGTACATACATTGTTAAACGGGTATCCACAATAATTGCTCCTGTGTTGAGTCATCTCATTAATATGTGCATATGCCATGGTTACTTTCCAGAACAATTAAAAATAACAATTATAAAGCCTCTCTTCAAGAAAGACAACAGAGAAGATATGTCATCCTACAGACATATAGCGTTAGTACCAATTTTTTCAAAAATATTCGAGAAAGCAATACATTATCGACTTACTTCATACTTTGAGAAGAATTGCCTATTCGTTGATAACCAGAAAGGTTTTAGGAAAAACAGATCTATTGACATGGCCATATACGATTTCTTACATATGGTTAGCAGCAGAGTGGATAAGAGGCTACCAACTCTGGCGCTTTATATGGACATGTCAAAAGCTTTCGATCGCGTAGACCATAAAATACTGATAAGTAAACTTAACGCATACGGGGTAAGAGGAAATATATCAAATTTAATAGAATCTTATCTTTGTGATAGGCAACAAATAACGACAATTAGTAGAATTTCTAAAAAAAACGAAATAACTTATAAATCTAGCCAAAGGACAGTAAATTACGGAGTACCACAGGGTAGCGTACTCGGGCCGCCTCTATTTATTGTTTATATTAACGACTTTCCATCAGCATCATCATATCCTATGACAATGTTTGCAGATGACAGTACTTTACTTTTTAATATTGATGAGGCAAGCACATTAGAGACTGAGATTAATTCAACCTTATTGTCAGTTGTGAATTGGCTGCAAAATAATAATTTGGTTATAAATCTTGATAAAACAGTATTAATGAAATTTCAACAAAGAGTAAATCACAAATTAGACTTAAATATTAAATATAAAGACAAAATTATTAATGAAACAAATGTGACTAAATTTCTTGGACTAAACATACAAAACACTTTAAAATGGAATTCACATATTGACAAAGTATGCAGTAAGCTAAACCAACATTCCTATGCTTTGCACATGTTAAGTAAAACGGCCAATCGAGCAACAGTCTTAACGGCGTATCATGGTCTTGTAGCCTCAACATTGAGATATGGAATTATATTTTGGGGCAATGCCACGGGTAAAGATATTTAAGTGCCAAAAAAGGTGCATAAGATCTATTTATAATTTGCAGATGACAGACAGCTGTAAACCGTTTTTTAAAAATACGAAAATATTAACTATGCCTTCGTTGTACATCTATGAAACGTGTATGTTCGTCAAAAATAATTTACATAAATTTGCTCGAGTCACTAGTCAGCGCCGTTGTGATCGGTTACAAACAGTCGGATCTAGCACTGCACTATACGGAAATAGTATTTTTGTAATGGCTCCAAGGGTCTATAATAAATTACCAAAATGTATAAGGGATGAAGATAATATCCGCAAATTCAAAAGTAAATTATATTTATTTCTATTAGATAAGACATATTACTCTATCGAAGAATTTTTAAATGATAAAATATGACATTACTATCTATTCTAATTTACCATTGACATGTATGTAAAAATAAATTATAATTGATTAATTATTAAATAATAATACTTTTAATTGACATTATTTACAACATAATAAAATATGACGTTACTAATTTTTAATATAATTTACCATTGACATGCATGTGCAGTAAATTATAATTGATTTATTATTTATAAATAATACCTACATTTAATAGACATTATCTACTCGAACTTGACTTTGTATTGTATAGATTGAGATTTACTACTGGAAAACCTAACATATTTGTACACCAATTTCATTGGTAGGACATAGAGCTCGACTGAAATGTAAACATAAGACCTTTATTGTAATACCTGTGTTCACGAATAAAGATTGATTGATTGATTGATTGATTGAAATAATTTTTGTAATCGTAATAAAAGCAGATGCGCTAGAGATTGCCCTTTGTTTCGGGCAGTAATAGGTACTTGCTGGTTGGTGTAATTATAATTCTAGACTGTAGTTTGTATAGGAGGCTGCATTGATACAGTTTGCATGTTTTAATAATTATTTACTTTCACTCACATGAAAAACGTGTTGGCTCATTATGGCGGATTTCTTTACAACAGATCTTAAAATATAATAGATAAACTAATATAGTAACTTTGTGTTGCCATAAACACTCTTTACAAACAAACAATCAATTTGACCTCTATATGATATTAATTTAGAAAACGAAATGAACACTTTCCACAAATGAATATGTAGTAACAATATAATATAATTGCACAGGCGTGTTGACGCATGTGTAACTGTCATAATAATCGTGACACGACAACTGTTTGGTAGACGTCCAACTGTAATGCGTTTACTGATATATTGAAGAGGACTTTTACAGTGAAGCAGATTGTGATATTAACTAGGGCTAGTATTTATAACTCTTGAACTATTAACAAGAATTGAGATACTGAGCTTGGTTATAATATTTTAAGAGTAGAATAGAATAGAGATCATTTTACTTTTAGAAAAGCATGCTCCATCGTCAAACACATCGTCGCTTACCATCCTGGTGACATAGTGATCAAACGCGAGCTTATCAATAATAGCTGTTCCCCGCGGCTTCGCTCCCGTGGACCACCCCACAGGACCTGTTTTCGGGATAAAAAATAGCCTATGTCACTCAGGAATAATGTAGCTTTCTATTGGTGAAAGATTTTTTTAAATCGGTCCAGTAGTTTCGGAGCCTATTCGGTACAAACAAGCAAACAAAAACATCTTTCCTCTTTATAATATTAGTATAGATATATTTTGGGGGCGTTTTTAGTATCACGCGGATTTTCTCAATGTACATTTGGCCCTGCATGCATAAGTAAGCTTCATTGTAAAGCCCGCGTGCGTGAGCAAATCTGCGTGATACTAAAAACGCCCTTACTGTTAAAAAGACGTAAAACCTTTATACGACTACCATAAGTAAATTACCACAATTTAATGAAGATTTTCATTTGTTTCAGGTATGTTCCCTCATCTACAAAGAACTGTTGCCTACAGTCGCTGTCAGTTCACTAAGGTAAAAATTGCATGTTTTTACAAGCGAAAACAATAATGTACGATTTCCTTCGCACGTAAAATACAAAACTTTTAACTATTATAGCGTAACTCCAAAGGTGTTGAAATTAACTACAGAAAATAAAACTACGTACAAAATTACAAAGTTACTCGATGGTACACTCGGGCAAAAAAGCGTTAATACTGAGATTAGAAATCGTTTGATCGAAATAAAAAAAAAAACGGCCCAGTGCGTGTCGGATTTCGCACATTTAGGGTTCCGTACCAAAGAAAAAATCAGATTTTTCGATATATTGATATTTGTTACTAAAATATACGTAATAATAAAAATTATCACCAAACGTACATAGGTCAACGGTAAGTTGAAAAAATCTTCGGAACAAAATTGTGTGACAGATGACGGACAGACGTATAGAACGAGACGTGAATGACAGCAATAGAGCTCCGTTCCGACCCTTCAGGTACGGAACCCTAATCAATCTACCAGTACCTATTTAGATTGTCAAAAAGCCCAAAATATAAGTACAGGATTGACATACGCTACAGAAACGTCACTTAAAGCTCTAGATAAAGTTCCAATCTATCAGCGATGTAAATGGTCAAAATGCCAAAATGTAAGGCATTGATGACGTGGCATTTCGAAAATCACATACATTTCTGACATGTTTGCCATTTTTGGCGCGATCGACGCTTTCGATGATAGAATTTCACTTTGCCAGAGATTACACCCAACCCAAAACATTTTGTACTTTTGAAAATCATTATGGCTGCTATAATGTCACTTTGTCTAAATTCAAAAAGTCAAAAAACAGGTGCTTTGTCAACATTAAATAAACTGAAATAAGAACACCTTGACGATTTTTTTTTTTGTAAGGAAATGTGAAAAATGAACCACTTCTTTCCGCGACTGTAGTTTACAAAGTAGAAGTGTTTGCGAACCAAACACACGTGCCAAAGTTTTTTTAACACGATCAAATTAACTACATTGTTCAACAACAGGAAATATGGTATAGTTTACTTAATATGTTTTGTATACAGCTTGATTTTGAATACATAGGGGTATTCATATCCATATGGTGCAATTACTCATAATAAGAACAATTTTACCGAGAACGAGTTCGATCTTGCATGAAGCAGCGAACTAAAAAGATGTAAACAAGAAAAAAAACATGCTGTGCAGTTGGAGGATACATACGGTTTTGGTCAGCCAGCTCGTGAATCCTCCCACTGCACAGCTGGATTTTATTCTTGTTAACATCTTTTTAGTTCGCTTCTGAAGCAGTCGGGTTTTTTGAATTTATAAACTTTTTTTTTATACTGCGACGATACTGAACAAACCAATTTCATGTTGGAGCTTAGCATTAAATCATATTGTAGACCTACTGAGCAAATCCAAAGACACTGGTCTCACCGGTCTAAGTAACCTACAGTCAGAACTATTGTTACACACGACCCTATAAAACTACCCTCCGCACAGCAACGGGTTCGGGGTCACTGACCCAATTCGCCGCGAGCACTGAACCCGACTGAATATTTCCTTTCATCTCGATATTTCCGGTGCTTCAGAAAACTGATGGCCTATGGTTGATATGGAATTTGATTTCCAGGTGGTGAAATAATATTTAAAGGGGTATTTTAAATGTTGCTTCGATCTTTAGCCTGGTGATTGGTAAAAATGTGCATAAATTAACTTTAACTTTAATGACGTGGTGGCGCAGTGGCTAAGACCCCGCCTATCGTGCTTGAGGTCGTGGGTTCAAATCCGAGCAAGTACCAATGTGACTTCTTCAAATTCATATGTACTTTCTAAGTTTATTTTGGACACCACAACGGTGAAGGAAGACATCGTGAGGAAACGTGGACTTATATAGTAAATGTTAGTCTAAAATAGCCAAGTCAGAGGCCTGTGAGGTTCCCAGAGTCGGCTTAATTAACTCTGACACCAGAGGTGCCACACACAAAAAGAAGAAGAACTTGAGAATTTAATTGCTGTATAAAATCTTACATTCAATGAGAGTCGTTTCTTGTCCAGCAATGCGATAATACAGGCTAGTACAAATGGGTTGTTCTACTACTAAGTCACAGGAATTTTTCTTAATCCTCAGCTGTTCTTTTCGGCTGAATTTCATTGTAGGTTCTAAAACAGCTGAACCATTTCTCTGGGGCTCGTTGAGCTTCATTGACTTGGTGCTTTTCTGGTATTCGTCACCGTTGATTCTGGCTTTCAGGATTTGCAGTGGTTGAGAATAGGGTGGGCTCGTCCCAAAGAAATCCTTATTACTAATACAACGATTTTTTTATTTATTTTTATTTTTTTTTATTTTTATTTATTTATTTATTTGATCAGTAGTAACACATACATGTAATATATTTAAGTTGATGCAAACATAAACTCATTAGAGTTTTACCGTGCACCAAAAACATCGACTACATAATATAAACAAAAAATCATAACCACTTAAGTAGGTACTTAGGTAAAAAGTAACAGTAAAAAGAATAAAGATTACAGCGGGTATTTGTGAAATAATTCCTTAATACTAACAAGCGCACATCAGTGACCACTCCGGCCTTCCATCAACTTTGTAGCTGCTAGGTGGCTGGTTGTGAGAAATAAAAGGACTGGACTTGAACTTTTAAATTTAAAGACCATTAGGACGGAATGCGCGGGCGTTTTTTTGTACGCATGTCGGCGTCGCGTAGCTTTTTTTTGCACTAACTCGTTATTTTTCTAGCAATCGCGGCCGCAGCCGTTGGCGGCGGGGGGTCGCGCATCTACCAATGAGAGCGCCCGTGTGCAGTTCGTTCTTGTTGGTCTTTGATTTATTTTAAAGAAAAGTAAAGATACAACAGTAGAAAACATACTTAAAATACAAACCAAATTATTAAAAGTAAAGTATACATGGTTTGTAATGGGTTTGCTCTTGACTCTAGTCTAAGTCATAGGTGACAGAGACAGAGTCTACGATGGAGTGAGCTTACCCAGAAGAAGCCTGTTCACTCTAACTTTAAAAAGATTCGGGTTGAATGCGTACGAATGTTAACACACACACAATGTCACATTGTCTATAACCCAAAAAACACACAACGCGTTTTCATCGAGCGTTTACTTTGTTAAACTTTATTAACTAAAGGGAATATAATTGATTTATTACGCATATCCATTACCCCGGAGTATCGCACCCCGCAGAGGCGCAGCTTTAATGAATTAATGCACTGGCCGCACTTAAGGGCCTACATCCGCTTTAGTGCCGTAAAACGGTAACATTCTAAAGCATACTCCTTAGTAACAGCTAGGTTAAGAGATTTGAAAAAAATATATATTTATAATTGTTTCATGTATATTATTTTTAACACATGGTTTTTTCGTATAACAAATGGTTTTGCTTTAAAAAATAATTAACAAAACGCTATTTTTTCGCTACTTTTGGATACTCCCCTAAAACGACTTTCATCATCTGCCTAGCCTTTTCCCAACTGTATTGGGGTTGGCTTCCAGTCTTACCGGATTCAGCTAAGTACCAGTGTTTTACATGGAGCGACTGCCTATCTGACCTCCACAACCCAGTAACTGGGTAACACGGTACCTCTTGGCAAGACTGGTGTCAGATCTCAAGCTTCTGACTACCCGTAACGACTGTCAAAGATCTTCAAATGACAGCCGGGACCAACGGCTTAACGTGCTTTCCGAGGCACGGAGGAAACTCGGTATGTTGAAATGGTCATCCATCCACGGACCGACCTCGTCAAGCGTTGCTTAACCTTGATGATCGACCCGTGCGGCTGTTATTATTTAGCCACGAGCTCCTCCCCCTAAAACGACTTTGATGTTTAAAAATGTTTTTACACAGAAAAATTTATGGCTGGAATTTCCTTATAACTAACATAGCATAATTATGTAAATCAAATAATATTTTGCAAACAAAACTGTTCAAAAGGAGGTTCAATATTGATATTTTGACATCGAGCGGGCGCACGGCCAGTACTGCGTTAACATTGGGGCGTATATATCGCCTTAATGCAGTATTAATGGCGTTAAAGTAAACCCTACCACACTGGAATTAATAAAACATGCGTTGATAGCTAGTCTGTAATCATTTTAGTAAACGTATATGAGTTTGAAAGTTATAAAGGTCCACTTCTGGCCAAAAGATGCCTTAATGCCTGCCTTGTTACACTCAAACCCACCTTTTATTTATTTATTTATTTATATATGCTTTATTGTACACCAAGATAAAAAATAATACAAAAGGAGCCATTAAAATTAAACAAACATACAACAGGCGGCCTTATCACGTTCTGCGATCTCTTCCAGGCAACCTTGAATGGATAGAGGTAGCCTGGACACGATATGGGGTTGCACTATACCTTTTGAGCTATGCTTCTCTGTATGCGCGAGTTTCAAAACCGGTTTTACATTGTAAAATATGATCTTAAACAAGTTTTTTTAACTAAAAGTTACTAATAATGTAATAAATATCACTTGTCATTACGATGGTGATATCTTGTCTGGTTGAGGACTTGCTTTGGCCACCTTCCAGCTTCCTCATGAAACCGGTTCCATCGTACTGTACCAAATTATTTCAATGTTTTCAAATTGACTTAAGAAGTGCTTGAAAAACATCTAAACTTTATGTGTGCAAAAGCTTAAGCTTGATGGTTTGTGACAGAATAAGGCGGTTGGGACAGACTTGATGGCGAAGGACTGGGTGTTGTAGCGAAACTTGGGGAAGACTTACATCCAGCAGTAGACTGCAATAGCCTGAGTTGAGTTTGGTTATAGTGTTGCGTCTCGTGAAGCCTTACTAGGGTTCCGTACCTCAAAAGGAAATATTGGAACCCTTATAGGATCACTTTGTTGTCCGTCTGTCTGTCCGTCTATCTGTCAAGACTCTTTATCTCGGGAACGCGTAGAGGTATCAAGTTGAAATTAATATCGTATATCAAGTTTGCAGCTCTTTGCAGTTGTGAAAAAATTAAACTTATAGATAGATACAGCCGTTTAAAGACGCATATTTTACACTCTCAAGGAAATCAATATCTACAAGGTACTATTTGTACCTACCTACATAAAAACATATAGTTTGTTAACTGATTTGTAGCTGGTGTTAAACTGACATTGACTTATGTCAATATATGGTGACTACACTTTTCAACGGCAAAGATAATTTTGTCCCTCAATTCTGTTTATTTTATCGTTAGAGCAATGTTCGGTGCCCTCATAGTTTATGAACTTCAGTACTCTTATTTAATTATTTTGGTGAATATAGCTGTTTGTACGGAACCCTCAGTGCGCAAGTACGACTTGCCCTCGGCCAGTTTTTAGTATTGAAAGGCTCCGGTTTGATCACTATCTCACCTGATGGTAAGCGATGAAGTGGTCGACGGTGAAACATGCGCAGAATCCTAGAAGTAATTTATTTTACTCTTGACTTCCAGACCCACAGACAGGGTGTATCTTATCTTATCTTATGGAGGGGCCGAGAAATACCTCGGACACTTCGACCCATTGGGATCTTTTGTGGTCCCCTAGATAACTTACTCCTCCTCATTCTCGTTGAAAACCGTTTTCATTAGTCTTACAACGAGACTAGGAGATATGAGCCTATAATCTTCTGGTTTTGGGTATCCAACCCCTAGGAGACTCATTCGCTTACCAGCCAGTGCATCGCATGTGCACAGTAGGTGCTCCATGCGTTCCGTATGTTCCCCACACAACCTGCACATGGGTGTCGCGGTTAGACCCATCTTCATGAGCATGTCGTTGGTTCCAAAGTGCCCAGTAAAGGCCCCAAGCAGGTAGCGGATTTTCCCCCTGCTCATGTTCCAAATGCAATCCCGGGCTTTGAAAGTGGAGCCCAGGAATCTCTTGGAGTGTTGTAGACCGGTAGTAGACAGCCAACAAGTTCGTTGTCTGTGATCTGCAAACTCCCTAAATGCGGCTTTTACGAGACACGTCGAGATGCCTACACATGGTTCTGGACCCACAAAATAATTCGCTGAGCCCTCTCTTGCCAGTTCATCAGCCACTTCGTTACCATGGAATCCTTTGTGCCCAGGGACCCACATCAGTTTTACCCTGTTGTGCTTCCCAAGCCTGTTTAGGGTTTGGATAGCATCCAGAATAAGTCCGGAGTCCACTTTGTAGGATGCCATGGCTTTGATTGCAGCCTGACTGTCACTAAGAATATATATGGATTTACCTTTAGTCCCTCTATCTATATTCTCTTGAGCGCAGGTTATAATGGCATATGTTTCCGCTTGGAATACAGTTGCCATCTTCCCTAAGCTTTTGCTACATTTGTAGCCTTTTGCGTATATTCCCGCTCCTGTACCTGATTCCATTTTGGATCCATCAGTGTACCACACCAGACTATCTTGTTCTGGTGGATCAAGTCCCTTCGTCCAGTCCTCTATTGTAGGGATTTGGACCTTGAAAGACCTCTCAAACACAAACATAGTTTGCATTTTATCGGATAACATGCTTGTTACCCGATCCAGGTCTTCATTCTCATCGAACTTTGTATGGTTAGTCTTTGGCTTAGAGGCATCCCATAGTCCAGCGACAGCGAGACGATGTAATGTCTTCCTTGCCTCGAATTCAACCATCATATGCAGAGGAGGGATATTGAGGTATCTCTCAATCGCTGCCGTAGGTGTTGTCCTGAAAGCACCCGTGATGCCGAGACACACTGTTCTTTGTAACCTGGTGAGTGGCGCTTTGCACGAGGCAAGCTTTGTTCTTGGCCACCACACTATGCTGCCGTATGTGATATTATCATTGTCCGGTACAGCCATCGTATCACTTTGGGCTTTAGCCCCCAAGTTTTACCGTAGGTAGAACGACACATGCCGAACACTCGTAAGGCCTTTGTCGTAATATTTTCCACATGAGTTTTCCACCTGAGTTCTTTATCAAGCGTTACACCCAGATATTTAACTTCGGTGGACCAGGGCAGTTTTATTCCATTGAGGGAGAGCTCTCCTAGGTTTCCTAGTTGTCTCTTCCTCGTGAAGGGAATAATGACTGCTTTGCTTGGGTTGATAGAGAGGTGGTTCACTGTACACCATTCCTCTGTCATCCTCAATGCCTGTTGTAATAATCCAGACACTATGTTCGGGAATTTACCATTGACCATTATAGCTATGTCATCCGCATAGCCTACTGTGTAGAATGGTCCGGTATTGAGCTTGGTTAGTAGCGAGTCTACTACCAAGCACCACAATAATGGTGACAGCACTCCGCCTTGCGGACAACCTCTTGTTGTTTTTGCACTAAGTCTGTCTCCCATTAGTTCCGATCTGACTGTTCTGCTTCTCAGCATATAGTCAATCCAGTTGCACGTGGTATCATTGATGCCATGTTCCTTTGCAGCAGTGCGTATGGACTCAAATGTTGTCTTGTCAAAGGCTCCCTCTATGTCGAGGAAAGCCCCGACACATATTTCTTGTCCCTCTAGCGCAGCCTCGGCTCGACTCGCAACATAGTGCAATGCCGTTTCCGTAGATTTGCCGGGGCTGTAGGCGCATTGTAGTTTATGTAGGGGGAATAATTTCAGAGGACCCTCTCTTAAGTACCTGTCTACCAGTTTCTCCAGAGTTTTCAAGAGAAAGGATGATAGACTAATGGGCCTGTAAGCTTTAGCTTCTTCATAAGTCGGTCTACCCACCTTCGGTATAAAGGTGACTTTGACCTCCCTCCATGCTTTGGGTACGTACCCAAAGGCTATGCAGGCTCTGTAGAGCTTACTCAAATGGGGTATCAAAACAGATGCCCCTTCTTGCAATAGTATTGGGTAGATGCCATCTGGACCAGGGGATTTGAGTGGCTGGAAGCCCGCTATGGCCAGCTTCAGTTTATTTTCATCTACCACTTTCTTTGCCGTGAGCCAGTTATTTTTGGACGTGTGCCTTGTAAGCTCGTCCCTTGTGACTGGTTCCTCTTCATCGCTATCGCGCAGTATACATTCTGGGAAGTGGGTCCTAAACATCACGCCCAGAGTGTCCTGTCCAGTTTCCGTGAGTTGCCCATTCTCATCCCTTACAGATGCTAGTGGGTTTGTCTTGGTCATGGACATTGCTTTGCACAACCTCATCCCATTTGGCAGAGTTTCGATGGAAGTGCAATGCTGCCGCCAATTAGTTCTTCTGGCCTTGCGTACCGCCGTGTTATACCTTGTTAGCATGCTATGATAGCCGGAAAAATCCTTCCTGGCTTTTGCATCATTAAAGGCCTGTCGTGTTTCCTGACGTATTTTGGCTATTTCAGGAGTCCACCATGGTACCGTTTTGCCAAAGGCCTTCTTCTCTGGGCAGTTATCTTCCCATGCACCGATGATGCCTGCCTTGATTCTGTCCGCTTCAAATTCTATATCCAGTATGGAATTGAGCTTACCTTTAGGGCTCCCCAAATTTACTTTGAGGTCCCTCCTGTATGAGTCCCAATTTGTATACCTTGGGTTTCTCCTTCGTCTAGTTTCGGCTTCTCCCGCCGTCCTAAACCTAAAGCATATATAATTATGGTCAGACAAAGAGATTTCGTCCGATACATGCCAATTTTCAATATGAGCGCTGGCCCTGTTTGAGGCCAGCGTAAGGTCAATAACTTCAGTCCTCGCAGAAGTTCTAAAAGTAGGTTTATTGCCTACGTTAAGGATTTGTAAAGAAGAGCTTACCACAAAGTCCAACAAATCCTCCCCTCGTTTGTTGACATCCGAGCTGCCCCAAACGACGTGGTGTGCGTTCGCATCGCAACCAAGTATCAGGTCAAGGTTCTTTTGGTTGCCGTAATCAACCAGTCTTCTGATTAGTGGTGTTACTGGTTCTTTTTGTTCATATGGGAGATAGGCAGAGGCAAGGATGATTCTCCTTTTCTCTGTTCCCGTCCCCACTTGGATCAAGGTTGTTGTGAGATCCCTGTAACAGAAAGTACGTAAGGGCATTGCCTCTACACCGCCCCTGATATAGATGCAAGTCCTCGCGTCATTAGTTGGACAGTCATAGAGCACCATGCCTCCTGTCCCACCTAAGCCTTTTATAGTCCCCTTATACAGATAAGGTTCCTGTATCAAGGCAACGTCGTATGTGTTAAGCTTCAGTTGCCGAGCCAGAAGGGCAGTAGCGGCTCTGCAATGATGCAAATTAATTTGTACACACCTTAGTCCCTCCATCTTGGATGATTTTGATGGGTCTGTGTTGATATGGGAGGGCCTTAGTCTTGAGGCCCCTCCTCCATCGCCTGGCTCTCCTCGAGAGCAGTCGGCGACTCGATTCCCAGGGTGTCGAAGTCCCCGAGGATGTCATCCTCGTGGTCTGTCTCCGACGCCCTGGTCCCAATCTCTGTTGCCTGCGCTGCGCCGTCAGCAGAGATTTCTTCAATGGCCTCCCCATGTTGTGGTGGTCCATCCTCGGAGGGCTCCACTTCTGCTTCCGCAGCAGGCGCCTCTCCCTTGTCTTCTTCCAGGAGCTTGAACGAGTATCGTTCAATACCTCCTGGAAGAGAGTAGCCCGCGGCCTTGATGACCCCAGCGGACACCCCGTCCATGAGGACGATACGACGGATGCCGGTCTGCTCAGTGAGCGTATTCACGACCTTCCAGTCGTTCGTCCTCAAGGTAGGGTTGAGTCGCTGGAGCAATCGAATGGCCCGGGCAGAGTCTTGCAACGCCAAGTTGCGACTCTTCCATGCCATTTTGACTGGCTTTGGAAGGTCCCTGGCGTCAACAACCTTGAGTTTCAAGGCACCAAGTTCCACATTGTGGATGGCACCCCGAAACCAGTTGGCTGCATCAGAGTTGTCGCAGGATACATGAATTGCACCTGCGACGACTCCGGGAGCAACCGTTAGGACAGGCAGAGGATCCGGCGCCACTTCCAGTTTCTCAATTATGAGCTCCTGGATCGGCACCAAGTCCTCCGCCTTCAAGTACTCCTCCGGGTACTTGACTGTCACGACAGCGAGTTTCACAGCCGCCACCGCATCCCTAAAGGATCCGGTTGAGGATGATAGCCCTTGGGTCTTCATCCTCTTGGCCGCCATGTCCCCGCTGTCCCCGCTGAGAGCAGCACGCGGTCTCTTTGATGGGCCCTCCGTAGGAGTCCTCTCCAGAGCCGCCTGCTGTCTCAGCTTTTGGCGCTTTTTCCTGCGCGCCCCAGATCGTCCAACCGGAAGCCAGCCTGATTCATGCTGGCCGCCGAGAGACGACGAGGTGCTGTCTTTGCCGGTCGCGTCCGGGGCCGCAAGGTCCGAGGTCATACGATCTCTAACGCAAGCGTCCCGTATCGCGCCAGCTTTGGCAGTACCCTTATGCCCGGTGGGCTGGTTTGCAGTTCCGCCCTTCGGTGGTCCCGCAGCAGTGCCGGCCCTCGACAGTGCCGCGACAGTCCCGTCATTTGACAGTCCCGCCACAGCCCCGCCTTGAGACGATCCCACTGCAGTAACACCTCTGGACGTTCCTGCGGAAGATGCAGTCCCGGCTTGCGCCGGTCCCGCCGTCTGGTGTGCAGTTCCGCCCTTCGGTGGTCCCGCAGCAGTGCCGGCCCTCGACAGTGCCGCGACAGTCCCGTCATTTGACAGTCCCGCCACAGCCCCGCCTTGAGACGATCCCACTGCAGTATCGCCTCTGGACGTTCCTGCGGAAGATGCAGTCCCGGCTTGCGCCGGTCCCGCCGTCTGGTGTGCAGTCCCAGCTTTCGCCGGTCCCGCCTTTTGGTGCGCAGTCCCAGCTTTCGCCGGTCCTTTCGCCTTGTGGTTTTTTTTAGATTTATAATCCATTTAAATCCCGATTTTATATTTCATCCCTCGACTATCCCCACCCGCCATGGAGTGCTCAAGTGGCGATGCTACGGTAGCACCAGGGATTAGTCGAGGGATATAGCCCCCCCCCATTAGTTGCCCACGAGACTGCACGACACCAACTCACACCGCTACCACTAGCGATGCGAGCGAGCGCCGCCGTCTGCAAGCCCCTAATGGGAGTGAACTCGCCTGGGGGCCGTCTGACCGGACCCCGCAGCCGATTGACCGTAGCTGGCTAGGCTACGGCCACCCTTGTGAGAAGAAATCCGGGCCAAAGTGGAGTGTTGCCTCAGAGACGTTAAACCGCCTACGCTCATCGGCTCAGCCACCAGGATCCCATCATCCTTCCGTACGGGTCCCTGCGCACGGCACAAACACGCAGGAGGTCATTACTATCCATCATCTGATTTTTTCCGATGGTGGACACCCAGGGGCATGACCTCGCCACCCCTGTGATAGGGCGCCCGGTGATTTCTGTTACGTCTATTTCATAGGGAATTAGACCAAAAACAGGGCGGCAACCACGAGAAGGAAAATCACCGAACTTGCCTTGAGGATCATCACGACCGTGCGCTCTCCCTCAAGACCACGCCACCTTGCCGTCTCTGAAGGAGTCAGACAAGGTAGGACTGCATCGACAAAGCCAAGCCCCATAGGGCTTGTCGCTGAGGGCTCAAAGCGCAAGTTTGTTAAAACAGCCCAGCCCCCAGACAGGGTGTAGCTATCACAACACACAATACACAACCATATTTTTTTTTTAAAACTATATTTTTTTTATGTTCTAAAAGTTTAATCTTTAAGATTAACCTACCTTTTGTGCCCAAAAGTAAATTGTTCTTAATTTCCACTCGAGTTGAATAAATGAGTCTTACACTCTAGTTACTTAAGCCGTGTTCAGGACTTGGGCATCTCGAGACTGTAATGATATTATGGTTCACTGAATAACTAATGAATTTTGAATATTACAAGCGTCAAGGGTTGCTTAACCTAACATGTGAGCAGTTTGTGGATTTATTTAGTTAGAAATCATTGCCAGTTTAGTTATTTGATTTGCAGATAGATTTTCTATGAGGGTTTCTAGCTTGGGATCTAAACTTAATAACATTCTATCATCAGTAACGATTGTCCAAGTGTTAACATTCTAAACGTAATAACACACTTTTGAAATTGCAATTTCTCCTTAACTATAGAAGTCAGAGTTTTGAAATAAAAACAATATATAGATTTTTTTATAAACTTCCTTTGAAATTATAATTAAATGATCTTTATCTACGTCATGTCGCTGGCATGACAGCAACCCAGATTTTTTTAGGCCCTCAACTCAGCCACATCCATGACATCGTTGGGTGCAGCGAATAGGTCACTGGCTGCATTTTTTATTGGGCCATACAGGGCAGGAGAGAAGCTGAAGCAAAGTTTGCTACTTCCTAACTGGGCTGATCTACATTCACATTCTGCTGCTGTTCTTTCAGGTAGCCCACAAACCACAAATCAATTGTAAGGCACTTGTCACTTGTATCTACTATTTTCTCGCTAAAGAAACGCTGGCTGTTCACACTGCTAGCGAGTACTCTCTCACCACAAGTTTGTCGCAGCGACAAGAGCTATCAAAGTTATACTCGCTCAGCGATGCTCGCTTGGCGATCAGAACTCACGCCGAGAGACCAACCAGCTGTCATTTCAACCTACAGTGCGGCCACCCTGAGCGAGTGATGTGAGTAATCGCCTGTCGCACAAGAACACTCGCTTATGGCCGAGCGACTAAAGTAACAGAACTACACACTCGCTTCTAACTGCTCGCCAACTCGTTTTAAGTTTCTACCTTTACTAGCTACTCGCTGATCGTTTTCGGTGAGACAAGTTTAACCTAGTACCATGTGTTCTGGTGAGCCGGTGATGGGGGTTACACCCTAGGGGTTGGTCCGGTGACGGACAGCCGTGGCGGGTTCGCGGTGAGTGCTAACACGTGCCCGTGTTCCCGCCATAAGCAGCACAGGAGGACACCGTGGAGTTTCCGTGGTTTGGAGTCCCTCATAACCACGCTAATTCCCCGTGGTATGGCATTTTGCATGAGCATTTCTCAACGCCTAAAAATAAATTGGCAGGTTCCCATCAGGGACCTGTATGCTAGTTTGGTCTGCAATTGCGTATCTGTTTTAACAGCACAAAGCACAATTCCCATTCATTTTGACAACTCAACAGTATTCATTGCGTGGTTTACACTGTCGAGTAGACGGATTTTTGAACATAAGAAGCAATGAATGCAAATAAAGAATACCGTGCGCTACTTTGCTTTACTCATCGTCATTCTTAGAATATAATAGAGTAGAATATTATTCATTGTTATACATCTCATTTTATTTTGTGTGACAACCCTAAGGTGTAACATGTACCGTTAATTTATATTATGTTTTGCGGTATCCCTAGCAATAAAAGGCTTAAAGTTACAACAGAATATTATAACACACACAGGAATATGGCTTTTTACGTTTTTTTTGTTTGACGTTTATTAATTAAAAATAATGTTTGCAATGTGTAGTACCAAATTTTATTTTCAAAATTGGATTTTATGTAGGTGTCGTGGCCAGATCTTAGAATTGATTGATGTGGCCAACCATTTCATGAAATGGTTTTATTTCATGAAAAAGAAAAATATCCGCTGCCGACATCATGATATGGTCTGGCCAGATCAATGCTTAATGAGCTTTTGACGATATGAACAGCTTAACGCAAGGCTACTTCATTATATGGTCAAAAAATTGTGACCATATTGTAAAATAGTTCGTAATCCACTTAGGGGCGCTGATATCGTTATGTATTTGTGAAATTACTCCAAGAAATTTATTCAAATACTCGACTTTTAGAAGTATTTTTATCATCATTTCATGCCTTTATCCATAATTCATTTGAAGTCGGCGCAACATACACACACACATTACTAGCTACTCGCTGCATCCACCGTTTATTTGCATTTCCCCTATTCTTATCGCCATCATCATTCACACTCAAACATTTCCATACAAGATTTACAAATATAAAAAAAAGAAAAATATAAGAATCTCTTTTTAAGGTGCCGTAACCAAAGGCCAAAAACGGGACCTTATTACTAAGACTCCGCGGTATGTCTGTCTGTCTGTCTTTCCGTCTGTCACCAGGCTGTATCTCATGAACCGTGATAGCTAGACAGTTGAAATTTTCACAGATGATGTATTTCTATTGCCGCTATAACAACAAATACTAAGGTATTTTTTTGTTACGTTTCTATATTTTACTTCCTACTACTTTTGTAAACGTGAATGTTTGTGAGGATGGATGGATGAAGGGATGGATGGATGGATGCATGAATGTTTGTTACTCTTTCACGCAAAAACTACTGAACAATTAATACTGCATTGAAACCACTACACTCTAAAAATATCCAAAAAGAGTTCTAAAGAGTGAATTAAAATTTTATAAAGAGTGAATTAAGTTCTGTGAAATAGGTTGGTCTTTTGAACAAAAATTGGTTCGGAACCCACTCGGTAACTGGAATCGCTTTAATGGCAGCTGTATTGAATTATTCGGTTTTATTACGACCGCAGGCTGGAAGCTTTGTTGTAAAATAAAGGTCAGAAATCAACGACAGTGATGTTTGAATTGTGATTTATTCCACACAATATTTGTTTAATTTGACAATTATGACTTTCATCAACAACTTGTTTTCAAAAGTTGGATTTGTTAAGTTTATTTTCATCCAATCAACCTTTGAGAAAAATTAAAAGAGGTGCCAAAAATAGCTCGTTTAATAACACATACAATTGTAGCAAATAAACGGCTACATAATGTGCTTCGCTCGCAGTTTAAATACGTCTTTAAACACCAAAACCGCCTCAATATATGAAAATATTTCGGTATGTAAGCTATATATATAACTCATACTATATACCTAACTAGGTACCTCGAAGAACGCCTCCGCATCGCTATCATCCAGAAACGTGCCCAGAAGACTGGCATTGCCACATTGACTGGCAATGCTGATTATTTGGGCAAAAAACGACCCTGCTTTGGGCAAAAAACACACAGCCAGGTCAGTGTCGATCAGCCGGCAAGAAATATGCTCGAAATGGAGTTGCGCACTCGGGACCTATGACCCAAGCGCTTCGACGCCAAACAAACACACTGCCACAAAACTACTACCATATCCATGATATTATTTCAATTTAAATACCAACACAGAACCCCCCACGCGCGTATTAACGACCTCAAGTGCTAGATCATAAAAGTAGATTGAAGAAAATGGCGTCTCTACATCAAATGTGTTTATAATACGTAAGAGTGCGCTAATGCACTCTTTCCAACATTTACGAGGCACCTGGAGATCGGTTAACTGTGATAAAATGTAGGAAAAGTACCTTGAATGAGTGTAATACGATCTTGCTTCAAAGTTTTGCTTGTTGGTGGAATATCCACCAACAAGCAAAACTTTGAAGTACGAAATTTTCATATACGAAGTCATATTTTTATTTTCTTTTTTACGATATCAGAGGGTATTTTTATTTTAGTACTCGCGTTTTACTACTATCTTTCCTAATGATAAGCGATGATGTGGTCGACGGGGAAGCACGCCTGTCTAGAAGTAACTAACTTATTCACTCTTGTCATCATCTGCCTAGCCTTTTCCCAACTATATTGGGGTCAGCTTCCAGTCTTACCGGATTCAGCTAAGTACCAGTGTTTTACATGGAGCGACTGCCTATCTGACCTCCACAACCCAGTAACTGGGTAACACGGTACCCCTTGGCAAGACTGGTGTCAGATCTCAAGCTTCTGACTACCCGTAACGACTGTCAAAGATCTTCAAATAACAGCCGGGACCAACGGCTTAACGTGCTTTGCAAGGCACGGAGGAAACTCGGTATGTTGAAAATGGTCACCCATCCACGGACCGACCTCGTCAAGCGTTGCTTAGCCTTGATGATCGACCCGTGCGGCTGTTATTATTTAGCCACGAGCTCTTACTGCTTATTCACTTATTCATTCTTGTATTAGTTACATAACGTAGTCGATAGTCGTGTCATCTAGTGGCTTATTAGCCACGAGTCTTGTCTTCAAGGGCTTGATTCAGAAATCAGTATTTCTGAACACGGCTCGTATTGTCAGGAGGTTCCTCTCTCTGGAGCCCTGACCGCCGGTAGCTTGGCCCCTGTTCCTGATACCGGTGGGCCTCTATCTGTACCAATATTATAAAGTGGAAAGATTTTTTTGTTTGTTTGTACCGATTAGGCTCCAAAAATACTGGACCGATTTAAAAAAACATTTCACCAATAGAAAGCTACATAACATTATTCCTGAGTGACATAGGCTATTTTTAATCCCAAAAACGGGTCCTGTGGGGTGGTCCACGGGAGCGAAGCCGGGGGGAACAGCTAGTTTATTATATTTTCAAATATTTTTATGTGTTTTATAAAAATATTTAAAATATAGTGAATAAGAAAGATAATTAATAAAGAAAATAATAATAATAACCGTAACCGTAATAATAGCCGTTATCTCAGAAGTTATCCCCTTTCTAGCCATATTTTATCATTCACACATTCCATCCATCGTTTCTCTTTTTAACTCCAGACGGATAAAGAGAGGGGTGTTCAGCCCATAGACGCCGAATTTATACAGAATCATAGAGAATAATTTTTAGTTAGTTGCCTATAGTTATGATACTCTTTAGTCATTTTTTTTTGGAACACGCCCAGATTATTATAAGTTTGACGTGTGTGTCTGTGTATTTGTTCATCTGTCTGTGGCATCATAGCTCCTAAACGGATGAACCGATTATGATTTAGTTATTTTTTGTTTGAAAGGTGACATTATCGAGAGTGTTCTAAGCTGTTTGTTAAAAATAGTTTCAGCCGTACAAAAGATATGGGCGATTTAATGTTTGAATCGCGGTATTTTCGCAAGATGTCGTCTCATAATTACGTGTTCGATAGATTGTCGATCGAAGCGTGTCTACTTCTAGATAAATTATGTAGTTTAAAAACATGAAAAAATATGTTTTTTACATTGTACTTGTGTCCAAGTCAAGTGCCTTTAACAACCCGTAATAAAATAGAATAGAATAGAAAACATTTATCCGACACAGACACAACACAACAGTAACAACCACAAAGTAACAGAGAAGGATAATAAAAAGTATAAGTACATACTACAACTCGAAATACTGCAACTCAGTATTTCGTAACTAATTTGCAGTTTATTTCCTAGGAATTTCAACTGCGTTCTACGAAACAGTTATAGTCTAAGATCCGACTGCAGGAATCAGAGCTTTTGATTACCTATACTTAATTGTCATCGAAACAAACACAAACAAACATCGTGAGGAAACCGGCATGTCCTAGAACCAAAAAACAAAACAACTGTTTGTGGCCAGATGCGACCAGGCAACCCTGAAGTAATCTATTTTCTACTATCAAGAATCATTCATAAAACTCAAAGTTTTATCAAAAACAAAACACCTGTAGATTTTTGCCGTGAGATCTCATACTATTAAAACATAAAATAAATCCATCCTCCAAAGAAACTGTTACACCAGCATCTAAAAACTTCAACAAAAATCCCGAACAAAGATAGGGACCATTTTATGCGACCATTACTGTGATGGTTCACTCATTCTTTCATTCACTCATTGTTCAACTGGACGACAATGAGACTGAATGGGCGGTGAATGAGAAACATTTTTACATTGACGCTTGTAGTTTTCAGTTGGGCTACTTCGGCCTGTATTTTTTTAATGGTGTATAGTTCGGCCATACTGTTTTTGTAGTAGCTTGTTTTTTTGTTCTGGAGAAATGGTTATAAGGCAGGCTATATAATGCCGTTCGAATTTCGAAGTATTGTTTTTATTTCTCACTATAAAGTATAGAGCCAGTTCGAGACTCTTTATGAAAAAATTGGTTTTAATCTCTGCTTCGCTATCATCGTCTGTTTTTGTTTTCGAAAATCGATTAATTTTGCCGCGATATGGTCCATGGATTTCATTTTAATATTGTTTTAAAGTTTGGAAGGGAGGCCTTTGCCCTGCAGTGGGACATAACAGGCTCATAATAATAAATAAAAACTTTTTTACAAAAAATACTACCGACTTCCAAATAAGAAAACTACAAAGTGAAAAATAACTTTATTTTTGGAAGTCGGTGTCTTTTATAGGTATCATTTTTTGCGTTATGGACACCGACTTCCAAAAATAAAGTTATTTTTGGAAGTCGGTAGTATTTTTTGTAAAAAGTTTTTATTTTTCACTTTTTAGTTGTAACTCCCTAATAGGCAAGTTGTTAAGTAAGTTTCCTATAACGCCAGAATAGATTACCCGAATATCATGAAACTGTAACAAAACCGATCAAATGAGAGCTCTGTTTACCCCTTAAGAGCGTACTAGCGCGATGTTATGTTATGAAATTATATAAACAATAAACAGGCATGCGATTGCAGCAGTTCCGAGAGATTAGCCTTTATTTATTGAAGAGTTCCGTTGTATATCTTCGAAGTTCGTCATCAAATCTTCACCAAATTAAAATGGGACCAATTTTGGAACAAAATCTTACAAAAAAAAAAAAACTGAATCGGTCCACAATTGACGGAGATATCGGTGAACATACATTAAAAAAAATACAAGAAGTCGAACATAGAACCTCCTCCTTTTTCGTAAGTCGGTTAAAAAATAAAATTAATGTTTATTATCAGCGTTAGTTTCATCGTCATCAGTCTTTTTTTTTTTAAGTTCTGCTGGGAGAAAGAAAGAATTACCCTTTTATCAGTAATAATTCTTAAAATAAGTTTCGAAATTACTTAATGCAGAGCATCTTCGAGAGTTTACTTCCTAGACTACAAACAATCAATTTATAGAATTTTAGATACATAATACGGATGAAAATATAAAATGCGAATCCGAAAACCGTGTTAATAAACCGGGAATAACATTTATTTTTCGCAACGAACCCTAAAAGTACTTAATTAATATAATAACCTAATTACCGCACGCGTACAGCTATGATGTTAATTAGCTTAGCAATTAATGAGTTTCATGACTATTATAATATTCAGTGGCCGATAATTAAGCCGAGAAATTATAAATTAATCATCCTTGTTCATTAACTATGCTATTATGCCAATAGTTACCTAACATGGTTTATAATATTTGGTGGACATGAATATTTTAAATGGTTTGATATTAAATACAGTGAATAATTAAACTGAAATACCTGTATACATTTGCTCATGTATAGCTTTTCTCTGTTGTTCATTAACCGACTTTCGATAAAGGGGGCGGTTCTATGTTCGACTTCTTGCATGTTTTTTATGTATGTTCACCGATATCTCCGTCAATTGTGGACCGATTTTAAATATTATATTTTTGTTTGAAAGACTATGTTTCGAAATTGGTCCCATTTTAGTTTGGTGAAGATCTGATGAAGAACTTCGAAGATATACAACAGAACTCTTCAATAAATAACGGCAAATCTCTTGGGACTGCTGCAATCGCATGTCTGTTTATTGTTTATACCATTTCATAACATAACATCACGCCAGTACGCTCTTAAGGGGTAAGCAGATCTCTCATTTGATCGGTTTTGTTCAAGTTTCATGATATTGGGTTAATCTATTCTGGCGTTATAGGAAACTTACTATTTGGTAGGTACAACTAAAAAGTGAATAATAAAAAAACTTTTTTACAAAAAAATACTACCGACTTCCAGAAAACTAAATAAAGTTATTTTTCACTTTGTAGTTTTCTGGAAGTCGGTAGTATTTTTTTTGTAAAAAAGTTTTTTTTAAATATTATTTATGCACAAGTTCTTTAGGTATCTATTTTATTGTATAATAGTCTCAAATCAATTTATTTAAATTGGAATAAAAAATGTTATGCTGTTCATTGACGGCTAGATTTTTTTTTCGTAATGTGAGTAAGGTTTTTAGAATTGGCAAAGTTGTCTGAAATATTTTTTCCATTAAAAACTACCTTGTGTGTACATGCTTTTATCTTAGCGTGATTTGACATTGTCATCCAAGCTTAACGTGTTTGCAAAATTTCACTTAATCGGTTGAGGATAACTGCTTTAAGATAACACAACCTTTTTTTGATTTTTTCAATAATTTGACATTAATAAAAAACTTTTTTGCAAAAAAATACTACCGACTTCCAAATAAAAAACTACAAAGTGAAAAATAACTTTATTTTTGGAAGTCGGTGTCTTTCGTAGGTACCAATTTTTTGCGTTATGGATTTGCACAAAAGTTTTTTTTTTTTTCACTTTTCAGTTGTATCTACCTAATAGGCAAGTTGTTTAGTAACCTACAACGCCAGAATAGATTACCCAAATACCATGAAACTTGAACCGCCGGTGAAATAAGAGATCTGCGTACCCCTTAAGAGCGTACTGGCGTGATGTTATGTTATGAAATGTTATAAACAATTAACAGACATGCGATTGCAGCAATCCCGAAAGATTTGCCGACATTTATTGAAGAGTTCTGTTGTATATCTCCGAAGTTCTTCATCAGATCTTCACCAAATTAAAATGGGACCAATTTCGAAACAACCTCTTTCAAACAAAAAAAGAATTTTCAAATCGGTCCACAATTGACGGAGATATCGGTGAAAACACACAAAAAAAAATATCATACATAATGTAACATAGAACCTCCTCCTTTTTGTTAAGTCGGTTAAAAATAGTGTGACATGCATTAATTTGACAGCTCTTTAATTTATTTGATTGTTAAGTTTATGACATGTAATTTAATTCACCTGACTTTTTTTTTATTTTATTTCACTTTTGACATTTGTAGTATTTCGAATTTATTTTAGTTTCTTTTGTTTTATTTTTTGACTGTAATTGTTTTGTAATGTAGTTTAATAATTATTTAAATAGACTGTCAATAATATAAATGTTTGCACACCTTATTAGGTAATGATACAGTGTACTTTATATCTATTTGTAACATCTGTTTGAACCTACCTGTATTAAGCATAGAAACAATTTGATTTGATTTGATTTGTATGGTCTTTGCTGAGAATCCTCTCATACAAAAACCAAATAGACCGTCCTTGGAATCAAACACAAACCCTTATTAAATATCACGTACCAAAGTACATATAAGTTATAGTAACCCAAGATGATAATCTGGAAGCCCCACTTGGCCACTTTCATCCCTTGTCACAGAAACACAATTATTAGCACAAAGGCTCAATAAACTTGATAAAAGACACTTCAGAGTAAGGCTGCCTGTCCAATGGAGCGATGCGAGTTAGCGGAGAAGAACAGAGAAGCATTGGAGTGTTCATTTCAATGAATTGGAAAGCGATGTGAGAAGAATGTGCGGGTACAGCTGCATGTATTCCTCGTTGGAAATGCACGAATACCTATGCAAGTTTTTCAGAGCTCTTGTTTTTTATGCTTTCGTATGGAAAACAAGCAGAATGACAGAATTAATAGTTACTTGTCACCCTCTTCTAAAATATCTTTAAAGCGTTACAATCCCAAAGAAATCCGAAATATCTTATCTTCTTCTATTACACTCTCACAAACATACCTACCATTTTGTTTGAAATACTGCAACGCATCGGTCTACCTAGTAGGAATCCTTCCAATGCAACATCATCCGGTTCGCGATCGCCACTCCAGATCTTTTCAGTCCCATCGACCATCCGCAGTCTTATAACGTATCTTGCAAGAGCAAAACAATAGTGATTTTTGCGCAATAAATAAGTGCATTTGACAAACAGCGAGCGATTAGCAAACGATTATGTAGGACCTACCATACCTACTCTGTAGGTAATTCTGACTATCACATAAAGCGACCGATCGGGCGATGTTTGCAGATTGCTGTGTGTGTGTGTTTTTACGGAATAAGCCTGATGTCTGCGAACAATGTACCCCACCCTTTCAATTAAGTGGCAGTCACATAATTTTGGTAATTCTTTGGGCTACGTATTTAACCTTGACCTTCTTGTGGTTATCTCCATTTCTGATTCGATTACGCAAGGAAACTCCGAGCATAGCGTTCTCTATTATCCTTAACTTTGGTAACTTTGATTGAGCCTTCTGATGAGGCAACTGGATTTTCGTCTCAATTTAAGAAAAAAAATGAGTTGAATGCGGAAAAAAAACTCTTAAAGTTCTATCCGGTAAATAAATCGTACCTCTTCTTCACTCAGATGGACAGGCAGCCTAAACTATGATCCACTTAAAGCCCATCAAAAATCCAACAAGGGTCAATCTCTAGAGAATGTTCTGTTATTAAGGAACGTGACACTTTATCATGTGTAGTCGTGTAGAGGACACTTTTCAAGCTTTCTTTAGACGAGTACCTTTGGGGTTTTCCATCATTTGTATACATTTTTAATCGACTGCCAGAAAATGTAACTATTTGTTTAGGTCAATCGGTTTCTGCTTGCAGAATGTTTTTGAATGATGATAAAAATAAAAAAAAGGTAATAAAAAAAATCAAAAAACCCGATTACTTAAAAAGCGAACTTAAAAGACATAAACAAGAAGAAAATCATGCTGTTCAGTGCAGTGGAGGAAACATATTCGCGAGCTGGCTGACCAAAACCAGATGGATTTTTTTATTTACAACTTTTTTTTTTAGAATTAAGTACATTTAAACATATAAGTGTTTTACATTTTTGAAATCACCTCTTAAAACCCTTTATTTTGATACCCCGTACGATGGGCTTGGAGGAAAAAAAAAATCCCCCACAAAATGGCGCCCAAGTTCCGCCATTTTTTTCTTTTCCAATTTTAATGTAGCCAGTGACACTCGCAGGGTTAAGACGAATCAATTGACGTAAGAGTCATCAAAATCGGCCAACGCGTTTGGTCTCTAGAATGCCACATAGGAACAAAAATACATACATACATATGTATTTGTCGCATCAAGGCTGGCCGATAGATGCAAACCATCGGGAAGTCAGGATGTATTCCCTTAGGTTAAGACATCGTGTGTGGGCAGGTCGATGGGTATAATCGTGCAAATGAAATCACATAAGTTATTCGATACACTGGGTTTATTCAAATAGACACAAGTTACATTCTTGCTTACCAATACTACGGATCGACACTGATTCTACGACGTCTTAGCTCTACGGCTGTCAGTATTCAACTGACTCAACTGCCCTGTTCCCCGCTACGCAAGTGCTTATAAAAGCGCGCCAATGCGTAATTGCTCTTGTTTGGCGCTAGGGGCGTGCCTGTGATTTGACTTCACGTCCGTACTATTGACTAAACCCGACATATTTATTATTAGGCTTTATTTCAGACAAGCCACATCCATATGGATTGGAAATTCTTATGGATACATTAAAATTTATTTAAACTGATGTTATAAGAAGGTACAATTGTTTATATGTTTGTAAAAAGTCATCTCTGGAAGTATAGATGGGACCCCCTTTGCCACACTTAGAGCCATTTGGTCCGTTGTGCGTGCAGACCCTCAGAGGGAATGGGCAGTAATACACCACGTGGGCCCAGTGCATTTTGGTGAATGTCACATGTCTTCAATTTTTTTGTTCTAAGACATGCCGGTTACCTCACGATGTTTTCCTTCACCGTTTTGAGAGCAGTGCTGATGAAATAATTTACACAAGGCATTTGTAAGTCCCGGCCGTTACCACTGGGCCACGGCTGCTCTTTACACTATTAAAATTATTTACTAATTAAAACATTATTGCTGAGTGTTATTATATCTTGGTCCCGGGCAAATATGCGGTTCCTGAGAATTACGCAACAGGTACAAATTACCTAGGTATGACCTTCGCCTTGCAGTGGGACAGTTACAAGCTGGTGTTATTTTTATAATTAATTCTACGAGTATTTCATTCGGTTTTTGTAAAATCAAAGTCATTGGCAATGCGATGTGTAATAAATAATAGTTATTCTATAGTAAAGATAGCCCAACACAACTGTGCGCGCGGCGCCATGTGTGCGTGCGCTGTGCGTACTTGTAATTATACATTATGCATTTGTGTGGCAGTCGTCGTTCGACCGAACACATAGCATCGCGCGCAAGGATGAGTTGAACTATCTATAAAAAGATAATATTTTAAAACAGTTTTATCGCGCAATCCAATTTTATTAGCCAATAAACTAAACCAAATAAGCTTTCACTATAAATCAGCTTATAAGACTTTACGGTTCTAGGTTATAGTATATCACGTGTCGTGCGACGTTTACAACCGACACGACGTCAAGTACGACACGAATTTAATGTCAATTAAGTACACTACTTAACCTCCTGGGAACTGTAAACTTAATTGTACTTATAGAGGTCATACTTGCTATAATATACCTATAGACGAAATTATTTTGGCAAAAATCATTGTGATTTTAATACATTTTTGTATAAATAATAAATGTATTTACCCCTGGAAACACAACTGGGTAATCTAGCACACCTCTGCCTATATCATCTGAGAAACAGGCGTGATGTTATTTTATTAAACAAAACTATAATTTCAATAAATCATTGTATTAACGTTAAGACCAATCATATTTCAAAGTTCACGACATTTTATTTAAAAAAACCCTCTTAAAAAGGTCAGTGCTCAAAGCGGCTCAATCATGTGCAACAACCCTAACCTTAAAAAAAATAGCATTTAAAAAAAGAACAAGTCTCAATGACAACGCATGACGCCACACAATATCCATCGAACAGTGACGTAGGCCGTCGTAGCGCTACGGCGTAGACCCCACTACGAAGGCTACGCCGCCTACGTCAGGGGTCCATTCATCTGATAATGTCAGATGTATGTCAGTAAGTTTAGTTGTGGCTTTTATATGTTGTTGAGAAGTGGAGCTATTGTGTGGAAGAGTGGCTTTTTAAAAAGCTATGTTTTTGTGTTTATTTAGAGATATATATAGTTAGGTTATTTTGCAAGGTATTTTTTGTGTGCGGAAGAATTGAGAACTGGTTGATTGTTTATGAGTTACTTTTAATAGGAAATGGGCCTGTCTTATATAAATTGTTTTTGTAAAAACATTGTGATTTTGATATTTTTGTATGAATAATAAATATTTTTACCACCTGGAAACATAACTTGGTAAGCTAGCACATGTATGTCTTTGTCTTCAGAGAAACAGGTGTGATGTTATTTTGTTAAATGAAATCATAATTTCAATACATCATTGTATTAAAGTTTAGACCAACCATTTCCAAAGTTCACGAAATTTTATTCAGTCACAAACAGCACTATTGTGTAAATTAAGTTATTACAGATATTTCGTCAAACCTTTAGGTACCTTATATATATAGAACTTGCTCACAATTTACTGATAGGGTACTAAAATTAAAAAAGAGAGAAATTAAAACTTTTTGCAGAAAATAAACTGACTTCTAAAGCACAGCACTAAAAAGTGCAAAAATAACTTTCGCTTCGGAAGTTCGTGTTGAAAAACAATAATAACAAGAGGTCTTGTTTTATTGACTTATAATATCGTTATCTACTTGAAGTCCTACCAACAATCGAATAACAAACTTGACCCTTACGACAAGTTCTAATACCAGTCAACCTATCAAACTGAAGGGTATCTTCAAATAAATTAGTGACAAATTGAGGACAGTTCAGTGACCGACATTTATTCTGATTACCACTCACTTGTCATACCCGTGTTGAGAGTTAGGAACTTGTCTAACAGCTGTTGAAAGTGCTGACCGTGTTTAATTATGTTAAAAGGCATTGCTCGCAGAACATTAACTCATAAAACTGAAAGAAGATGATGATCGTCTTTAAGAAAGACTAGTTTCTTTTTTGCAACTTCGTTCCCGTGGTCTTTTGATGAATTTACACGGGATACAGAGTAGCTTACAATGGGCCTTATCAGAAAGCTTACAGTCACTCAAAGGGCAATGCTTGGAGTTTCCTTGCGTGATCGAATCAGAAATGTAGAGATCCGCAAGAGAACCAGGGTGAAGGACATAGCCCGCAGTAATGCCAAACTTAAGTGGCAGTAGGCAGAGCACATTGCTCGCAGAACGGATGGCCGATGGGGCAGAAAAGTTCTGGAGTGGCGACCGCGAACCGGCAGACGTTGCATTGGAAAGCTTCCCACCAGGAGGACCGATGACCTGGTGAAGGTTGCGGGGATCCGCTGGTTGCGGGATGCACGGGACTGGTGGACATGGACGTCTTTCGGCTGATATGATGATGATGGGGGCTAAAGAAAATAGGGACAGTATTAGAGTAATTGACTCTTGTAGACTGAACTGCCTCGTTGGTCTAATGGTCCCAAGCGCTACTGATCAGCATGAGATCCTGGTTTCAACTCCCGAGTCTGGCAGAGTGTGATTATGTTTTCCATTTGGAATTTCTCGATGGTAGTCCGGAGTCTGGCTTCGTGCCCGGTTGATGGTGATAAGCTTGTCCTCTTTCTCATGGGACTTAAATAGAGGAGGAGCAGAAGAAGGAACAAAACGACGAACTCAAAGAAAAAGAACGAAAAAAGGTATGACACTCAAGTTACATAATAAGTTACCCATAACAATAAGAGATCTTGACAGCATACGGGTACATATAAGGATAAAAACGGGACCTGTCTGTCTGTCTATCTATCCGTTTGTCTGTCTGTCAGTCCGTCTGTCACCAAGCTGTTTATCATGAACCGTGATAGCTAGACAGTTGAAATTTTCAAAACAGAATAAAATAAATATTTAAGTGGGGCTCCCGTGCGGGAGCTCCACTTAAATATTTATTATAACAAACGTGATTTTTTTTCCGTTTCTTGTGATAGTGGAACAGAACCCTTCGTGTGCGAGTCCAACTTGCACTTGGCCAGTTTTTTTATGATTAATGTCGTTGCTGAATTCAAGACAAATTAAATCGCTACATTGGCTCATCTCTTTTCTGGTGGACAGAAAAGACTATTCATTCTTAAGTTTCAGGAGTTGCAGTGGTTGGTAATAGTGTGACATCTAAATCTTTGAATTGGTGCATAGAAAGTGAGAACATTTTAAAATTGTTCCATATACGTAAACTTATTTATAGAGACGCTCATGAAATGCTTTGAAACATCACAACATATGTGTATCTTCACCATTAACCCATCCGTATTTCGCAAACCGCTAAGAGTGATGTGAATTTTCATCGTCGCTCCAAACCACGCGTAAATTATTATCATTTGAAGCTTTACGTGTAAAACAGAATTTATTGGAGTAGCGTTAATACTCCGTCTGTGCTGTGTAATGTGTAAATACTACAGGCCTCGGTTAACGATCGTTTTGAACTAGGCTTTAGACGAAAACGTGCGCTGTTGAATATTGAGGGTCTTTCAAAGGATGACTATTTTCATTGATCATGATATCGTTCTACCGTTTTGCACTCGGTTTTTTATAATATCTTATAGGGTCGCGCTTGACCACTATCTCACCTGATGAAAAGCGGTGATGTGGTCGACGGTGAAGCACGCTTGCCTAGAAAAAACCCATTCACTCTTGACTTAAAGACTCCTAGATTGTAGCTATCGGGAAACAAACTTCGGCAGGGAATTCCACTCCTTAGCTGTACGCATATTATAAGTGTCCCAAAAACGTTTTGTGCGTATGGGTGGGATGTCCACCATGTACCGATATGTTTTTACAAGCCCGCATTACACTTCATTCGTACTACCAAATCGCACTTTTAGTACATTGAATAATCCTGCCAGTATACCGCTAGCCTTTTTCTTCGTTTTAGACAAGACATCCTCTTAACATCATAGTTAAGAAGCCAATATGATACCGCGTTGGCTTCGTTGTTCAGCGATATAATCCTGAACAATTGTACCTATATTTGATTATTATTCTATGGAAAAGAAACACGATATACTCGTCAATATGATATCCCATCCTTACTTACTATCTTACTGCTTACTATCTTACTACTTAATATCTTACGTCTTACTATCTTACTTCTTATTATCCTAATACTTACTATCTTACTTCTTACTATCTTAATACTTACTATCTTACTTCTTACTATCTTAATGCTTACTATCTTACTTCATACTCTTACGAATATTATAAATGCGACAGTTTGGATCAAGTTTGGATGGATGGATCGATGTTTGTTACACAATCACGCCAGAACGGATCTGGATGAAATTTGCCATAGAGATAGATTATAGTCTGGAATAACACTGGGGTAAGAAAACACTTATCACGCAAGAGAAGCTGCTGGTAGAAGGTAGTAAGGAAAGAAACTCACACCAATATGTCACAAAATATCACAGTCTTCGTTATCCGAACCGCATGGAGATGAATGAGGACAATATACACCCACGCTTCGCTATCAAGTTGTGAAAAATGTCGGACAAGAGGAAATGGGGGATAACGTAACAGACGTGTAACGTGTTGACTGGGTGATGGACGCAGACAGATTTATATACACGAGTTTTTGGGAGTTGTGTTACTTTTATGGCTCTCACGGTCAATGTGGCCTTGATTAGGCAAGTATGGCTAGTCTGTTCTTTATTTTGCTTTTTCAGTTATATGAAGAGAACACATCAATTTATAATAAGTACGAGTAGAAGATCAAAATAAAACAAAAAAAGCAAAACTTTGTTACATATTTTGGTTCAGAATGCTTTCCATATAAATAGAAAGATAATGAGTGCACCTGTGTTTGCGCACACACTTGTACTCTATAAAATATCCCGCTTCCATGACTAGTCTCCATGATTGACTCCACTTCGTAACGGTTGGGCAAATCGATAATTATGGCCAATTAATTAGTACAAGAGCGAGCGAAGCGAGCTCGGGAGCTTAGAGCACCACGACACGGATAGGTTAGGTTCGAAGGAGATGACGGGACCTGAAGAGACTGAGCAAAGCTAGTGAACTCAGCTTGCATCATCTCCTTCATGTTATCTTACTTTAGACCCTGCAGACATAAATAGGAAAATCAATGTCAACATTAAAATATTTTAATAAAACAAATATTTTTATTACCCTGCCCAATAAGCAATGGGCATTATTCTGAAAGCCCGGTCAATTTAATTATTTTAATAGTTTTTATTATATTACCTACTCATATTGGGCATTTTTTTAAATTGTCCGGGCAGAATAATGCCGTGTTAATCACTTGGCCCATAACATATATATATATATATATAGGTATCTATAGTTATATCAATCGTTATAGTTATCTCATTGTTGGTTACCACTACTTCAATTGGACCCCTCAAACATCGTACATCCTCATATTTGCCTGACTGTAATACAATTGAAGCAAGAACAAACTTATTGGACTGGAAAGTGCAGGTAACTGCACTTTCAGCTAGGATAGCTTCCGACAGCCAATCTAAAGGTAAGAGCTTTCTTACCGACGCAATCTATATACTTGGTCGATTGCCTGAGAAAATAGTTCTGAAACTCGAGGAGAAAATGTTTAGAGAACTTGTTGTTTTAGTTAGTTGAATTAACTTTGTGTATCTTTGTTAGAGAGGTTGACAAAAACAATATACAGCTAGCACTTTTAACAATACATTTGATAAAACTGAGAAACCTGGGTTCAATACAAATGTGATATCGGTATCCTAAGTTGAGCAAGCGTGGTGATTAATGCTAACATCTTTTCTGTATAAGAAGAGAACTTTGAACTTTATAACATTTAGAGACTAGTATTGTAGCCCGATGTACATAATTTGCACCCGGTTGTAGTTAAGAAGAATAGCTCGATGCGATTCTATTTACATCACACTGAAAATCAATTTCTACTAAGCGATATTTCAAGTACATTTACATGAACGCAATGTAATGCAATTCGACTGATTTGCTGACTTTAAAAAAAAAAGTAGTCTGTGTGATGTGTGTTGTTGCGTGTGTGTGTATGTGTAATCATCATCTGCCTAGCCTTTTCCCAACTATATTGGGGTCGGCTTCCAGTCTTACCGGATTCAGCTAAGTACAAGTGTTTTACATGGAGCGACTGCCTATCTGACCTCCACAACCCAGTAACTGGGTAAACACCGTACTCTTTGGCAAGACTGGTGTCAGATCTCAAGCTTCTGACTACCCGTAACGACTGTCAAAGATCTTCAAATGACCGCCGGGACCAACGGCTTAACGTGCTTTCCGAGGCACGGAGGAAACTCGGTATGTTGAAATGGTCACCCATCCACGGACCGACCTCGTCAAGCGTTGCTTAACCTTAATGATCGACCCGTGCGGCTGTTATTATTTAGCCACGAGCTCCTCGATAGCGTGGCGGTTGGCGGGTAGAAAACGTGTTATGTTGACCTCAAATAACATGGCAAAATTGTAAGATATATACGCTGATAAACAATCAGTTGTACAATGTATACATTTATGTGTATTTGTTCCCTCATTACTGAGTCTCTCAAATTTTGAATCATAAACCTATTTGTATTTTATTTCGTTAGCTAACATAACTACACACACATAGCTCATACCTATACCAGGGAGGTGACCATAAGCTCTTAGAATAAGGTTCTTATGAGTATGTGTATGGGTCAAATGTATGTGGCTTGTATACATCTGTCCCTTATGCACACTCAAAATAATCTTACTCTGAGAGCTTATGGTCACCCCCTGTCCTTTAGTGAACAGTAAATTACTTAAATCAGCTACGTTATCATTAAACGTTATCTAAGTCCACTCTTGTAACTTATGCATTATCTACATACATGTAAAACAACAAACCCTAAACAGAAAAAAAAATGTGATGTGACGGTGCAAAAGCGCCAAAATACTTTAAATAAAAAATAAGTTCAAAAACTAAAACCCGATTACTACAAATCACTCTCTAAAAAGTATGAAACAAGAATATGTATTTCTTACATATTGATAGTGGCGATCAGAGGATAACCGTGGTATGCCAAACAATACAAAATACATACGAATACAAAAAAAGACACAAACATACAAAGAAAACACACAAGTAAGTGATACATTTTGCAAAGTAGCATACGACCACGGTTATACTCTGAACACTACTATGAATATGTATGAAATACATATTCTTGTTTCGTACTTTTTAAAGCGTGATTTCATTGGGAACATTGTCTGTGACAGATACATTAGGTATATAAAGTGATGGAAAGTACGGCATTCTGAAATAAAATCTCACATTCACCTCTCACAATAATGTCATCTTAAGTGTCACTGCGAATCACCAATCATACGTCTTGCACGTTTACTAGAACCCGACGACACCCGATGACATCCGAGGAAACTCGAGAAGATACGAGGTAACACGAAGCACACGTGACGCGATACGATTTCTTTAAGAGGTTACGTATGTACAGGTTGAAGAATAATGGTATTTATTATAGTTAACCATAAAAGGTATGATGTTATTTTAAGTAAATTGGATTATGTAAGCCCCTAAGTAAATGTATTTTTTTTTAAATAAATTATCTGCTTTAAACAGTTTTTGAAACTGTGTTTATTGCGAGCGTTTGTTGTTTCGTGAGCACTAAGTATTTCTTAAAAAAATATATTTCAGTAATTATGTTGGGTGGATGGATTTTAAATATTCTTTTTGAATAACGTTTCTAAAATATCTGTAAAAACATATCTTTCTGGCTAAAAAACTCATAAAAAAGCTCAGATCAAATAAAAAGTCAAGATGGAACGATGCAAACAACAAAGTGACGCCGGTTCAAACTACGCCTTACCTTACTTTTTATTTGAACTGAGTAAAAAAGTAGGTACAAAAATAATAAAAAAGTAAGTACCTATTTCAAATATGGAATCGCCAGAATCAATTTCGTACATTGTTTCATTCAGGTTTCATTCAAGCAGCATTTGAAGTTTAAAGTGCAGACAGTTTCCCCGTCTGGGTTCAAGAGAACAATTCGTTGCGCTTTTTCATCGGCCAGCTACAAATGAATCGCTTTTTCATTGGCTAATTGAATCATTGGAACACTTTTTCATTGGTTAATTGAATTCATTCGCTGCTGCCCGCTGTACGATGAGAACGCTCTCTAGGAAATATATTTTTATTAGTCAAGTCAATTATAGGGTTTCTTTCGAGCTTCGGTTTGTGTATCCTCTTTGTTCCTTTTTATACTTGATGGAGCATCATTGTTTGGTTTTGGCTCTTGGGATACGGGATTTCTTACAAGAGCCAGGATTCACTTATGAACTGAAGTGTTTTAAAATAAATAAATAGAGACTTGTAGTATGATATCATCGTCTATGTAGTGTAGTCTATGTAGTGTAGTCTAATATGTATCCTCCGACTGCACAGCACGAGTTTCTCCTTGTTTACGTCTTTTTAGTTCGCTTTTCAAGCAGTCGGGTTTTTTGATTTTTGAATATATTTTTTAGGGAAATATTTCGGGTGTAAAAGGCATATTACAAAGCTATCACCTATTCTAAATATCAAATTGTTTTACTTTGAGAAAAAATATTCATGGTAAACGATATTTTTTCCATGGGTGAAAAATTGCTATAGGTACCTCAAAATGTAAAAACACAGAAAAAATAAGTCACCGTTATTTATGTTGAAAATTATGAAAAAAAATCAAATTAATTTCGCTCATGAAAATAAAGGACTTTATACAACATGGCTCGCAAACCCTAAAACAATGTTTCGTAAGAGACAAGATATTATTATGTTCTCTCGTTTAATATCCTTCATTTAACCGTCTGTATATTTTCCACCCAGCCGTTCGTTTGGATTTTAAAACCAGAGATCTCACGTAAATATTATGTAAATTCATGTCACTAGAAAGTCCAACTCTCAGTAAATATTAAATTCTGCACACGTGCTGCCGCGAATGCTGGTTTGTGACGTCACATGCCAGGTGCAACTTACCGTTTCGGGGATGTTATGTATACTGACTTTATGCGCATGGATAAACATAGATTTATGGCGTACGGTTTGCAGCAGAAATAATATAAATATGGCTTTAGTGAGACATTTCCATAGGCAAAGTTTTTGATCAATACTGACAAGTACTTGCAGCACTTTGGATAAAAACTGCTGGTAACATAAACTGAAGGTAAATAAAAAGTTTTTGGGGGAGGGCATTGCCCAGCAATGGGACTGCAATGGCTAGACAAAAACAAAGTGCTCAAACAAGTTAGAGCGCGTAGGGTTCACGCGAAAAAAAGAGCCTTGCGGCAGAATTAAGCCGCCAAGTTCTGCAAGCGGGTTCTGCGTCGGGCACGTTTTGACCATATTGCACATATTGGGGCCAAGCTGGCATCGCACCCTCCGGGTAGTAAACGGTTTTGGTCCCTGTCTAAAGCGGTTGAAACGAATTTCTGTCGACCCCCTTTACCTCCGATGCTGAAACCTGATGGGTCGCTGGCTCACTCTGCGAGTGACAAAGCAAATTTATTTGCATCTCTTTTTGCTAGCAATTCACGTCTGGATGCTGGCTCAAAGCAACCACCTACTGTACCTCATTGTGACTCTTCGATGCCAGAGGTCGCTGTGCACGCTAAAGAGGTCCGGAGAGTATTGTGCAGTCTAGACGTGAACAAGGCCAGCAGACCTGACGGCATTCCAGCGAAAGTGCTGAGGCAGTGTGCGCCAGAACTGTCTCCTGTGTCGACTCGCTTATTCCGCCTCTCTCTCGTAAAAAGAACGGTGCCGAAATCCTGGAAGCTTGCAAATGTGCAACCAGTGCCCAAAAAAGGCAACCGTGCAGACCCTGCCAATAACCGTCTGATCGCCATTAACTCCATTTTGTCCAAAGTTATGGAAAGGGTACTGAACAGTAAGTTGCTGACCTACCTTCGACAAGACAACAATCGCCTTAGTGACCGTCAATTTCGTTTTCGCCGGGGACGATCAACTGGCAATCTTCTTGTGTATGTCACGCACTGCTGGGGCGAAGCCATGGAGAGACACGGCAAAGCACTTGCTGTTTCGGTTGATATCTCGAAGGCCTTTGACAGGGTCTGGCACGCGAGTCTACTCAGTAAGCTTCCTACTTATGGCATCCCCGCTGGTTTTTGTAGCTGGATATCAGATTTCCTCAGTGAACGGTCGATCCGAGTAGTCATTGACGGCTGCTCCTCTGACTTCATGGCTATTGATAGCGGAGTTCCTCAGGGGTCTGTTCTCTCTGCAACTCTTTTCCTGCTGCACATCAATAACCTTCTTCAGCCTGGTATTGTTGGGTACGCAGATGACAGTACTGTTTCAGAGAGATACTTGTTCAGCGCAAAAACCAGCGTGGATGAAGTTCTTTCCTTGAGAGAGGCTATGGTGGAGCGGACAGATTTGACCTTAAGCCTTGTCTCCCAGTGGGGCGATGACAACCTGGTCTCGTTTAACGCTACCAAAACACAGGCGTGTCTTTTACCGCAAAAATGAGTATTTTCGATCAAACTCCTACTTTTCGGGGTACGTCTGTTCCTGTGACTGATCGGCTCGAGCTCCTAGGCATGGAGTTGACATCCAGTCTCAACTTCGGCGCCTCCATTGAGTACAAAGCCCAAATTGCGGCCAAAAAACTGGGCATCCTAAACAGAGTGAAGCGATACTTTACACCTGGACAGCTTTTAACCCCATACAAAGCGCAAATCCGATCCTGCATGGAGTATTGCAGCCACCTTTGGGATGGCTCAGCTAAGTATCAGCTTGCCGCGCTTGACTCGGTGCAGAGCCAAGAGGCTCATTGGCGACGTTGAGCTGGCGGATGCCAAGCTGCACAGCTTGGCTCATCGCCGCAAGGTTGCCTGCTTGTCGGTCTTCTACAGACTGTACTTCGGTGAGTGTGCTCAAGAACTCCACGACTTCATCCCACTAGCCCCCTTCTACCATCGGAAATCTAGACGCACTGCATGTTATCATCCTTACCTTGTTGCCATTCCACCAATTCGCACCAAGCGCTTCCAAACATCCTTCATAATGCGCACAGCGAATGAATGGTACTCACTACCAGCGTCTGTGTTTCCGAACGCATTCAACCCGAATCTCTTCAAAGTTAGAGTGAACAGGCTTCTTCTGGGTAAGCTTTCTTTAATAACCTACATATTACAGAAATAAGTTTGTTTTTTTTTCCTTTACATAATACTCGTAAATACCTAAATGCTGTAATAAAAAAATCAGAAAAAAAGTTGAGGAAAGTCAGGGATTGAAAGTTAAAAGCGGTAGAGTAAATATTTTGAATAAAGTTATTTTGGCAAAACTTATGTTGCTGACTTTATTTGTCATCTCCAAAATATGAATATGAAAATTTTAGTCCACGACGACCTTACTGTACGCTATCTTCATAGAGAATTTTAACGTAAACCTTATTTTAACTTTCAGTAAGAAAGTGGTACTTAGTCTACTTACCTCAGTTTACAAAGTTTTAAAAACAAAGTAGAAGGTTTAAATTCATCAAACATTTAGTTAAAAGGCTACCTAATATTTTGTTGTTGCCAAAAAAACTTTTAACAAAACTTCCAAAACAAAAAACTAAAAAGCAAAAAATTACTTTCTTTTCCGAAGTCGGTGTCTGTGTGTTGTGCAGTCGGTGTCTTTTGTACCCATTGTTTTCCGTTTTTCGACACCGACTTCGGAAAAGAAAGTTATTTTTTGCTTTGTAGTTTTTTGTTTTGGAAGTCGGTTTGTTTTATTGTTAAAAAGTTTTTTATTTTTCTCTTTTTAGTTTTGGTAGGTATCTCCAATTAACATGATAATCATTTATAGCCAAAGTACATATTATGATATCTTTATATCTTATATCCAATAAGGCCAAACACGACTAGGATACATTGTTTTATATCATAGTTCCAGTGCCTACCTTCCGGCTTCATCATCAGATCAGTTCGATGGTGCCTTTTTCATCAGTACCATTTATTTATAAGTATTTGCTTCATCATAGTCGGTTAACTATACGAGTTATCTAATACCCGAGACATACTTAGCATAGGAGTTCCAGTGGCCATCTGTGGTCTTCTTCATCAGTTCTACTTCACAAAATGATACTTTCTGAGTGCAAGTAATTGCACTGTTGATGAAAATACCAAAATCGCTATATGTATGCCTATAATATTTGAGAAGTTCTCTCGATATCTCTAGGATCCCATCATCAGATCCTGACCTGATGACTGTGGGACCAGTTAAAAAGTATACCCTTCAAAACAAAAGAAGATTTTTTTAAATCGGTCCAGGCGTCTTTGAGTAATCGGGGAACAAACATAAAAAAAAAGATTCCGACGAATTGAGAACCTCCTCCTTTTTTTGAAGTCGATTAAAAATCTTTAAGATACTATTCGGTATAGGAATAACATTAAAAGCATTATAATTAACTAATTTATTCTTGCGGCTTTGCCCACATGAAAGTCCACGTTCACACTTTACACACACTCGACACAATATATAAAAGTATCTATGTCCAGGATCAGATTACAAACTATCTGCGTGTCAAATTTCGTCCAAATCTGTTGTGCAGTTTTTTCGTGAAAGAGTAACAAACATCTATCCATTCATCCCCACAAATTTTTACGTTAATGGATATCTAGATTCTGCCCACAGCTTCGCCCGCGTGAAATGTCTTTATTATCCCAAGGGAACAAAATACTGAGTTGATCGCGAGATTTAAATTAGGACTGTTCAGCCGTTCTTTTTACCCGACTGCCGAAGGAGGGTAATCTGTTTATCAGTGTATGTATGTTTGTTCCTATGGGGCGTTCTAGAGACCAAACGCGTTGGCCGATTTTGATGATTCTTACGTCAATCGATTTGTCTTAACCCTGCGAGTGTCATTGGCTACATTGAAATTGGAGAATAGAAAAATGACGGATTTTGGGCGTCAAATCGTGGGGGCCCAATTTTTTTTTCTTTCTAACCCATCGTGTACCTATTTTTATCAAAATAAGGGGGTTTAAGAGGTGATTTAAAAAATATATAACACTTATTATGTTTAAAATCATTCGAAACGAAAAGTATAACTAAAAAGTTGTAAATAAAAAAAGTTAATAAAATCAATAAACCCGACTGCTTAAAAAGCGAACTAAAAAGATTTAAACAAGAAGAAACTCTGGCTGTGCAGTCGGAGGATACTTCTGGTTTTGGTCAGCCAGCTCGCAAATATGTATCCTCCGACTGCATAGGAAGAGTTTGTTCTTGTTTAAATCTTTTTAGTTCGCTTTTTAAGCAGTCGGATTTTTTGATTTTATTAACTTTTTTATTATTATTATAATAGAGCCAGCTATACTGGCGTGATTGGGTAACAACCATCCATACAAGCTAACGCATTTATAATATTAGTGGGATACTCATAACCTTAACAATTCAATCTCCCGATAAAGTAATATTTCTTCGTACGAACAAGCCCAATCAGTCTCGGGCGCTCGTTAGTCAAATCAATATTACAAAAACGGTACTCCTTAAATCAGTTACTCTAAGAGGAATCTCCTCAGATTCCATTAAATTACTTATCCGATTCGGGACCGGGAAATGTCATTGACATTTAAGGTTTGCCACAGAACCGCAGCCCCAGACACGTATGCCGGCAATCCGGATTAGTAATCCCAGATGAGATGAAGAAGGGATACCCGAATATCTGAGGCGTTGGGAACATCACTATTGGGTAGGAAATACTTTTTTCGCAAGTATATTTGGCTTAGTTAAAGAGAGTGAAGAGAGTTAGAGAAAGAAGTGTCAATTTCATTATCTCCGTGGTTCTTTCTCTCACAGTAACCGTGTATTATCCGTATAATACATAGTAGCCTATTAGTAGCGTAATCGGACCAGAACTTCTAAAGAATACAAACATAAAAACAAACGTTAAAATAGGGTTATCAAACGGTGATATGCATTTAAATGTATGTAGTACGAGACTGCTAAAATCTGCAGGTATTATTTTTGATAAAACTTAATTTGTTTTTTTTATTTTTTATTATATGTATATTTTTATTTAAGCATTTTATTAGTTAGGTCTCAGCCTATATTAATATCCGACTTTAATTATTGTTTTTTTTTTTGTTCACCTACCACTGTTGTGTCATTTTTAACCCAAAGTTTGACTGGTAGAGAATGCCTTGCTGCATTAAGTCCGCCCTTGTATCTCAATTGTACATCGAGTTTAAATAAATAAATAATGCTTGATAGTAGAATAAATTACTGCAGGGTTGCCTACCAATATCTAAAAACGTACCTACAGGTTTTACCGGTAAGATCTTGATCTAAATGGTATCTATGTCTGGCACAGACTGAAAAATAACAGACTCTAAAGAAAGAAAGAAAAATAATTTATTGCAGCAAAAATCACACACATTGCATTACATAATTTGAGTATAATTAATGCTATCGGTAAGTTTTTTGGTTTAAGCGTTATTAATGCATATCGATATTATTAGTTATAAGAGATAGAATATAATTATGTAATAAGACAACACATCACATCATCAGCCTATTAATGTTCCCACTGCTGGGACACAGGCCTCCTCTCTGTGAGAGGGAATGGGCCGTTATCCACCACGCGGGCCCTGTGCGGGTTGGTGGATGTCACATGTCTTCGAAGTATTGTTTCTAGGACATGCCGGTTTCCTCACGATGTTTTCCTTCACCGTTTTGAGAGCAGTGGTGATGAAATAATTTACACAAAGTAAACCGCTTGCCTGGGCTCGAACCCACGACCTACAACTTGTAAGTCGCGGCAGATACCACTGGGCCACCACTGCTCTTCAAGATAAGACAACGTTGTGGTTTAAAAGAAGATGTAGTGACTAAAATTGAAAAGAGTACGCTACGATGGTTTGGCCAAGTTGAGAGATTGAATGAAAGGCGTCTAACGAAAGGTAGGTATTTTACAAGGCAGAAGTAAATGGAAACGCCGGGAAGGGACGCCCTAGAAAGACTTACATATATCTTATTGCTGATGTTCTTCAGAAAGGCCAGGAGCGCAGTACTCATAACCGGCTTATGTGTATGACTAGATGTATGAACGTGACTGAAACAAAATAAGTATGTTAGGATCGTAGCAGGTGGCGTTCTGTAGTTTCTGCCTACACCCATGGGAAAAAGGTGTGAGTTTATGTATGTATGTATAAAGAGATATTCAAAAGTACAAAAATATATGGGACTAACGATGAAATTTCAGTAGTGCATGTCAATTTCATCTTAGATGCCCCTTTATTTCGCCAGCCACAGTAACAAAAAATCAGGAAAATAAAACCACCACGTTGAGTTCTCGAAACTAATTAACTACAAAACTTACTCCTTTTTCGCAAACCCGAAAATCAAACTTAGTTTGCAAGTTCTGTAATTAAGTTGCGTACCGCATCAATACGACGAACTTTACTTTTGTCCGATTATACAGGCTGAATTTAAATTCATCGGCAACATTATAGTGTTTTTTTTTACTCATGAATACAAATAACTTCTACTATGAGGTCGGCTCTGAAATATGAAGACAATATCAGCTGTTCCGTACATTTATAATCGTGTACCTCGACTAAGTGGAGGGAATAGCAGATTTCTTTTTCGGGAGATCAAAGTTGTTCATATTTATGAGCTTTTTTTTCATGCCCTAGAGTGACAAACAAGCACCAGATGGTTAGTGGTTACCACTGCCTACACTAAGAGAATCATAGGCGCGTTGCCTACCATTTTTATAGAGGATTATCTGTAACTAGCTCCCCCACGCGGCTTCGATCCCGTCAACTGGCTACCTACCTACCCAACATACATGAATGTTGCGTAACTTTAACCGCTTACACAGCGCACGCAACGGAAGCTGTCAAAAAGGATTTTTTTTTCCCGTTTATGCAACATTTTTCATTTATACTCGGCTCCTATTGGTCGTAGCGTGATGTTATATAGCCTATAACCTAACTCGATAAATGGACTATCCAACACAAAAATAATTTTTCAATTCCAATTAGTAGTGCCTGAGATTATCAGCGCGTTCAAACAAACAAAAAAACAAACTCTTCAGCTTTATAAATATTGTGTAGATGTATAGATTTAACGAATTCTTTCAATCCTGGAAAAAAATGCAAATTAATTAAAATTCAGCCTGTATTAACGATAAGGGTGCACCATGTCACGTAAACTTCCAAAGGCTCCCTTCGTGTCAATTATGTCGGGTTTGTGGTCGTTCCTAATCGGGTTCCTTTATTCGAGGTTCGTGATTCGATAACATCTGTCTAATCGAAAAAGATTTGCCGTGTATACGTTGCGGTGTTGTATAATTAGAGGGGGAGTTCGTTCGCATGTTCATATTAATCTCATTCTGTCAGAAATCCCGTAATTTCCCTAGATTTTGAGAAGTTTTTGTCAGTAATTTTCACCGAGCTGAGATTGCGGCTCGAAAATGAACGTTTTTCGAAACTTTGCGTCGCGATAGCGACTGGAAAAAGTAAAAAACCTTTTTAAGAAAAAATTTAGTCGACGAGAAATAACGAACGGAAAACAAAAAAAAAAGATTTTTTACTAGCATTTTGAGTTGGCGCCAAACAAACACACATGCAAATTAATTAAGTAAAGCGTAGAATGATTGTAGCTAGGTTGATCTGAAATTCTCGTTGATTGTTTATATGGCGCCGCGCCGCCTCAAAATGCTAGACTAAAAGTTTTTTTTAATTTTTTTGCTTTTCAAATGTTATTTCGTCGGTATTTTTTTTTTGATAAATGTTTTTTTCTCGGTTTTTGTTTACTTAATTTCGACAGAATCGGTTCACAATTGAAAATTTAATGGGAAGATGAAAAAAAAAAACTTTTTTCTACCTTTAGAGTTGGATTGTATTTTTCAAATTGAATTGGGACCAATTTCGAAATATGTTCTTTCAAACAAAAACAGAATATTCAAAATCGGTCCATAATTGACGGAAATATCGGTGAATATACACAAAAAAAAAAAAACATACATGACGTCGAACATAGAACCTCCTCCTTTTTGGTAGGTCGGTTAAAAATGAATTAAAAAGTGTATTGTGCGCTAGTTGTTATTAGATATGCGTTATTCATAAAAAGCACCGTTTTTCAATTAATAGCCATGCATCATGAACTCAAAGTGTTGCTAAAATAATAATATTTAGAGGTAACTATTTTGCTTTCCAAACAGCATTTTTGATTGGATTCGGATCATTTTTGTGTACAAAAAGTTTTTCATTTTATAAAACCATACTGAAGCCCGTATGGACCTACGGCATCGAACTCTGGGGTACAGCTAAAAACTCCAATATAGAAATCCTGCAAAGGTTCCAAAATAAGGTGCTGAAAACCATATCAAATGCTCCATGGTTTACCAAAATATCTGAGCTACATGAATGCCCAAAAATTAACACCATAAAGGAAGAGATTGAGCACAGAACATCACTATATAAATTGCGCATTGAAAACCACGTCAACAGTCTGGCTTCTGTACTGGCCGACCCACTGGAACACTATCGACTGAAAAGACAGCACACATGGGACATACTCTGATATATTCGAGACAAACAAATAGAGGGTCGGCTCTCACTGGAGGACCGTACTCGAAGCGCCAATAAGCACAGAACGCATCTGCTAATACTAATTTTATTTAGAAATAACATAATAATATACTTCCTCATGCATTCGTTTCAACATTTGATTAAGAATTCTCGGCAAGTTCTGCCTTAGCCACCACTTCGTTCAATTGTTTAGGACTTGGCTAGAGTTTCGGCCTTAGCCACAACTTCTTCGATGGGTCCGACCATGTAGAATGCTATTTCGGGTAAATGGTCATACTCGCCCTTCAGGATTGAAGAAAAGCCCTTGATAGTTTCCTCAAGGGGCACCAGTTTGCCAGCGTGTCCAGTGAACACCTCAGCCACCTGGAAAGGCTGGGACAAGAACCTCTGAATCTTACGTGCACGAGCAACAGTCAGCTTATCTTCCTCAGATAACTCATCCATACCCAAGATAGCAATAATGTCCTGAAGTGACTTGTAGTCCTGAAGAATCTTCTGAACGCCACGTGCTACGTTGTAGTGCTCAGCTCCAATGATGTTGGGGTCCATAATACGAGAGGTGGAGTCAAGAGGGTCCACAGCGGGGTAGATACCCAGCTCAGCGATGGCACGAGACAGTACAGTGGTAGCGTCCAAATGAGCGAAGGTGGTGGCAGGGGCAGGGTCAGTCAAGTCATCAGCGGGCACATAGATAGCCTGCACAGAGGTGATGGATCCCTTCTTGGTGGTGGTAATACGCTCCTGCATGGTACCCATGTCAGTGGCCAGGGTGGGTTGGTAACCTACAGCAGAGGGGATACGACCCAGCAGGGCAGACACCTCAGAACCAGCCTGGGTGAAACGGAAAATGTTGTCAATGAACAGCAGTACATCCTGTCCCTCCTGGTCACGGAAGTACTCAGCGACAGTCAGACCAGTCAGAGCGACACGGGCACGCGCGCCGGGGGGCTCGTTCATCTGTCCATACACAAGCGATACCTTGGAGGTCTTGTCCTTCAGGGAGATAACTCCAGACTCAATCATCTCTTGGTACAAGTCGTTGCCCTCGCGGGTGCGCTCGCCCACTCCCGCGAACACGGAGTAACCACCGTGCGCCTTGGCGACGTTATTGATCAGCTCCATAATGAGTACAGTCTTACCGACTCCGGCGCCGCCAAACAGGCCGATCTTGCCTCCCTGGTGATAGCTTGAGAAGCCGATCGCAAGATTATATTTAAAAAAAAAAAAAATGGCTTTGAATGCTAGGTACCTATTTAATATTATCTAGATTGTGATCTTCGATCAATAATACAATTGTGATGTCATTAAAATACTTAAACTAACTTTTCAGTTGGTAAAGATAATTTTTTGAAGAAATTTTTGCAGGAGGCTCTAAAGAAAATCCACCCCTCGTACAATAACATTCATTCACAGAAACCCGCATATATTTGGATATCAAAGAGAGTCGAACAATCAATGTTACAAACATATCCACATGATTCTCTTCTATTGAAGGTATCCGTAACAATGGTATTATGTTGGCTTTACCCTCTTTTCTGTGTGTATTCTTTTTAAACAAACAAAATATACAGTTATAGCTAAATAATTACAGCTGCACGGGTCGATCTTCAAGGTTACTTGTCGTGGTTGGTCAACGGCGGTGAGTGCTGAGACGTGCCCGTGTTTCTGCCATAAGCGGTACAGGAGGACACCGTGGTGTTTTAGTGGGTTAAAGTCCTACATAATTGAACTATCTCCCCGTGGTAGCGTAGTTTGTATGAGCAGAGCATTTTGACAAACTTAAAAAAAGGGTGTCTAGGTTAAATAGGCGGTCGCTCCATGTAAAATACTGGTATTTAGCTGCATCCAGTAAGGTTGGAAGCCGATCCCAACATTGGGTAAAGGCCAGGCAGATTAAAACTGAATATCAAGTTATTAACTAAGGTCTTCAACCCTTGATTTTTGTATATCATACTAGCTTCTGATAGCAGTTTCGCCCGCGTTGTATGTCGAAAATTATCCCAAGGGAACATACGCCCGTGATAAAAAGTATACTATGTGCTATTCCTTACTATAATGTATCTCTTGGCCAAATTTCGTCCAGATCCATCCAGCTGTTTGAGCTTGAAGAAGTAACAAACATATAATTATACACACATACTCACAATTTTTCGCCTTTATAATATTAGTGTGATAATATAATATAATATAATATAATATAATATAATATAATATAATATAATATAATATAATATAATATAATATAATATAATATAATATAATATAATATAATATTAAGTGTAATAGTAAGAAGTAAGAAAAGATAAGATGCACTATAATGCTGAAACACAAGCTTATTCTCTGCGAGAGAGAATGGGAATCTGAGATCCAGCACAGGTACGGATTGGTAGGAAGATATTACATGTCTTAACGACGTTTTCTGTCACTATTTTGATTGATATGACGATAAAATAAATTAAACAGCGGGCACGGCAGGTAGTTAAGGGTACTGCTTAAGATAAACAATTAATAAACACCATTTCCCATAGTGATAAGCAGAAATTTAGCAGAATTTCGAAATCTCGTCGCAAGTCGTGGTGACAAATCCGTGCAATTACCAATGTGTCCTTTTAAACTCTGTACTTTCTTAGTTAATGTCGGCCATCGCCTACAACGGTGAAGGAAAACATCGTGAAGAAACCTGGACCTATCGTTGATATAAGTTTGAAATCGCCGTCTAAAACCCATCTTGAACAAGCATAGTAAAATGTTGTATGATACACGTGCGTAAGATGATTTCCGACTCGTGTCGATTTATCCACTCACTCGCTTCGCACTTGTAGCATAAATAACTATAATGCTTGTTTCTTCTCTGTATGAGAAGAGGCCTTTGCCCTGCAGTGGTATTGTAACAGGCTGATATTATTATACTATGAAAACCCTCAGTTCCCCGTATTTTGTTTACGAAATAAGACTTGATAGGAAAAACACACTGTAGGTACGTTGTTTTTACCCTCCCTGTACCTTTTACGGTATTAAAAGAAAGAAATCGGAGTACTTTTCGCGTGGTGAAATGTTTTGAAGGCTCCTACAAATGTACTTACTTACATATTGGATTAAAAGTAAGAGGTCTAATGTTTATTGAGTTTGTTTCGTAAGAAATAATATTGACGTACAGACGGATTGCGGTTGAAGCTGATACTTAAGTTACTAAGCTACTCAGAAAATCAAAGTAAGATACTTTAGTGAATTATTTTGTATTACTGATATATGTATACTTCATTTTGAAGTACCTCAACTCCATTCATTCGCCGTCACAAATTATATTATATTATATTAATGTGAATAAATAACAAGCTATAAAATGGCAATTTGTTTGGGACATCTGGTGAAGAGTGACGAGAGGCGATCCCAAATGAAATGGGATAAAGGTGGTTTCTACCGGCGAGGTGAGACATGGAAGGGATGGGCGAGAATTGAAATCAAGCTCACCCTTTCACGCGTCTCGCTGCTTGGCGCCGGCTCGCGATGTCACTTCGCGCCGCCTCGTAAGTTGCACTGGGCGCTGGGGGCTGGAGAGTTTAGTAGTATCGCGATATACGCGCTATACTCTCCAGTCATCATCGCGAGACATTTCAGCGATGTCTCGCGATGGTCAGAGTGAGCCGGGCGTGCCAGCACGAGCCATCCGCGAGTCAACGCTTGGCGGAGAGAGACCGTGCGGGTCCTCGATGCCCGGTGTGAGATTTGTATATCCGTTTTACAAAGGAAATAAATAATCTATTCTTAGAGGTATACGGTTCCGTATTGTACTTACAAATATTTCAGTTCTCGCCTCGCACATCCTCGCGCTTACAGGACCTTTTACACCAAAAATGGGCAGGACGTGGATAGAAATTTCAATTCTCGTCGTTCCCATCCACGCTTCGCCTCGCTGGTGTAAAACCATCTTTTGGCTAGGGAAAAAGAGAGAGGAGAGGAAATTTGTTGATTCGAGGTAGAGTCGAGTTGGAAGACATGTGATTATAAATAGGGGAGTCAAAGCTCCAGAGCCTTGAACATTGTCGTTGCCAGCTTGTCGGTTTTTTATCGGCTTCGGGGAGTGAGCGATGGAATTGCATGATCTAATTCCGCCAAGCCCGTTTCATCATCGGACTACAAGACGTACGGCGACTGTCTGCGGTAGTCAATCCAATTTTTAACAATAGCCAAAGTTTGTCTTGTATAAGCTATTTTTTTACTTATAAACTAAGCCTAAAGCAGTTGCTGATAAAAAAGTCTAGAAACAAAATGAAAACTTGTTAAAAGGCCACATTTTGTGCTACACGTAAAAAACACCGGCGTAAATCCACTCTAAAGATAAAAACACAACTCATAACAATCCAACGATAAATACTTTAATATAAGTTTTCCAATTCGCTTCGTACAAAATCCTTAAAGATGTTTTTCAAACTAAGTTTTATGACCGTCACTTTAATTTATTGCAATGTAGCTTTTACCTGCTTTGGCTTGGCGTGAATGTCGGAAACTATTCTAAGAGTGACGTACTATCGGGACAAAAAGTTTAAGGCGCCTCCCCGAGCAAAACGCCGCGCTAGTCGTTTTTGTGCATTTTTTGAGAGCTATCTACTCTTTATTTAAAAAGAAATATCAATTAATAAAAATACATATTTCTACACAATGTTGATTCTAAAATTGTAGTACACTTTTTTAATGAAGTATGTTTCACTAATCTCCTTCCAACAAAACCATAAAAATGTGAAATAATTATTGATAGCATGCATCTCCTCGTAAAGGGTTCATTAATTATTTTTTATACTAACACTAATGGATAGACAATTTGATAACGAACATTTTGAAAGTTTGAATTTTTTCAAAAGACCAATATTCGATTTTATAAAGATTTTATTCTAAAATCTGGGCGTATTTACTACCGTAATTCATGCGCCACCAGTGCCGCTAGTCCAATAGGAATGCTCATATCTAATGCTGATTTTTTGGTCAGGGTACGGCCTTATGAACTATAAACCGACCACGGTTTTCTTTCTTTGTCATATCTTTAAATCATAGCCCTTCCTTTTGGCTTCGCCGTAGTCGGGTAAAAAGTATTTTATGTCCTTATACAAGCTATGGTGTAACCGTGTTCAAAGACAAAGATATTTTATTTCAAGTAGGCCACCAAGCGGCACTTTTGAACGTATATTTTACAAATAATAATAGTTGATTCTACCGTGCATTCGGAAAGTAGCTTGTAATGGAGAAGAATGCACAAGAAACTCCATACTTACTCTTTTAAAAAAAAACTTTTTACAATATTTAGGTACATAAGTACATACCTTGATGAATGAAATTGAGTGTTCTAAATTTCATTAAAAATCATTCTGCTTTTGAGGTGTGATTTATCAACAAACCTCTGTTTTTGTTAGCCCTGGGCGAAGGCCTGCGCCCATTCCTTCAATTTCTCTCGGTGTTGGGCTTCATCTCGCCAATTCCCAAAGAAGTCATCCAATGCGTCTTGCCATCTTTTCCTCGGTCTAACTCGACCGATATATGAGCCCACAGCTTAAACGGCATGCGACAGAACTGGCCTGCCCAGTCCCACAACAAACGTCTTAATATCTAAAAATCAAAACGTACAGATTTTTACATGACATGTACTTTAGTTTTCATACGCTTAGGTATATTCTACTGTCACTGTGATTTTATTCTGAAATAAAAAGTAGCTTAGCCTGAGCACTAAGAGATTATTATCTCATAGAGATTAGAGTTAAGGAATTTTCATAAGTGGATCAGTACCCACTTCCAGAGATAAGGTACCTTGAACCCTTGAACAAACAGATTAAATAAACAATCTGACCTGTACATAACATCAGTTTAGATCGACAGTTTTCTAAACAATTACGTTAGCAGATTCGACGTAAGCAGGCCGCGCACCTACGGCAATGCGGCCCAATGAGCAGAAGTATCAGGTACGGCTTACCTGCGTCGAATTGTTGCAAAAAGGTCTTAAATGTCATGTGGCACAGGGTGGCTTACGTAACCTTTTTATTCTGTGAGAAGTGAGCGGTTTTTTATCGTATCGTTTTAAATGGAAATTTACCTGAATCCGAAAAGGATTTCCTTGGTTGTATGATATAGGAGTAGTAGTCGAGGGATACATTTTTATTTATTGTTGCCGTTTCAATTTGTAGGTAGTTGTACGATGTTTTATTTATAAGGTGGGTAGTTCACAAATGCTATTACTGTTTTCATTCAACTTTTTTTTTATACCACTGCAGGTAAAAGCCCTCTTCTGATACAGGAACGAGCATTAATCCCCACATTCTAAAGGTGGAGGAGTGGTGGCCCAGTGGTATCGGCCGCGACTTACAAGCCCAGGCAGGCGCTTTACTTTGTGTAAATTATTTCATCACCACTGCTCTCAAAACGGTGAAGGAAACCGGCATGTCCTAGGACCAAAAATTCGAAGACATGTGATATCCACAAACTCGCAATGGGCCTGCGTGGGATTCTCACCCACAGTATGAAAGGAGATGAATGCGATAAAGATACAGTATGAAAAATGAACTTGCGAGAGGTACGAGAGAAGGAATTTGTATATATGTGTTTAAGCAGAATAGGCGCCTGCTTCGTGGGCGGGGATTAGTAATATAAAATAATATATATAAAAAAAAATGGTCCTGCGTTCCCTCTCACAGAGAGGAGGCCTGTGTCCCAGCAGTGGGAACATTATAATATGCTGATGATGTGATGCGATGTGAAAGGTGGATTGGATATTCCATTGTGTGTTACATTTCATGTGCCATATATTTTTTTCTGTTTCATTTCTTTTCTGTTTTCTTTTTTTATCTAAAGATATTTTCAGTAACGGTATCTACCTAGATTTTTGTTGTTTTTGTTTGGGCATCTAGGCTTAATAGTTTAAACCATAGAAAAATTACTAATATTAAAATTATTACGTTCAAAAATATATATTACACGTTAACTTTATTTCAAAATATGGCCACAATATCTATATCCACCAACAAAATTACACCAAATCGGATAACCCCAGTAATCCGTTGTGAAGGTTCATAGGCCCATAGAATTGCCACAAATTATACCGCTCCACTGAACTTTAGTTATTGCGATGTGAACACGCCAGGTGGCGCTAGCGGCGACCGGGATGTGTCCCTACTTATGTCTGTGATTTGTTCAAATAGGAGCTATTAATAACTTGTGGTGTCATTTATTTATAGCACGTAAATAAACAGGAATTTTGTGTAATGTTTGTCATTATTTTTAAAGAGATTAATGCGCTTACATCTCTCAAAGTAAGCACAATAAATATACAAAGAAAAATGTTAACATGATTAACTTTTTTGCTTTCTTTCACAACAATAAATTCATTTAAAAACACAAGCATAAATTGTCTATTTTTCCGAAACTTTGATCAAGTATCTAATTACTGATCTAGCTCTGAATTCTAATGTCGGTTATTCAAATTGGTTAAATAAAATTACGAGTTCCCAGGCCAATATGCAGGGTATTTCATTATGCAGTTAAAAAGTTTTATTGGTACTTTGAAAGTTCAAAATCCGCAAAGTTCTCTTTCACTTTCTGGCCCTATTTTATAATAAAAACTAACAACGTGACATATTTGTCAAATAATTACGTTTTTCACATTTTTATGATAAGTGATGTTTACTTAATCAGAAAAAGTATGAAAGAAATTAACAAAATTATTGTCACCTGTCTTCTGTCGGTTCTTAGGGTTCTGTACCCGAAGGGTCCAACGGAGCCCTATTGCTGTCAACCACGTGTTCGTCTGTCCGTCATCGATCACACAGGTTTTACAGCCAAACGGTAGGAGCTACAGTGTTTAAGTTTTCACAGTATAAGCATCTTGTTGACCCAGTCATACAAATTCTCATTTTTTTTTAAAGCTAAATCAAAATAAAAACTTACCCCATTGACTGGTGTATTGTTGTTTAGAGCTCGTTGAGTAAATAAACACTGTATTTTTAAACTGAGAAGCCACCAAAATCAGCTTATTTTTATAAAATTTTGTCTGAAGAATTTTTTTACTACCCTATTGACCTAGGAACTTAATTTTTTTTGATAATAACTAACAAATACCAATATGTTGATAAATCAGATAATTTCATTGAAATGCCCTAATTTTTTATATTAAACCAACTTGATTTTGCGGTTTGGTTTGAAACCCTAAATATGCGAAGGCCGACACGCACTTAGCCGGTTTTTTAAAAAAAAAAGCTTCGCGATAACATTTGGTTAAATTACCAAAATACAATTGCTATCGGAATGTCACGAGATCAATGCGTTACATTTTGGCATTTTGACCATAGCCATCGCTGATAGAATGATGCTCTATACTCCATTTGAAATAACATTATAAATTTTTACAACCCCTTTTTACAGACCGTTCAACCGACTTTGAGTTCTATTCCGTAGAAATAAGGATGGCATAAAAAGCATAAACCTGTTACCAAAACTAACTGTGTAATATCACCAACGCAATAGAAGTCAAAATCGGTTGAACAGGCTGTAAAATGATATTATTTCAATGTCTAATTTTATCTCAAATGGAGTATAGAATAGAGACTCAGGACATCATAACGTACCTTTGCCCTTATTAATAATCTGATTAATTATTTCATAAACGCGGGTTGCCAGTATTAAAATGAGTTGGGTAATAAAAGTTCGCAATACGCTGGTATGCCAGTTTAATATGGGAACCCCATAATACGTGACGCTGCATTATAATTTTACATTTGCAGTCTCATGGATGATCGTTAAAATTTTCACTGTGTAATCTGACTGCAAATATCTTTGTGCAATGCTGGTTATAGTTAAATATCGGAATTATGAAGAAGATCAGCATATTAGTAATGGGTCTGAAAATTTTTGAGAATGTTTACCTATCAACCCTAAAAATACCCACTGACTTTTTAATCGGGCCAATGTATCAGGCATTAGAATTGGGTATGAATTTAAAAAATGCAAAATCATGGACGTTGGATGGCACCGTCGAGGCCGGCCCAAATAGAGGTGGCGATACATCCTAGACGTCCACTGCAGAAGCTGGTCCGAGGTGGCTCAGGAAAAGAATAGTTGGCAGGATTTGGGGGAGGCCTTTGCCCAGCTGTGGGACAGTATAAGCTAATAAAAATGCAAAACCGTATAGTATTAAGGTAAAAAAAACAGGCTGTATAATTAACATTTCAAAAAGAAAGAAAGTCAACACTTATTACCAAAAACTGTACATTTAAGAACACTTCACTGCACTGTCAAAGGCCTCACTATTCGTGAAAGATAAAGAAATAAAAAAAAATAAACAATCATTATTTATTTGGCACACGAAATGTAATAAGTAGTTATTTATTTATTGGCCTATCTACAATTGTTACACTAATAATAACCTAACCAACCAAACCCAAACCCAAACCTAACCCAAGCAATAATTTAATCTAAGTGTACAATATAATGCGATAGACACAGCATGCAAGTTATTATAGCTGTCGAACTTAGAATCCATCATTCTACGACCTTAGCAGAGTGACGCAAGGAAGGGATCCCATAATCTTTGGACCGGTCAAAAACCGCATTATTTGCTTTAAGCTATTATTAAACGTTTATACAGTGTTGTGTACATAGTCCGCCCTCCAGTGGTACCAACTACACCACAATTCCGATTTTCAATTGACTTTTACTCGGTTCAATTGTGTTTCGGGCCTTTCCAACCCATTTCGTCCGGACATTTTGAGCTCCCAAGTTGTCTCCTTCGTTTTTTCACGTCATCGGATATATTCGCCGCCACGCCTCGAAAACTACGAAAAATATGGCGAGGGTAGACGTAAAGTTCACACTACGTTTTTTGAAAGTTTTATTGTTCTTTTTTTGGTTGTTGTGAGTTGGGTTTCCTGCTTCAAAGCTTGCCGTTGGTAACATGATTACAGAATGAAGACAACATGTGTTTATTTATTGAAAGCCTTACAACAATGTAACCAATGGAGCACCAAATTATAATAAACTAATATAACTATATAGTCCTGGTTTCCTCGCGATGTTTTCCTTCACAGTTGTGTCAGCGTTGTCCAAGATAAACATAGAAAGTACATAATTATTATAATTGAAAAAGTGATATTACCTGGATTAAAACCCATAACCTCCAACCCGAGAGGCGAGATCCTTGCCCCTGGGCCACCACGACATATTATACCTAATTCGAGTATTTTTATTTTACAAGGTTCTGTACAAGGTTTTTCTGGTGGGTTCTCACCCTACGGAAGGTACTATCAAATCATTACTTCCATAGATTACGTACCTCCTCCATAGATAACACACAATTTTACCTCTTCTTATTAGTTTAGATGAAATCAAAAAGCACACTGCACTTTAAAATGGTGGTCAAGAATATTTCACTTAAAAAGTCACCACGCTTGGACATTGACGAAAAAAGAAAACTTAAAATTAATGTTTACTAGTTTGCATATTTTTTTTTGTTTCGCGGTATCTTGTCGTCCAACTTACCACAGTATCTCTAGACGAAAGTCTATGACCAGTGTGTGTTGCCAGAGATGGCATATGGCTCTTAGACGTGGTCGCTTACAATGGGCCTTATCAGAAAGCTTACAGTCAGTCAAAAGGCAATCGAATCAGAAATGTAGAGATCCGCAAGAGAATCAGGGTTACCGACATAGCCCGAAGAATTGCCAAACTTAAGTAGCAGTAGGCAGGGCACATTGCTCGCAGAACGAATGGCTGATGGGGCAGAAAGGCTCTGAAGTGGCAACCACGAACCGGAAGATGTTGCGTTGGAAGGCCTCCCACCAGGTGGACCGATGACATGGTGAAGGTTGCGGGGATCCGCTGGTTACGAGATGCACGGGACTGGTCAATGTGGCGACGCTTGGTGGAGAACTATGTCCAGCAGTGGACGTCATTCGGCTGATATGATGATGATATTTTTCTTAAAATTAAATAATAGGTTGATGGTGCCACTGCAAATCTCCTTAACGTTAGTTAGTCAGTTACCGTAAAACTTTCATTTTGATCGTTTAGAATGGCTCTCAACACAAAACATAGTACCTGCCGAAAGTTCCCCACTCTCCCTTTCCAAACTATCTCCCCAACTTACCTACCAATAGAAACCCCCCTAACTTCACGCCCCATACGCCACAAAGTCAATCGGCGCTCCGTAGCGTTAATCAAATTGCTTGGTGTAACGCCAAGTGCGCGAACTAGCTGACTAACCTAATTACCGGCTTGGCACGCCTTGTGTTTAGTAGCCTACTTAGAACTGTAAAGTGGAGACGATTAAGAGTTCATTAAAAGGTGGTCAATGTAATTATCTCGGTATTAACATTTTAAATCTGAGTTCAACAGTGGACGTCTTTCGGCTGTAATGTAAATGAGGATGGCAACATTCATACATTTGTAAAAATTATCGGGCCTTAAAGTTGGGTGGGTGATCGCGGCTCGTTATGATAAGGGGTCAGGATTATGCTTAAAAAATCAGACCTATGACAGACAACCCGTTTAGGCTTAGCAAACCAAGGAACTCGTTGGACACGGAACTCAAAAGGCTTGTTTTTCAACGCAATTAAAACAATACCTAATCGTTGCATTTTCCGTTAACCATTACCAACACTAATATTTGTCAACGAATTAACTAAACGGACCCTTAATCAGGCTTATCAATCACAGAAGCCACTTTTGATATATTATATACATTTTCGGCACAGTGGCATGATCACTATGATCAGGCGTGTGTGTAATTAAACTTTCAACCAGGTCAATCAACCACTGCTAATAAAAGAGATGATTTTAGTACGGTGCAGAGGCATGATCAAGCTTTAAGCCAGAAAACAGCTAACAGGTTTATTGATTACGCAGCACATTGCGCTCCGAACTGCTTTACAAACACCGTTTAGCCGAAGACTAGCCGTGTGTAGTTTTTTTTTTTGCATATATGGGCAAGTCCAAAATTTTTGTGACATGAACTTGGACTCTCCCAGCCGCTGTCCGCTGAAAAATGGCGGCGCATCATTGTACCAGCTGGTCGGTTACTTTGGCGCGTAGACACTTAAAATTGCGACGTGACAATGTAACAACTTGTCGTTTGATTGCATCCTGCTTGTCTGTGGGAATCTTATCGCGCATAGGTACAAAGATTAAATTATTAACTTTTTAGTAGCAGATTTACTGAAAAGAATCTTTGATGATCCAATTACAACAGCTTCTGCAGGCACGATCAGGCTATTGATCGGGCAGCTCATTGCGCTGCAAACCGCTTTACAAACATTCTCTTTACCGGAGACCCGGCGTGCAGCCTGTCCGGTTCGGTTTGTGTACGAGACTCGTGGTAATGCTGATAGGGTTGCCTGCTGTATATTTTATATCTCCCCGTGTTTTCGAAACTCCTTTCTAACTGGCAACCGCGACAGTGAAAAAAAAGGAAATTAGTAAATTATCAGAAAAAGACGCAAAAATTTAGTGATTGGTATTCTATTTCCTACTACAAATGTCAATGTCCGTGTGTTCGAATGTGTGTATCAATATCACATCTACGGGTGAAAAGATTTTAGAACAGTACGTAGATCATGGTCTGAATTAAGAAAAAATATTATTTTAATATTAAACGAGAACTCACTACGGGGACACCCGTAGTGAGTTCTCGTTTGATAATTTTCGACTATCATGCGGGTGATGGTTGATCTGAGTGGTGCCGATCTATGTGCCATGTTTGTGAACGGGCGCCATCAGTTGGGATTGGTCATAACTTAGCTGCCTCGGCCTGTTTTTACCTATGTATTGTTATTTTTTAACTGTTTTTTTTTTTACTCTAGACGCTTTTACGTGCACGTCTTTTTACATCGTTCTCACATATATGTATTTTTCCAACAAGAAATGATGTAACTAAATACTTGTAAAACACTTTTTATTTTAAAAGAGTAAGTGTGAAGTTTCTTGTCCATTCTTCTCCATAACAAGCTGCATTTCCGAATGGACAGTAGAATCAATTATTATAACTTTTAAATGATTTTTTGACTATCAAAAGTGCCGCTTAATGGCTTAATTGAATAAAGAAATTTTGATTTGAGTTGAAGCCACTGGCATAGCCTATTAAAGAGTCATGTAAATTATTTGCATACTATTGTATAGAATCAAGTTTTTTGTTTTTTTTTCTAAATGAACAGACAGCTGTGCTGCTGGGGAGTTTGTTGCGCCACTTCTTCTTCCCAGCAAAAGCACTAGGAAGTGGTGAAGGGCGGGCGTTTTTGGGGGTTTGTCTTATGTAATTTTGACGTTCGGAAAGTGCTGATTCTCAGCCTAGTTTGAATAAATGAATTTTGAATTTTGAAAAAAAAAAGTCGTTGGTTGAGACGACTTATTAAGTCGTGCAGCCTTAAATCATAATTATTTATTGTTTATCGCTGCAAGTTCTAGTTTAGTCTTCAAGTGTACTCATAACTCTTTAAGGCCAGCCCTAATACCAGTTAAACATAAGGATGTTGAGCCCCAAACATTCAGGTAAATTGCACTTACGTTGATTACGATCTGTTTTCATGCAGCTGAGGCAAAGGGAATTTCGTAAAAAGCTTCAAACACAACTGAATGAAACCTTTTCTTTATATATTAGAAATATTTGAGAGGGTTCCGTAAATAGAGTCTGGCAAACGAAAGTAGACACTCTAATTATTTGCAAACTTTTTATATGGCAATGCTGTAATACTGTCAACATAAATTATTGGTGATTTGTTGTAGTCTTGATAATAGCATTTATTAAGTGAAAAATGAATAAAACAATTGATTACAGGAAATTTTGTTTCGCATTATGTCTAAATATCAAGAAAAACATTAGGAAAAAGACGTCGAATTCAAACAAAAACAAGATTGTTTACGTGTGGTGTTAGATTTCATAAGTTAATGACGCAATAAGTTGAATAAACCAAAATTATTATAGAATACTGTAGTTTTATTATAGAGATTGATACATAATATCTAAAATATTACCTACCTCAATTACCTATTGTATATTTATTCAGACGAAATAAAATAAATAATTCTAAAGTATCAAATTAGGTTATTCCAGGTATGTCATACTAGTTTTGGGGTGCTATGATGATATTTTTTTTAAAATACCGCACTTTTTCAGTCTCTACTTGCGTTTGCCAGACTTTATATGTTTTATTTAACAAAAAATCGACCATCTGCGAGTCGTAAAGGGTTCCGTACCATTATCGCAAATAACGGCATTAAAAATCACGTTTTTTGTATGGGAGTCCCAAATTTTTTTTTTTTCTTTTTTTAGTATTTGTTGTTATAGTGGCAAGAAAAATACATCATCTGTGAAAATGTCAACTGTCTAGCTATCACAGCTCATGATATACAGCCTGGTGACAGACGGACAAAAAGACAGACACACGGACTGCGGTCTTAGTAATAGGGTACCGTTTTTATTACCCTTTGGGTACGGAACCCTTAAAATGTAATGATTAATATCTTCAGCAGCGTACGTTTATAAGCTGAAATACATTAATACAGAAAAGACTTATACGTCCATACTTCATACTTAGACTTTTTACGATATCCTCGCGTTTGACCACTATCTCGCCTGATGGTAAGCGATGATGTGGTCGACGGTGAAGCACGCTTGCCCAAAAGTAAACTTATTCACTCTTGACTTAAAGACCCCCAGGTTTTGTAGCTATCAAATGTTATAAAAATACCCAGGGGATCTATAATAGCATTCTACCGGCGAAAGAGATTGTTAAAATGCCAAAAGGTTCGATATTGACTGCGTGTTATACCGAATTCTCACGTGGTCAATCTCAAAGATTTTAGCATTTCATGGGCCCGTACAATGACGTGTTAAAACTATCATAGTTCGACTGTGAAAAAATGAGAGAACTATTTGTCTTTTATAGTACCGTCCCTCTCTCACAGTGGAACCATGACAGTTTTGACACGTCATGATACCTCCACCTCAAGATGTACATAATATATAACATATATAACACACATTTTTGAGCTATCAACAATCGTTTCTTCTGATTGTGAATATAACTTTTTCGAGAGACTCAGATCTACGTAAGAAGAGATTTCAACATAAAAATAAAATATTCATTTAACAAAACAAAATATTTTGTAACACAAATGAAAAACATTTAATAATGTCACAATACCCATTTATTTAAACAAAACGTTTTCAACTGATGGGTATAAAAAGGATTCAATTAATTTAATTGAAATATTTAAGCCGAAATACAAGCATTGCCCGTTGAAGTGAGATAATTGGCAATTAATTCAATTAATTAAATAATTTGCTAGACTAGCTCAAAAAAGTGGTTAATAAATAATTAATAAATTTTTCAACATGTAAATAAAATATTCATTCAACAAAACAACATTTTGTAAAACAAGAAAACCAACAAAATGTAACAATATCCTTTTATTTAAATCAAAACGTTTTTCAACTGTTTGGCTTTAAAAAGGATTCAAATAATTTAATCGAAATATTTTAGTCGAAATACAAGCATCGCCCGGTAAAGTGAGATAATTGGCAAATAATTCAATTAATTAAATAATTTGCTTGACTAACTCAAATAAGTGGTTGCCTTGTTGGGTCAGGATTAGGTAAATTAGTGAGTTAGATTTAACGTGGATAATTGACAAGCAGCTCTAGACAGCTCTAGACTTTCATTATTACTTTTATTTAACATGCAATGTATGTATGTACTTATATAAGTGTGTTCGGGTCAAATCTTGCAACTGAATTTTAAAGCAGTTATCCTCAACCAATTAAGATGAAATTTTGCATACATGTTTAGTTTGGATGACAATGCATGGTAAGTTAAGTAACGTCATTCTAAATCCAATATGGTGGACGGCCCAAGATGGCGGACATGTTATTTTTTCAAAACAAGCTTTTAATGGCCCAAAAGTACGAAATGTTGCACCGCTTGTCTCCACATATCTAAAGAGTCCAAACACGATGGTCCTATGTTGTCTGGCTGAGTAGTTGCTATGGTCACCTTCCGGCTTCATCATGAGACCAGCTCCATAGTACCATATAATTTAAATGTTTCCAAAGTTACATATGTACGCCAAGTTTCAGCTTAATAGAATGCCAGGAAGTGCTTGAAAATTCGATCAATAGTTTCCGGACACACATACGAAAGCAAGGTAAAGCTTGTAATAATAAAATAAATGAAACGGGAAAAAAAATATGTCAATTTGACAACGAAAAACTCTGACTTGTACTCTGATTTTTAATTTTGTAGACTAAACTGACATTTCAGCGGTTGATCGAAAATCGAAGTAGATCGAAAATGGAACTATTTCACGGCAAGAAAATACATTTGTTAAGCAACTAGCGACCCTTATTTAGTTTCTACACATTTGTGTCAGACTTAATTTTATCGATCGCATTTATTTTATTTTTGATTTCATATATAACACAATAAAAGTTTATGTACTGTGTGTATGAATACTGTTTACATTTAAATATATTACGTTTATATTCATAAAACATTTATGTACACCAATAAGTAAAATTAAATTGAGGAGTCATGTCACATCGATTCAATGAATCACTTGCAACATTTAAAAAAGAATAAGGTCATTGGCAGCTGTCAGTGTCAGTTTACGAAATTAAAAATCACAGTAAACTTATGTGTTGATCATGACTTCATTTCCAATTCACGTAACATAATAGAATTTCGCCAAATGAGAGATGACGAGTTAGACTCACGCACATTAGGTTTCATACCGCCAAACCTACTTAGGCAAAAACCTCAAAAAAAGTACGGTTAAACCAAACCCACTGAGTGTAACGTAATTCCACTTTTAAAAGGGGAGCTACGGTTTAGATTCTTTTTATTTAGAACCTAATTCAATCCTTTCAAGATCCAGTCCTTCTTGATCGACAGCGGCAAGCTTGTTCAGTACACTTTATTAACCTCAACAGTTTGAAACGTTCAATGCAATTAACTCCTGACCCTTCATTCATCAGAAAGTCTGAATCTAGCTTATACGATTATAGGTAAGGTAACTCGTGTTTTATCAAAAGAAATCTAGTACCGTGCATTCATGTTCTAGTATAGTACTTACCTTAGAAACGTATTCAGCTGAACCCACCGGTCTGAATAGAAATAAATATCTCATGCATGCAATTTTTTTAAATGATTCTTTTTATTTACATTGAATTTATTGAGAATTGAATTATAAATTGTAAAAATTAAATAAATGGAAATAAATTTATTTATTTTATTTATCTCACCCCAAATACTTAGATGGAGCGAGCTTGAAGTGAGCTTTCAATCCATAACTGCAGGTGGAATGATAGTCCACTTCACGATCACTTCACCCAAGTTTTCACGGTGTTGTTTTAACAGAATAGATTGTCTGTTACCTAGCTCAGGAGTCAGGGTTCAGTTTTTGGGTTGGGTGACGGAAAGTAATGGGTAGCTCGCCGTCCGATATGGACCAAGCCCGTGTTTACGGCGCGTAGTATTCCACGCGCGCCTCAAAGGTATGTCAGCAAAAGTGACGGGGTCCGATAGGGCCGATGCCTATCGGGGTCGCGGATAAATTTGAAAGAGAGTTACCGCGGCCCTGGCACAAGCAACTGAAGGAACACGGGTGGGTTTTAGTCAGTAAAAGTTTGACACGCCCTCCCGCTTCACCCAGAGCGGGTGAAGTCATTGGATGATTTCGAACCCAAAAAAAAAAGGTTTCACTTTTTTAACCTACTGCCCAAAACGGAGGAGGTTCTCAATTCGGATGTCTATTTATATATTTTTTATGTATGTTCGGGCATAACTCCGTCATATATAAACAGATTTGCAAAATTCTTCTTTTGTTTGAAAGAAATTAATTACGAAATGGACCCATTAAATGTTTTTTTTTTTTAACGTTGCCCCACACTAGGAAAAAAAAAACAAAAAAAAAACAAAAGATCTGATGAAGAATTTCGGAGATATACAACAGAACTCTTCAATCGATGGCAAATCTCTCGGGATTACTGCAACACCTACTTCTCATTCCACTGGATATGTTCAAGTTCCATGTTATTCGGGTAATCTATTCTGGCATCACTGTGGCATTACAGGTACCTTATTATAGAACTTGTCCATTATGTACCACTAAAAAGTGATAATTAGAAGTCAGTTTTTTTTTATTTGTGATACAGTGTAATGCAAATAATTTTATTTTATAATTAATTTAGAATTTTGGCAAGCCGAAGATGGATTTTTGTATTTCTAAAATTACCATGTAGCAGTATTATAATTCTGAATGTATTACGCAATATGGTGTAAATCAAAACCTGAATACATCTTGTTGCTATGGCAACACCTAAGTCAATTATGTAGACCTTAATTAAAGAAGCCATTTTTGGATATGATAAGGTTATTAATTAGCCTCTTTGTTTGTTTCAGGTAATAACCTTGTCACCATGGAGAGAGAAAATAAGAAGGATCCTTTATTAAGAGGAAATGCGGTTGCAACCATCCGACTAAATATCTTAAGATCAAAGTCATAAGTAGATGTTTAGCTCTCGCCCATTTCCTCCTCCAATATTGAATCAATTTAAAAGATATTTCATAAACTGAAAGAGAGATATATACTATGCCAGTTTGTTTTCATTTTTGATGATACATTATCTTTCGAAGCACCCTCAAAAATGCTCAAAATTGCGCTGTCAACAGAGGCCTGGTGTACTAATTTGACTATAACTGAATAAAGAAAAACGTGGAAACACAATATTATTCTTTTTTATTCAATTTATGGCATATCTTTTAAATTTGTCCAATACTGGAGTAGGAAATAGGCGAGAGCCAAACCTCGAATTACGATTTTTTACTTAGGAAATTAAGTCGGTGCTCTCTGCAATGCCTCTTAAGGGCAGGTATACTATTATGTACCTTCGCTTGTCTTGTCACGCTGCAAAGCAAAGGCTTCCCTTTATACTTTCCATTCCCCAAGTTAGGTAAGCTGGTCTATATTAAGTTATTTTTTTACGTGAACTTTGCTACTAGAATAAGAACGATATTATAACTATTGTTATTTACAAACTACGTAAGCACAGTGTGTACTTACAATTATATTTAACCGACTTTTAAGTGAAATTAACGAGTAAGTTTAAGGTTTATGCCTTTAAAATTCCAGAGTATTTTAAATATTTCACGCAGGTTGGCAACGACAATCTGCCTCGGTAACAACTTTCCATTATTTGGGCCGTTGAGTTTTCGCAACCTTATTCGCATCAAAATAAAAATGCCAGAACCTCTTAATTTTTCAGCATTTTGTTCTATCAGGTGTTTACCATCAATTCTGATGTAAACAAACAGTACAAAGATACATAATTTTAACGTATGTGCTAGCAGCTAGGTTGTTAGAATTTTCGATAATAATTCATAATCCCAGTCGTTTCGGATACTTTAATAACCTTCCCTTTTCAGCTTCGAACAGATGGGTAAAAAGTTCATGACCACCTTGACCAAAACCCTCGCGTCTAAAAATACTTTGACCCATAAATCCCAGATGCGATAAAATAAAATCCCAAAATGTATGACATTATTCGCAAATTTCATCTTGACGGTAGGGTGGGGAATTTTCACACTCCATTTGCTCGACAGTGTACAAACTCCGGGCCAGTGGGCCAGAAATATGGAAATTTGTAGGCAGCGAGACAGATAGTGAGCGCGGCATGCTCAAAGTGCAATACAGTGTATATTAGGCTAGCGCTTGACGTGTTTACTTTATGTAGCTCGAATTTTAACCTAACGTAAGTGTTTTAAAGTTTGATATTATTAAAACGTTATTATAGTATAACAAACTACACTTAAATAAAAGTCAAGAATAATAAAAACTGACCATAGTTTCCTATCCGCATTTTGGGGTATTTTACATTGTTTTTACAAAACGTTATCTCTCTCTCTCGTTCACTGCGAGAGACTGTTTCTAAAATTCGTTGTGCCATATTCACGCTTAATAACTGAGTTTATGTAAACAACTCATTAGTTATGTTGAATTTATCACACAAATTGAATAAAAAACCAAAATATACACTAATCTCCACCATTTCTTATTACCTCATCTCTTGATAGGCTCAAAACACGGTTTTGGCAGACAACCCATACTGAAGAGCTACTGCTTCATATAATTGGACCTTTACTCCTCACTGAAGGCAAACCAAGACGTGAAACAATCATTAGTGTCACCCAACATGTTATATTAACTAAACAGTCTCTCAGAAATACGCGCAGAATGAAGATACACTTTAAGACGAAAATAAATAACATCGTGAAGGAAATAATCGTTATCATTACATTTCCTTGTGATAACCATTATTTAAATTTAATGTTACTGTTGCCCAGTCAAGTTTTGGGAGTTTTATGTCTGAATTTGTGTAAGGGCCAATTTGTGTGGTCAAGCGCGAGCCTATCTAAAATAAAAAAAAAAAAAAAGGGCCAACGTGCTGAACATTTATCGTTTCATTCTCGTACCAAGCAATTTCCATAAGTTTATTCTCCATTCTCTATGCTACTCTGATCATCCGATGTGTGTACGTGTGTTACAAGTGTGTTGGTGGAGTAGGTGCCCAGTGCCTGTAATACAGGTTAACTCCTAGCGCGAGACTGGGCCTTACTCTGCCCTGTGATGTAGCGTGCCTCATTCACCTGCTTTTTTCATGTGGTAATATTAGGGATGTTTCTGTCCTCAAAATGTATTGTTGAATAAATTGAAGCATAAGTATAATCAATCTATATTGTTACTGCTGGGACACATGCCTCCTCTCTGTTAGAGGAAATAGGCCATAATATACCACGCGGGCCCAGTGCGGGTTCTTCGCTCTGTGAGAGGCAATGGGCCATAACCTACCAGGCGAGGCCAATGAGGGTTGGCAGTCCTCACGATGTTTTCGTTCTCTGTTTTGAGAGTAGTGTTGGTGAAATTAATTACACAAAGTACAAACCCGACTAGTAAGTCGGGTCCGTAATCACTGGGCTGCCACTACTCTCGTATCAAGAAAACGGTCAAATTCACCGCAACCTCATCTCAGCGATAATCAATGTCAACTTAACAAAAATGTGGGGCAATCAGAGGTTTTTGGTTGATTGGGACTGAGATTAAAATGCGATAATTCATAAAAATTGTCCCTCAGTTGGAACAAAATTGACGTCTAACAGTCTGACAGTTGTTAATGAAAAAGCTTCGATGACAGTTATCCAAAAGTAAAAGTTTAATCCTCGGTTAAAGATTTCTGCACCTGTAGCCAAGTTGACAATCTACAATCGATAACGGCAGTAGAAAACTAAATTATGTATGGCAATGACACATCTGAACGTTAAGTCACGTGGTCAGACCAAACAAATAGAAGGCGTTAACGATTGTAGAATGAGATTCGATACGAAACGTTTGTAACTTGGCTAGGGGGGGAGGGGCGGGGGCCGTGGGGGGGGGGGGGGGGGTTTGGCTTGGAGGGGTGTTTTATAAAACGTTTGTTATGAATGATTTCACATCTGTAATGCCCCGGGGTTTAGGCAGAGACACCTTTATTTCACGAGTTATGTTTAATTCAGCAGGATACAAGTCTAAGACTCCGGGCTGCTACTGCAAAATTCCAGATGAAAAACGCAATAACCAATTTTGATTTACCCGGTAATCGAACCCAGGACCTCATTTAGGGTTGGGCAGTATTACTTGTAATTAAAATATGTAATTGAAATACGAATACGTATTTGGTATTTGTAATTGAATTACTTCTTAAAATTTAATTTGTTGGTATTTCTAATACCTGAGGCTGAGGTATTTTGTAGTTAGTATTTCAAATACTAGGCTTCAAAATATATTTGAACATAAATACATTTAGCGATATTCTTTATGGGGCGTTCTGCAGAAAATAGCGCTCGATAGCTTTAGTAAGCAAAATGGCGACCGCGTACGTCAAATTGTCAAGTATCTTGTCAATTGTCATTTTATCTCCCGACGAAAAAGAGGGGTGTTTTATGTTTGATGTGTGTATTTGTATGTTTGTGTATATGTCTGTGGCATCATAGCTCCTAAACGGATTAACCAATTTATATATGTTTTTGTTTGAAAGACGACTTTATCGAGAGTGTTCTTAGTTATATTTGATGAAAATGGGTTCCGTCGATCAAAAGTTATAGGCGTTTTACTGTTTGAATCGGGGTGTTTTCGCAAGATATCGTGTCATAATTACGTGTTCAATAGATTGTCGATCGAAGCGTGTCTACTACTGGATAAATTATGTAGTATGAAATAAAAATATAAGTCGGCGGTTTTTAAATTTTACTTGTCATTACGAACGATTATTTTCACGAAATATCTGTATATTAATAAAGTTATAATACGAATGTCACGATGGATGATCGACTGTATTTTGTAATTTGTATTTTAAATAAAAATAGTTAAAATATTGTATTTTATATTTCAAATACACGACTTATAAATATTTTGTATTTCGTATTTCATGCGCATACTTTGTTATTTGTATTTTAATTAAAGCAAGGATGTATTTTGGCCAATTCTGACCTCATGCGGCCACTAGACTAAAGAGGGGTTGGGAAAATCAACCCTAAATAGATGGTTATACAATCAACTGCGGTAAACCTAAATTAATGTATTCGCATATATATTGTATAGGTCGCCACACTAATTGATCAATTTGTGTGGAACTTAGTAATTTAGTGACAATCCTCCCTTAGGCCAACAAGCCCCAAATTGCTCAATATTGCTCGCAAGTGATCACGATTACTACCGGGACTACCGGTAGTGAGTTTCTTCCCGAGGGGGTTGGATTGTTCCCGGCAATGGCGGTAGACTCATTTCCTGTCACATGGGAATAATGGCGGCTGTGGTACCGTCATAGAGTAGCAATAGACTTACTTATAGTGATATTATGTCTATGACATGACGGGTCTTTAGAAGTTGTTCCACTGTAAAGAGATGTACAAAATATTGTATTATGAACTTATTTGCAGTTGTTAAACTGACCGGGACCAACGTCGATGTATGGGGACTAGAGATGTAAACTGAAAAAAAAACAAAATGGAAAAAAAACATGAAAAAAAACTTGGCACCGTCGTTTTTTTCTCTACATATGGTTTTTTTTTCAGAAAAAGTGAAACACTGAATTTGGTTGTTTTGCTTTTAGTTAAAGTCAAATTATGTTTAAATCAATGGGTACCTATTATTATGAACTTAGAAAATACTTAATTTGTTACATTTAGGATCATCTTTTCTTTCTAATTAGGCAATTCATTTACGGACGGAAATGGTAAATTTTAGTGGTTGTTGCCAATTATTTAAAGACATTTATGTAATAATTAACAAAAAACAAATGCTATTTTCTTATTAAACTAAAAAAATAATAATATCGATTCATATATGATAACTGCCATACCATACTTTTATTTAAATACACTTGAAAAAAACCTAATCCTGAAAAAAAAAATTTTTTTTTTTCATGTTTTTTAAACGTTTTTTTTCATCTCTTAAAAAAACCGTTTTTTTACAACTCTAATGGTGACAACAGTTTTAAAACGACAAATAAAGTTTACACGGAACCCTCGGTGTACGAATCCGACACGCACTTGAGAGGTTTTTTTCTAGGATTCTGATTGGTCCGGTCACAGATTGTCTATGTTACCTTCATCACTACGACCTACAGAAAAAAATTAAAAATTGGTCGTACAATCGCTTTGTCTATTTTTTTTTTACTGAGTAGTCAATTTGTGACGGTAATACACTGAACACTGTTGTGCTCTTTGTCTATGGTATGGGTAGACTGCGATACCGGTGTGGATCTCTGAGTGCAAAGATCAAAGTGACATTTTATTTATTGTTCTCACTACAATAAATGTATACTTCAAAGCGATAGTTTTATTCTCCGAACTGCTCATTTTGAGTAGTAACGAATTTTTCCTCTCGATTCATCTTCAAAGCTTAACCATCCAATACAAAAACAACTCCTTTTATTTGAATGCACTTAACCAATTTACTTTTTACATAATTAAATATACTACGAATACGTTTTACACGCAAACAACATTTGTTATACATCAAAGAGTACGCATTTCCAATTTTAAAACAACCGACCCGAACCGTCCGTTCCGAAAATAGTCGAACGCGCCCGAGTCCGTACGTAAATAGCCGAACGCACGGCATCGCACTGCCGACGTAATTCTTGACCCTATTTCAGAAATGTCTATGTTCTAAAGTTAGATTTTTGATATGACCACACGGTGCCTAAACGCAGAAAGTCCCGATAAAAAATATAACACGATGATAATTTGTTTATTCATTCATTTGAAAGCTATTTTCTTCCAATTAGTGAAAATGAATAGAAAAAAAATGTTAGTTTAATCATAGGACTAACTTTGAAGGATTTTTAAACCTTTCAAAGAATAATTTTGTTAAATAATCTTCTGAAACTTTCATAACGTCTGACCTGCCTATAGGTCAGACGTCTGAGGAATTTGGCTTAGGTACTTTTAAACTAAATAAGATAACTTCTAGCGGCTTCACCCACGTGAAAACTGTCTTATCTTGATAATGAGTCTTACCCCAGGGAACATTATACCGGAATGAAAAGTACCCTATTTGTTATTCCAGACTATAATCTATCTCTGTGCCAAATTTCATCAAGATCAGTTCAGCCGTTCTGGCCTGGGTCGCGGATAAATTTGAAAGAGAGTTCCTGAGAGGCCCTGGCTCAAGCAACTGAAGGAACACGGGTGGGTTTTAATCAGTAAAAGTCTGACACGCCCTCCCGCTTCACCCAGAGCGGGAGAAGTCATTGGATGATTACCCAAACGAAAAAAAAAAAAGAAAAGCCGTTCTGGCCTGATTGAGTAACAAACATACATGCACACACACTTTCATCCAAACTTTTACATTTATAATATTACTAGCTTCTGCTAGCGGCTTCGCCCACGTGAATGTAATTTTTTTTTAAATTAATATACCGAATTATTAATATCCCGAGGGAACATATTCCTGGTATAAATGTATCCTATGTTCTACTCCAGACTATAATCTATCTCTGTGCCAAATTTCATCCAGAACCGTTCAACCGTTCTGGCCTATCTGACCTCCACAACCCAGTAACTGGGTAATACATCCTTTTGGCAAGACTGGTGTCTACCGTAACGACAGTAAAGATCTTCAAAGACAGCTGGGACCAAAGACTTAACGTAGTTTCCAAGGCAAGGAGGGTCTCGGAATGTAATGAAATGGTCACCCATCCACGTACCGACCTTAAAAAGCGTTATTAATTTATAACTCAAATAATATAATCAAATATGTATCCCACCTTTGCAGCAATACCAAAACATCAAATAAATTCTATAACATATGTATTTGTCATTATCCGTCTCTCATACATTTTAATATAGTGGTTTTGAATCCATTCCAAGTGGTATTGCTTTTAATATATTATTGTAATAAAACACATCATATCACCAATATTAATGGGATAGCGAAAATTAATGAGAAGTTCTGTCTAATATCTAAAGCTTAAAACAGTTTGATAAACAAATCTGACGTAGTTAAGTACAAGAATAAGATTTTTTTAAATAAAAAAACAACCTTTTTCCGACTGCTAATGTGTTTAGCAGTCTATGTATATATGTAGGTTTGTTCCTATGTGGCGTTCTAGAGACAAAACGCATTGGCCGATTTTAATGATACTTACGTCAATCGATTCGTCTTCGCCTTCCAATTGTCACTGGCTACATTAAAATTGGAAAATAGAAAAATGGTGGATTTTGGGCGCCATATTGTGGGGACCCAATTCTTTTTTGCTTCCAATCCCATCGTGTGTTTTCATCAAAATAAGGGGTTTTAAGACGTGATTTCAAAAATGTATACTAAAATGTTATAAATAAAAAAAGTTAATTAAAAAAAACAAAAACCCGAATGCTTGAAAAGCGAACTAATAAGACGTAAACAAGAAGAAAATCATGCTGTGAAGTCGGAGGGTACATCTGGTTTCGATGACAAGCAAGCACAGCAAGATTTTCTTCATGTTAATGTTAAAAATTTTAGTTCGCTTTTTAAGCAGAAGGGTTTTTTGGATCATTGGATACACATCCAAAGCGGCAAAAACTATGGTGCTATTTTTTCTGGTTAAATTTCTATGGCCACCTGCCGGCTTCATCATGAGTCCAGCTTAGCGCCAAGTTTCAGCTTTATCGGATACCAGAAAGTTCTTGAAAAATGGACTACTAGTTGCCATTGCCATGTAATTTTTGTATGTAATATCTCTAATAAGATCCGTGTAGGCCCTTGTTTAACTTCTGATGTCAAGCGTAAAATAATTTGTAAACGATGCCTGCATCATGGTGCCCCTACATAATTGTGAAACGTCGATGTGGGAAGCGTTCTGCTGGTTGCGTAAGCGCATACTTTTAGTACTCCCATTCACTGGACGCATTGAGAGCTTGCCAATGTTATAGCCACACCCTAATATTGTATCATTTTCATAGAAATGACAGTAAGACGTATTGCATATGAAATAATAGGCAGGTTTCTATTTATGTAGGTACCTGACTGTTGTTTTTCTTAATTGTAGCGGTTGTTCTTTGAATGACAATAATAGTTGAACACCGGGAGGGGAAGCTCTAGTAACTTCAAAAGGAAGGATTATGATTTATAGTACTGACGATAAGCGATGTTGTGGTCGACGGTGAAGCAAGCTTGCCTAGAAAAACCCTATTCACTCTTGATTTAAAGACACCTAGATTGTAGCTATCGGGCAACAGACTCCGGCAGGGAATTCCACTCTTTAGCTATACGCATAATAATAGTGTTTCCAAAAGGTTTTGTGCGTATGGGTGGAATGTCCACCATGTACCGATGGTGCATCGCCCCTTCAGCAAAAATGAGGAACAAGCATAAAATAATTTTATTACATTCAGGAAATTAATTTTCAAAATTCCTTCGTTAGTGCTATGAATGAATAGGTATGTAGAAGATGAAAATAATAGCACATACAACGATGAACAATGTAGCATTTTATTTTATTTCAAAATTCGAACGCCTTATCGTGACGCTAAACTGACAGCTGTCTTATTGTTCCAAATGTAATTTCCTCCAATCACAGCTCTGTGTTGATTTTATCTATATTGTTTTTAGGCCACGGCCTCTCCGTCGAAGTTATACTCATTTTTCCAGCCAGTGTTATCTTCATCAAAATAAATCAACTAACTTCTGACAAGTATGACCACCATACATAATAGAAGTCAAATGACTTTGAATTTGACTGTTTGAACTGACCGTGGAAACTGTAAACAAAAAACTATTTCGTGATTAATGAAGTGCTGTGTTTACAGTAGTTTTCTCATAATGTGATGCTACAGTTTTTGAAAATTCCGTAACAAAGTTTTATGAATAGTATTTTTTATTTTATCTGTAACTAAATGTGACGAAAAGGTCTAGTAAATAGCATCTACAGCCTTTTTACCCGACTGCCAAAGGAGGATAATGTGTTTATCAGTCTATGTATGTATGTTTGTTCCTATGTGGCGTTCTAGAGATCAAACTAGTTGCCCGTTTTAAACATTCTTACTTGAATCGATTCGTCTTAACCTTGCGAGTGTCACTGGGACACTGGCTACATTAGAATTTTTTTTTTTTTCTTTCTTCCAGACCCATCGTGTGAAGTGTCAAAATAAACGGTTTTAAGGGGTGATTTATCAAATATATAACACTTATATATTTAAATGTAACTTATTCGAAAAAGAAAATGTTAACTAAAAATTTACAAATAAAAAAGGTAATTCAAAAAATCAAAAAAACCGGCTGCTGTGGTCGGGTTTTTTGATTCTTTGAATTTATTCGCGGAGTGACGAGAATGGATAAAGTGAGAAATGAGTATATAAGAGGCAGTTTGAAAATGGCGCCAGTGACAGAAAAGTTGAAAGGAAACCGTTTGTCCTGGTATGGTCATCTGATGAGGAGGGATCTATGGGAGGGATGAAACGCATGTTACTAAAATAGTTATGAATATAAATGTGGATGGATGGAGAGGGAAGGGACGGCCAAAGAAAAGATGGATGGACTGTGTGAGGAGTGATATGAAAGAAAAGGGTGTCAGTGATAGCGTGACGGGGGACAGGACGGTATGGAAGAAGAAAACGTGTTGCGCCGACCCCAAGTAAAATGGGACAAGGGCAGAAAGATGATGATGAACATTGGGTCGACTTGCAGGCCAACCTGATGCTCTATATTTCCAGTATTTTACATTAAGTGGCTGGCTATCTGATTTAAACAATACATTTATTGAATAAAACGATACCTCGTGATAAGTCTGGTTGTTATTTATTTATTAACAATTGCTTGCTGTACTAACAGTTCGCACCAAAGCGTACAGCAAGCCAAAAACATAAACACTTATAGACTAAAGAACTTTACACAAACATTTAACATAGATTTATCCTTGTACATAATAGTAGTTTATGCAATGGTCATATAATATGGGTTATTAAAACACGAGCGTGGGTTTATCACATGAGGCGAAGCCGAATAAAAGTATAAAAGATAGGTAGATAGTCATAAAAGTATAATATTGATCTACACTCACAACGTCAATGTTCCAAATATGAATTCAAAAAATATTGCATAAACACAAACTTTATATTCGTGGATAGGTAAAATTAAACAAAAAACCATTAGAGTGCAACATTTACGTTCGATTTTCAAACAACTGCATCATAAAATAACTTTTTAATTTTTATAGCACACTTTTACTTTTTAATTTATTGGCGCTTATGGGCTCATTGACTTAATGTAGAAAAGTAGTGTCACTGTCTATGGATGTGCGCGCTGCGTGCGCTGTCATGGTGCAATGAGATTCTAAATTGCCCGCCATACCGCATATTTTTTTCGTTCCCACTTTTATTTTATTTCAACTGTATGAGTAAAGATAAAATTGTGTATGCAAAGGCATATAATTAGGTATTAAAACACTTACATAAACCCACGCTCGTGTTTTAATAACCCCTATTATATGACCATTGCATAAACTACTAATTAAAGCTCACACTGATGGTCGCTTCAGCTTTGCAAATTCTATCTCCAATTGCCAGTCCAGCAAAACTAATTTTCAATTTAGTTTGGTTTGTCCACGTTTGCACTTGATTAATAGCAGTTTAGTTCAGCAAGAACAAACATAATAGTTCCCTAGAATTCAATAAAGTATATTACGCTTGCATTAATTGGGTAGCAGTTTGAAAAGGGGTTTCCTAATAATAGATTCTAGTGTCTGTAGCAATGAGCTATTATAATACTAGTGTCATTTGCACAGGTAAATCTCAGAAGAAGGTGATTGAAGAGTCGGAACAGCTTCCTTAACCGGTCGTGTGCCCGTAATTACCAAAAGATATTTTATTATTTTGGTGTCTCGCGTGTGAGGAGCTCGTGGCTAAATAATAACAGCCGCACGGGTCGATCATCACGGTTAAGCAACGCTTGACGAGGTCGGTCCGTGGATGGTCTCGGAAAGCACGTTAAGCCGTGTCTCGCGTGTATTCACGTCTTCAGAACACAAGGGGTTAAGTCGACTAAAATAATGAAAGACATCAGTCCTAGCGAAGCACACAAGAATCTAGCTCATCGAATACCTTACTGGCTATTTTGAGCCTACAGATAAGTTCTCAGCGGGTCATAAACTGCCATAGCTCACCTGGAAATATCTAAACCAGCTACGAAGCCAGGTGGGCCGCTGTAGTCACAATCTAGTCAGATGGGTGTACTCCGACAGCTACAATATGACTGCGGAACCACTCCACAGATGATGTCCCATCTCCTGTGCTGCTCCTTGTGCAAAAACACCTGCACCTTGCGAGATCTTTGAAAGGCGCTAAGGTTATCGACGTGGCTGAGTACTGGTCGAAAAAATTTATAAATAAGAAGGAATAATCGTCACGAAGAAGAAGTAGTAACTCGGTGACTAGCTTTAGTCCCCGCTTTATGACATGAAACTCAACCCCTATTTTATGGCAATTAAACATAACTAGACACCTCACAGGAGCAGTGGTGGCCCAGTGGTAACGGCCCCGACTTACGTGTCGTAGGTCGTGAGTTTGAGCCCATCAGGCAGGCGCTTTACTTTGTGTAAATTATTTCATCACCACTGCTTTTAAAACGGTAAAGGAAAACATCGTGAGGAAACCGGCATGTCCTAGAACCAAAAATTCGAAGACATGTGAGATCCACCAACATGCAATGGGCCCGCGTGGTGGATTAACGCCCATTATTACCTCTCTCACAGAGAGGATGCCTGCATCCCGACAGTGGGAACATAATAAGGCTGATGATGAGACACTTGACAGGTCAAGCAATTCTTAAGTCTGGCAAAATTGTAATTGTGTTTCTCCATCATGAACTTCTCAGTAGTAACCTGAAGTCTTGATTTAGATTAGGTACTAGTGAAATGTAAGTGTATCTCTATCGGAGAATACGGGCACGGTGCTACCAAGGTTACTATTCTCTCCACATCTTCAACTCTTTAATTAAATAACTAAGACAGACAGACTTTGATTTTCTATGTTTGCACAGGACTGTTTTGTTAGGACTGAAATCAAGAAAATGTTCTCCGTAGCAAAATTGTTAACAAGACAGTGTGACTTTATTATTTGATTTATTCATTCGTTATTCGGGTTTACAGAGATTTGGGACCGTATAAATATGTAGATTGTGTCGTATCTCTTGGTGTCGTATTTTAATTTGACGGGGTGATATCAAAATGCATTGGCAAGATAATGTTAATTGTGTTTTTTATCAAATCGTTATCAGGCCCGCTCGTGGTAAGTAAAATAATCCTAAAACTCTCATTCAAACTGAAAGGAAAAGTTAAACCTTTGCAAATAAAATTAAGTTACAATACGAAACGGTTTTACACTCTACACATTACGAAAAACTGCTACTATTTTGCATCTGCATATTTAAATAAACTCTTGGATAGTCTTACATGAAAAATATGCGATTGAGGGTGGAGTCCACGGGTATAAAATTCACCAATGAGATCATTTATGTTTCCTATCTTGGCTTAGCGCAGCTATGGTCTAAAAGGACTGGGCGGAACCAGGTACTTAATACCTTAACTGCCAGACAATGAGACACAATAGAAAATGTATTGTTTGTCGGTCACCTAAAATACAAAAAAGCGGTAGGTTATGGTTTGCGAGTGATACGAGCGAAGTGTATTTGTGCGAGGGACGCGAATGTCGACTCCGCTTACCAGCTGAAAAAATACCGTTATGCATCCGTTTTATTTTATTTAGGCTCGCGTTTGACCGTTATCTTGCTTGATAATAAGCGATTATGTGGTCGACGGTGAAGCACGCTTGCCTAGAAGTAATCTGTTCACTCTTGACTTTGTCTCGTGACCCCATGGTCCTCGCACCACTCAGCAAACACAAGGTTCTACAGCTTCGGTTCTCACCGCGCAAGCTCCTCGCAAATCTTTGGTGAAAACATTTACACATTTTCACACAACTCTGTTGGAATAGCACCTTAAGCAGCTGTAATCATGTTGTTCTTCTTAGGTCCAAAGTGTGATGTAGCCTTTATACTTGTATATTATTGTGTGTATTGTATGTTGTTCTGCAGTGCATCTATTATTCTCTATGAGAAGGTAATTGTTAAGGCTTACGTGTGATAAACATTAATGCTGCATTTCACACTAAATCCGAAGTGCAATTACGGGTGCATAATAACAAACTCTATGTATACTAATATTATAAAGAGGTAAAGTTTGTGAGGTGGTAGAGGGATCTCTGGATCTACTGAACCGATTTAGATGAAATTTGGCATGGAGCTAGTTTGAGACCCTGGGCAGGACATAGGATTGTATTCCCTTGGGATGATAAAACACTTTTCACGCGGGTGATGCCACGGAGAGAAGTGTCATGTAAAGGTCATATTATATGAAAAAAAGGTTTATATTTGGGACTCGAAAGTCGGATAAACCAGTCTTACCAAAGGCTTTTTTGACAATCCCACCGCACTATTCCCAAACCACTAAAGCTCCTGATAGCCAGAATCAACAGTGGCGACCACCAGAAAAGCACCGAGGCAATAAAGCTCGACGAAGTCCCAGAGAATGAATTTAACTGTCTTGTATCCCGTAACGAAATTAATCAGAATATAATAACGAAGGAGTAGATAAAAGTACAAATTTCCACTTCCCTCCATATCAAGCAGGAGACAGAACAAACAAGGCCAATAGGCACAAAGGGTCGTTTACAACTGGGATAAGCCCAGTTGCCTAGCACCACGGATAAAAATTAGCATTAATATTAATGGGTCCTGACATAGGGTTTGTGTTACCCAAGAGCTGAGTTGTGTAGATCAAATAAACAGTCACTTCATGTTAACCACTGGTATTCCGCTGCATTGGTTACTTTTCCCATGAATGTTGGGACTAGAAGGCAAGCCCGAAATTATTGGGAAAATGCTAAGCAACCTCCATCCGACGTACTTGCTGAAAAAAAATCCAATCTATTAAACAAAAATGGTATTCGGCAGATCCATACCAGAGGTGTGAGCAGTACTCCATACATGACTGAACTTGCGCTTTATACACGTTGAATATAACAAGTGTCTGCCATCAAAGTTTTCTGAGCATAACTTTATGGCCCCTTACTATTGTAATCAGCCAGTCACAAATAAAGGTACTCCTTCCATAGACAAAAGCCTTGCTTCAGTTTAACTAGGACCGTTGGTTGGCTAACTTGAACTAAGTTTAAATTGCGTTGCACTGTCTGGAGTGGCTGATGGTTTTGTGTGGCTGCCGTAGGGTTGTCAACTAGATATTAATTAAATTGACTGATATAATTATGATATATTTTTGCAAATTGCCAGTTAGTTGTCAAGATAGTCAATAACGTAACATTCACCAACAACAATATCAGTACTGGTTTTAATCTGAATTTTACGGACAACTTTGGTGTCGTAAGTCAAGCATATCGTGAACTCATAAAACTGATTGAAGATAATGATCGTCTTTAAGAAAGACTAGTTTCTTTTTCGCATCTTCGTTCTCGTGGTCTTTTGATGAATTTACACGGGATACAGAGTACCTTACAATAGGCCTTATCAGAAAGCTTACAGTCACTCAAAGGGCATTGGAGAGAGCTATGCTCGGAGTTTCCTTGCGTGATCGAATCAGAAATGTAGAGATCCGCAAGAGAACCAGGGTTACGGACATATCCCGAAGAATTTCCAAACTTAAGTGGCAGTGGGCAGGGCACATTGCTCGCAGAACGGATGGCCGATGGGGCAGAAAGGTTCTGGAGAGGCGACCGCGAACCGGAAGACGTTGCGTTGGAAGGCCTCTCACCAGGTAGACCGATGACCTGGTGAAGGTTACGGGGATCCGCTGGTTACGAGACGCACGGGAAAGTCAATGTTGCGACGCTTGGGGGAGGCCCATGTCCAGCAGTGGCGTCTTTCGGCTGATGTGATGATAATGACAGAGTAGCTTTAATTGGATTAGTACTTCTAAAATGCCTTTTACGACTAACAAGCTTAAGAAAATCTAAAAAATTTTGTTTCTTTCAAATAATAGTTTAGATAACGTTCAATACTTTTACTTTCCTCCCCATAAGGCTTAGTTTTGAATTCCCAGGAGTCTATTCATGAAACATATTATGCAACTATTTTTTTTTTCTATTGACTCGCGCTTGACCACTATCTCACCTGATGGTAAGCAATGATGTGGTCGACGGTCAAACACGCTTGCCTAGAAATAACCTATTTCCTCTTGACTTGGTGGAATTAGATCGAGTATGATGAATATAAATGTTGATAGTTGAAGGAGGAGCGAGAAAGGATAAATGAAAAACGAATGGACTGTGTGAGGGCTAAATATAAATTAACAGGAAGTGAATGGTAGTATGACGACTGACAGGTCAAAGTCAAGGTCAAAGTCAAATAATAATAATAAACACAAACAGCACTTTGAACGTCAACAATTAAAATGTACAAGTAATAACAATTGATTCTACCGTTTAGGTAAGAATACAAGAGCAATGAATGATAAATGATGAATTTGTCTAACCAAGAATTAAGCAACCAGGAAGAGCAGAAGAGGTTCAAGATACGTTTTTAAAAGGAAAATAAACATTGCTAATGTCTTTCGTACATACAGCAGCAAAGAAACCTCACCCCCTAGAAATGTATATAAAGTGACATCTATGGACTGGAGGATATGCTACGATGTTTACGTGCGCCGCGTGCGCGCCATCTCTGTGACATCAATGAAACTGCTAAGATATTTTAACTAGAAATAAAAAAAACTGACGGTGCTCATGCAAGCGATCGCTAGGTAATATGGTGAGGTTTCTCTGCAGCTGTATGTACAAACATCTACATGTTTCATCGTCAGCGTAGCGTTTTCATAACTGGATCCAGCTGAATATCAATATTTTATATGAACGACTGTTTATCTGACCTTAACAACCCAGTTACTGGGTAACACAGGGCTCTAGATAAATTGACATCTGTCTGTCAAAAAGTTGAAAATGTATATGATTGTGACATGGTCAATACTTTACTTTTTCGCAATCAGCAATCACTATCGCTAGACTTCTAGCGCTGCTGCACCTATAGCCAAGTTAACAATCTACATTCTATAACGCTATTAGAAAACGAACCAATGTATGGGCATGACTCATCTGAACGTTAAGTCACGTGGTCAGACCAAAGGAATAGAAGGCGTTAACGATTGTAGAAAGAGATTCGATACGAAACCTTTGTAACTTGTCTAGGGGGCTGATTAGGCAGACGAATAATTTCAGAGGCGATAATCATAAGTATCTTACTAATAGTAATGTAATATTTACTGTTATTATTTTTTGTGAAAGTGCCAGCCCTGCTGGTAACGGTCTAGAGCACAGTCGGTTTGGTAGTTTGAGAACGATTGTTGTGTTCGATGGGCCATCCGCCATCCGCCGTCGCTCAGGATTGGATTCATTCCCATTCGTTCAATGCAGATTTAGGTCTATTTGTCAACGAGCTCGTTTTGCGTTTATGTTTTCGATTGGTAGAATACATCGACTTATTATGATGTAGTAATTCTGCACTTGAATAATGTGATAAGGTTAGATAAAGACAGAAATCTCTACGAGCAGATGGACCTTATTATTGTATAATCATTTCTGCGCTCATCATAGTATTAAACTTAATATTCCGGAATCGCATTTCGCACCGTTTTGTAAATGTATGTAGCTTTTATTTTACAAGCTTTATATTACGAGTACCTTGCTTTATTTCGTACTAGCTGACCACCGCGTCTTCGTTCCCGTCAACTGGCTACCTACCTACCTACCCTATCTACCCTACCTACTTACCTACTAATTTTTATCTATCATCAATAGTTTTCTCAGCGATCGCCAAAGAATGAATTTTATAGGCAACATTTTGCTACCTTGGGTTACATTATTGCAATTTGCATAAGGATCTCTAATATATTTGAAAATATATTATATCCTATGCCACTCAGGAATAATGTAGCTTTCTACTGGTGAAAGAGTTTTCAAAATCGGTTCAGTAGATCCAGAGATTACCCCTTACAACCTCACAAACTCACAAACTTTACCTCTTTATAATATTAGCATAGATATGTATTTTTCGAGGCTTTTCTGACATCCGATTAAGCTGGAACTTGGCGTACCTATGAAACTTGGGAAACATTAAATTAATAATGGTACTATGGAGCTGATCTCATGATGAAGCCGGAAGGTGACCATAGCAACTCCTTAACCAGACAATATAGCACAATCGTGTTTGATCTGATTGGATGTGTATTGACAAGTGATATTGCGTTTAGTGCCTTTTAGTTAAAAAGCTTAATTTAAAAATATTATTTTATACTTAATACTTATTATTTTTTCCAATAACTTTAATAAATCTCTGTTAAAATAAATCCTCATGCTTAGATACTGGATACCAGCCGGTAACGTATAACTATCTACTGCAGGACATAGGCCTCTTCTCATACAGAGAAGGCTATAATATAAATGCTCATGCACTATTCACCCTTTGCCAGGTTGGCAATTTCAACTTACTTAGAAAATACTATGATAAGGATAAGTCAAAAATATACTACATACTAGCTTCTGCTAGCGGCTTCGCCCGCATGCAAAGTGTTTTATCATCCCAAGGGAACATTATACCGGGATGAAAAGTATCTATCTATCTCTGTGCCAAATTTCATCCAGATCCGTTCAGCCGTTCTGGCGTGATTGAGTAACAAACATACATCCACACATCGAAACTTTCGCATTTATAATATTAGTACAACTTATATTTATATAATGTCTTATAACAGCAAAGCATTGAAACCCTAACACAAATATCTCATATTGATATTTGTCTTCAGTTTCAAACTACCTAAAGACCACAAACTATGTCATACCATACGAAACAACAATATTGAATCCAACCATCTATTTACCGAAAGGTATTCAAATTAACAATAGGATAACGTATATACCTACGGATAACATGTTGTATTCTGAACCTGTGAAACTGCTAACACGGGTGTAGTGTATTCTGCTTTGGTGCAGAGGTTAACGAGCATACTATTCTATAAAAGCAAGTTTTGAATAACAGTTTGCTCCAATTATGTGAGGTTAACATGCAGTGTATTGTTCTCTTATTTGACGGAGTCACCTAGTATGAAAATGAGGAACACAAACTTAATTTACTTAAAACTAGTCTTACGCTGCTAACAGAAAAAAAAATGTCACAAATAAGGTGGAATATGTTTTATATAGTACACAAAATTAACAATTATTGGTTCTTTACTAACTTTTCTGGTTGATAGATTTGACCACTATCTTACCTGATGATAAGTAACGATGCGGTCGAAGATGGAGCACGCTTGCCTAGACGATCGTATTGTGCGACACAAGCTCCTCAAGTTACTTCACTCTTGACCTAAAAACCCTCAGGTTATAGCTATTAAGAAATATAGATTTTGCAGAGAATTCCACTCCTTAGTGGTTCAGATATATTTATTTGCATCATGTGTATACATACAACAAAAAATAATAAGTGCAAAAAATAAAAGAAATGGTTCAAATATGTTTGCCACATACTACGGCGTACAAATCTTGATTAAATTAATACATTAATAGTAATAAATGAAATGATGAATAAATACTAATAATAAATGAAATTAATCTAAAAGCAATTATCACAATTAATGGCAGCAAAACAAAGTAAAATAGTGAAAATTTAATGACAAAAATGTAACGGTGCACACAATAAAAGAATTCCCAAAACGTGTGCGTACGTACGGGTTGGATATCCACAATGGGCCAATGGCGCATCACCGTACGTCTTGTAGCCCGATGGTGGAACGGGTAAGACGTAATTAAACTGTGCTATTTCAACCCAGATGCCCCGAAATTTAACCAATACGCACGTACGTACTTCGAAATGTAATCGATAGAACACCGATAGGCCGACAAATCTGCGCCGATGTTCACCTTCAATTAAATCTACCCAACATGATGTTTATAACAATTTCAACTCAATCGGATTAAGTGCAGTTTGTGATCTATGTACGCGGATGAAAAATCAGAACCTGAATTCCGACTGAAAGTTAGACAGTTATGAAACCTAACAAAATAGTAATCAAACCAGACGTTTGTCTATAAAAAATATACCTTGCTTCGCTCTCAGATTATTTTACTCAATGAATGAATTGAATATATCTTTCGCAGGCTAATAAAATTAAATTTTAAACACTGCGTGAAAGAAATATGAGTGGATTTTCTTTCAACGCTATACAAATTCTCTTTCAACTTTCGTGAAAGAAGTATTTATTCATTGCACAATTAGTTCTAAACTTTATTATACACATTGGAACTTTAAAAATACAACTTCTATCAGCTTTAAATACACGTAAAATTTTCTTGTTTTCTGATCCATTCACACAGATGTGGTTTATAACATTTTGTTTAGTTTTTAGGGTATACTTGCATTTTGTTTTAGGACTTTTAAGACTTTTGTAAGTAGTCCATTACTGGTTTTGACCTAAATATATCTTAAGCTTTTATGTAGTGTTAACTGTGTTTTTAGGGTTCCGTACCCAAAGGGTAAAAACGGGACCCTATTACTAAGACTCCACGATCCGTCTGTCTGTCCGTCTGTCACCAGGCTGTATCTCATGAACCGTGATAGCTAGACAGTTGAAGTTTTCACAGATGATGTATTTCTGTTGCCGCTATAACAACAAATACTAAAAATATAATAAAATTAATCTTTAAGTGGGGCTCCCATACAACAAACTTTTTTGCCATTTTTTGCGATAATGGTTAGGAACCCTTCGTGCGCGAGTCCGACTCGCACTTGGCCGGTTTTTTTTGTGCTGTTGCCACAAATTACTTTAAAAGATCTATTTATAAAAAATACCAAAATTTCGATCCTCAATCCTCACTGGTCCCGCGTGGCGTTTTACGGTCTACTCCTCACAAGGTACCTAAGGCATGTGTCCCAGCAGTGGGATCATTGTTGGATTATAATGCTTGTGCCTTCTAACGTGGTAATACTTAAAAGTAGAATATAAGATTACTACCAACACATCCAATTCCACTAAATTGCAGTTTTACTATGCTATGTACTAAGAAAAAACACTACAACAAGACAAAATGAGACTTTCAACTTTGTCTCTAACTTGCAAGGCACTAGATACTACAATCATCATCATCAGTCTATTAATGTTTCCACTGCTGGTACACAGACCTCCTCTTGGTGAAAGGGAATGGGCCGTAATCCACCAGGCAGGCCCATTGCGGGTTGGTGGATGTCACATGACTTCGAATTTTTGGTTTTAAGACATGCCGGTTTCCTCACGATGATTTACTTCACCGATTTGGGAGCAGTGGTGATGAAATAATTTACACAAAGTAAAGTGCCTGCCTAGATTCGAACCCGATACGGAACTACCGCTTGCGGAATTTCAGTCGCACTTGAGCAATTTAAATCGAATTCTAAATTCTGTGATAGAACCGTTTCCATCTGTTCGATAATGTGTTACACTCCTACGTTTAAAACAAATATTTTAATAGTTTAATTGATATCTCGTGTTAACGGGGTCATAAACTCATATAATAATAAATATTTGAAACACTAACATTGAAATAACTGTAACGTTGCTTTGGTTTTAAAAATAATTATTACAAATAAGAGAATTATTTATTAAAACCGAGGGTATTTAAATATTATTCAGCTTTTTTTTTAGCCTTCATCGTGTCCCACTGCATGCTTCCTTATCTTCTGCCAAACTTCTTCGTCTTGTGCGATCACCTTCTTTGCAGTAGACCGCGACATCCTCTCACTGGCAGCCAATGTGGGACAATCTTCGTCCATATCATTATTCCTAGGCCCGTGCAGGTGCTCATACTCGACTCAAACTCAAAATTGGCCACACCTACTAATCAACTACCAACCAAATACATCTCTCGAATTTGGCATATGATTCTTCAGCTTTAGTGTACTCAATAGAGCGAGAGCCCAGACGCCTCAGACGTTACTGATTTCGTACTACACAAATTGAATGAAAGTACAAGTTAGCAAGTACGAGTACGTTCCAGATACATGCTAACTCTGCTCAATTCCACTGATTTTGTGATAAAAGAGTTCAGTAACGTTTGGGGATCTTGGACTCAAACAAGACAACCAATAACAACTGTCCATTTCCAGTTTGAGTTGAGTTGAGCATGAACATGAGCATCTGAAATACCGGCCTGAAACTTATTCATACGTGTATAAACTACGTTTGTATGCTCTGAAAGAATAGGATTTTTTTTTTTAATGGGAATGACCAGACTCAGGGCAAAACGATTTTGTTTACCTTGAATCGAACCCAGGACTTGGCTTCAAATGCACATCAGTCATTAAACTTAACAAAAAACTTTGGGAAAATTGCCTTTTTCAAATGAATTTCCATGAAGAGCATGAAAATATGCTTGTTTTTTTTTCATGAATCTTAGGGCTTACATACATACGTACATATATACTCGTCCTGCAGTCATGTGGCGCCGCTCTGCGCGCTTTGTACGCAAATTGTATGGAAAAAATCAACCGGTCGTGCGCAGTACGACAGACGCACAGCTGCAGCGCGCAGTCCTGCACCAAAAGTCTAAACTGAAAGAGCCCTTAGATTCTATGCTCGACACAGACTTTCAAAACTCCAATCCCCATTACGTAAGCAATGAACCATAAAGCAGCCTCGAACATTTCCTTCGTTACAACCTTCGGGAATACCCTGATTGTTATAGACGGGTAATGTAGCCCTTAAATCTGGAGAAAATCTGAGAAAAAGTTGTATAAAAGTTCATAAAAGTTTCGTCTCTGTGGTACTCAGAGGAATAATATTTGGATACTGAAAAGATCGTGACTTATGTTTATGCTTACCCTTGATGTCGTTGCTTGTTAGCAACTTGAAGATTTTCACATCTGTTTTAATACTTTTTTATGGTTTGTCAAAAGTTTTTTTTTTATTTGGTTTGGAGACAAGGCATTTTGTCAAGTTTTTTTTGTCATCTTTTCTGAACCGATTTAATGAGCAATTATAATTTGATTCTAAAAACATCTATGTTTTATTTTACTATCTAAAAACATCTATGTTGTATTTATTGTCTCGGGCGCACGGTTGGCGCAGTGGTTAAGCGATTGACTGCTGCGCTGCGTGTCGCGGGTTCGATTTCCGCACGGAACAAATATTTGTAGACCTACAATTAGTTGTTCCGGCTCTGGATGTTTGTGAATGTGAGTTTATATGTATGTAAACGCATCCACAATACAGGAGAAATTCCTAGTGTGTGGCAACGTTTAAAAAAAAAAAAAAATCACACCTTCAATGACAACATTTTTAAAACGTCCTACTGTTTACAAGCTTAGTTTTTTTAATTTAATTTGGTATAGGCTCGCGCTTGACCACTATCTCACCTGATGGTAAGCGATAATTACCTGGTGGTAATTAAGTTCACTTGTTCCGGTGTCTATGAAGTAGTTCACATCCTGTAGTTCGATTGAGATGACATTTTGCACTTGATACGTTTGTTTCGCCTGGCAATGCATATTTTAATAAAAAAAGCGAGTTTTTTGGTGATTATTTTTTTAATTTGAAGGCTGGTGCTTTTTGCTGCATTTAATTTGATCAAGATCTGATGAGTACTTTTTGGGTCATCCTTAGTAATGCGTGTTTTCATGGTAAAATAAGGTACCAACCAAAACTGAAAAGAGAAAAACAAAAAACTTTTTACGGTTTCATTTTTTTGATCAAATGTTTTTTTTTTGCATACACGTTTGGTTTCGATGACAATGCTCGGTAAGCTTAAAGAGATGTTTAAAAAAAAGTTATATCGCAAGTTTAAATGGTACAAATACAACAGCGGTAATGCTGTTCTACAATGGCTTCCTAAAATAGAACTAAAACAAAACATTGATTTCCTTGAAACAGACACTCTATCATTTCCCGATAACATTCGCTTAGAAATCGTTTATATTCATGTATTCAATATAAGCCATTTATTACGGCATGTTTACGACCAATCCGAATAGATGCACATTTTATTGAACATACAACCTTTTTTCCGGGCTTTTCTTGCATCGCAGGGTTTATACGAAACTTGTCCTCGTTTCCTTATCAAAGAAATTGTGAAAACATTATATCATGCCTGCATACCCCGAAGACCGTAGTACAGATATACAATGTGTCCGGGTATGTAGTAATACAATTTTAAGACCGCTATATACACTTAATTTTATCGATAAAACATCACATCCCACGTAAGGGTTTAATCCCCACGCGTTTTTATTGGAATTCTTGAAAAAATATTAGGCAAATATGCGCAGGAGTTTTTAACAATAAAATTAAAATTAATTGCCATAGAGCTGTGATTCTTATAACAGTGTGTAGAACAACTCAAAGACTAACAACTAAAACCCATAACAGACATGTGTTAATCCCTAATAACTTTGCAGAATTTTAGGAAATGCATTAAAACGTGAGAAATAATGTTCAAAGATTGACTTTTGTGGCTCAATACAAAAATATCTTACCTTTTGTGTATTAGTTGAATATTTTTAGATTATCTATGCTATGGCCGTTCTATGAGACAAAGTCATAGTTGTTAGGCAGTGTAGATACGTTAAGTAAGTAAGTCAGATTCTAAAATGGCTCTATCTTTGAGAGGGGATTATGATTACACTCCTTATGTGGGGTGTTTTAATCCTAAAATTAGGTGTATTTTACGGCCTTAAAGTTGTATTAACCAAGTCCGGACATATTGTCTATATATTGTATACCCATCGTTCAGCGGCGAGATGGCCAGATGACATTGTGGCCATCGTGGGTAAGACTGGCACAGGAACTTGGGGATTGGCACAAGAAGAGAGAGGGATATACTCAGCAGTGCGCGAAATCGGGCTATGGATGATGAAGGGTGATGATACCCATAATATGTAACCAGTTTTTGTTTAAATCCCATTTATAGTTTAGGGGGCGAACCTATTCTCATCGAAATCCAGTCTGCCAGCTGCTACTGAGCTCCAAATAGAAAGATCCAAATTAAAATTTTATTTCGTCACTGACACTGACGGTACTGGGCTAATACGGTTTGACCGAATTTAAGGAGAACCTTGCCATTCATCGGATTCAAACTTCGGGGTACTATTAAAACTTGGGGTCGGTATAACAAGTATTATTCTTCCATACCGTCCTGTCACGCTATCACTGACTCCCTTTTCTTTCATATCACTCCTCACACAGTCCATCCACCTTTTCTTTGGCCTTACTCTCCAAGTTTTTTAAAGTTTTCTCCATCCACATTTATATTAATAACCCTTTTAGTAACATGCGTTTCATCCCTCCTCATCACATGACCATACCAGGACAAACGGTTTCCTTTCAACTTTTCTGCCACTGGCGCCACTTTCAAACTTCCTCTAATATACTCATTTCTCAATTTATCCATTCTCGTCACTCCGCACATCCATCTCAATATTCTCATCTCTGCTATATGCAATCTCTTTTCATCTATCTTTTTCACAGCCCAATATTGTGATCCATACAGTATGACTATCTAGACTTTTAAATAAAGAACTAAAAAAAAAGTAAATCCATCGAATGGGCGCACGGATAGTATTAACGAAATGACGAAGAAATACAGCACATTAGGTTTTTTTATGCCTGAATGAAACTGCGATCTGGCGTGAAGCCAGACTATTATTTTATTTTATGATAAATAGAAGAAATGTTCTCAATACGTTTCCAAATTATATATCAACGGAATTGTTTTTCATTGAATCGCAGCTGTCTTTTCTGTAAGACAAAACATTTTTATTCATCATAGAGTTTGAATGTGTGACAATAAAATTATTCGAGAGAGCGCGCCATCTTGATTTTCAAGAGTGATTGTCTTGACTCGTTCTGCTCACAGCCTGTACTTCTTGTAGATTGTAGATTGCCTGTAACAAACAATATAAAGAGGTTAAATAATTTGTTTTCTTGTTGAAGGTAATTTCTGAAAGTGAAAATCCAAATTCGCATCCACCAACCCGCACTGGGCCCGCGTGGTGGATTACGGCCCCTCTTACAGAGAGGAACCTGTGTCCCAGCAGTGGGCACATTAAAAGGCTGATGATGATGATGATGATTGTCCAAATAATGAACATTCTTTCACTAGTAAATTAGTAAGTTACACTACATAGAGGGAGGTCCAAAAGTTTTCGGCATTTTTTTTTCTTGTAGACCATTTGTGGCCCAGACGTGGAAACGCGACTAACAAGTTGTAGGTCGTGGGTTCGAACCCAGGCAGGCGCTTTACTTTGTGTAAATTATTGCATCACAACTGCACTCAATACGGCGAAGGAAAACATCGTGAGGAAACCCGCAGGCTTATTACGTAAGAAACAGCAATCAGCAATCAGACGCTTCATGTCATAAAACTCGGAATTACCTACAGTGTAGGTATGGTAGGTTCTACACGATCGTTTGCTAATCGCTCGCGGTTTGTCAAATATACTTATTTAAAAGAAAACGCCAAAAACTCTAAAACTTCTGTATTGTAGAGCAATTATTGCTCAAAAATCGCTATCGTTTTGCTCTTACAAGATACGTAATAAACCAGCGGCATGTCTTAGAACCACGTTGCACATCCGCACTGGACCCGCGTGGTGGATTACGGCCCATTCCCTCTCACAGAGAGGAGGCCTGCACGCACAACGGACCAAATGGAACTCTAATTGCGGAAAAGGGGATTCCTCTATCCTGTCCTCTATCCTATTATCTCCTGATGGTAAGCGATGATGTCATCGACGATAAAGCATGCTTGCCTAGAAGTAACCTATTGACTCTTAACTTAAAGACCCCTAGGTTGTAGCTATTAGGAAACACAGAAAAACTAGATTTATTTTGAGGAAATCATTCCACAAACTCTTGGGCCTCCCCTCGTATCCCTGAACGGACCTTCGACTTTATATCCCAGAAAAACGCAAAATTTTTGCGGTATCCACGGGAGCAAAGTGGCAAGAAAAAGCTTGTACTCTTTATTATCCTTAAATCATCCTCGTGTTTGCCAAACGATATATATTTTTACAAGGTCACATTGAATGCGTAGCACTATTTACTAAGATTACTCCGCATGTTACAGAGATAGCTTGCCTAACACGAAAACAAAAATTTATGAATATCATCCACGTGTATCTTATCAAACTACGCGGTATTTTTGAGAGGTTCCATAGAGTTATAATGATGTCTGTAATGTACAGAAAATACTATCTTTTACAATTGTTACACTGCTGCACTGTTAAGTTTAATTTTTATTTCATTTTTATTTAAAAAGGTCTGGCGCTTGACCTCTATCTCACCTGATGGTAAGCGATGATCTAGTCTACGAAGAGGCACGCTCGCTTAGAAGTAAAATATTCACTCTTGACTTACTAATAGGTTTGTAGCTATCGGGAAACACAGACTCATAACTTCAAAAGTATTTCCAAGAGGTTTATTGCGTACGGATGGGATATACCACCATATATCGATGGCTCATCGCCGTTCGTCTGGGAGTCCGATGATGAAACGAACTATATGATAATCATAGTGAAAAATATGATGCGATAGATACAGCATGTAAACACAAGATTATAACAACAATAGCAGTGCAGAAATAACACTTACAACAACTAGTAGATAGTTTTAGAAACACAGTAGATTCCAAAAGGACAAGAAGAAATAACAATATAGTGGTTATTTTTATCTTACCACACAGTTGATGACATATTTTACAATAAAATTGCAGGTTTTTATGTCGTCGGTACATAGAACTGAAATACGCAAACATGCAATCTGTGAATAAGCGAACGTGCATTTGCAGTAGGTAATGTCACACATGAAATTAGAACGTGTTTTATCCTTTTGTAACCTGAAAATAAATTATTCATCATGTGGGGATGTTGGGTTAGACAAACAACTGTTCTCAAGCGATTACCTTTTATTACTGACTAAAGAGTACATGAGTCTTATATATTATTAGGATCCAGATTACATATATGGATAGTGTACTTACTACACCTCACCTCGGGGGTGAGAAAGAGAAAAAAAAAAATGTTGTTACATTTTCTTTTTTTTTTTTTGCTTAAAGTAACTTAATTATAAGCTTACGTTACTAATGGTTTGGTTCTATTTTTATGGATTAAATAGGTTTTATTATTTTTTAACATTTCTACATTAACACCTAAATCATTTAAAATAACAAATGGACCTTCCCATTGAGTATCCAACTTACTTGCTATTTCATTTCTTATTAAAATTAATTGTCCTTTATTATATGTCACATTATTTGAAGATTTATCATAACTACTCTTACGCTTTTGTTTACTTGTAAGTAAATTATTACGAGCATCTTGATGTGCTACTTGTAACCTATACTTAAGATCTAAAGGACAACTATCTGGATTATATAATGGTTCTATGTATTGACTAACTCTAGATGGTATAATACTAGCTCTACCAAATACCAGTTCGAATGGTGTGTACTTTGTTTCTGTATGAACAGTATTATTGAAACTGTAACACCAAAATTGTAGCCAGTTACTCCATGTGTCTTTTTGACCATTACATTGTATTCGTAAGAAAGCACCTAAATTTTTATGCGAATTTTCAAGCGCACCGATGGATTGATGGTGATACGCTGTAGACATTAATTTATTTATACCTAAAAGTTTACATACCTGTTCCATTATTGAAGATACAAATTCGGTTCCACGATCAGTCGCAATGGTATTAGGTATACCAAATCTTAAAATAAAATTATTGACTAATGCTTTAGCTATACTTACGGTTTCCTTCGTTCTCAAAGGATAGGCCTCTACGAACTTAGTAAGTTCGCACTGCAGCGTCAAAATATAACAATTTCCGTCATTGTCTTTTTCTAATGGACCTACAATGTCTAAATATATCTTTTCAAAAGCATGTGAAGCCGTTGTAGTTATCTCCATGGGCGCCTTGACATACCTACAATGCTTCATTTTCTGACATTTAATGCATTTACTCACAAATTGTCTAATATCGTTTTCTAAACCTGGCCAGTAAAATTTTCTCTTAATATTATTGGTCATCCTACGTACCCCTGCATGACCTGCGGTAGGTAGTAGATGAAAATCATGTAAAATATACTTTCTTTCTTCTTCATCATCAATTCTTCTGATTCCTCTCAATACATAAATACGTGGACCGGTCCAATCCTTATTATCTTTTATCTCTTTTAATACATCTTTAATAAAACTTTCGTTTTGATGATTCTTTACTATGCATAGCTCATTTATGCCTATTTGTTTACAAAATTCTCCTAAATTAGTCACAAATTCGGCTCGCGTAAATTGTGCTCTAAAGTTAAGATTAATATACAACATTTTCCTTTGATTGTGATAAATAAAACATTCCGTTTTTTCATCTATATTATGTTGTCTTTTCAATTTAACTAATTCATCACTTTCTAAAAAACTCATTTCCACCGAATTACTCGGAATTTTTAGTACCTCAACTACTTGTGGTTGATCAGGCCACGTTTCGTCTCGTTTACTAAAACTTGGTGTATCCATTTGTTTTCCTAAATCTAAACGCTTCTGCTCTCTAGTCATAACTAGCGAAATTTCGTTATTCATTTGCTTTAAAGTTTCTGATGTTATACTAATTCTAGATAATGCATCTGCGACGCTGTTATCCTTTCCCTTTATGTATAAAATTTTAAAATCATACTCTTCTAACGCAAGTCTAAACTTAAGTAGTCTGCTTGATGGGTCCTTCATTGAAAATAAATATATTAAAGGCTTATGGTCTGTCATAATTGTAAATGATTTTCCAAATACATAGGGTCTAAAATACTTTACAGCCCAAACAATTGCAACTAACTCTTTCTGAATGGTTGGGTAATTGAGTTCAGCTTTATTAAGTGGTCTGCTAGCATAAGCTACAGGTTTCATATTTTGATTGCACAAGACTGCTCCAACAGTCGTCCCTGAGGCATCTGTTTGAATGACAAACTTGTTATCTTCTGAAAAATCTGGAAATTCTAATACAGGTGGAGTTCTCAGTGCATGTTTCATTGTTTCGAATGCACTTTGACACTCATCAGTCCAAATGAATGGTACATGTTTCCTAGTTAATCTATTTAATGGACAAGTTATGTTAGCAAAGTTTTTAATAAATTTCCTATAGTAGTTACAGAATGCTACGAATCTTTTCACTTCATCTGTGTTTGTTGGCACAGGATAATTTTTCAATACTTCAACTTTAGCTGGATCTGGTAAGACTCCATTTTCTGATACTAAATGGCCTAAATATAGTATTTCTTTCTTTAAGAAATTACATTTCTCTGGATTTAATTTTAAATTAATTTTCCTAAGTCTTTCTAAAACATCTGTTAAGTTTTTGTTATGGATAGCTAAATTTCTCCCAAAAACTACTAAATCATCTAAATATATAAAGCATTTATCGTACGTTAACCCAGACATTGCAACTGACATTACTCTACTAAAAGCACTTGGACTTGTTTTCAATCCCATGGGCAGCCTCTTCATCTGGTATTGCCCAGTACTAGTAGTGAACGCTGTATACTCTCTACTGTTTTTATCTAAAGCCACTTGGTAATATCCTTGATTAAGATCTAGATGCGAAAAATAGACTGAACCCGAGAGTGAGTCCAAAATTTCAGTAATACTTGGCAAAGGGAATTTATCGTCTACAATACTGTCATTAAGTTTCCGATAATCAACTACTAATCGCCATTTTTTATCGTTCTCACTTTTTTTTGGTACCAATAATATTGGACTCGACCACTCACTCTTTGCTTCCTCTATAATGTCATTGTCAATAATTTTTTGAATTTGCCTATTCACTTCATTTTTCAAAGAATGCGGTAATCGGTACTGCTTTGTATAAACCGGACTTGTATTTGGTTTTATGGTTATGGATTGTTCATAAACATTTGTAGTCGTTAGCTTATCACCTGGTAAAAAGAAAACATCCGAATATTTAGAACATAATTCTTCAATAGATTTCCGTTCGTCCAATTTTAAATGATTTAATTTCAAAATGTCTAATAAGGTCTTTGCTCGTTCTAAACTGTTATTATTTGATTTAAAATTGCATAAGTTAAACTCTTCAATTGAATAAAGCTCTGGTTGAAAAGTTGGTAAATAAATATCATGTTCGTTTGTGTTCAAAATTTTTACCGGTAATCTGTTATTTTTTATTCGTCCTATACATCCCGCTAGAAAAATTCCTTCCGCTAATTGCTTACTATGAATAACGCAGTCATACTTATTAATCTTATTATCAACGTTTAACAATAAATAATGTATCGACTCACTTCGTGCTGGGATATGTAACACCTCAGCTGAGTAGTCTATGACATCACTTAGTTCTAAAGAATAATACTTTCCATATTTAGATAGGCTAATGACATTAGTCTCCAAGTTGATATTTGATGCATACTGACAAAGAAAGTCTAAACCTAATATTCCATCCGCCTTTAATGGTATGTTATCAAAAACATGAAGCTTGATATTAAAGTCAACTAAGTGTTGGTCATCATGATGAGTCAAACTAAGTTGAACAAACCCAGATGAGCTTATTTTACCTCCAATACCATGTATGATGGTTTCATCTCTAATTACTGTACTATTGTTTGGTAATGCATCTCTTTTAATTACGGACAAAGATGCTCCAGTATCTATTAACCAAAAATATTTCCTATTACCAATGTACAATGCTAAATATTTTGCCTTACCTTGCAACGCTAAAATGTTATGTTTAAGATCGAAAAAACTGCATTTCGTTTATATTTGTAGTCATACTTTCGTTCTTATCAGATTCATTGTTTGTATAAAATATTCTATTGGTACGGCCTTTACTACGATTTTCATTACTCGATCGATTCTCGTTCAAAGTTTGATAACCTCCTCCACGTCCGTTACCACGGTAATTATGGAATGATCGCCCACGTGAGTAATTGAAATCACGTCTGCCGATATTATTTGATAGGTGATTATAATTACCTCTCGAATTGTTTGAATTATGGTGATAATGATGTCCTCGGCCGCGTTGGTTTGACTGCTGATTGTAATATCCACGGCCATTTCTAAAACTATTATTATTATGAAACTTACCTCTACCACGATGTGAAAACTGCATGACATTTTCGTTAGCCGAAGTCGATGCCGATGTTAACTCTTCATCTTTCGCTGCCTGGATCGCGTCCTTTAAACAGTCGTAATTACGCGCAGCAATGATTGTACTGAGTCTCGAATCCCTCAATCCATCTGCGAAGCGCTTAATCGCCAATTTTTCGTTGATCGGCTTGAGTACGGAATATCTCTCAGAATTACCATCTGCTTGCGATATTGTCAAATTAGTAAATAACTTCTCTAATTCTGTTCCAAACTGGTCTGTTGTACGCCAGCCTTGCGTTGCGTTTTGTAACCGGGATTGTATTGCAGTAAACGATTTTTTAGGCAGAAGTATAACTCGTAAATCTTTGACAAAATCGTTCACAGATGTGTAATCAGTGGATACACGTAATTTTGCGTTTTCAGATAATCTACTTTTCAAAACGAATTTCATTAGTAATTTTTTCCCCGTTTCCGATAACATGTCTGCGTACATCTCTACATTGTCGATGATACTTCTGATATTATTTTCGTTACTGTTCATAACAGGAATCAAACTACAAGCCGTTTTTAAATCGAACTCCATGATTAATTCTGAATTTAAACTCGCTTCTGAAATTTCACTGTCACTACCGCTATCGGGTTTGGTTACAGTACATAAATCAATAATTTGTGAATAACACAATTATATTTCATTTCTCGTAACTGATAATGATTGTAATAATTCTGATTTCACTCCTTGTTTGGTAGATAATAGCTTAATTAATTCTTTGCTTTTCCCATAAATTGTCTGAACCTCACTTGATTTATTTTTAATTACATTACCCTTAAACCTAGACTTTCCTTTCTTAATTAAATATTTCCTTATTAATATTAGTTCATTTAAACAATGTAATGATTCATCTTCCATTCCTTTATGTAAAAGTTATTTATAATTAAGCCATAGTGATATTATAATACATACCAAACTCCCACAGTGAGTTACCGTAGTAGGGATCACAGCGCGTAATATGATACATCGATACGCTATCACTTCATAACAATAATACTTGTTCATAATTACTAATTTAACTTAGAGTTCTTTATTATTATGCTTAATGTCTATTATTATTTATGATGATTCGCGTCGTTTTGTTTTACGCACTTACGATCAATTATATTTTACGCACTTATATGTATATGCACAAAGCACTTGATACGCACAATCACTTAAATTGATACCGCACAGAAGGCATACGATGAACCCTCGAACTCCTACTTCATTGGAAGATTGTCTTGCTCTTCCCCGCGAATAGCTCTGGAACGGCTGAACGATCGTCGCAGGTTATTTTGCAGAATTTGGTCCCTGATCCAGGAATGGTGGCATTTCCTGTATTGCTTCCACACAATATATATAACTCCAAAACCCAGCAAAACGCACATAACTATGAGGATAATACTGATCGTCGAAATGTGTGCCTTCAATTCTTCGATGTTTGCATTGTTTGAACCTGCAGAATTCTGGTTCACAAATACAGTCTCCTTCTCTACGTTTGACCGACACATTTTCACTGATTTATTAAATGTTCTCGATTCATTTTCACGAATTTAGGCTTATTTCCATGTACTTAGTTCAGTTCATTTTATTTTGCTTTGGAGCCGTAACACTACGCCGAGATATCAATCGCGTCACGCGCCCCAAAAATGGCAAGGGTCGCCATGTGGGGATGTTGGGTTAGACAAACAACTGTTCTCAAGCGATTACCTTTTATTACTGACTAAAGAGTACATGAGTCTTATATATTATTAGGATCCAGATTACATATATGGATAGTGTACTTACTACACCTCAATCAATCAAAGTAATGATGCCGATGATGGTTTTCAGTAAAAACAAATAAGTTACCAGTTGGCGCCACTTTGGCAACAGGCACTTTGAAAATGTTATGAAGTCACAATGACATTGACGACAATTTAACTGATGTCGAAAAACATTGGCGCTTTTCTTGACGTCTGTACCTGATGCCTCCGTGCTGCCATCTAGAGCACGCCATTTCAGAAAACACTCGCTGTCCTTTGGCTTTTCATAGCTACTATAAAAATCTATCACCTACTTAATAATAACAGAATATGAATTTTAATTTATTTGATGTGTTGATGTTGTATTTATCTATGTGTGATTTTGTATTCATTATTAAATAATTTAAAGATGTAGTCTGATATGGGTTTAAGACCTGAAATAAATGAATTTTAATTTCATAAGCTCTCTGCGACACCAAATGTAACCGGGCTTTCCCGAGACACTCGAGTGCGTGGACACATCACCACCTCGCGGCGCCGGCATTGTCAAACGGCACGGCACGGTGCCGTGCACGGCGCACCCGCTCGGCAGTTGATGTTTCGCTGTCGCTAAGTTCACACGTTTTAGTGCAAAGAGGCTGAAAATGTCGATGTTAATTTAACTTGTTAATTACATTAGTAGAGGCACGTCCCATTCCCAGGGACGAGACAAAGGAGGATTTTAGGGACAAAAATTTGTGCGGTGAGCCGTGCGCCGGTTCGTCGCACGCACCGTGCCGTGCCGTGCCGTATTGTATGTCCACGCCCTAACACACCTGCTAGTACCAATTCACCGCAGAATTAAAAGAAAAACAGAGTTGAGTCTGTTCATGAATACATTAAGCGTGTAGTTTTTACGTGTTGTTATTGAAGCCTACGCAAATTGCGAGCAGTTGATTGAAAAAAAAAAATCTTCTGAGTGTAATGGAGTAATGGCGAGTTTATTTCAATTCTATTTAGTGGTATTTTCAACTGTTATTTTAGAGGTTTTATAATATTGGTTGTGTGTGGTCCTTCACCTTGAGTAGACTTGATGGTATGCTACTTATCTCGCGAGCGTCTTTCAGCCACGGTGGCCAATTCCAACGGAGATAAATCAAGGAAGTAGGAGATATTTAGTACACAAGTGTATACACAATACGTGTTCTTTTACTCCCGTATACTACGGGACGGCAACCCAACTCAATCGTGGAAAAATCAGGCGCTATTAGTGTTTTCCGCCAACGTCCAAAGTCCACGCTGCTATTGATAAATTCTTAATGTGAAGAATTTCAAGCAACATCTTTGCTTGAAAAACTCGACCGTATATACATTCTTCTTAGGCTTCAAATTACTCTATTTGAAGGACGAGTTTCAAACGGCTAAAAGTCTTGGCGAAACATTTGCCTTGCTGTTGGCCACAAAATTACGAAGAAAAGCTTTTTGCATAAAATATAATAAGCCCTATAAGGCCTTATTTAAAAACATCTCAAGCTGTTTAGCAAGTTCTTAATTTAAACGGCATATAATTTGAATTTAGAACCTGAATTTAGAACAAATTAGCTGCTAAACATCTCGAGTATTATCGTAAATGAGGTTCCATGTTATGGAAAATTACTGACTGGCAAGAAACGGCAATAGGGATGATGACTAAAAACCATTTTTTTATAAAATAAAAATATGGAACACATCAGAACACATATTTTTCTATTTACTTGCCACGTAAACAAAATTTCGACTACCGTTACGTTTTAGTACAATTTTTACTCAAAAGTGAAGTCACAAGCCACTCAAGTAACTTTGATGCACTTTATATATGACATTTTTATATTTTTTTTAATATTCTCACTGACGGTCTATTGAATTATTATTATTTCTATGCAGGAATCAACTATTGACTGAACACCCCTTTATAACTCATCTTGGCAGACAAACAACACCGAAATGTGCTGTGTGATCACACAAAATGACCTACCTAAACGTGATAGTACCGCGAATCGCGAAAATATATCAATTCGGTTAACTAGCAGGAACGGAGCCAAAACAACATAATTTAGATGTTTGTCTATTTGTGCGTCTATCATTTGATATCGTTTCAACAGCCGTTGAATTGGGAGTAATCATCATGATCTTTGGCTTCATAGACTGGTTTATCTTAATGTAGAGAGCTTTCTTTTATCTTCTTTTCGAGTCCGCCTCAGGGGGGCACCACAGGTGTGGTGCCCCTGATATTGCAGATGTCTATAGGCAGCGGTGATTACTACTTCCCAATGAGGTGGGTAATTTGCTTGTTTGCCACTAAATGGCATAATAAGCAAAAAACTGTAACCCCACTGTTTTTTTTAGCCTATAATGTTACTCGGGCTATAATAACGAATCCATTGACACCTTATTCATTAAAATCGGATGAATTATTTTAGGCGCTACGGAAGAACATACGTAAATACAAACACATACATAGACTGTTAAAATCATAACCCTTCCTTTTGGCTTCGCCGAGGTAGGGTTAAAAATATAAATGGCAAACCCATCGATAGTAAGTGCATATTTGCAATATGACTTTGCAGATGTTTCGTTTTTCTTTTAAATTATGTTATTGATAGGCTCGCGCTTGACCACTATCTCACCAGATGGTAAGCGTGGATGTAGTCGACGATGAAGCTCACTTGCCTAGAAGAAACCTATGCACTCTTGACTTAAAGACTCCCAGGTTGTAGCTATCAGGAAAGGTTTTTCTTGCTAAAGATATATTCACAGATATATAGCTGCAATAGCAGTGGTGGCCCAATGGTATCGGCCGATGCGCATTATGCGCACAGCGAATGAATGGAACTTACTACCTGCGTCTGTGTTTCCGAACGCATTCAACCCGAATCTCTTCAGAGTTAGAGTTAATAGGCTTCTTCTGGGTAAGCTCACTCCATCGTCGACTCTGTCTCTGTCACCTATGACCTAGACTAGAGTCAAGAGCAAACCCATCACAAATAATAAAATAAAAAAATGTGTCTGTTACCACTCGGGCATTAACTGTCTAGGGTGCGCCAGACTCAGGTACATTTATGTATTAGAGAAGACCGTCTAAGCAGTGAACGCATAATATACTTCGAAAGCTACCATGGACCACCCGTTGTATCCCATCGACCCCGAAAGATCTGAATGAACCTCATGATGTTAAATTGACTACTCAAATAAACAAATCCGTCTTCCAATACTACGTCACGCTATAAAACTGCTATAAAACGTCGTCACTCATTTTATTGTATATTTTTATTCGGCGTCAAAGTATCGCGGTATCCCAAGTAGCACTGGGGGTTCTATAGCGGTTGAGTAATGGGACACATTTATTCTTTAAGCTGTCTATGTAAGCAGTATAAGAGTTCTGTAGCACTCTATACAGCCCTTATACCACCGGTTTGGGCACAAATTATTCAGCCTTTAAGTTCACTAAAGGTATACAGTAGCAGAATAGTAGCACTTTAATGGCAGTTTAGGAGAGAACAGTGGACTTAAAGCTGATCAACAGCAAGATATAAGATTCCGTATGGTACTTCATACAGACAAGAGAGTTATAAAAAGTAACGAGTGAACAATTATACAGTCTCTATAGTAATTATCGCTCACAAGTGTACCCTAAAAACTACTAGTAGGCCACTTTTTCTCCAAATTATCACTTGAGTATCACATTTTGTAATAAATATTTATTTTTAAAATTACTACGCGCAACATCTGGTCATGCGAGTATTTAGTGAATTTTTCATGTGACTTTAATATTACTGGTAAGTACTTGTGTTTATTATATTCTATTGTGTTAATATTATGGGTATTGTAAATTTATTGTAAAGTATGTACATATTTAGAGTTAAAATTTTCACGCGCCTCAGGAATAATCCCTTTTTATCAAAAAAATATATCTAAATAACCGGGGACGAACAATGCTATTTTTCATATTTGTGTTTATAAGGCATCTAAATCAGTCTATGGCTTTTTATTTGAACACTTACTACAAAATTAATCACGAAAACTCCGTAGTATGTGATAAAACCATAATTAATTAAAAATATTATAGGTTATGAGTGAACAAAATGGTGGCCATTTTTTTCAATTACAGTGAACCATTGTAGTTCCAAATTAATGCTGTGAACTCTTTCAAGTTTCACATGTGTACCATTATAATGTCGTGAGCTCTAGAAAGGTTCACATGTGTACCATTATAATGTCAACATATCTGGGTTAGGCTCATATTCAGCCCTGGGCTGTTATGCAGTTCTTCAATAGTTCACGATTTTCCCCTTTTAGATATTTTTTAGCATACTAAATTTTAGAGATCCGCATTGAAAATGTAAATTTTCTTTGAACACCTACAACAAGTTAGTGTATAGTTTTCGATAGTAAATGCAGTAGATTGTATGATTAGTTTTAATAGGCGAGTAGGTATTGTTAGAATCCGGGCTGATTTAACTTACAAAAATATATTTATATTAGGAAGTTCAAATTAAAACACTCCAAGCAGTGTAGTAGAGCTCTCCACTTACATAGGTATTTTGCACTTCATCCTCAAACTAAATTATAGGTACATAAATATACTTATGTCTACCTATCTATCCACTCAAATGACCGATCCATTATTATGGCGGTATACGAAAACTTTAAAATGTATAAATCCATTGTAATGGATAAGATTGTTTGGGAACAGCGCACTCTGTTCTATTTCTTCTTAATCTTTTGAGCATTCCTTGTGAGAGGTGCACGTAAGGGTATAAGTGAGAGGTACAAGCGAAACCGAGATGGCACTAAACTTCGCTGTTCGGTTGCGGTTTGCTTGTTTGTTATTACCTAGTGTTAACAGTTGTAAAATAAACACGAAGTAAATCGAACGCCACGTTGCTTATTGCTGTCGTTAACGTCATTGTTTCTTAGGTAGGGTACCTAACTTTACGTTAAATAATATTTTAACTTAACAGTTATTACTCAGTGTGTTTTGTATTATTTAATATTTTTGTGGTGTGTTGGTGCAGGCAAGGTTTGTAGGTATATCTGTGCAGTTTACTTGTGAATTTCAAATGGTAGAGGTCAACTCCAGATTCAATGTAAATAGCAGTATGATGGATGGACAACGATGGTTTCGATATTGTTGATGGCGAGATCGATAATCTGCAAATACAACTACTCGTATATCGTGCGTGTAGACTATTAATAAATTTTAATAAATTTCAGTTTATGTTTATTTTCTTGCTGCTTACAGAGTATATTTAATGTAGTATGATAACTAATTTAATTATTTTAATGGTTTTTTTAGACCATGCCGTTCAAGATAGTCCAAACACTAGAAAAAGGGCGACGTAGACTAAGTATTGTACCTTCAATATGGGAAGAAAATGGGAAGCTATTTTGGCCATCAGAAAAAATTAAAAACCGAGCGCGTCTAGTAAGAGACGAGTCATCATTTCCAAGTCCAAACTGGGACATTCTAGACTGTTCAGTCAAACGAAATAATATTGAGACCTACATGGCAGCGCAGCAAGAAATACAGATTATGGAAAATCAGACGGATACTGACAATGAAACCCCAGCAACAACAACTTGTAACCGATCAGCGCCAGTGATAAACAACTTTGAAGATATGGTTCAAAATTTAGTAAGTACGCTGTTTTAGTTTGTATCTATTTATTTGATCACAAAACCACCTTGCTACATCTATACAGACCTACCTAAAACAGCGTAACTTCACTCACTCACACACTCACTAAGTGCGTCAACATTTAGCGAGTGTGTGAAGTTTCGCTGTTTTACACACAAGTGGCGTGTGGCTGAGGCATTGTTTTTGTATTGTGGACGGTTCCCCATTGATAAATACATTCATCAGTAACTTAACATTATTACATAGTGGAGTGGTGAATGAGTGTAGTGTTTGTGTAGTTGTGTGTTTGCATGAGTGTGAGTGTGCGTGCATGTGGGTGCGTGCGTACGTGTGTGGCAATTAGAGAAGGAGCAGGGAAGGTGCTAGTTATATTAAGGGGCACAAAATGTTTTCTGTTTCGTCATAGGTCAGGTTCCGAAGCTTTGCCTTTATAGTAGATACAACCTTTTAAGACTGACACCGGGTTTGCCGGGTTGATCGTCAAACTTATATTCCACTCCAAAGAAGAAGAAAACTATAACATCTTGAGATTTTTAAACGAAAAATACGGCTTTGGTGGCGCGTGTGCTTCGTTTCATTTCACTAAAATTTGTTAATTGCCTAGGAGTTTTAGACAGGAGGTGACATTATTTTTTTTTCCTTATTCAGTTTCATTTTTGTATTTTTTTTTTGTTTTTCAGGCGCATAATGATAATAATATAGATGATAGACCTTGTTCTGAAGCCAATAATCAAATGATAACGGAAGAAACTTTGAATTTGTTACCTACGCTCGACTGCGATCAACTTATTGGTAATCAAAACCTATTGTTACAAAAAATTAATAACCAGGACAAAATACTCCACGATATTATTGAACATATGCAAAAACTCACACAGAAGATAGCGATGTTGTCTGTGCAATTCAGCGACGGCATAGCAACAATTACGGAAAAAATTGAACAACCAATGGCCGTTACTTTATTAAAAGACACTAACCCAGAAGAGAATGAGGCGTTCCGTCTTGAACAGATTGACGATAAACAACAACTTGAGAGTCTAGAAAATACTTTAAATGATAAAGCTGAGAGAGCAAAGTTACAAAAACAGTTATCATTTTTGTTTCAACCCTGTGAAGGCAATGGCTTAACATTTGCCTACAAATTGCTCGACTCATTGATTACACGCGATTTTATGTGTAAATGTTCTTGGTCTGGAGCAAGTCGTGGCAATTGTTCAAAGATCCCGTTAAAAGATTTTAAAAACTTTATTAAATTTTTTTGTGACATGATACGTTCATGGGATCCTACATTTACCATGGGACAGACCGAAAAGTTTTTTAAAATATCTTTAAAAAATGCTGTGAAAAGAAGGGCAATGAAAGATTTAAGATCTTCAACTAAAAGAATTCGAAAAACTAAACCTAAAGGCACAATTAAAAAAAAAGAACCGAATCAATCCACAAGCAAAGCTTCTACTAACAATCACGACTCTCCTAACGAATCATTAGCGATGGAATTAGAAAAAGGGATAGAAGAAGAGTCTGATGATGAGGATTTGTGTTAAAAACTGGATCATTTTGAAAACAATCCTTTTGATGTGAAGTTATTTTGATGATTGAAATTAAATAAGAATAATAGTTTCCTCGAGTGTTCCATGTTAAGCCTTTTTTGATACATTTTGTATTATTTTGAAAAATAGGATTTATTAGTATCTAAATACTAAAAAAAACCATTACAATTCAATGTTATATTATAATGAGTACATAAGTTCGTGTCAAAAAGGAGTAATAATATTGTTAGGGCGATAATAATGATTTGTCATACTGAGTAACTTTCCTCATGAGACTTAACTATGGCAAAAACTAAAAAAAGTAGGTGCGTACATGGGGGCATACAAAATGACCTATTATCCGATTGTTTTTTTTTTCAGATTTAGCCATATTATTAGCCCATGAGGAATATTGTTCAGTACGACTAATACTATCACCCAGCTCAGTATTATCACTCCTTTTTTTCACCTTTCCTTTTGTATAGTAACTGACTTAGATTGGTTGAACGATTACAATAATCTTGTCAAGAAACGAAATGATTCTTATTGCGTGTGTACTACTCCATTTACAATAAGATTAGACATATACAACCATTTTTACAGTCCGTTCAACCGATTTTGACTTATATTGTGTTGGTGGCATGACAAATGGCAGCTGCAGTAAACAGTTGTTATTGTAACCACTTTTTTGCTTTTAATGTCATCCTTAAGTCTACGGAATAGAAGTCAAAATTGGTTGAAGGTACTGCAAAAAAGGTTTGTTTTAAAGTCTAATCTTATTGTAAATGGAGTTTAAATGTTTATGAAAATGTTCGTTTTAATGAAAGTTATCATGTTGATTTTTTACGGAAGAATTATTTTCTTTGAGTTTTCAAATGTTTTAACTAATTTTCGAATTGTGTTAGTTTGAAAATCAAAATATATTAGATTAAAGATATAATATACTTTAAGTGATTATGTTAAGTGCCATGATGTTGAGTACCTGTATAAAGGATTCTTCAAACAGGCACGACACGCGATATAATCGCGCGCGACACAAAGGCGCCGATCGTTGCGCGACTTGCGGTGCCTTTGTGTCGCACGCGATTGTTCCGCGTGTCGCGCCTGTTTGAAGGAGCCTTAAAACTAACTGACTGATTTAAAATTATAATAATACATTTATTTCCTACTACATTATGATCTTTATGAAAAAGATGGCAATGAAAAAGTTTATTAAGACGTCTATACATTATTTGAAAAAAAAAGCGTTCAAAATCCAAAGTATTGTAAAAATTCTTACTATTTTTGAGATTTTTTAACTTTTTTCAAAAGGATTCTTATTTTTGGGAATTGTGAATTGAAATAAATATAAAGTGTAAGAGGCTCAAAGTTTATGTGATTTAAAAATAAAAATGATCAATATTCGTAAAGTTGTATTATTCTTTTAATGTATGTAACAAAGGTATAAAGTATTGAAATTCTTTGTATTCAACGCACACTAATTTACACTTAATATCCTTAGATTCTAAAACAACCAAAGTATGGTCACAATCTTCAAGACTTCTTGATTTGTATATTGAAAGATGAGACGATTTTATTGGATATGTAAAAACATCTTCTATGTTATTTATTCTTATACCTCTTAATGAAATCTTATTGTGGTTATTTGCTATGTAGTTAATTTTAACTACCTCGATTCTTTTTGTCAGTATATATCTGTCTCTTTTTTTGGTAGAAATTTTGAAATCTTCAAAATTTGCTATATTTATTTTGTTTGTTGTTGTAACAAACGGATACTTATTGCCAGAAGGTTTTTGGCAAAGGAATTCATTTGTATTTTCCTCCATTCTTTTGGCAACTTGTGACAGCGGCTTTTTACCTGATCTGAGCATGCTTTTGATCATAAATAATTTATTTTCAAAGGGATATGCGTTGAATGTCATTAGCGGACCAAACTTTTCGACTTCGTCAGTTAAGTGCAATAAGTTGTGAACGTTGCTTGTAATGTAGCCTGATCCGTAAAAGTCTTTGTAATGTTCTACAAAATATTCCAGCAGCTTTTTTGCACATTGTAACAAGTGTTGGTAGGTTCCGGTTGAGCAAATGGTTATGCCGCAATAGAGTGTTAAGAAATGATTATAGGCGTCATTATTCATCACTTCTGGCAAAATAACGATACTTAAATAGTGAAGAAAAGTTCTGAATTCCGACGCTTTCCAATGTGCTAATGAATCTAGGCCTCGCACTGCTCGATGCACTTCTGAAGGTAACACACACTTCTTTAAAAACAATGAAACTGTTGCAATATCATTTGCACGCCATTTAGTAATATATTTGCCAAAATTTCCGTCACGCCAACCAGTTAACAGCCTCTTCATAATACCTAAATCAATTAAATGAAGTGAATCACCGACAACAAATTGATTTACCATGTCAACTGGAAGATTTAATACGGGCGAGTCATATTTATGATGCAAGCCATATATTTTATTTCGAAATCCTTCATTAGTCCGTTCAGGACACCTTGATTCAGAGAATGTAACGGTGTGTGTAATATGAGAATACTCTCCGACCGTGGTACATTTATGGCATCCATGTTTCCCATTAAAGTTGCAGACTCCTGTAAATAAGAATTAAGTAAGTACAAGAAAAGTTAATTTTCACTTAAAATTTGGTCTTGGTTATCATAATCCTACTAATATTATAAATGTGAAAGTTTAGTTGTTTGTATGTTTATATTTTTTAATCAATAACGTAAGAACGGATAAACGAATTAGAATGAAATTTGGTACGCAAATAATTTATTAACTAGATTAACATTTATGAAATGCTTTATATCCCAAAAAAGTCCGGTTATCATTGGATTATAGTAAGTGCAGGCGCGGCAAATATAACAAAATGATGAACTAAATTTAATTTATGGCGCCCACAAATTCAATTTAGTTCTTAATTTGGTTTGCGCGTAATTTATTTACTGTAACACCAAACGATTAGGTATTTTAACCTGATATGAGAGATATTAATCCATTTAATGAGAATGTAAGACGAGTCAAACTAACCTTTTATGTAGGCTCTAGCTGGTGAATCACATATAAAACACCTTATTTTAATTTTTATATTTTTTTGTAAACGCTGGACTTGGAGTCCTTCTTCTAATAATGTATTCATATCATGTACAAAATCTTCAAAAAAGTCATTTAGATTTCTTGGTTTTCCTTTCCCAAAGTATATTCCAATTACGAAAGGCCTTATTTTCGCATTTTCAAAGATGTTACACAATATAGGCCAAAACTCACTAGAAGAACTTTTGAATATAGGCAAACCATCCACATTTATGTTTATTGAAATTGTATCTGGAACATCAATCCAATTTTGCAAAATTTTTTCAAGAGGTTTTGCTATTCCATTATGCCAATATTGACCGCCTTCAATATTTTTAATAGTAATTTGTCTGGGAGTACATAAAATTGTTCTAGAATCTGTTGGTAGTATTTCTGGAATCAGTTCGTTAATGATGGCTGACAGATCATTTAGAGCGACATGGCTTATATTATTTTTTACAGCCCATATTCTTAGTTTTTCACGAAAGGATACATATTTTTCATAATTGTATTCATATTCACTTTCACTTGAACTGAAACCATCACACTCAGTTTCTTCTACGTTGTGTACGGAACCGTCATAGATTAAGTTTGAACTCACGCTTGAAATCGTATTGCTGGCCTCAGCTTCAGGCAATTTTTCCTCTGTATTATGTACGGAACCGTCATTAATAAAGTTTGAAGTCGCACTTGAAATCGTGTTGATGGTCTCAGCTTCACATGTCGTCGTAGTACTAACAGGTTGTTGTTCAATGTGTTGATTAGATTGATTATTTGGTCTTACTATCTGCAAATATTCTTTTAAGATTTTTCTTCTGATTCCACCGGTCCTCACTCTCTGTTTCCAATTGTTTTTATGCATTTTTATTATTACATGCATGCACGCGCGTGTTTTCGTCGTCCAAGTGTTAAAGAAAACCACGTTCACATAATTATTTAGCTTAGAGGATAATAATGTGGTACTCGTGAACAAATAAACAGCTGTCAGTGTTACTAGATATCAATAGTGGTGCGTGTAATATACCTTAAACGTACATGTGACCTCATTAAACGCTCTTTTACGGAATAATATAAAGGCTGATTAATATATCACAGACTAGACCTACTTACAGCAACAAGCTGAATAACGGTCCACAACAGGTGCTACACAACAGCTTTTGGGTACATTCATGTTCACATGTGTTGTACTAAAATGCCAGCATTATAACACCATACACGTGAACCTTTAAATAGCCAATGCCGTATAGTTCGCCTATTAAAATGCTTTTGTTCAGCTTTTAAAATGAAAGCTGACTAGAAGAGTAATGTTATCTTATTATAACACCAATAGTTACTTAATAGGACATTTTTACACTCCTAAACATGCCTTATACAGGTATAAGTGGATTTGTTCACTTTAATACAGCCAATGAACCACATGTGGCCATTGTTAATGCTTAGAGATCACCAGTGAACTGAATGTGAACTATAAAAGAGAACAAAATGCTACTTGGGATATTGGTCCCCCGGGATGCGGGGCCATATTACCAGCAGTTAGAGCTGTGTGAACCGATGTGGTAGCTCGTTTACGAGTAATGTTGATTCATTGTGTTGGCAATGTTTGGTTTGTGCTTTATTTTTGTTTGTTTTATAATAGTGTATGATTGGAACTATGCTTTGACATCGACTCTCAATTTTGGCCCATACATTGAGGCAAAGGCTCAGCTGGCTGCCAAAAAGTTGGGGATCCTTGCGAAGGTGAGAAAGTACTTCACGCCGGAACAGCTGCTCAACTTGTATCAAGCGCAAGTTCGATCATGCATGGAGTACTGTTCGCATCTCTGGGATGGATCTGCCAAATACCAGCTTGATGCACTGGAGTCGATCGAAAAGCGGGCCAAGAGGCTCATCGGCGATGAAGCACTGGTCAAGACAAAGCTCCAGAGCCTTGAACATCGTCGTCGAATTGCCAGTTTGACGGTTTTTTATCGGTTACACTTCGGCGAGTGTGCGATGGAATTGCATGATCTAATTCCGCCCAGCCCGTTTCATCATCGGCCTACCAGACGTACGGCGATGCACCATTGGTACATTTTGGACATCCCACCCATACGCACAAAACGTTTTGGGAACACTTTTATTGTGCGTACAGCTAAAGAGTGGAATTCCCTGCCGGAGTCTGTGTTTCCCGACAGCTACAATCTAGGGGTCTTTAAGTCAAGAGTGAATAGGTTTTTTCTAGGCAAGCGTGATTCACCTTCGACCACATCATCGCTTACCATCAGGTGAGATAGTGGTCAAGCGCGAGCCTATAGGATATAAAAAAATAAAAATAAAAAAGCCGTATTGAGCTACAATCTCGTCCATAGGTATACTATCGAGATAACATTAAATGTTTGGGGTTGAAACTCTTAGTCCGTCGGCTCCGTGAGGACAGATTATTGAATAAACAGTTACAAATAAATGATTCTGATTCTGAAAACTTTCCAAACACTTCGCGTGACCCAAGGGTTGGCTTATGCCTTGGTCAGAGGATAAGTATTGCCATCCAATTTGTCAGTGCTGCCAGTCATATTTGTATATTACCAGTGGACAGCGATGCGATGGATTTTTTCAATGCAGAGAGTTAATATTTATATAATTACAACATAAAATATACGAAAAGACTAATGACTATTTGATTCGAGCATAAAATGAGAAAAGGAAATTACAGTTTGAATGCCGAATTTAAAGAAAATTTGTTATGGAGACAATTTTTAGGTTGGTATTGTGAGGGGGTAGCTCAGGGAGCTCAAATAATAAGCAAAAATTACTTTGATAAGTTACATTGACTCAACAACGTGCTTGCTCTAAAGCGGCTTTTACAGAACCGACAAGCAAAGCTAAACAAAAACATCTTCAATTATTTTCTTAGCGTTCTGATTTTAAAATCACCTTCCACAACTAAATAGTTGTCTGTTGCCAATTTTATAATAGGCAAGGAGGTTCCCTCTAAATAGATGAAGTTAGAGCCCTCACAGTACCCATCTACTATACCTTAGACCCATAGCTAAAGACGCAATCTTAGAACAAATTCTTGAAAGAAATGTAAGGGTATCACATCACATTTCTTTCTTTCACCATCATCTTCTCCTGCATTTGTTCCTAGTTACTTGGAGTCGGTGCAACAGGTTCTTCTTTTTCATCTTCTGTTGCGAACTCCTCTTCTATCACCCCCTCTCATATTGCATAAAAAATATTGGCATATAACAGAACACTACCTATTAGAATTTTATTGCCACACTAGCTACCCACACCCACCCATTCAATCTTACACTCTCCCCATAATAACATAAAGTGCAGTATCACATACGTATACTGGCCTGTAAAGTCACACAGAACTCATAGTTATTACAAACTGTCACCGGCACTAGTGGTATTACCGTGACGTCACACCACGTCGACGTAAAACCACGCCAACGTCTGGACGTCAAGTGGTCGCACTGGAAATTCTCACTAGAGATGTCACGGGGGTTCAAACCCGAATTCGAAAAGTCGGAACTCCTGTTGATATTATACCTGCGACTCCAACTTCGGCTCGGACACTGTTTAATCGGAAGTTTCAAATACAATTATTCATTAATATTTGATTTATTTTTATTATATGTAGGTGTAATTATTTTTTAAATCTTATTAAATAGGTTGACGAGTTCTTATTCACATTCATATTATTTACTGTATACAAAACAAATACATAAAAATACAATAGGAAAACTTATGTTTTTTGAAAGGGTACGTCCTCTACCCTATGAGTTGAATTCACATATAATTTCCATGACCTATCCCCCTTTCGAGTGTATTAAGGGTACACTAGTCGAAAATTCTTCCATACAAACGTAGTCTAGGGATTATTCCACTGTTTGACAATGTACGTTCGAAATAAAAAGTGATATCAATTTGTCTTATCATTATCTAGCCCTGTATGGAAGCAAAAAAGTAAAAAGAAAATATTTGAAAGTTATGAGCGTCGAAAGTTCCACATTTCGACACTAATTTTAACGCATTTTTGGGCGCAAATAATGCCATAAGAAGATGGAAAATTGCAAAACGGCCACCATACAGGGATAGATTAGTAGTTCAACAATGCAAATAATTTTATTATGAATAGATAAGATACGTTTAGTCGTTTTTCATGATATCCAGACTCCCAAAGGTCTGTTTATAAAATTTCGCGCGCTCGGTTTCGTCCTAAATCATTATCCATTTCGCTACAAATTTGCAGAAGTTGTATTCGTACGCGAACTAGCTTCCTACTGCTCATCACAGCATCTATCTCTTCCGCACGTGTTGTCGGTTGATATAAAATGCAATTTAACCCCGCGCACAAAATAGTTCGTGTCGTCGACTAGTGTAACCTTAAGAGTAAGGCGTTAATTTAAAGGTGTCGTCACCCTTTCTGATACATGTTATTTGCCGAATTCACTTACGCGATTAGGCTGCGGCTGCCGGTTCCGGTTCCGAATTTAAAAATTCTGATTCCGACTTCGGTGCCGATAAAACCTCCGTCACATCTCTAATTCACACTACATTAGAAACTAACTTGCACATTTATATCGGAGTCGGGCAAAAGGGAACGTGAATAGTCGATTTAGTATTGGCTATTGGCTTTTACGAAATTTAAGGGGTTGGTTTCAAAGGCATGTTCGTAAGTGATTTGTTAACGATATTTGGCGTTAAAAATACTTATTTCTTCAACTTTATTTTTATCCTACTTTAGCTTGGGAAACCCTATATACTTAAAAGATGTGAAGATGACACAGTGAAGGACGGCTAGGAAAACTTGAACTGGCAAAGTATAAAGGTAAATTAGATAAAGTAGGAGAAAGAGAAAAGGCACAAAGAGAACTAAAAACCGGTCAAACTGCAAAAACAATGGTTGTAATAGGAAAGGTGAGGCAATTTCGAATGATTTAGAATGTAGCTCTTTCCGTTAGGCCAGTAAACCTGTGTGACGACGGACAGACGGACACTTAAGTGACCGATAGGGCTCCATTTGGACCCTTCGGGTACAAAACCCTAAAAACTGAAATCTGCTAACGTGTGTTTACTATTTTATTGATTTGTTTGTAGTTTAAGACAATTGCTTCAAAGACGATTACTTAAACTTCAATAACGCTCTTTAATGTTTTTCTTTTTGTAAATTACAGCTAAAAATATTCGTTGTTTTCTGTATTTGCAACACAGTAAAAATATCATCAAGGTTGGTAGGACTACAAAAAAGAGATAATATGTACGGAAACTATTTACTATTTGAGTGAAATCGATACGCAAACAAGATGTTATTGTGTTTCAATGTAAGGACTCTGACTGCCAGATAACAAAAAAATAAAAGGCACATACATCCGACCTAACTTACGTAACTTGAAAACATAATATTTTGTTTATTGATATATTTTGGTAGATATGACTACGCCTGTTGAAATCATGTAAATCATCACACATGTCATTGTATGAGATATTAACTCATTATTAAATGCCAAGTGAAAGGGTCACGGACGCCCCTTACCGCGATACGCTTTTTGTGATCGTGTTAGCGACACTGCCTTTATAGTTTTTTTCGTATCGTTTTGAAATATTGGGATACATTGGTAGACAGGTGTTATCGACTTTAATGTTTTTGTTATCTGGCGGTGACATTAGTCATATAACTGCTAGGTACATATGTAGTTGGACCAACATCATTGTTTTCCTGCCCTTGTTACATATTAGTTGTGGTCGGCGCTTCACGTATTCTCCTTCTATTGTCCCTGTCAACCGTGAAGCTATCACCGACTCCCTCTTCTTTTATACATTCCTCACACTGTGCAAACATCTTCGTGGTCTACAAAATCCACACTCTTTTAGGTCACATAGCTTCATCTTAACAATGTTATAACCATACCATCTTAAAAATCAATGCTAAACTTTTCACGATCAAACTTTCTACCTCCCACAGTTCAACATAACCGCATCTATTTTCATAGGCACCATTTTACTAGCCATATTATTGATATTACCGTTACGCCGAGCACTTTATGCCTTGGCAGAGTTCCAAAAATAACAATTTTGCGCAAAATTGCAAGTGTTTACAAATTTAAACACGATCCTAAATATAGGTGGGTTTTGGTAACTGTATTTGCAATATGTAAAATAATTATAATTTGTGCCCTTGGTGGATATTTTGTATACGGAAGAGAACATTTTAAATGAAAGTTAATAGTACATTATGGTACAAGTGTGCAATGTTGGTGATTACCGCTGAACAGCCATTGAGACCCGAGCTGTAAGGGTGAGGGTCTTAAGAGAGCCGAGGACGGTAATCATCAATACACACGTGTATCATACGACGTTTTTCAACACACTTGTAAAGAAAATAATACTAAAAAATCATTTCCAACAGTAAAAACGAGTTGTTAAAATGATTTCGCAATGACGGGCAAAATTAATCAGTTTTCCTATGCAATAGGTACATTAATTTATTTGTACTATTGAGCACAATCTTTTTGTATCGAAACTTTTTTAAGAACAAAGCAACTCAACCACTAATTAAAAAAAAAACTCTATAACTCACTTGTGAATAATATCAATGAAAAAGTCACAGTTTGATAACAGGTATCGTTATGTGCCTAATTGCGGTTAAATTAGAGCCACTTTATGAACAAGTGTGTTGAAAAATAATTATAACGGTACTGTTCTCTATCGTGTTATAAACGGATCATCTTAACTAGTCGTGAATGGTGTTTAAACGACTATAAGGATCTGATTATTATTAAGATGATGACGTTACGGCACTCGGACGCCAGACAACGTAACACCAGTCTTCCCAAGGGGTATCATGTTACCCAGTTACTGGGTTGTGGAGATGAGATAGGCAGTCACGTTTAGATAGACGTTCACCATTTAAATACTGGTACTCAGATGCATCTGGTTAAACTGGCACCCGAGACTCGGCTGTCTGATTGAAGATGACAGATGGAATGTACTTTGTACTCCACAGAACTTCAAAATACAAAAAGACTTTACCTTTGTATAGATTCTTTTACCGATTGTTTTGTGAATGTGTGAACATTGTAGGCCTTCTAGATTTCTAGGTGCTTGTTAACTTTTCATCTCGTTTTACTTCTTTTTTTGAACACGCTTTTATTATACTTTGTAGGGTGAATGAGACGAAATAAAGCTTTGTAGAGAACTTTACACAATATAATCACTCAGACCAATACAAATTACAGAAAATACTTAAAAGTTAACTTAATTCGAGTATTACATAGAGACAGTGCATAAATCGTGCCGCTTGCGAGCGTGATGCGAACCGGACTACCTGCCTCTCTGAGCAGGGTGCGGACGACCCCCGCAACAAGGGGTGCGGGTGGCGCGGGCGCTTGGGTGCGCATACTCATCATAAAAAAACTAATCTTCCTACATACTCCCCCTTTTGACCAACCGAGTGCCCCCACAGGTGGTCAAACGTCAACTATGACACGTTGCTTACGCGGCCTACCACGAGAACGTTTAGGAGCAACCGGCTGCGGAACCTCAGGGCATTCAGCATCTCGAGAATGATACCTCCTTAAGTCGCAAATGTGGTATTTGCCGATGACTTCGTCTGGTGAACCAGGGAACGTTAAGAGGTAAGTAGTCGGACTAACCTTCTCCTGCACCAAGTAAGGGCCATCCCTCTTAGGCATCAGCTTCGAGCTGACACCTTTAGAAGCATTACTGAGGACGTGCGACTTCATCAGGACAAGATCACCGACAGCCAGCTCGTCAGCCTTACGGGTCTTGTCTTTCGCAGCCTTACGAAGGTCCTGCTGATGTTCAATGCACTCCTTGCTGTTGCTGAGTGTCTCCGCAAGCTTCAACAGATACGGCGTAATCTGTGGGACATAGTTTTCAGCCTCTATGACAGCTTTCTTAGCGGGCGTGAGTCGATACGGTGGCACTGCAATCGGCGGATGATCACCGCAATCGATGCGATGCTCAGCGAACGATGTAGGTTCTCCCCCTTCTGCGAAGATATCTCTATACTCCTGGAAAACCTGAGTGAGACAATTCTTCTCTGAAGATGACAGCATCGAACCCTCATTACTACGTAAGACATCCGCGGAAGCGTATCCTACGACGTCACGTGAGGTCTCACACCGCAAGGGGTGAATGTCCTGAGGTCGATCAGCTGTGAACCAAGTATTGTTCGCCATATTGATAACGATACCGACTTTACACAAGAAATCAATACCGAGCAACGTGTCATTATTTACGGAATCTGGAAAAATAACAAAAGTGATGGGTACTGCCGACCCCCTAAATAATACGTCAACATCCGCGAGTAAAACTTTAAGGTCCCGCACTATACCGTCGGCTAATTTTACCGACATAAAACAACTACGAAACGAATAGTTTTGTTTACGAAGTAGTGCGTAAAGTCTCGAACCGGCTACACTACGCTTGGCAGCCGTATCAACTAAACCCGTACCACGAAAACCACCTATCTCAATATCGAGTATTGGGCGACCGTTGGTACATATGTTGGACGCGGGCAGGTTACCTACTCGACTCGGCAATGCATCACATTCGCTAACACACTTACATAAATGACACGATTGAGACACGTTACATATATTGTTTTCATGCACAACATTACAGCTATCAGAGTCTAACATGTTAATATCAAGAACAGAAAATGATTCCTTAGTACTATTAACAGAACATTTAGGACAATTAGTTCGTATTACACCGTTAGCTCCACAACCATAACACTTCACTGAACTTTTATCGGTCTTTTCTTTAATATTTTTACAAGAGTCGCGAGTGTGTCCGACTTTACGGCAATAAACACAAAATAGTCGTTTACCTTTTTCACCCGTATTGTTATTGTTTACCACAGTCGGCGGGGGCGGAGCACTACTTGTAGCGCTCGACGACCCATTAGGTATATCCACAGGAGCGCTCGGCGCACACGTCGCGGAGGCCGAAGGGGCGCGCGCGAGCGGCGCAGGCCGGGGCTGCGGTGACGGCGTGTGTCGCACATGCGCGCTAGCGGCGCGGCCACGCGCTTCGTTTGACACTTCGGACAGCGACTCTTCTATGTTTCGCGCCTTCTCAACCAACATGTCCAGGTTGATAACGGATTCACGGGTTAAACGTTTCCTTATACGTCTATGTAGTAACCCGTAAATCATGTCGACTTCCATATCATTTTCCACGATGTATGGCAGCTTGGCGATAAGCGAGCGAAGGCGAGCAACAAAGACCTCTGTGCGTTCTTCTGTTTGTTCCGCGGCAAATATATCGCGGAATAGCTTGTGCGGTGGTCGGGAAACACCGTACATGGCGCGTAATCTTTGCAGCGCGTCTTTCCATGACGACACTGATGATTTAACACCTTTTTTTTATACTTTGTCCCATTAGCCTTACCAAGATCTTCAGGATTAGCGACTTTTTAGTTCAATTTACCATTAAAGCGTGTTTTTTAGTTTTTAGAATTAATTTTTTTTTTGATTTCTTACGACTTATTGTCGGGCCTACGTTGTCCCCCCATATCTAAGTACTAATGCTGTAACATGGAAATATTGTAAAACCAAACCATTTTTTAAAAGAGTAACCGTGGAGTTTCTTGACGGTTCTTCACCATAGGAAACGACTAATCCGAACCGTGCACCTTTTGTCGACGTTTTATAAGTGCCCATGTAGGCCTATGTAAAAAACAAAAATGTTTTTGATTTTTTAACTAACAGCATGTTCTTTCCATCTGTCTATAACACCGAATCACTTCTCTTTATCCATTTCTCTCGGATTCCCCTATTTAAACCAGAAAGTTTTAAAACGACTCTCTAAACGTTCAGCATGAGCAAATTAGATAAAGTCTATTGACACTTACTCGTTATTTGAAAGCCTGTTAATTAAAGCGCTAGTTATCAACTAATTACTCCTCTTTTCCTACTCACGAAGTGTCAATGTTTATTGAACAAGGGTTGCCAACTTTTTATAGAAGAAATTGAGTATATCTGATTTTAGAACGGGTCTCTTCTTCTTTCGTGTAAGGTGTGGGCACCTCTGGTGTCAGAGTTAATTAAGCCGCCTCTGGGAACCCCACAGGTCTCTGACTTGGCTATTTCAGACTTACATAAACTATGTAAGTCCAGGTTTCCTCATGATGTTTTTCCTTCTAAGGTAAACTTGGAAAGTACATATAAACGAACGAACGGGAAAACCAAGACTGCAGTCTTAGTAAATATGACGCTTTTTTTTAACTTCTTACGTCCAGAACAATCGGTCCAGTTTGGTAGGGCTAACTTCGAGAAAGAGTTCAACCGACTTGACTGGGCAGCGTTTGAGAAGTTGCGCGGTATCTTCTCGTGTAACACGATCAGTGTGGGTTGCATGTGATGACCTATGGCACTGAGACATGGTCACTTACAATGGGCTTCATCAGAAGGCTTAAAATCACCTAAAGAAAGAAGAAAGAAAAAAAGAAATAGGTATATTTATTTGTAACCCGCACAGACACGAGAGATAAACATGGAGAGGTCTATGCTAGTTTCCTTGCGTGATCATATCAGAAATGAGTATATTCGCAGGAGGATCAAAGTTACCGATATAGCCCAATTAATTGAAAACTTTAGTGACAGTGGGCATGGCACATTGCTCGCAGAACGGATGCTCGATGGAGCTGAAAAGTAGAGTCTATAATAGAGTACGGTTGCTAACCACAGCCTACAAAGATAAATAAATAACGGCAGTCTATCAACGGAGCGACCCTTTGCCCCTAATCTAAGGCTGTTAACCAACATATATCACGCCCTCGAAAGACCCATAAACTTCGCAAAAGAACCCACTTTGCGTTATAATGCTCTTATCTTGCGTTTGTGGTGACACTAGATGTCTATGGTGGATTTATTGTAGTTATATTTTAGGCTGTGGCACTGTTTATATTGGCTGGTAAGGAAGGTAGTGCGTATACATTTTGACTTCTCCTTTATTATTAATATTCAACTGATAATTATCGCTGTCAGCGATAAGACCGTTATTGTACCAATAGTTTGTTCTGTTCACAGAGAAAATAAAACTACGTGTTCTATTTTTGTAAAATTGTGTATATATTTTGAAAAGTCATTTTTTTTTATTGTAGATCGGCTTGCGCTTGACCACTATCTAAAATATGTATCTAACTGCACAATTTGAGTCTGTCAATTTGATTTTGCCGGAGTCTGTGTTTCCTGATAGCTACAACCTAGGGGTATTTAAGTCAAGAGTGAATAGGTTACTTCTAGGCAAGCGTGCTCCATCATCGACCACATCATCGCTTACCATCAGGTGAGATGGTGGTCAAGCGCGAGCCTATATAAGATAAAAAAAAAAGTTTCTTCCTAGCTTTTTCCATCATCGGACTACAAGATGTACGGCAATGCGCCATCAGTACTTGGCGGACCACCCATAAGCTTACAGCTAATTGAAAATGAGTATGGCGACATTTGGGGAAGGCCGATGTCCAGCAGTGGACGTCTTTTAGCTGAAATGATGATGATGTTGATGAATATTTTTTATTTGAATAAAACCCGATTATCATTACTTTTCTTTGGTATTTTCTGACGTGGTGAAATGCTGTTTTTTTAATTTATGTATGAATTTTTCGTTACAAAAGAAATCATTAAACTCAGCTTTCAAACAGCTCATTAACAGATTCTATAAAACACAATACATAACATTATAACCCCATTAGCTAACTTTTAATTTCTCCAAAAGCGAACCAAACACGCTTTTCCAATGTTCTATTACAAAGCGTGACTAGAAACGTACATTTTAACGTCGATAATGACTATTTTACATTTTTCAAAAGTCATTCATTCCTCGTTTGAGCGATCCACGCAATCCGATAGTAAAAATACAGAGTGCGGCATCTACTAGAGCTGCCATCATAGGCAAATAATAATGATATATGACAGTCGAAATTTGACTTGTGGTCGGTGCATAAGAATAGAAAGAATATTCTTAATTGTACACCTAAAAAGTTACACATTAGTTTTATAAGATTGTCAAGGGTCGACAATTTCTATGAGTAAACGGTGACACTCACTGAGTCAGAAGGCGGCTAAATAATAACAGTTCCAGGGGACAATCTTCATTCAAGGTAAAGCAACGATTCCAATACATACCGAATCCCCTCCGTGCCTCATCACCATGTGAAGCAGCTGCTTCCCACCGCACTATACCCAAACCAATGCAACTCCTGAAAGCCAGAATCAACAGTGGTGACCACCAGAAAAGCGCCAAGGCAATGAAGCTCGACGAAGTCCCGGAGAATGAATTTAACGGTCTTGGATCCCGCAACGAAATTAATTAGATAAGAATAACGGAGGGCAAAAATACTAATTTCCACTTCCCTCCATATTAAGCAGGAGATAGAACAAACAAGACCAATAGGCACAAAGGGTCGTTTGTTCCGGCTGTCATTTGTAGGTCTTTTACAGTCGTTACGGAAAGTTAGAAACCCAAGTTTGACAATTAAACTTACCGAAAGATGTTTAATGATACCCAATTACTGGGTTGTGAAGGTCAGATAGGCTGTTGCTCCATGTATGTTAAAATACTTGTACCGCACTGGACGCCGACATTAACACAGTTGGGTAAATGTCTAGGCAGACTGCAAAGTTGAGACTTATTTTAATACTAACATGCGTTTATTTTTTTTTATTTGGTAAAATAACACTTACACGGCCATTGTTACTGGCAATTTAAACTAAATAAAGCCGGTTTTTATAAAAAGTTTTGACAATGCCAACTCTAGCAGTGGCCACCGAGGCGTATCCGTGCCCTGTGGTAAAGTTAGTCGTGAACGCAATATAGCGTTTTTCAATCCTAGTTCCATTTTGGGCACGCAAAAAAGGAATATTCGAATTTAGAAGTTTGACCGGTGTTGTAAATGGCTTTTCATTTCTTGTGCCAGCGGCAAAATGGTGTTTGTAGTCTGTCTTTTTAATGTAATAAAATCCTACTTAATATTATAAATGTGAAATTTTTAATGGATGGATGTTTATTTATCTTTCACGTTCAAACTACTCAACGGATTTTGATGAAACTAAACAGTAATATAGCCTGTACATCGGCATAACACATTGGCTATTATTTATAAAGATATAGGAGATATACCTACTTATTTCTTGTGAGTGGAGCCACAGACAGCAGCGTCTTAAAAACTGAACGGTTTTGGATGGAACTTAGCACGCGGATGGACTATATGTATTTTCCCTTGGGATGATTGCAGACACTCCCGTGCGTGAAGCCGTTGAAGCTAGAGAAATATATCACCAGGATTCGATTTTCAAAATAGATAAATAATATATTACCAGTGGTGTCATCCCATACAAAGAAACCGTGCCGACGTTCTATACTGATTATTCTGATTAATTTTTGTACATCGACCGCGTTCGGTCCCGTTCCGTTCCGTTCGACGGATATAGATGGTGATCTATCTATCGCCGCGAAACAGAACCGAACGCGATCGATATACAAAAAATAATCGGTATAATCAGATTAAAAACGCTAGTTACGTCGGCAAAGAAACCGTTCTTTGTATGGGATGAGGCATCTGTATGCTAGTAGTAGTGTATTATCTGTGGTATTACGTAGACATGACGTGTTTTATTTAAATTACATGATTTAGTAAAAAACTTACCTAATATTGTTTGTGATTCATACAGTTTAGTGTAGTGTTTAGCACTTTTGAAAAAAATATCTAGTGCTTAGTCAAATTGAAAGTTCACTAAGGTAGAAAGTATCGTAAACGATAACCCTTGTTGTTTTTGACGTGCAAGTAACATTCTTTACGATACTTATGCCACTGCCGGCGACGAAGCAATTAGCTATCAACTATTTTCATGCTGAAGAAACCAACTAAAGATATAAGATCCCGTGTCAATGTAAGAGACACATACAGTAATAGTTGATCGCTCGCTGTTACTCTTGTCTCACACTACAAGTTTGTCGCAGCGACAAGAGCTATCAAAATAATACTCGCTCGGCGATGCTCGTTTGGTGGTCGAGAACTCACGCCGAGAGACCAACCAACCAACACGTGCGTACTGACCGCCCGAGCGAGTGGTGCGAGTAGTCGCCAGTCGCACTAAAACACTCGCTCATAGCCGAGCGGTAAAACTGTCGGAACTCATTTTTAGTTTCTAGCTAAACTCGCTGATTGCCGGCGGTGGAACAATTGCCTAAGGTGACAAACCATTTATTTTCTTCACGGTACATATAACATACTAGAGTTGTTACTTGATTAACTAAAACGACGTTAATATTAAACTCAATAGTGATTTATTAAAATTAGGTTGACAGTCAGCACTTTTTACACGATCCCGAAAAAAAAAATCTATGTAATAAGATTTCTCGCCATTTTCTTTATTTCGCCCTACTACCATTAATATAATAACCTCACAATTAAACATAAACCCATGAAAAGCGAAGCAAGTGGTGTGCAATGAAGCGCCTTATCATTACTTATCATCCAAGCGATCCAAGCGGACAGCTGTCGCGGCCGCTTATCAGGCGGGCGGATCAAAGGTGTCGCTTGCTTTGAGAACGCCGCCCACATCCGATGGAGATGAGTCTTTATACCTATGGTGTGCTATAGTCGAAGGCGGTTTCATTTTATGATTCAGTGACGGTTCGGTTCGCTTTGTTATTTGGGTTGGATGTTTTTGAGTAGTTAAATAAGTAGGAATAGATAACAATAAGAAGAACTGACAGACTAAAGAACTGACTTTTTAACCGACTTCAAAACTAATAAAAAACTTTTTTGCAAAAAAAAAACTACCGACTTCCAAATAAAAAACTACAAAGTTTCTCTTTGTAGTTTTTTATTTGGCAGTCGGTGTCTTTCGAAGTTACAATTTTTTTTCGTTATGGACACCGACTTCCAAAAATAAAGTTATTTTTCACTTTGTAGTTTTTATTTGAAAGTCGGTAGTATTTTTTTGCAAAAAAGTTTTTTACTATTTAGTTGTACCTACCTAATAGGCAAGTTTTTTAGCAACATATAACGCCAGAATAGATTAACTTGAATATCATGAAACTTGAACATGACCGGTGAAATAAGAGATCTGCGTACCCCTTAAGAGCGCACTGGCGTGATGTTATGTTATGAAATGGTATAAACAATGAACAGACATGCGATTGCAGCAATCCCGAGAGATTTATTGACCGTTATTTATTGAAGAGGTCTGTTGTATATCTACGAAGTTCTTCATCAAATCTTCACCAAATTAAAATGGGACCAATTTCGGAACATATTCTCTCAAACACAAAAAGATTTTTTTAAATCGGTCCACAATTGACGGAGATATCGGCAAAAATACAAAAAAAAAAACATACATAATGTCGAACAAAGAACCTCCTTCTTTTTGGTAAGTCGGTTAAAAAGTGAAAAAAAAACCTTTTGCAGTCTGTTTCGCAAAGCGATATAAACAGAGGTACTTACCAAAGACACCGCTTTCCGAAACGTATGTTATTTTTGCACTTTTAAGTGTTTAACTTTGGTAGTCGGTTTATTTTTTTGTAAAGATTTATTCGCATCTTGATTTCTTTTTCCTCTCTTGTGTAGCAGCGTCATAATCCAATCTAATATTATAAAGAGGTAAAATTATGTGTTTGTAAACAAATCTTTAGACTCTGTTCCGATCTCAAAATTTCTAGATTCACTGATAAAAAACCACAGTATCGTTAAATCGTTAAAAGCCAAAGGTTACGTTGTATCCTGGCAACACGTACGGTCACACACACACAGGATGTGTAAGCCCAAAATATTGGTGTAGGTCGTTAAAATAATAAGTTACTTAGCAAAATGGTAGCGAGATTTGCTATCTAGGATTCCTCGAACACAATTATTGCACTCGAGTAAATGCGGGAAGGCCTGATTGTCCTCACCTTATTTTCCTTTACTTTAGGTACATCCTTTTATTGTTGAAGCTTACAATTGAGCTGTTTTATATGTCTCTTGATAACGTCACAGAATTCAATCCAGTTTCCTCACAAGGTTTTCCTTCACCAAACTCTTTATTATAATTACTCTGTGCCCCCGTCATCTGTCAGCCAACCCTACCCTACTTACCTTCCTGACTATCCTACTTACCTACCTACCATTTTTGTTTCTATAGTCATCATTCTTTCGCGGCGAATCTTAACAACGCCATTCAGAAAATGACTTCAAATGCACAACGCCATCTAACGAATATCGAGTTCAACTGTCCGAGTATCTGAATTGCGTGTGTTCTGATAATTTTACTTCTTGAACACTTTAAATTCATTTAACTTTTGATAGAGGGAACCGATTGCGATGAAACAAAAACTAAGTAATTCTTCAAGTTACGCACAATTTATATGCATAAAATTTATTTACATTGGTTTCGTACATTTCACGTGATGCGTGCACAAATAAACAGACAAAAATCCAAAAATGAAGGAAATAGGTTCTGTTGGTTATCCTTAAACACCCTGGCTATTTTTTTTAGAAATATTTTCGATATTCAAAAATTACTGTTCTTCAGATTTATTATATGTATTGATTACTAAATCTACTTGTGATGATTCAATCTGAATTACATTTAACTGCGCATACGACAAGACACGGTAATATCAATCAGAAATTTGGCACCATCCCGAAGCTCTTAAGATTGACTCATCGTGAGTCATCCTTACTGAAAGACCATCTCATATCATTATAAATATTATATACTTTGCTTTATGTATATGAGTGAAGATACAAGAAGAGTATTCATGAGATATTATACTTTGATGGACTTCGGGCATTTCCGTAAACAACGAGTGGTTCCGAAGTATCATCTTTAGTATAATTAAATCGTGAATTACTCAAGGGGCTCTAATTATCGTCCACCATTAGGAATCGTATTATTATATACTAACTTCTGCTAGTGGCTTCGCCCGCGTGAAAAGTCTTTTATTATCTTATAAGCTTGCAATAATAATAATTCAAACTACACTGGCCTTCAAAACTTAGTACCACACTTTTTAAATTACAATTTCTCCTAACCTATAGAAGTCAGAGTGTTGAATTAAAAAACGTAATATAGAAAATTTAATCAACTGCCCTTGAAATGATTAAGAACTTTAACCTGTATACAGTGCAATGTATTTTAAAGGCCTTTGTGGTAATCAACAATTATTAATAAATAAAAATGAAATTGTTTATTTATACATAAGTAACTTTTTACTTAAAAAAAGATATGCTCCAATATCGCCTCCGAAACCTCGTCTTCTGTATGCCAAACCAGATCGAAAAAATACATTGCAAAACGTAGCTGATCTCATTTTTTTATGCTATTCATCTTATACTGTACCAAAATTAAGAGCAAATAAAATTCTGATTCTGATTCTTCTCGCTAAGGCAATACCAGTAACTAAAATGTAAAAAAGATTTGATGTTTCTTTTTGCCAGTAAGTTAAAAATGGTTATTTTTTGGTGTCTCCCATCTTTTTTAAGTTAAAACGTTACTTATTTATAATTAACTATCATTTTAAAGGTGGTGAAATTTTCTATTATTATTTCAAAACTCTAACTTCTTTAACTTAGGAAAAATTGCAATTTAAAAAGTGTGGTACTAAAAGTGTACCTACTAAGTTTTGAAGGCCAGTGTAATATTATAAATAACACTGTTTGCTTGTTAGTTGCGCTCAATGCGCTGAATAAAATTTAGATGAATAACGGACCATCTCGAACTTCTCGGTGTTACGTTGACATCAACCCTCAACTTCGGTCCATTCATTGAGGCTAAAGCTCAGTTAGCTGCAAAAAGTTGGGGATTCTTGCTAAGGTGAGACGGTACTTCACGCCTGAACAGCTGCTCAACTTGTATAAAGCGCAAGTTCGGTCATGCATGGAGTACTGCTATCACCTCTGGGATGGATCTGCCAAATACCAGCTTGATGCACTTGAATCGATCGACAGACGGGCCAAAAGGCTTATTGGCAACGATGCACTGGTCGCCTCAAAGCTCCAGAGCCTCGAACATCGACGCCGAGTTGCCAGCCTGTCGGTTTTTTAACGGTAACATTTCGGGGAGTGTGCGACGGAACTGCACAATTTGATTCCGCCTAGCCCTTTCCATCATCGGACTACAAGACCGGATCGGACATCCCTCCCATACGCACAAAGCGTTTTGCTAATACTTTCATTGTGCGTACAGCTAAGGAGTGGAATTCCCTTCCGGGGTCTTTGTTCCCTGATAGCTACAACCTTGGGGTCTTTAAGTCAAGAGTGAATAGGTTTCTTCTAGGCAAGCGTGCTTCACCGTAGACCACGTCATCGCTTAACAACAGGCGAGATAGTGGTCAAACGCGAGCCTATAGAGTATAAAACAAAAAAAAAGATGAATTTTGGTAAAGATATAGATTTGGCCTTAGAGAAGGACATGGAATCGACTTTTTATCCCTAAGTAATAATCCCCAGTAGGTAAGTTTCCTTGGCATCATTTGAAGCCCGCGTGAAAGTCAGAAATAGGCATATGGCAGAAGCCAGCAATATTTTTTTCTACTACAAGAAAAAGGATTCTCATACAGACCATACGAAATCTGAAAATACATTTCAATTCAACAGGCAAAATTTCTTAGATCGATTCGACGAATCGAATCTAAAACAAAGACACATCGAAATCGATTGATCATCGAACCACTCGTCACACGTCTGTCTCTCGTAAACGTTCTAAATAAATGTGTTACGAACATCAAAGGAAGATTTATTGTTGTGACGTCATTCGAACAAGGAATACAGATAAGAAATAATCGAGTTTATGGTATAAAGTGACATTGAAACATCAGCCATTTTGTTTCCACCTGTCATGTTGATCAAATTTTTACAGAATTTTTTACAATCAACTTACGAAAGCGTAGATCGTTTTTGAACATTGTCGAACGTGTCGATTCAAATTAGGCTGTGTTCTGAGTGAATGCAAAATGTCTAACTTCAGGAAAACACGGATGGCACATTCACTCGTTAATAATTAAGAAAATATTAAAAAGCCCCCGTCACATTTTTATTGCATGCTACATAATTTATCTAGTAGTAGACGCGCTTCAATCGACAATCTATTGAACACGTAATTATGACACGATATCTTGCAAAAACACCCCGATTGAAACAGTAAAACGCCCATCACTTTTGAACGTCTTAACCGATTTTTAACAATCATAGCTAAGAACACTCTCGATAAAGTCACATTTCAAACAAAAAACGAAATCAAAATCGGCTCATGCGTTTAAGAGGTATGATGCCACAGACAAATACACTGGGATACACGTGAAACTTATTACACCCCTCTTTTTTACACCAGTTACATAATACCAAAAGTCTGTGCTTTATTTCCTCCTAGAAAAAAAATGTGTTCTAGAGGCCTACGAACTTTTGTCATGCGTCAACACGAGACAATTTCAAGCCATCTCCATATTCTGCCTAGCTTGCCAACTATATTGAAGTCGGTTCCCAGTCTAACTGGTTGAAGCTAAATATAAGTATTTTACTGGCTATCTGATCTCCTCAACCCAGTTACTGAATGCCACTACACACTTTGACCAAGAAAGTCAAGTCAAGTCAAGCCAAGCCAAGTCTGCTGGAAGTCAGTTTTTCATTAGGGACGTTGACAAAAATTTTATTTTTAGTCCGCCAGTTACATAACCTAAAATATTGTACTGTATCGTCGTATTTTTTTCTTTTGCAACGTAAACAAAAAATTACGACGATACAGTGCGTTGAAATATCGTGTGACGTCACAGTGTTACTACACTTTATACTGACAAAGTGACGTCACAAGCCCCCATTCCTGAACTTTGAAGCGCTTTATCTTTGTCAATTTTTAGGGTTCCTACCCAAAGGGTAAAAACGGGACCCTATTACTGAGACTCCGCGATCCGTCTGTCTGTCTGTCCCTCTGTCACCAGGCTGTATCTCATAAACCGTAATAGCTAGACACTTGAAATATTCACAGATTATGTATTTCTGTTGCCGCTATAACAACAAATACTAAAAACAGAATAAAATAAATATTTAAGTGGGGCTCCCATACAACAAACGTGATTTTTTTGCCGTTTTTTGCGATAGTGGTACGGAACCCTTCATGCGCGAGTCCGACTTGCACTTGCCCAGTTTTTATATCTATACTAATATTATAAAGAGGAGATTTTTTTGTTTGTTTGTACCGAATAGGCTCCGAAACTACTGAACCGATTTGAAAAATTCTTTCACCAATAGAAAGCTACATTATTCTTGAGTGACATAGGCTATTTTTAATCCCGAAAAGGGTCCTGTGGGGTGGCCCACGGGAGTGAAGCCGCGGGGAACAGCTAGTATTTGATAAAGCGAAAAATACGTGTCCAATATTGTTTGATAATCTCACTAACGAACTAAATAGAATTAGCATTTTTCTACTCAGGAAACATTCCTATTGTTAACGGTATAATTATTTATTTACAAGGCACACCAACGTCTCAATTACACATCAACATTACAAAAAAACATCCAGAAACGATCCTGTGTAAGTAAGTCACTTACAGGCATGCCCATCATTTACAGCGTAAGTCGCATGTATTTATATAAAATGAATATAAAACAAACATAAAATCAAATTATTAAATTAAAATGGGTTATAACTTTCATGTAAGTACATTTCAAAATAAAATTATAAAGAGACAATTAAAAAAAAATATTACAAAAATATCAAAGTTATTAAAAAATTATATATATATGTCATTGATTAAATTAGAATTCAACAGTTATTTACCCTAAAAACTAAATAACTGTAAGAGAAAAAGTAAAATGTCAAGTTATATTATTAAAATTAAAATTACAAATAAATTATTAAAATTAAAATTACAAATAAATTATTAAAATTAAAATTACAAATAAATTATTAAAATTAAAATTACAAATAAATTATTAAATTGTATCATTATATCAAATCAAAAAAAAAAAAGAATACTAAAATAACAAATGGTAAATAAATTAATTACACAAGTAAATTATAGCATTATGCCGTGGTAAAAAACCAGTGACCCCTTTATTCTTTAGTCGCGTGGTTTAGAAACGTTCTCCTAAGGATATTTTCCGTGAACTAAAACTTTAGATTAATTTTGATAAAAAGAACCTTAAGGCATATCTGCATGTCTAGATTTGAAAGTCTAATTTTAGGTCAATATAAAGGTTTTAAGGTTATACAATTGATGTTGCGTGATATCATGCCATTCCTATGTAAAATTTTGTTATTTTTCTCTGAGCGAAACTCATTGAAAACACGCTCAAATAAATTCGAAATTCGAATTTTACCTGGATGCGGCAAAGCTAAGAAAAGGGTTATGGCACGAACAGACTATAAACCGAATTTCCGAATTAAACTAGACTACGTTAAAAAAATAAAATCATTTTGTTTATTTTTTTTAATAGTTGTCTAAAACCATCTTCGCATTTAGGTAGAAGCAATTTTTGTGTTTTTTATAATAAAGATAATGTAAAATTGAGTATTTGTCTACTTTGCTTTGGCCTGAAAATTGCCAAATTTTGTCTTTCGTAGGGTTTGAAACAGTGTTAACTCCAAATACTCAATTCAGAACAGTTGGCACAGTGGTTGAGCGATTGACTGCTGCGCTGCGTGTCGCGAGTTCGATTCCCGCACGGAACAAATATTTGTATGGCCTACAGATAGTTGTTCCGGCTCTGGGTGTTTGTGTATTTGAGTTTATACGTTTGTAAACGCACCCATGATAAAGAAATTAATTCCTAGTGTGGGGTAAAGTTAATTTTAAAAAAAAGCCGACTCTGTGTGTGTTATGTATAAACTAAATAGATGGAAAAACTCTGTGATAGTATTTTGTTATTATTATCCAATTTTTCGACTGGTTCAAGGTATGAACAAGTTATAATAAATTGTAGTTCTAAAAACTAAAAAACACGCTTTATTGGTAAGGATAATGGGACAAACTGTTTAAATTATTGCATTGTCATCGGTCCTTGATAAGTGTGCAAAGTTTCAAATCAATCCAACGTTTTGAAGTGGGTGAAAATCACGTTCAAAGATTCTGTTACATTGATACATTGTTACATTGATACATTGATACATAGATACATAGATACATACATACCAAGCTAATAAAAGCGTGTTAAAAAGTGGGCTTTTTCTTTTGATCTTCACGTGTCTGAGTCCTAGGCCTAATTAATCGATTTTAATTTAAAGACTTTTGAAGCTGTATCCCTGAGCACTAGCAAGTTAACCTTTGTATTCGAACGAAGTGGCGGGTCAAAGTCAGTCTTGAAAATACAACCGACAACCAAATAAAACACTACAAAGTGAATGTGAAAAATAAATTCTTTTTCGGAAGTCGGTGTTCCTGTTTGACTCTGTCTTTTCTACGTTTTTTGAAAACTGCAAAAACCGTATTGGAAAGTCTCTAAATAAACAATACCTAGTACTTCACCTATTTCTTAGTAAATATATTATTTCTTTTTTCTCCATCTTGATACTATCGGGATTGAAAGGCCGAGTGACATTTCATTAAGGTCCATTTCTTTTAAAGCTTTTACGAAGAGTAGTTGTTACTTTTAAAATAAACTCAGGTTTACTGTCTTGTCGTATTTGCTTTTAGTAAATAGGTTTAAGGTAAAGAGAAATAGTAAAAGTTAAGAACTAAGTGGGTACTCAATTTGTAGGATACTAGCTTTTCTCCGTGGCTTCACTCCCGTAGCGCACCCCACGGGTCCCGTTTTCGGGATAAAAAATAGCCTATCTTACTTAAGTAGACTGTAGCTTTCTACTGGTGAAAGAATTTTTGAGTAAATCAAACAAATCTTTACTCTTTATAAAATTAGTGTAGATGTAGCAGTTATAGCTACCCACATAAAAAAGTGATAAAACGTAGCCTGTACGTCAATTACTTCAGGATCAATTACAATAATAAAATAACACCACCAAAGAACAAAAAAATACTAACATTAACATTAGAAGCGGGATATTTACCATGTTTACTGTTTGTTGCGAGTTTCCGATATTTCGGTGCTGTTGCAAGCACCATGATCTCGGATAAACTGAAGTTATTGCGGGTGGGTGTTTATGAGGAGACAAATCGGTCTATCCTCTTTCTTGTTCGTGTGCCGCGTCTTATGTAACAAAAAAATAGTCCGACATTCAGTCTTCAGTTGACTGGATTGAGAAGGTCAGATAGACGTCATCATCATCATCATTTCTGATGAAGACTCCACTGCTGTATATAGGCCTCTCCCAAGTGTCGTCATATGGACCGGTCCCTTACGTCTCGCATCCAGCGGACTCCCGCCAGCCTCACTAGATCATCTCTGCACCTAGTGGGAGGCCTTCCAACGCAGCGTGTTCCAGTTCGCGGTCGCCACTCCAGAACTTTTCGGCCCCTTCGACCATCCGTTCCGCGAGCAAAGTGCTCTGCCCACTGCCACTTAAGTTTTGCAATTCTGCGGGCAGTCGCTCCATGTAAAACATTTATTTTTAGCTATGATGACTCAAAACCAACCCCAACGTATGTAGTTGGAAAAAAGTTAAACAGCCAGATAGGCAATATAAATTTAAAATGTAGAAAGCCGGTTCTCAAAGCTAGTTATACTAACATTTCTCACAGAAATCTATTGCATAAACAAAGTTCTAAAGGAAAAGGGGACTGTTGGAAAAGGCAACAGACAGATTATTCTAAGAAGGTCTTATTATTCAAAGAAGCAATTCAACCCGAATCTCTTCAAAGTTAGAGTGGCTAGAGTGTTTAGAGTGGCTTCTTCTGGGTAAGCTCACTTCATCGTCGACTCTGTCTCTGTCACCTTTGACCTAGAGTCAAGAGCAAACCCATCACAAATAAAAAAGTAAAAATACGGTCTAAATGATAATAGATTATTCTCAGTAAAAGACCGGAAAGTCCAGTTGGGTAGGGCCAATTTCGAGAAAGAGGTCAACCGTCGAATCCGACTCGGCTGGGCAGCGTTCGGGAAGTTGCGCGGTGTCTTCTCGTCCAACTTACCACAGTGTCTCAAGACACTAGTCTATGACCAGTGTGTGTTGCCAGTGATGACATATGGCTCTGAGACGTGGTCGCTAACAATGGGCCTTATCAGAAAGCTTACAGTCACTCAAAGGGCAATGGAGAGGGCTATGCTCGGCGTTTCCTTGCGTGATCGAATCAGAAATGTTGAGATCCGTAAGAGAACCAGGGTTACCGACATAGCCCGAAGAATTGCCAAACTTAAGTGGCAGTGGGCAGGGCACATTGCTCGCAGAACGGATGGCCGATGGGGCAGAAACGTTCTGGAGTGGCGACCGCGAACCGGAAAACGTTGCGTTGGAAGGCCTCCCATCAGGTGGACCGATGACCTGGTGAAGGTTGCAGGAATCCGCTGGTTGCGGGACGCACGGGACCGGTCAATGTGGCGACGCTTGGGGGAGGCCTATGTCCAGCAGTGGACGTCTTTCGGCTGATATGATGAAAAGACCGGAGATTCAATTTGAGCTTGGTTCAACATAAAGCCAGATAATAAGTGGCTTATTTATCCTTCTAACATGAGACTTTTCTCCATCAAGTCGATCCCGTAAATTCTACTCGTGACAACTCAACCCTAGCACAATCTGTCCTAGTGACAACTCGACAATCTGGCTACCTGAGGGGCTCCTCTACCTAAAGAGTAGGTTCTTTTACGTTCCCCATACCAGTGTAACGCCTAATGGCTAACTCAGTTTAACTTAACTATCACGAATAATATAACTCAACTTCAGGTAAAAGCCCTTCTGTTTGCCAAGAGTTTTCAGCCAAAATGTAGTACCTTATAAAAATACCTGATACCGTTCATCACTTCCTATATTGAAAGATCTATTCTTCACTCCTACTCGAGTTTAGAATTATATATTAGGCATGCTGAGCTGGAAGTCCCAGGTTCGGTCCACATATCTTACCAAGAGTTATTGAGTTTTGCTACTGGAAATTCTTAAGCCTGTTCACCAGAATCTGGATTGTGCCTGGCTAATTCACATCTAGATTTAAAAAAAAAACATTACAGGTATCGCTTTCAATCTTTCATATAAGAACAAATAAACAACTTTTATTAAAGCCAATCAAACAAAATATAACAACCATTATCTTGTAGTATTTCAAAGTCAAAGCTTACGCAAGAAATGTTTTAATAATCCATAAATTGAATGAATTATGATTTTATTCGCACATGGCAACACTGTGGATCATGTGCGCTTGATGGATGCTACGGATGGATATTCTGGATGTAATGGCCACTTACTGATGGACAGACGAACACCAGACGCTTTACTATAAGCTTGTTTTGACGTAATCAAGTATTTTAAAGCTTATTGACTCATACTCCTCAGGGCAGTAGTATATAATAACAGGCATTGAATAGAAAATGTTTAATAGAGTAGCAGTTAGGTAGCAACGTAACAAGAATTGACACAGAAACAGAACAGGGTGCTCACAATTGGAATCATCAGAAAGGCTTAAAGTCACCCAAAGGGCAATGGAGAGGGCTATGCTCGGAGATTCCTTGCGTGATCGCATCAGATATGAGGATATCCGCAAGAGCACCAAAGTTGCTGACATAGCCCGAAGAATTGTGAAACTTAAGTGGCAGAAGGCAGGACACATTGCAGCCGCTCTGGTAAAGGGGTCTGAATACCTAGGTACCATATTAGACGAAAACTAACATAAGATTAAGTTATGGTATTTTTTTGAGAAAACAATCTCAATAAACCCCGTAATATCCATCATAAATGTTTTCAATAAACAAAGAATTCAAATTCTTCATACCGACGTCAGTAAGGAGTGCACGTAGTGGGGTAGGTAACACGTTAATAATAAATTCTAGCCATTGCGAGCGTCTATCTGCACGAACGGCAGTAACGTGGCCTGCCAACCATATTTTGACTTATTATTAAACGTGTACCGGTCTTATATCATACTAGCTATAGCCCGTGACTTCGTTCGCTTGGAAACAAGAATAAATAAAAGTGATTACAAAAATCGAAAAAACCCGACTGCTTACGAAGTGAACTAAAAAGACTTAAACAAGATGAAATTCATGCTGTGCAATCGGCGGATACATACTCGCGAGCTGGCTGACCAAAACCAGATGTCAGGTTTCTTGATTTTTTTAATTAACGTTTTTTATTAATAACTTTTTAGAACATTTTTTTCGAGTAAAGCACATTTATACAAATAAGTGTTATATATTTTTTGAAAAAATCCTTAATTTTGAATGAAACCCCACACGATGGGCTTGCAAGAAAAAAAATTATGCCTTACAATATGGAGCCCAAAATCCGCCATTTTTCTATATTCCAATTTTAATGTAGCCATTGACACTCGTTAGGTTAAGAAGACGAATCGATTGACGTAAGAATCATCAAAATCGGCCAACGCGTTTGGTCTCTAGAACGCTACATAGGAACAAACATACACACATGCATACATGCATGCATGCATAGACTGATAAACACATTACCCTCCTTCGGCAGTCGGGTAAAAAGGTTAGCAGGTTATGTACTATTCCAGACTATAATCTATTTCTTTGCCAAATTTCATCCAGATCCGTTCAGCCGTTCTGGCGTGATTGTAACAAACATCCAACTTTCGCATTTATAATAATATACCTACACGATGTTAGTAGTAAGATAAGGATTAATTTATCTATGAAATACTTCCGAGGTTGGCTGATTAATGGATTGACTGATAGACAAAAGCATGCTCTACCTACTGAAGATACAAACATGAGATATTTTTGTTTCTTAGCAGAATAATTTGATAGTAGAAACACTCACAAATTATTTTCGCAGGAGATGAAGCAGCCGCTATAATCTTTGTCTAGTTTTTATGGTTTTTATTCATCGTATTCCTGACTATGTCCCGTGTTACATTTTTTTTTTTTTTTGATGGGAAATCATCCAATGACTTCTCCCGCTCTGGGTGAAGCGGGAGAGTGTCAGACTTTTACTGACTAAAACCCACCCGTGTTCCTTCAGTTGCTTGAGCCAGGGCCGCGGTAACTCTTTTTCAAATTTATCCGCGACCCAGACAGGCATCGGTCCTCGCGGACCCCGTCAGTTCTGCTGACATCACTTTGAGGCGCGCGTGGAAAACAACGCGCCGTATGTCCCGTGTTACTTGGGGTTTCATTCGACCTGACAACTGTCTTGCTATCACTGACTCTGTTTTCATTGATATCACTCCTCACACAATCCTCTATCTTTGGCCACCCTCTCCAACCAAGTTTTTTACGGTATTTGCAGTTTTATTTAAAAAAATATACAGGCAGAAAAGTGGAAAAAACCTGATATTATCAAATAAATCAGGTCAGACCAGCGTCAGGCACTAGTTGTCTGGCAGTTTTGCTGAACTGGGCCTTTTTGACGCAGCCGTGAGGCACACTTTCCTGCTTATTTCTTACGTCAGACTTATTTTATTTTTATTTTAATTGTATTATATCTGATGTATAATATAATGTAGTGTGTCTTTTAGTCTGTGCTAAATAAATTTATTTTCTTTCTTTATTTCTTTAAATACCATAAAAAATCCTTGTGAACTGGACAGGTGTTCTATATTATTTCCCTTTTTCTACTTTCATTCGTTTTGTGCGTATGTATATGAACGTAGGAATAAATTACACGATTTTGAAAGCGGATTACACGATTTTCTATTGAAATGTTAATTCGTCCTACACTGGCACTATTTTTCTTACGAGGTGCAAAAATGACCGGCAAAAAACATTGGTGCCCGCCAACAGTGTTTTTCAATGCATCTACACTATTGTATTTTTCCTACTATGTTAGAATCGGGCTTTGAACCCGGCTAGCCTTCCGATTTGATATACCCAATAATGGTCGGACAATTTTTGGGTCTATGGACACGAAAGATTTTACTTGTTGCTTATTAATTAAGAAGAAACGAACATGTTTTAAAATTGCTTAAGGCTATATTCCCAATGCAAACGCGGTACTGGCCCTGCGCCCGCTGAGTACCATTATATTAATGTTGGACCTCCTTTTGGACATTATTTTTTGATTTAGGGACATAAGCTATGCTGGTAAAGAAGAAATTCTACCCATCAAATTTTCTGTGTAAACATAATTTCGTTTAACATCCAAGTCGTTTTGGAAGAGCAGGCAAAAGAAGCGAAAAAATATCATGTTTTTTTTTTTTTAAAGCAAAACATTAATTACTGGCTGTTGCCCGCGGCTTCGCTCCCGTGGACCACCCCACAGGACCCATTTTCGGGATAAAAAAATAGCCAGTTACTCAGGAATAATGTAGCTTTCTATTGGTGAAAGAATTTTTCCATTCGGTCCAGTAGTTTCGGAGCCTATTCGGTACAAACAAACAAACAAAAAATCTCTCCTCTTTACAATATTAGTATAGAAGTATAGATATGAAATAATCATGTTAACCAAATGATGTACACATCACACATCACATCACACATCATCAGCCTAATAATGTTCCCACTGCTGGGACATAGGCCTCCTCTCTGTGAGAGGGAATAGGCCGTAATCCACCACGCGGGCCCAATGCGGGTTGGTGGATGTCACATGTCTTCGAATTTTTGGTTCTAGGACATGTCGGTTTCCTCACGATGTTTTCCTTCACCGTTTTGAGTAAAGCGCCTGCCTGGGCTCGAACCCACGACCTACAACTTGTAAGTCGCGGCCAATACCACTGGGCCACCACTGCTCTCAGTCTGTAATGATGTACACGCATCTTTAATAAGTAAGTTCTTTTCTCAAACCTTTAAACCTAGCCGTTAATGAGGAGTAGTTTTTAGAAAGTAACCGTTGTACGGCACTAATCGGGATTTTGCTCCTTGACCGAACATCCGTACGTTATAACCGAAACTAAAACTCACCCAGATCACATAAAACAAGCCATATGTTTCGAAGATGCCCAAGAACTAAAGTTACCGAATGCCGACCATTTCCGGAGTTAGCAACTTCGGCATTCACTTCGAACACGTTTTGTTTGCCCAACAACTTCGAAGCGATAGTTAGCTGTAGTTAATTGTTGTCTAGTGTGATTTATAAATCGGAACATCGTGTGTAGATAGGGTTGCCAGATCGGAAGACCAAAATTTCTGATGAAAATTTTAAAATGTCAGGCTTTAGAATTTGAATTTATATTTATTTATTTGTAAGAACGTAGTTTTACATAGTCATATATTTTTGTTATTTCTATACGTGGTAGAATTACCACGAAATATATGGTGTACAAATATTAATTATCGTTCTTAACTAAGTACAAAATTAATTTTATGGTTTACGATTTACAGTTATTCCAATATGAATTAGTATTATTAAAATTAGGTAATTAATACTTTTTTTTTCTTTTGAAATTTTTGTCAGAAGAAATAAATATTAAAAAACCGGCCAAGTGCGAGTCGGACTCGCGCACAAAGGGTTCCGTACCATTATCGCAAAAAACGACAAAAAAATCGCGTTTTTTGTATGGGAGCCCCACTCAAATATTTATTTTATTCTGTTTTTAGTATTTGTTGTTATAGCGGCAACAGAAATACATCACCTGTGAAAACTTCAGCTGTCTAGCTATCACGGTTCATGAGATACAGCCTGGTGACAGACCGACAGACAGACAGACAGACAGAAAGACAGACAGACGGATCGCGAAGTCTTAGTAATAGGGTCCCGTTTTTACTCTTTGGGTACGGAACCCTAAAAACGAAATTATAAAATAAAAGTATTTTTTTTTAAATTAATAGTTTATAAAACACATAAGATTGATGACACATAACTAATTTATTTAAGTATACTTAATTTTTAGGTTGCCACGTGTATTTGGCATTGGACTTTATTGAGTCCTCCAATTATAATCCTGAAAAGATTTAAAATTGAATAAATTGATTAAAAAAGTTCAGTCTCACCAACTCAGCTTTTATTAAATCAAAATACATACAATTTCACTCTTTGGTATTTAAATTATTTAGAAAACTAAACACCTTATTTTCGCAGTAAGAATTTCTTACAGCCCAGGAATTGATTACACAAATTATCTGAAATAAAGAACTTTCCGAGACCTTATTTGTCTGGAGATTTTCAGTTTTTTGTTTTGTCTGGAGATCCTTTAAAATGTCGGGCGAATCCAGACGAATCCCGACCATCTGGCAACCTTATGTGTAGAGCATTGACTACAACTGTCTTATCTTATTTTGTTGATTAGTTAATGGTAAATTCTGCCTCGTTGGGTGCTACTGCTGAGCAATAGCGCCCAACGAGCCCATCCCGAATTGAATCCAAGAGGGTTCGTTGGCAAGGCCGGGCAAATGGTTATTCATTTCCATCTAGAATCTCTCAGTAGCCTGGACCAGTCGGGACTTGTTCCCGGTTGATGGCAACTGGCTCCGCGGCTTCGTCTATTACATGGGAATAAATAACTGGCGAAATATTTGTGTACAAGTGCACCTCTTCCTAACACTCCGAGAGATACAACCGTGATGTTATTTTAATTTTAGTGATGCAACAGAATTGCAGTAGCGGAAGCAGAAAAGGAAACTGATGTAAAAAGTAATTTTTGGCGGTAACGGAAACAGAAACGGATGCAGAAACGTCGCCGACTTGCCAGCTTGTCGGTTTTGGATCGATTACATTTCGGAGAGTGTGCGATGGAATTGCATGATCTAATTCCGCCCAGCCCGTTTCATCATTGGACTACCAGACGTCCGGTGATTCGCCACCCCGGTACATGGTGGACATCCCACCCATACGCACTAAACGTTTTGAGAATACTTTTATTATGCGTACAGCTAAGGAGTGGAATTCCCTGCCGGAGTCTGTGTTTCCCGATAGCTACAATCTAGGAGTCTTTAAGTCAAGAGTGAATAGGTTATTTCTAGGCAAGCGTGCTCCATCATCGACCACATTATCGCTTACCATCAGGTGAGATGGTGGTCAAGTGCGAGCCTATATCAGATAAAAAAGAAAAAAAAAAGAAACGGAAGTGTATATACTATCCCAAATGACACCCAAACATACGTTACGCTCAGGGTTCAATATGCCGCCCGTGACGATAGACACTGCTTTATCCCCTTGGTGTTTAATCTACTAGTGCCTGGGCAACCGAGCTCAACTCGTGTGAAAATAGAGTAAACGACGTTTTCTAAAAATGAAACTTAGCTAGATCGATGTATCGCCCCCGAAACCACTGTAACGGTTTTTTCTCCTACCCTCTGCCAACGTCCCTAGGGATAAGGCGTAAAATAAGAAGAAGGCGGAAACCATTCACAAATATATTTATTTCCCGAAGCAATAGTCAAGCTGGAGGGGCAATAGTGGTGGTATTCGGGCCGTTCTACATTTAGGTGCTGTATTCTATTTATCCCTCAGTGGTCTAGTACTGTCCTGAGTCAAGCTGCAGGTGGAAGCAGGCGCTCGGCGAGAAGTCTGGAGTAGGGCGTAGGTGGAGGTCGCTGGTGAGTCCAGCTGCCAGCGTCGCTGCGTGGGGGTATTCTTAACCCGGACCTTGAACCCAAGCTGGGGTTGTAACTACTTCACAATGTATTGCGAGGCGAACAACTTTACGTGACGGTTACGCGCCAAAAAGGAATAAAGTTTAGCTGCGTAGCAGAGTCCGACAAGTACGAGCGTTCGTCTCAACAGCCGAGTGGCGTATCCGTATGTCTGTCTGTCTGTCGCTCAGGTGGGGAAATGCGGGTTCGGCGCGGTGCGCCTGCGACCGTTGTCACGTGATCAGCCGAGCGCAGACAAAAGAACTTTAAGTTTGCAAAGGTACTTATTGAACGCAAATAGTATGGCGCTTCGTATTGATGTATTTATGTTTTTTTTTAATTAGGGTTATGATTTAATATGTTTTTATTTTTGTAGAATGATTAAATATGGGTAATTATCAAATAATGTACGTATAACGTTACACCACCTGCATACAAAATTTCATGAAAATCGTTGGAGCCGTCGCCGAGATTCAGATTTTATATACATACATACAAGAATCGCTCGTTTATAGGTATTAGATTATTTGCCTCATCCCACGCTCACTATTCACTTGCGACCCCTAATTGTGGAGTCTTGTACCTAACAATACCAATACCTTATAATGTCAATCAATCCAGTACCTAAGTTTATTATTTAGGTATAGAATAGAATACTCTTTAATATGTACACCATATAAGTATACCTAGGTGGTGGTGGTGGTGTGTAGGTATACCTAGTACCGTATTTATCAGCTTGTGGTTGTCGACAGAATCCTCAAATTGTTTGCAAAGCCGGCAAACGCTTGGAAGTGGCACACTAAAGGAACACCGCTTAAGTTTGATTAAGAGCTTACCTTTGAACCTACTTGTATGTGAAATTGCTATTATCCAGCTTTATTTGTTTGTATTAAGCACAGTTTGGTTATTGTGCATTTAGTTGCTTTATTGCTCGGTTGCATGGGGTTATATCATCATCATCATCAGCCCGTTAATGTTACCACTGCTGGGACACAGGCCTCCTCTCTGTGAGAGAGGGAATGGGCCTTTTTCCAACTTTTTTGCCTCGCGGGCCTAGTTCGGGTTGGTGCAAGTCACATGTCTTTAAATTTATGGTTCTAAGATATCCACCGTATTCACCGTTTTTAAGCTTAACACGCACTGCGAGTTTTTAGTACTATTTGAGCGCGATTTTATTTCCGCATTGCGTGCAGCTTCATACATTTCCATAGGTTACAGAATATGCGGAAAAAAAATCGCGCGAATAAAAATCGCAGTGCCATAGAACAGTGGTGATGAAATAATTTACACAAAGTAAAGCTCCTGGCCTGGGTTCGAACCTACGACACGTAAGTCGGGTTCATTACCACTGGGCCACCACTGCTCCACATTAATGTTTTTTCACATGACTGTTAAATAGTTTCTACAACAATGAAGTTTCAATTTACTGTAAATTGTTATTAAAAGTGGTAAACATAATTTTTCCTAAATTTACCTATCATCGGTAGAGGATGTTATACTTACGGAACGTAAGATGGAAAAAGTACATACTTACGTTTTTGTTCTCAACATAAATTTTACTATAAGGAGTCCTAATTACTTTACGAATCCATAGGCAAGCTCATGAAAAACAAGTTGCCGAAACAAATACATCTAAAATTAAACGAAGAAAGCTGCATAATACGCATTTAGCGGAGTAAAGGTATAAACAAAAAAGGGCCCAGCACCGAAGTTTGTAAACACGACCGTTTGACGTCAGCAAACTTGCTACACGAGGCTGTGGGGCTTACATTGAATTATATTACAAGCAGACGAAAATGCGTTACAAACGTAGTTCGTTATTCTTCGTTTCTCAGAATAACCTACATACTTAACTAAGCAAGTACGGTTGTAAAAATATATGCATAATTTTACAACCGTTGTTGTAACAGTTGTCAAAACCTCGCCTTGCGTACTTAGTCGTGGGCTCAAATCCGGGCAAATACCAATTTGTCTTTTTAAAATTCATACTTATTTTAAGTATATCTTGGACATTGCTGACAATGTTGAAGTAAAATATCTTGAAGGAACCTGGACCTATAGTTAATTTAAATCTGAAATACCAATTTGTCTTTTTAAAATTCATACTTATTTTAAGTATATCTTGGACATTGCTGACAATGTTGAAGTAAAATATCTTGAAGGAACCTGGACCTATAGTTAATTTAAATCTGAAATCGCCAGTCCACCTTGAGCAAGCGTGGTGATCAATGCTCATGCATTCTCTGTATTAAATCTTTTGCCCTGCAGCGGGACACTGCTATAGGCTGGTTTTTATATTAACCAGTTGACTGGATGAACGGCCAGGGTCAAAATTTTCTTGGCAGATAGATATCCGTGTCAAAGAACTGGCCAAGTGCATGTCAGACTTTGCACATTTGTGTTCAAATAATGATGGTAATAGGACAAATGAGGGAAATTCCGAGGGATGGGCTTCTCATTCTTTTATTTGCCAATATTTTTTATAACAAAAGAATTACATTTATTTTAATGCAGTAGGTACTCAACGAGCTCTAAACAATGATACCCCACTGGATGGGGCAGATCAAATTTTTTTTTACGCCTCCCGTTTGTTGTAAGGGAGCCATAGGATGTATGGTTAAAAATTATATACAAAAAAATTGTCAATTTGCATGGCTTTAGGTCAACAATATGCTTATACTGTGAAAATTTGAAGACTGTAGTTCCAACCGTTTGACCGTAAAACCCTTGCCAGACGGACAGACAGACGGACTCATGAGTGACAGCAATAGGGCTCCGTTTGGACCCTTCGGTAACGGAACCCTAAAAATTAAAGCTGTGATTTTGTATTACCAAACAATATAAGTGGACAGTCAATTTGTCATGTTTTTTTTAGTAACTCAAAACGAAAAAGGAACCCTAATAAGATCACTCCGTTGTCTATCTGGCCGTCCGTCAAGACGTTTTATCAGGAACGTAGGGAAATATCAAGTTGAGAGCTCGTGGCTAAATAATAACAGCCGCACGGGTCGATCATCTAGGTTAAGCAACGCTTGACGAGGTCGATCCGTGGATGGGTGACCATTTCAACATACCGAGTTTCCTCTGTGCCTCGGAAAGCACGTTAACTCGTTGGACCCGGCTGTCATTTGAAGATCTTTGACAGTCGTTACGGGTAGTCAGAAGCTTGAGATCTGACACCAGTCTTGCCAAGGGGTACCGCGTTACCCAGTTACTGGGTTGTTGTGAGGGAGCAGTGGTGGCTCAGTGGTATCGGCCGCGACTTACAAGTTGTAGGTCGTGGGTTCGAGCCCAGGCAGGCGCTTTACTTTGTGTAAATTATTTCATCACCACTGCTCTCAAAACGGTGAAGGAAAACATCGTGAGGAAACCGGCATGTCCTAGAACCAAAAATTCGAAGACATGTGACATCCACCAACCCGCACTGGGCCCGCGTGGTGGATTACGGTCCATTCCCTCTCACATAGAGAGGAGGCCTGTGTCCCAGCAGTGGGAACATTAATAGGCTGGTGATGTGATGTGATGTGGAGGTCAGATGGGCAGTCGCTCCATGTATAACACTAGTACTTAGCTGAATCCGGTAAGACTGGAAGCCGACCCCAATACAGTTGGAAAAAAGGCAGATGATGTAGGGCAGTATCAAGTTGAAATTAATATCAAATACTTACTCTGCTAACCTTGTTTCATGATGAACTCGCTCTTGACATCGATTTCACCGAATGGTGCGATGAATGAGGTCTAGGAGTGAGCGAGCCCGGAAGATGTCTTACTTGCTTTAAAGTCTCACGGGTCATAGATGGGGAAGAACCCAAATACTTTGCCCTGAAAATGAAGGTGATTTAATGTGGCTAAATACCAACATTAAAGTACGTACTGTCACTCGTGTAGGTTTTTATGGTTCCGTACCCAAAGGGTAAAAACGGGACCCTATTACTAAGACACCGCGATCCGTCTGTCTGTCTGTCTGTCCGTCTGTCACCAGGCTGTATCTCATTAACCGTGATAGCTAGTCAGCTGAAATTTTCCCAGATGATTTTTTTGCCGCTATAACAACAAATACTGAAAACAGAATAAAATAAATATTTAAGTGGGGCTCCCATACAACAAACGTGTTTTTTTGCCGTTTTTGCGATAATGGCACGGAACCCTTAGTGCGCGAGTCTGACTCGCACTTGGTCGGTTTTCTAATTTAACTTTGGCACTGCTAAAAAATAACATACAGCATAATGCCTAACAAACAACACGACCATGAGCTCTTAGAATATTCTGGGATCTCCATCCATTCACCTACCTATACCACACACCATAAATTAGTTTAAAAACCTCAATTAAAACGGGTGCATTAGTGCTAGAAATAAAACTAATTTATATTATTTCCCATTAATCTTAATGAATCTAAATCTCTTTTGAGAAAGAAATAAAACGTATCAGCTGGGTATCATCGTGTACAAATCGTAAAAGTCGAGATAGAGGTAATGTGTTAATTACTTCTTTTTTATTACTTGTTTATTTGTGAGTGAAGGACTGTGTAAAGTATACATTGTTGGACGATAAAGCCCTCTCGCATTCAATGACCTACATTTATTAATGATTCAGAATCCTAAAGATTAATTAAAAAGAAATATGAAAAACCCGACTGCTTAATTAACGAACTAAAACCAGATAAATAGTCGGAGGATCAGGGGGGTGACCATAAGCTCTTAGAGCGGTATCAATTTGAGATCGAATAAGGGAAAGATGTATATGACTTGTATACATCTGTCACTTACTCGATCTCAAATTCACCCCCCCAGGTGGTCGGCCAGCTCGCGAATATGTATTCTCCGACTGCACAGCATGATTTTCTTCTTGTTTACACCTCTTTAGTTCGTTTCTTATGCAATTAGGTTTTTGATTTTTAAATAAACTCTTTTTATTTACAACTTTCGAGTTATCATTTTTTTTTTCGAATTGCTTTTAAACTTATAAAATTTTAGTATATTTCAAAGCAATTGCTCTTAAAACCCTTGATTTTCATACCCCACACGATGGGATTCGAAGAAAAAATCCATTAGGACACAATATGGCGCCCAAAATCCGCCATGTTTCTTTTTTTTAACATCACCAACACTTGGGTGGTCAAGACCTCATGATGCATCTAACGATGTATAAATTAAATAAATCTGTCTAGTGGTTTGAAAGATAAATGAGCTAATAAAGAATATAACATACATACAAAATACGCGCGAAAAATATACTTAACCCTTTCCTTGCTGCCGGGTAAAAAGGAAAACACATATTTATTTATTTATCGAATGTTATCGGTTGGTTTTGGGGCGAGATGCATGCCTTATCGACTACGGACCTGAGACACCGTGTAAGCTTGTGAGAATGGACCTTAAATAATCATACTTCTTCTTGTCCGCTTCGCTTTTGAGAGTGCGGTCATGGTCATGATGAATTTCGGTTCAACCGCTGGTATTGTTGTAACTCGGCTCACAATATCTCTCCATCTGGTTCCATTAGATGACAATCTAGCACCTTTTTCCCATGGTGGTAGGCAGAACGCCACCTGCTACGATCCTTACAAACTCCTTTTGTTTCATTTATATTTAAAACAAATAGTCATACACGCACGCTGGTCATGAGTACTGTGCACCTGGCCTTTCTGAAGAACATCTTATTATTAGGTGTATTTAAAACAACAAAATCAAAAATAACCTCCTAATCTTCCACTCGACAATCAAATAAACAAAGCAAACGGCCCTTTACGCTGGAATGAGTGCACGAATCCCAAATATAGCCGCATGACGTGATGCCAGGTTTATTGTGGTCATACCCGACTCGCATTGACGTCAGACTCGTAAACCGGGTACTCGGGTACTGCAAGCGCCAAATACCGGTAAGTACCTATAAAACGCACTGTATTTCCGTACTGGACCGAATGGTGGAAAAGAATCACTGATGGTTCGTTTTGGTTTGGTAAACACTGTAAATGCAGTTACCGGTGTACATATTAGTGAAGACACAGTACATAAATAAAGACTGGAAGATTTAACGCCAAGATATTAAGTAAAATAATAAAGGTTATTGAAGATATGGCAGTGGTACACTGAATATATTATCTGAAAGGTCTGAAATCGAATATCATAGGCAAGTAAGTTTAGCCAGAGTCGTGACCAATTTTATTCGTATCTTATTTGTAAAAGAATGAACCTTGCAGTTGATTATATCTTCCTTCTAATATTAAAAATTTTAAGGTCTTGTGTTAAGTGATTCATCACTTCTCAGCTGAACGGGGTTGACCTGGATTTTTATCTCAGTATAGTACGTTCCTGTAAGATAGTCCTTCCGCTCTCACGCAGGCGTAGCTGCTGGCAAATTTAGTCACATTAATTCGGTCAAATACTTATTTATAAGATTTAAGTAAAGGATTTCCGCATTTAAACTTCCTAATTAAAAAATCTGTCACTTAACCAAACAAACCGGAAGGGCGGGACCAAAGGGTCGTTTGCACGCATCACTAACTTCCTTTCCGGAACATTACTTTTAATTGCCAAGGACTCTCATTTATTTCAACCTTAGTATGGGCCTTCTGGCAAAATTTTAACGTTTCATCAAAAAGTACCTCTGGTTTCGTTCATGGTACTGGTAGTAAAAGACATATTTTACGTTATCTAGTGGAGAGACGACCTTTTTGTCAAATATTTGGTCTAAGACCGGACGTCTTAGACCAAGTATTTGACAAAAGGGTCGTAACTAGCATACTTAACCATTTAAAATTGTACAAAGTCAGTTCACAGTTTTTTAACTTCTGTCAGCAAATAAACAAGAACTGTATATCAATGTAAATAATGGTCATTGTGATACTAAATCAGAGGTTAATAGACTGTGAATAGATTGTACCTAAGAACTCTTAGGTCTCACACCTTGTCATTAAGATTATGACAGTCAATTGTAGTGTGCAGGGCAGTTACACGCTGTGGTTTTGTATTCGTTAGATAACCATACCGGAAGATGGCCAGAATCAGGATTGAATGGAACTGGTAACAACTTTATGGAGACGGGTTTTACTGAGTTGAAAACGGCTACTAGTCGCGACTATATTTTCTATTACTGGGCCAAAAACTGCCATATATTCACTTCAAATGTCGCTACTATCGTAAGTTTTTGAATGTTAATGTTCAATCAAACTAAACGACGACAGAAACGCAATAATGGCAATAGCAGATCGTACAACAGTGCTGCCATCGCGCGGATGCGTTTGCAGTTTTTAACCCCAGCACCAGACCACTTTCGTAACAGCGAACATCTGGCAAAACCTCGCTACTTGAACTATTATCATACAAATATTGTTCATTTTATCCATTTAAAAAAAACAAACCTATATACAAATAGAAAAGGGAGACATAAAAGAGCTCATAGTGCATCAAAAAATTCGTCCACATCGATGTCAACGGGAAAAGTGCCTAGAACGCTGGCAGCATTACCACGTTGGATGGCAATGCTGATTCTCTGGCCGAAGAAAATGCCAGCCCTCTGGTCACGTGAAGAGTCGACGAGCTTTGTGCTAATTTCTCGAAAAAGTCGATGCGCACTCGGACCCCATGGACCTAAAGTTTCAACCCCAAACGGCTCAAACATATAACTTACAATAAGGTTGTTATATTTGCGCCGTTTGAGGTTTTCTGCACCAGCAGCAGCCGCCCCAGCACAGCCCGCCGTGCTAAGAAGATGGGATGGCACAAGGGTGTCGACACATGTTGCATCCCACACCAAAGGCCTACCCACCTTCCAAGGCATTATGGTCATCCCGTCTGGTCTCTTCCCATCGTCGCGTGCCAAGCCATTTGGTTCTAAAACAGCTGGCACCCCGGCGGTGACAAGAGCCCGACGTATGATGTCATTAATGCTGGCGTGCCGTGCTGTCCGGCCAGCGCTCCTACTGCAGGATAGGCCATGGTGACCGAGGCAGTCGACTGCTTCACCACATTGACAACGATGTGGAGCTCCGCTAGGAGCACCCAAACGCAGACATGTAGCGATCCGGAAGGTGTGCGGACGGTAGTGCCTGTAGCCAGAGGCCCGACTCCCACTCTCCCACAGCCAGCAGGCGGGCACGCTCAGCAGTATTGGTGGACGTATTTATAAGTTTATTCCGTACCAATCTGCAGAGCGGCTCATCCCACTGTCTCTGGGAAGATGGGTTCTCGGGCAACGCCGTATTCTCAACATTACTTTCTATCTAGCAAGCAAAATTCAATTCCCACCAAAACTAACCTAAAAAAAATATAAAGCATTTCCTCTTTTCGTGAAAACTTTTTCTCTAAAAACCACTTCAACAAAGTACTGTAACCGTTTAAATAACGTAAAACATACATTTTGAGCTCATTACATATGCCAACAGTGTTTTCACACGTTCATAAAATCTTTTGAGGTAACTCCACCATTTTGTGTTACGGGAACCATTTTGTTGAATGTATTTATAGGAAGTTTAGAATGGGTTTATGTTAGTACTCCTTAAAAATATATTGACTACGAAAATGTGTGTGATGTATTTACGGATAATGATTTGGTAGGTAAACATTTCTGGTGTTTTGGATTAGAATATTATGCTAGGGGTTATTCTAAAAGATAATTTATGAAGTAAGCACGTACTTATAAAGTAAACTTATTTTTTGTGAAGATTTTCACGTCTTTGTTCTTCAAATAAGACTGTGATTCTATGCCAGAAAAACTTAGCTAGCCCTTTCTCTCTCATCGGAGCTTAGACGCAAGAGGACGGGAATGGAATGTCTTGCCTCAGCTAATTAAAACAAATGATTATCATCTATTCGTGTGCCAGGAACTCCGTCTTAACGGCTATATCCACCACTCGCACTGGATTTGTGTACTTTATTGCAGCCCAATCCTGCCCACAGGATTGCCTTTCTGCTGGGATTCATCCCAGTCGTGTTGAAATTTCTTTTTGATTCCCTGGCCCTTATCTCAATTTATTTGGCCTCAATTTCTTCCGCGGAGAATCTTAACACCGCCATTCAGAAAATGACGTCAAATGCACAACGACATCTTTTGAATATGGAGTACAACTGTCCGAGTATCTGAATTGCGTGTGTTGTGATATCTTACTTCTTCATTTTAAATTCATATATCTTTCGATAGAGTGAACCGATTGCGATGAAACAAAAACTAATAAATTTTATGTGTAAAAGTTTTCTACATTCGTTTCGTAAATTTTACGTGATACGTGCACAACTAAACAGACAAACAAACAAAATTTCGAAAAATGCTAGAAATTGGTTCTGTTGGTTATCCTTTAATTAACACCCTGGCAACGTTTTTTGGAAATATTTTCGATATACAAAAACGACTTTTCTACAGATTTATTATGTGTATTAATGATGATGATGATGAGTCTGTTGAGCCCCACTGCAGGGCAACGGCAACCCTTCCATCTTTCCATTTTACTCTATCTTTTAGATAGGATTCTAACACCTCATGCTATCTGCTTCTGGGACTACCACGTTGTCGCCTCCTGTTATTCGGCGTCCTATTAGTGGCTACTTAGGCCCATTTCTGTAGCAACATGCGGCAGTTGTGACACAATATATTAACCATCCCATTTTCTTTCCAGGCATAGTAAACCGAGGGGACTCGTTCCGGCGCCGGCGATCCCGGTCCGGCAGCCTCGCCCCATCATCTCCGGCACAGTCTGCACCAGAGTCTCAGGAACGCAAGCCGGTTGCCTGCCACCGGGTCGCCATGGTTGGCGCGCCAGGAGTTGGCAAGACTGCGCTGATCAGCCAGTTCCAGACCAGCGAGTGTATTAACGCTTATGATAGACAAAGAGGTGAGTACTAGGTTTAATTAGACTTTTTACAATATTTTTCAATCATCATTAAAGCCCTTAGCTAAGAATAGTTACAGCACTGATTACAGTATTTGTGCCACATGCTAAATTTAGTGTTGTGGTTTTTTTTTTTTTTTTTTTACCTTTGTATAGATTCTTTTACCTATTGTGAATGTGTGAACATTGTAGGCTTTCTAGTTTTCTAGATGATTGTTAACATTTGTTAACTTTTTATTTCGTGCATTATTTTTTTTTTTTCAATTTCGTACGACTTATTGTCGGGCCTACGTTGTCCCCCCATATCCAAGTACTAATGCTGTAACATGGAAATATTGTAAACAAAACAATTTAAAAGAGTAACCATGGAGTTTCTTGCCGGTTCTTCTCCATAGGAAACGACTAACCCGAACCGTGCACCTTTTGTCGACGTTTTATAAGTGCCCATGTAGGCCTATGTAAAATAAAAATATTTGATTTGATTTGATTTGATTTAAGATTCTAGATTCTAGAAGGTCACTTTGATTGTTTTGGGCCTGATAGCTGGTTATTCACGAGCGTTTACCACTGGAAACAACAATTATCTCCGAATACCTACTTTTTTATCTGGAGTAAGACTATCTTTCAGTCTAAAAGTGCGCTTTGGGCGTATGATAAAAACTCGTTGGACCTTTTTCTACCATAACTAAGCCAAGCTACTTTGACAAGACTAAATCAACCGATACTATTTGTCGGAATCATGAACTAACTACGCAGATGAGATGTGCTACATCTCTGTAAGCCTTGCAGCTTATTGAGTTAAGTTTTTCTTGCAAATGGACCTTAGAGAAATGGAAGGAATGGGAGGAGGCCTTACCCAGGAATGGGATAATTCAAGCTAACAAAAAGACCAGCACGCTTGCTCACTACCACGTATTCACATCGTATGTTTTTGCAATTCCAGTTCATTAAGTCCAAGTTTCTCGTGACGGTTTTTGTTTAAAACCCATAAAGAATTGAGCAAGGATTGCAATATTTATAATTTCTGTTCGTTACCGGTTTGAAAGCCACTTCATAATTTGTTGGTACACGGTTGCCCCTGGTTACTTTAAGTACGTAAGTGACGGCTCGATGAAGTTTCTTTGCTTATCGTTAATTTAATCACTTGTTGAAATGTCAGGCACGGGTTGCTGGCTAACTCGATTTCTGAGTAGCTGATTTTAAAATTAGAATCACGTCTAAACGGCTAGTCGTAACTTTTTGAAAAAAATATGTGTTTCATTACATCTAAGAAAATTTTGATATTTATTCCTATAACACAGTGTAATTAAATTGTAAATTTATGTCTAAAACGGATAAAAACACGAAAATCGCACTAAAACCGCCGGGCGTATTTTAATAAAATTGACACCCACTCAAAGACAATTTAATCATCTACATTTTGATCTAAGGTTTTTTTTTTGTCATAGAATAATAAGAAAGGTACAAAAAACTACAAAATATGGGGTGGCACGGGTGTGAAACGAGTGCGCGTTTTGTTCCCTCAAGATCGTTGGCGACTATCGTCGTCTTAAGAATTTGAGGTTGAGTATTTTTCAAACTCTACTTACTATAACAGAAAACCTGCTAAACTTTGACATTAAAGTAGTGTTTGAGACGTTCTTATCTTTAAATACTCAAGTTCCGAAATCGGCACTTAGTCATGAGTCAGACATCAACTCAAACTAACCCTTCAAACTGCTTTATTTTACTAAAAACTACTAATAACCAGTAAAGATATATTTCAATTAAAGAGTGCAGGCCTATATTTGCCCTGCAGTAGGACTACATAGACTTAATAGTAGAAACTGGTATCAAAGTATAATTTTGTCATCTATTTATGGATTTAACCTCTAGTGATTAAAACGTTTATTCCACGCGAGACTCAATGGTTGTTTTATTTTTTCAGTTATTAAGGCACACAACCGGTTAAGACACTATAGTTTATTACCACCATACTATCAAATCAATAACCATGTTCCTGACAACAAAATGAAAAACGATTATCTTACAATACAACTGATAGTCATGACATAGGTAAAACAAAATCCCTCCAACTCTCTTAGCAACATTTACATATTTTAATGAGGAAACTTATTTCAGAGGCCTTAGTGCGAGTTTTACTCACGCTCAATTGCGTTAGCGTAAACGTAAAATTAGTATTTAAATTGGATCAGCGCCGTCTGGTGACGGTAAAGAGAAACCTCTTTTTTTGTATACATTTTGACATAAGAGATCGTATACGTTATCACGAGTGAGTACGTTAAAAAACTCGGCATAAGCACACAGAAAACCGTTTCACAATTGAAAACACTCATAGTGTAAACATTGGGCAACCAAGTGAATCAGAGTGTCCCTATGCGGTTACTAGCAATATTATTAATTTAACGCCACTGTCCCAGCCAGTCTGAGTTTCCTACATAACAAGTATAAATTAATTTCAACTTCTAAATTAGTTGTACCTCAACTTGTCGACGCTAACTGAATATGCATCGTTACGGTTCAAAAAACTAGTTCGCTTTCTATATTATTTTATGCTGAATTTTGGTCGTATGCTACTCGTAGATGCGGAATAGTGTGGCATGAAGTTCTGTAACAGAGAAACTGCGAACTTGTTATAAATTAGGTATATATTTGTCTTTGAATGTATGCTTCTAGGACATGACGGTTTCCTCGTGATGTTTTCCTTCGCCATTAATAGAGCAGTGGTGATGAAATAATTTACACAAAGTTACTTGCGACTTTCATCAACCCGCACATATTGACAACCCTCTCATGCAGACTCTTTCGGAAGCATCCATGGCCTGTCAGGATCTACGAGACTTGATAGTCTGGCTCGACCCAAGTCGCCTTGAGTCTTGCCGCCACGTCCGGGATGTAACGATATAGCTCCCTACCCCTGTTCTCCGCTTCCCATCTCTGCTGCCACTTGGCTACAGCCTCGTCCGCGATAACCCTTCTCCCTGTTCTGAACGCATCCCGAGGTAGGTGGCGAATGTCGTCGATCATGCCCGCACGAGCCACCTCGAGGTCGGCCGGCAACACCCCTGCCAAGACAGGTAGTGCTGCTGTGCTGACGGACCGATAGGCCTTCGTCAGAAGGACGAGTGCGGGCCTCTGTGTCCTCTGCAACACCGACCTGACCATGTACGTGTTCACGCGCCCCCACCAGCATCCTCCCGCGTAGGTGACAATGGGCACATAGATGCCCTTGTACAGGACCTTAAGGGCCATGTACCGAACGCCCCAGGTTGAGGCAGAAACGCACGACATCTTGCCCAGCCCCAGGGGAAGAAACCATGCCTGTTACGGCCTCCCCACTCGCTAATTTCTAAAGCATGTCTTTTTAAATCTAAAAAGACATGCGGCGCCAAACAGAAATAAATTGGAATAATGCGGGAAAGGTGAACAGTCTGATATGATCTCCAGTTTTTTCTTACGGTTGTTTGCTCAAAGGTTTAATTCTCGCCAAATTTCTTGGCCGACCTGCAATTGGCTACAACAGTTGCCCATAAGTAAATCTAATACAAAAACAAAACCACGCCGCGCCTTACGCATCGGCAAGTCAACTACTGTTACAGGGCGGCCAAGAAGTTTGGCGAAAACGTAACAGCACCGCCATTGGCGTTACAGGTAGCTTGACAGCTACCACATAACACTTTAACAGGTTTTATTCACGAAATATATAAATAAATAATTTCAGCCGAAAGACATCCAATGCGGGACATTAGACCTCTACCAAGCTCATCAGACCACCTTGTTCTTCCAACGTTTCGCCTTCACGTACGCGGTCGCCACTCTAGAACCAGCCGGCAATTTTTTATTTTGGTAAACCACGAGTCTTAACCACGCCTGACTACAGATTTACTCATCGTGAGCTCTGTTATGAGGATCCATCAGAAACCAGAAATTAATAATGATGCGATAACCACGATAAAGTAAACACACTATTTCTATATTCTTCCAATAACCACAAACTTATGTAAGACTCGAAAATAGATTTTTAAACAAAACTTTTCCTAGAAAAAATGGATGATTAGATTCCATCATCATCCCAGTGTATTGTTTACATCAGTTTACTCCAAAATAGAACTGTGCTCAGATTACGTGGTTTTGATCGGAATAAAATCAGTTTTGTCATCGTTGGATCAAAGTGTGATATTGTTTTCTGTTTGTGGAAATTAAGGATATATGATACTTTTTAAGGAGAGCGATGTTGGCCCATTGGTAACAGCCCTGACTTACGAATCGTAGGTCGTGAGTTCGAATCCAGGCAGGCGCTTTACTTTGTGTTAATTATTTCATCACCACTGCTCTTAAAACGGTGAAGGAAAACATCGTGAGGAAATCGGCATGTCCTTGAACCAAATTATTTGAAGCCATGTGACATCCACCAACCCGCACTGGGCCCGCGTGGATTACGGCCTATTACCTCTCTCATTGAGAGGATGCCTGTGTCGTGTCCCAGCTGTGGGAACATTATAAGATTGATGTTTTGATAAGTGACATTTGGAAGTTTTTTTTTTATCCTATAGGCTCGCGCTTGACCACTATCTCACCTGATGGTAAGCGATGATGTGGTCGACGGTGAAACACGCTTGCCTAGAAATCACCTGTTCCTCTTCTCTCAGTTCATCGTTAACATACATATCACGTTTGTAACGTCGGCAGGATTATTAGAAAAGTAGGTATATAATACACGGTCGAAATAACGGTGCACCTGGCGTTGTGACGTCAGTCTGTCGTTCAACTCTCGCTATTGGCGCACGAGGCGAACGCGGGGTGCCGTGCGGGTAGGCGGGAGTGGTGGTGTCGCTTAGGGCGCAGATAACCCTCAGTAGCTGATTGAAGAATGAGAATCACCTCTAAATGGCTAGTTGTATTTTTTTGGAAAACTTATATGCTTAACTAGACCAATTTATTAATAATTTGATCTAAGAACATTTTGACTTTTATTTGTAGAACATTGTGTAATTAATTTGTAATGTTATGGCTAACATGGAATTAAAACGACAAACGCACCAAAACCGCCGGGCGTATTTTAATGAAATTTCGACCATCTCAAAGACAATTTAACTATCTACATTTTGATCTGAGGCTTTTTTTTAAGTCATAGTATAATAAGGAAAGAAAAAAAACTACTGAATTATGGTTCGCGCGGGTGTGAAACGACTGCACGTTTTGTTCCCTCAAGGTCGTTGGCGACTGTCGTGGTTTTAACGTACGACGTGCACAGTAATTTTGATCAAGTAGTATTAATACACCCATATGCAGCAAGTAACCTATGTTTTAAGCCCCATCTAACAACCGAGAACACACTAGACTCTGAAACATTACAGATGAAAAACTGAAATGGTTTTTCCCGACCCGAAAATTAAACCTCAATTTCTATTACCAAACACTTTACGCTCAAATCTAACATAATGAAACGGTATTTATAGCTTTGAATTTCATTATTTAAATCAATATTGATATCTTTAAAAAGATTGAATTTTACCATCGGTTCGCCCTTTAATAACTGTGGGCTTAGTGCGAGTTTTGTCTCACGCTGGATCGCGTTATCTTAAATGTCAATTTGTATTGAAACTGGATAAGCGCCGTCTCGTGACAGTAAGAAAAAACCTCTATTTAACCCCCGACGGAATTGTATGTGTATTTATTTATAGGTTAGGTTAGGTTAAAACGGGCTGTTATTTATTTATATGTGTATTTGTGTATCTGTCTGTGGCATAATAACTCTAAAACAGATGAACCGATTTTGATTTCGTTTTTGTTGTTGTAAAGGTGACTTTATTGAGAGTATTCTTAACTATTGATAATCGGTTTTGCTGTTCTAAAGTTTTGGGCGTTTTACTGTTTGAATCGGGGTGTTTTCGCTAGATATCGTGTCATAATTACGCGTTCAAAGATTGTCAATCGAAGCGTGTTGAAAATAAATTTTGTAGCATGAAATAAAAATGTGACGGGGGTTCTTCAAATTTTCCAATTTTTCTTGTTATGTATAGAAATTTGTAGAAGAGATCGTTTACGCTAACGCGATCGAGTATAAGTATAAACACGGAATAAGCCCACATAAGTCTAAAAGTTTGACAGTTAGGAAAAGGTAAATTTTTCGACTTAATCCTCAAAGAAACTAACAATAATTTGTTGACGATACAAATTTCAAAGAATTTATTTTTGACTTAGATAATTCCATCGCTTCCTTTGGCATATCTTCATTCAAACAAACCCAATCTGATGTTATTATGACAACTTCTACTCCCAAGAAAGTTTAGTTACACCTCCCGCTATATTAGTGAAAAATTACGTCATGCCCACAGTTTTATTGTCCCACAAGTTCTGTAGAACAACTTGTACTCTCAGGTAACGCAACACAATAGTGCCAACTGTGTACCAACTGAACAAAATGCCACATTCACAGCAACAGAACTCCTAATGAAATGAAGCCGTCGTAAAACGGAGCGTCATGTTGTTTCAACCAATCAGAGCAAGTATAATTGACGATGGACGACGTCAAACGGATTTTAACCAATGATATTTGAGTGTACCGAAGTGGTTCCATTAGTTCCAATTTGATTGGGCACGAGCTTTTAGAGATATTTATCATCTTCTACCAGTGTTAAAAATTAGATTATTTTGGGTGGAACATCATTTAAAAATATTTTCCATTTCACAAATCCAACTCGGGTTTGTGAAATGAAATATTCCAGCAACATTTCATTTTAAAAACTCGAGTTGGTTATTACAGTCCATTTCTTTTCCATTATCCAGAGTTTAGTAAGAAAATTGAAAAAATGGACAATGTTCCTGAATTTTCCTGTTTTTTCAAATGCAGTATTGGAGGAAAAAGTATCTGAGAGAAACAAATCTTTTTGCAAATAAGCCACGTTTTCTACCAGTGAGATTGACTTAAAGATTAGGTACCTATTTAGTGTAAAACAAAATGCATTTTGTTTTTGTTGATCTTAGCAGAATGCTGCCAAGGGTTGGAACAAGGCTCAAGCCCCTGACTTTTAACAACAGTGGTCAGTAATAAGTCAACACACTGTAAAAAAAAGTAGCCGACAGAAGTGAAAACTTAATATTCAATTCATTTATTGCATCAAATATGGTAGAGGTTAAAACTTTGGAATGACTGTCCGCTAATAATCAAAAACTCAGTTATTTCAAAGATTTAAATTTCACTGGCGTAACACGTCAGCATCACATTAGAATTTCGGTGACGCTGTTACATTGTTCTCCCTACCAAAAAAATGCCACTATTAAAATTAATCATAAAAGGCCGATATTTATAAAAATAATAATTTCATCTTGTTCAGTTGTTGAACTTTAATTACTTACACATACATAAGGTTCTTTCACCACAAAAGGAGCTCAACCATAAAATACTCGTTTCATAACAAAACTGAATGAATACTACAAGAAAGCAATCTAAAAACACTGGACCGTTTATGAAACGACAATGCTGTGAAGTTCACGTCAAATAAAGGAATAAAGGACAGCAGAACTCCTCGTTTTTGTTGTTCTTTTAAATGAAACAAACTGCCACTGCCAAATAATGGGGACAGTAGTATCAGTCTTTGCAATACAATTTATAGGAACATGGTCACTTTTAAATTCGTATAGATAGAGTTGATCTATTGAAGCTATGGTCATCTAACTGGTTGATTAAAGATACATTTATTTTAATGATTAAAAGGTACATACTATATTTAAATAACGCCCAGATTCTATACAGGTTTCTATACAATTTTGACATAATATAGTTTTTAACACATTTCATTAGGTACGAAGATTGACACTAATGAGAAAAAAAAAAATTAAACAGCTTGCATTTAACTATATGTGTTACGGTTTTACTAAATCCTACTTTACATCATACATTTTAAGAACCTGGATACTTTTCTTGTACATGTGAAACTTCACATCTTTTAGTGTATGAAGTGGGTTTTCTGCATTTTACTCCTTCATGTTAACACTCCGCTGCATCGCACGTCGGGAGAAATTCACTTAACTTTGCAATTATCTCAGCTGGTTCGTTTTTGAAACTATTTCTGTTATTACACTTACGTGTCGGTTTGTTTGCTTGTATTGTTGGCAATTACTCGAGTTTACCATTCGAATTATCTTGTTATGAATATCTATTGTGATTGTTCATGCTTTGGAAAATGGTGGAATAATTTCCCTTTTTCATATTACGTTCTGGTGGTGTAATTTTTAAGCAAACAGGATTTAATAAGTACCGTACATTGATAATTAGCTAAGGCCCGATTATTCAAAAGCCTGATACTCGTAACTTTTAACCGAGGAATAAAAATGGCCGTTTGACATATTTTCTATACAAAAGCTGTCAAACAGCCAGATCCACAAATCCAAAAGGAGGAGGTTCTATGTTCGACTTCTCGTATGTTTTTTTTTATGTATGTTCACCGATATCTCCGTCAATTGTGGACCGATTTTAAATATTCTTTTTTTGTTTGAAAGAGTATGTTCCGAAATTGGTCCTATTTTAATTTGGTGAAGATCTGATGAAGAACTTCGAAGATATACAACGGAACTCTTCAATAAATAACGGCAAATCTCTCGAGACTGATGCAATCGCATGCCTGTTTATTGTTTATATCATTTCATAACATAACATCACGCTAGTACGCTCTTAAGGGGTAAGCGGATCTCTCATTTGATCGGTTTTGTTCAAGTTTCATGATATTCGGGTAATCTATTCTGGCGTAATAGGAAACTTACTTAACATCTTGTCTATTAGGTAGGTACAACTAAAAAGTGAAAATAAAAAAACTTTTTTACAAAAAAATACTTCCGACTTCCAAATACGAAAACTACAAAGTCAAAAATAACTTTATTTTTGGAAGTCAGTGTCCATAACGCAAAAAATGGTACCTATGAAAGACACTTTGTAGTTTTCTTATTTGGAAGTCGGTAGTATTTTTTTGTAAAAAGTTTTTTTTTTTTATATAAAAACCAATGATTATCAACGGTAGTAAAGTTTTCCATCAATAAATTGTAACAAAACGGAGTACGAAAGTAACACTGTCGCTGTCATAACAAGCTGAAAAAAAAAACAGATCGTGAAGCAAAGAAATGATAAGATCCCTATTCATAACCCCCATAAATAAAGAAAAGCATAACTTTGATTACAACCCCTTTGCGGCTAAAATGCGAGATAACAGCCGCGAGGTACCAGGCTATCATGAATTATAAGGTACTCGTAGGATCGAGCCCGCGACCACTCGTGATCGTTTGAGGGCTGCCATTTATTATGCTTGCGCTCGTTGTCCTTGCTTCTCTGGAAGCCTGGTATATTGTTCGGTAAACCGCTGCTTTTATACTGCGTCAACGTAGGATGTTCGTGTGGTTATAGTAACAATAGCAACGACAAGGGGGCTATTAAGATAACTAAGACAATGTTCTCACAAAATCTTGTGCAACGAAACTATTGTTAGTGTAATTTCCTATGTAGGTTACACATACTCGTACACTGAAAGAAGAAATAACCGAACAAGTTTTTTACTTCAAATTCAAGCAAACTTTAGTTAGTAAAAAACCGACTTCCAGAACAAAAAACTACAAACCAAAAAATTACTTTCTTTTCCGATGTCGGTGTCTTTTGTATCCATTGTTTTCCGTTTTTCAACACCGACTTCGGAAAAGAAAGTTATTTTTTGGTTTGTAGTTTTTTTGTTCTGGAAGTCGGTTTTATTTTTTGTTAATGAGTGTTTTATGTTTCTCTTTTTAGTTTTGGTAGGTATCTCCAATTAACATGATAATCATTTATAGCCAAAGTACGTCTCATGACGATTCTGATAAACCCAAACACGAATAGGATACATTGTTTTATATCAGAGTTCCAGTGCCAACCTTCCGGCTTCATCATCAGATCAGTTCGAGGGTGCCATTTTTTTTTTTTTTTTTAGTTAAACGTTGCCCCACACTAGGAATTTCTTCCTGTATCGTGGGTGAGTTTACAAACATATAAACTCACATACACAACACCCAGAGCCGGAACAACTATCTGTAGGTCACACAAATATTTGTTCCGTGCGGGAATCGAAACCGTGACACGCAGCGCAGCAGTCAATCGCTTAACCACTGCGCCAACCGTGCGCCCAAATTTTTAAGATTTATAAGTATTTTCTTCAACACAGTCGGTTAACTATTTGAGATATCTTTTACCCGTGACATACTTAGCATTTAGGAGTTCCAGTGTCCATCTGTGGTCTTCTTCATCAGTTCCACTTCACCAAATGATACTTTCTGAGTGCAAATGATTGCATTGTTGATGAAAATACCAAAATCGCTATACGTATGCCTATAATATTTGAGGAGTTCCCTCGATTTCTCTAGGATCCCATCATCAGAACCTGATCTGATGACTATGGGACCAACTAGGAAGTTTAAAAAAATCTTTCAGCAATAGAAAGTTACATTATTCTTGAGTGACATACACTATTTTTTTATCCCGAATACCTACGGGTCATGTGGGGTGGTCTACGGGAGCGACGCCGCACGGAACAGCTAGTAATCTATACTTTAATTTCTATACAACATATTAAACCAGTTGTGTATATTATACCGGGATAAAAGACTATAATCTATCTCTGTGCCAAATTTCATCCAGATCCGTTCAGCTGCTCTGGCGTTATTGGGTAACAAACATACATCCACACACACATCCATCCATCCAAGCTTTCACATTTTTTATATTAGTAAGATAAGATTGTTATTTATGTTGACTTTTGACGGAAAAGCTATAAAACTTTAGCAGATTTTTATTCATTTGGTAAAAGCACTTAAACCGACTCTTGAATTGTATCTTTATTAAAACATAATATTTGTACATAGTTTAAACTTTAAACTAACGACTAAGTCGACTAAGACGTAACTGCCTGAAGGTATCGCAAAAGTTCAAGTATTAAAACTATGTTATGTCTGTTTTCATTACAAGTTTCCAGAAAATCGGTCGAGAAATAAGTGAAATACAGAAGGTCAGGTGAACCTATTCAGTCTGATACAAAACAAATCTTTGAACAGACCTTGTTAAACCGATTTGCCATACAGTTCAGAGATCCCTATGAACAAGACTAAATATATATCAGAAGGTACCAGAGCTATATTCAACTAATATAGACTATGGAATTTGACAACGATATCTTATCGACGATCTAAACTTTTTTTTTTTGTCTTAGAGCAATTTCGGTAGAAAGGAGTATTTCGGTAGAAATTGCTCTAAGACAAAAAAAAGTAAGTTTGCTTCCCAAATACCTGCAGCCTTCACAGAGGAAGAGAAGCGAAGAAATGCTCAGAAACAATCTGGGGCTTTGAACATTCCCCTTAGTAAAAAAAGTCAAATCATATTTCAGTGTAATAAAAATATACTGTCTGGGTGTAATGAATAGGTGTGATAGTATTTTTAAAAGCTGCTTCTGCCATGTAAATGAACAAATTTCTCTAAGGATTAAATAAAATAAAAAAGTTGTATGCTGATAAGGCCACCATAGGGGCGCGGGCGGTACGACGTAAATTACTTCAAAGTCAGCGTTTACCTTTGATATTCTTATGCAAAGCGTACAGGAAGGTTAGTACTGAGGCCTTATCGGTACTTGCTGGCGTAATCCCGGTCGATCTTGAAGTGCAGCGACGTGCTGCAATGTACTATTCCGCAAGAGAGACCATGGACGCGGACTTTTTAACGCGGAATTAAATAAAATCTCTAGATTATTTAAACCACAGTCTGATGTCTGGGAGGGACTTTTATCCGTATGGCAATGTAGGTGGCATACTTTCATCAAGGACCGATACTTTCAGTGGAACCCAGGACGTGTCTGGAGATGGATCAGTGTTACCCAATTTCTCACAGGACATAGTAACTTTAAAAGTAAATTATTTTCATCAAGCTTGTTGCCTCGCCTTTATGTCAATGTTCTACAGTACATCCGACTGCGAAAATGTACAATCTGCACATTATATCTTATAGGAGTATATTCTGTGGCAGAATGAACAAAATATTAGGTTGGATAATGTACAGGCTGCATCCAGAGTTATTTATTAAACGGACCTTGTGGAAATTAGAAAAAAAATACGTGCGTTCAAGCGTTTTTGCCTTACCTAATCAAATGTGAAAACTCACAAGGTTAGGACCCATTAATACTAATGTAAATTTTTATCCTTGGTGCTAGGCAACTGGGTTTATTTTTATTATCTATAGGCTTGCACTTGACCACTATCTCACCTGATGGTAAGCGATGATGTGGTCGGCGATAAAGCACTCTTACCTAGAAAAAAACTCATTCACTCTTCTTGACTTAAAGAACTCTAGATTGTAGCTATCGGAAAACACAGACTCCGGCAGGGAATTCTACTCCTTAGTACGTACACATAATAAAAGTGTCCCCAAAACGTTAAGTGCGTATGAGTGGGATGTCCACCGTGTACCTATGACGCATCACCGTACGTCTGGTAGTCCGATGATGGAACGGGCTGGGGCGAAATTAAATCATGCAATTCCATCGCACACTCCCCGAAATAAACCGATAAAAACCGACAAGCTGGCAACTCGGCGACGATGTTCAAGGCTCTGGAGCTTTGACTTGACCAGTGCCTCATTGCCGATGAGTTTCTTGGCCCGCTTTTCGATCGACTCAAGTGCATCAAGCTGGTATTTGGCAGATCCGTCCCAGAGATGAGTACAGTACTCCATGCACGATCGAATTTGCGCTTGATACAAGTATAAACCCCAGTTGATACAAGTACAAAGTCAAGGTAAAGGGTCGTTTACAACTGGGATACTTGTATTAAACAAGTATCCCAGTTGTAAACGACCCTTGGTGTCTGTGTGGTGGAAACAGTTTTTAAAATACGATCAAACTTTCCGTTACAACTGTTTTGGTAGTTCTGAACCTTTTACATATTTTTGTCTTGTGTAGCGATTTAATGAAACCTCATGTTCTTCAAGATAGAAATAATATGCTCAAAGTTATAATGAACTACTTTTTGAAGTACTATCTGTGAACATTCAAAGCTTTGGGGATGAAAAGTCAAGGCATTTTTATGTAGAGCATATTGTACCATCACGCCTGTAATCCTAAAAGGTCAGATAGAGGTGTACATAAAGCACACTCACATTTTGTCAGTTATTTTTAAGTCCCATGTAATAGTACTAGCCAATTGCTATCAACCGGGCACGAATATAATATCACTATAACTAAAACAAAGTCGTGTTAGTTACACCATTTATAACTCGAGAACGTCAAGATCGATTTTCATGATCTTTGATTTGTTGGATTTATCTACGCCCCGACTACTACTGCCTAGCCTTTTCCCAACTATATTGTGGTCGGCTTCCAGTCTTACCGGATTCAGCTGAGTACCAGTGTTTTACATGGAGCGACTGCCTATCTGACCTCCTCAACCCAGTAATTGGGCAACACGATACCTCTTGGCAAGACTGGTGTCAAATCTCAAGCTTCTGACTACCGTAACGACTGTTAAAGATCTTCAAATAACAGCCGGGTGGAACGGCTTAACGTGCTTTCCGAGGCATGGAGGAATCTTGGTATATTGAAATGGTCACCCTTCCACGGACCGACCTCGTCAAGCGTTGCTTAACCATGACGACCTGTGTGGCTGTCATTTAACCACGAGCTCTTCATTTATATACGCCCCGATAGCAAAATACCTATTAAAATGTCGGAAATATTAACGAAAAACAAAATTATGAAGAAAATTGATTTTTCCATACGTTTTGCGAACCAAACGTCATCTCTATTTCATGACAGAAACAAAACACGGACCAAAATGAACATACCATTGTATACATTTACCCATACATTTTTTTGAGGTGGTACGTAGTTCGCCGGGACAGCTTGTAGAGAATAATTCCAGATTACAGATGGAAAATACCAATAACATATTTCCTTACCCAGAAATATCTATATTCGAATATATATATCCGCGAACTGGAAGATGTTGCGTTGAAAGGCCTCCCACTAGGTGGACCGATGACCCAGTGAAGTTTCCTCTGGATGCGAGACGCACGAGAGCGGTCAATGTGGCGACGCTTTCGTGGTCTAGAGATGTAAATTGAAAAAAAAATCAAATGTTTTTTTTCACAATCTTGATAAAGTACATGATAAAAAACTTGGCACCGTCCTTTTTTTTCTACGTTTTTTTTTTTTCAGAAAATGTGAAACACTAAATTTGGTTGTTTTGTTTTAATTAAAGTCAAATTATGTCAAATCAATGGGTACCTATTATTATGAACTTAAATTGTTACAATAGAAAATACTTAAATTGTTACAATCAGAATAATCTTTTCTTTGTAATTAGGAAAATCCCCGTCCGTAAATGGTAATCTTCAGTGGGTGTTGCTAATTATTTTAAGACATTTATGTACTACTAGCTGTGCCCGCGGCTTCGCTCCCGTCATCTGCCTGCCAACCCTACCATACTTACCAGCCTGCCTGCCTACTCCACATACTCAAAAAAACTTTTTACAAAAAAATACTACCGACTTCCAAATAAAACTACAAAGTGAAAAATAACTTTATTTTTGGAAGTCGGTCTTTCGTAGGTACCAATTTATTGCGTTATGGACACCGACTTCCAAAAATAAAGTTATTTTTCACTTTGTAGTTTTATTTGGAAGTCGGTAGTATTTTTTTGTAAAAAGTTTTTTTTATTTTTCACTTTTTAGTTGTACCTACCTAATATGCAAGTTGTTTAGTAAGTTACCTACTCGTATAACGCCAGAATATATTACCCTAATATCATGAAACTTGAACATAACCGGTGAAATGAGAGATCTGCGTACCCCTTAAGAGCGTACTGGCGTGATGTTATGTTATGAAATGGTATAAACAACAAACAGACATGCGATTGCAGCAATCCCGAGAGATTTGCCGTTATTTATTGAAGAGTTCTGTTGTATATCTTCGAATTGCTTCGTCAGTCCTACACCAAATTAAAATGGGACCAATTCGGAACATACTCTTTCAAACAAAAAAAGATTTTTTGAAATCGGTCCACAACTGACGGAGATATCGGTGAATATAAAAAAAAATAATAACATACATAATGTCGAACATAGAACCTCCTCTTTTTTGGGAAATCGGTTAAAAGATATACGTACTACATACAATTTTTTTTTTCTAGGGTCATTGTTTCGCGTAAAATCTTAACACCGCGATTCAGATAATGACTTTAAATGCACAACGCCATCTATCGAATAGCGAGTTCAACTGTCCGAGTAACCGAATTGCGTGAGCTGTGATAATTTTACTTCTTGAACACTTTAAATTCATCTAACTTTTGATAGAGTGAACCGATTGCGATGAAACAAAAACTAAGCAATTCTTCAAGTTACGCACAATGTTTATGTATAAAAGTTATCTACATTGGTTTTGTACATTTCACGTGATGCGTGCACAAATAAACAGACAAACAGACAAACAGACAAACAGATAAACAGACAAACAGACAAAAATGCCAAAAATGCTAGAAATGGGTTCTGTTGGTTATCCTTTAACACCCTGGCTATTTTTTTTTGAATTTTTTTCGATGTACAAAAAATATTTTTCTACAGATTTATTATATGTATTGATGATGATGATTTAACAAAAAACCAATGGTATTTTCTTATTAAACAAAAAAAATGTAATATCAACTCATATACGATAACCACCTTACCATATTTCTATTTTTGTACTCTTGAAAAAATAAATATGTAAAATCTTTTTTTCATGTATTTTTTTAATTTTTTTTTTCATCCTAGGAAAAAATCGTTTTTTTACAACTCTAGGGAGGTCTATGTCCAGCAGTGGATGTCTTTCGGCTGATATAATGATGATGATGATGATGTGCCAGGCAAGACGTTCACCATAAAAAGAACAAAAGGGATAACTTAAATGCGAATGCAACAACGTATGCGTCACAACCACGCAAAACGGTCATCGCTCAGCATAATCCTGTGACTCATGTGCGAGACAGACTCAGTGGAGTCAGTTTTAGGTATATAATTCACTTGATATACCAGTGCATTCAACCCTTAATTTATGTGCTAAAGCCCTCTGCATATCACAGAATCGTTTAAGTCTTTATGAGCTCATACCTTCCCTCAATTTGCCCCGAACGGACAGTACCGTATCTACCACAGACGTAAATAATTCTAGATACTGCAAGTCCGTTCATCTGTAAAAAATTAAGCGTGCCACTTTTTCACACACAACAAAACTTGTCGATGAAAGAAAAGGTTTCCACTGTTGCGGCCATCTTTTATTGTACTTTTAACAGTTCAATACGGCATAATTAGCCTTTTTCTAAGTTTCGGTTTATGTCTGGTACCGATAACTCTGAATGTAACAGCTCATAGTAAGAACGAAAGAAAAATTAATGAAAAACTTAAATACAAAGTATGCACTCAAAACAGTCATCGCTCAGCGTAATGTTGGGTCTCGTGTGCAAGACAGAGTCACAGCGCTGGTTTTCAGCGATAGCCGGTGACGACTAGATAACGCCGAACCAATAAATAAATGGGCAAGTGGCGGTGCGATAGGTTTCATTTATAAATAAAAATAAGCAAATATAAATAGGTAATTCATAATCATCATCATATCAGCCGAAAGACGTCCACTGCTGGACATAGGCCTCCCCTAAGCGTCACCACATTGACCGGTCTCGTGCGTCCCGCAACCAGCACCAGGTCATCGGTCCACCTGGTGGGAGGCCTTCCAACGCAACGTCTTCCGGTTCGCGGTCGCCACTCCAGAACCTTTCTGCCCCATCGACCATCCGTTCTGCGAGCAATGTGCCCTGCCCACTGCCACTTAAGTTTGGCAATTCTTCGGGCTATGTCGGTAACCCTGGTTCTCTTACGAACCACAAATTTCTGATTCGATCACGCAAGAAAACTCCGAGCCCTCTCCATTGCCCTTTGGGTGACTTTAAGCTTTCTGATGAGGCCACGTCTCAAATAGGTGATTAAGTGTTTAAAAAAATCAGATAAATTATGTAGTTATTGTTCAGTATATGCAGTATAGTAGAAATTGTGAATATTTAATCAACGGTTGGTATGTACAAAAATTCGCGTCATCTAGTTATTTTTATATCTGTGGTACTTACACATGGAACAAAAAACCCTATGTTTGCATAATCTGATTACTGCCTATCTGGCGTGCGGTTCCCCTTTCTGCAAACATTGGTCGATATATTTACTGAAAGGGTTCATTCTGGTTTTTCCATCATACGCAGAATTTTATACCTCGATAAAGCTGATATTCCCTTGTCGATCATAATTACGTTCAAACGTCCGTTTGGTGTTGATTTATACTGAAATATAGTCCAATGAATCTGTCTGCATGAATTTGCATTTCATTATTATCAATACATATTTCAGGACTGTCACATTTCATTCAATTCCCAAGTCTGGGGAAGTGTTAAATTCTCATGTTACATTTCTCAGTAACATCCTGATTGATATCATGGACTTAAATATAAGTAGCGATATACCCTGGAAAATCATGTACTGGACAAATCCTCCGACTCACTGAATACATCGAGGATGGTTATGATTAAAACCAAGTAACCGGGGTCGTCCACGTTAAAAGATTGCTATTCAAATTAACAGCCCTAATAGATGATCGAGCATTCATAAGCATTCTGGGTGAAATGTTGCGTAACCGGCGGTTTATAGTTCATCTTAAAAAATGGCCTGAGAAGTGGCCTGTTGTTCCGAAAAACACAAGCAGGAGACAGATAGACGACACTCGTTATACAAAGTGGACAAGCTCCGACTCTTCAATCTGCCCAAGGCTAAAAAAAGCTTTCTGAGGTTAACCAAACCAATTGATGACAGCAGTTCTGGTGGGGCAAAGAAGAGACTGTGGCTCCTCAAACATCCTCCTCCGATTGACTATGTTGAGCCTGCAGAAAAGCTGCCTGCAGGCCACCAACTTCCATGGCCCACCTTGAAATCTTTAAACCGACTCCGAAGCCAAGTGGGTCGCTGCAGGCACAACTTAGTTAGATGGGGGTACTCCAATGAACCGCAGTGCGATTGCGGAGTCGCATCCCAAACAATGCCTCACCTCCTATCGTGCTCTCTGTGCAACAACACCTGCACCCTGAAGGACCTTTGTGAGGCAAATGAAAACGCTATTGCGGTGGCTGAATTCTGGTCAAAACGTATATAATTGAGGAATCATCGATACGACGAAGAAGAAGAAGTAGCGATACCTGGGTTAAGTATATCTTTGCTTAACGCTTCGGTAAATACAATTACGATTTTATGTTATATTTTGTAGGTAGATATTACTTTTTTATTTAATTTTTGTAACATTGTACACAGCTTTCAGTATTACAATCAACAATCAAATCCAATTCAAAAAACAAAAGAGACGTACAGTCCCCAACAAAATTACTCCTGTTCCAAATCCATAACAGGCCTTCGAGAGGCCTTTAATTACTAACAAGGATTGAAATCCGTGAACTGTCATAATTGTACAATTCCAACTTTCTTCTCAATTTTAATTAGAAAAGGAACGATAGGAGGAAAAATCGTTTTCGTGACAACAATTTTGTTTATTGAATTATTCGCTTTAGAATTTTGTTTAAGGTCGTTTTATTACATTTTCGGGGCATTTTGTCTCTTCGTATAAATCTCTGAAGATAGAAACTCTATAATGTTTTTCAATTAGGTAGTCACTATAATAAAAGGTATTTTTTTAACAATTTTCCAATTCTGCCCATCGTTTAAGGAAAACGAATGTTCAGGCAAAATAAAAACCTGATTCAAAGCCATTCAATGTGGTTTCGGTTCCACATTATCTCATATTTATAATTCTACTAGCTGATGCCCGCGACTTCGTCCGTGCCAAACTCGTATATTTTTATTTTTTTTTAGAAAATCACAGGTAATGTGATTTTTCCGGTTTACTCCTTATAACATCAGCACTGTACCAGTGAAAGTCCCATCAAAATCGGTCCAGCTGTTTCAGAGATACCCGGAACAAACAGACAGACGGACAAAAATCATAAAAATTGCGTAATTGCTATTAGTACCTTATATACTACATGCATTTAATAAAACCTTGTTATTTTGATATTACATACAGACACTTCAATTTTATTTATTTGTATAGATTAAATACAGCTTTTGCTAGAGGTTTCGCCCGCGTGTGAATTATAATATTTCCTACAGGAACGTAGTACCTGGATAAAAGTATACTCTGTCTTTGTTCAAGCTTTGGTCAACTCGTGTACCAAACAACCAAAGCCGGAAAGCCGTTGAGGCGTGATGAGTTACCAAACTCATCACGCCCAAGAGTTTTTTTTTTTATTTGTTTTTTTTATACCTTTGCATAGATTCTTTTACCGATTGTGAATGTGTGAACATTGTAAGCTTTCTAGATTTCTAGATGATTGTTAACATTTGTTAACTTTTTATTTCGTTTTACATTATTTTTTTTGTTTGTTTTTTTTTTATTAATTTCGTACGACTTATTGCCGGGCCTACTTGTCCCCCCAAATCCAAGTACTAATGCTGTAAGATGGAAATATTGTTAACACAAATTTTTTAAAAGAGTTACCATGGAGTTTCTTGCCGGTTCTTCTCCATAGGAAACGACTAACCCGAACCGTGCACCTTTTGTCGACGTTTTATAAGTGCCCTTGTAGGCCTATGTTAAATAAAAAAATAAAAAAACATTTTGAAACATCACGCCATTCTTATATGTTACCACTGCTTTTCAGGAATGAAAGATAAGGGCACACTGGTTACATGTGTAACAGAAAGTCTCGTCTCTATCAATTCTCTACACTACTTCTCTTCTATACGCAAATAAATAGAGAACACGGAAAAGACAACACGGTTGGCGTAGTGGTTGAGCGATCGGCTGCTGCGCTGCGTGTCAACAAATATTTGTATGGCCTACAGATGGTTGTTCTGGATCTGGGTGTCTTGTGTATGTAAGAAAGTTGAAGACCTAGCAAGAAGAAGAAATTATAAGAGAGGGCAGTTTAAAAAAATATATATACATAAGCAAGCATACAAAGCTAGCGTACTGTATGGATCAGAATGTTGGGCTGTGAAAAAGATGGATGAAAAGAGATTGCATATAGCAGAGATGAGAATGTTGAAATGGATGTGCGGAGTGACGAGAATGGATAAAGTGAGAAATGAGTATATTAGAGGAAGTTTGAAAGTGGCGCCAGTGACAGAAAAGTTGAAAGGAAACCGTTTGTCCTGGTATGGTCATCTGATGAGGAGGGATGAAACGCATGTTACTAGAAGAGTTATGAATATAAATGTGGATGGATGGAGAGGGAGGGGACGGCCAAAGAAAAGATGGATGGACTGTGTGAGGAGTGATATGACAGAAAAGGAAGTCAGTGATAGCGTGACGGGGGACAGGACGGTATGGAAGAAGAAAACGTGTTGCGCCGACCCCAGGTAACATGGGACAAGGGCAGAAAGATGATGGAAGCAAGCATACAAAATCACAACTCCACATTCACCATCTGTGTCATGTCTCATCACTTCTTCAACTTCTGACCCTCTGATGTAATAGATATCCAACGTAAATTTGAGGATTCTGGTACGCATAACATAAATAAAATATTTATTGGGATCCCATAATTCAATACTACTGATATACATTGTTACTCGCTCAAGAATTTGTTATTTTTGCATTCTTTTTTTTCGTAAGTGTTTAACTCTACAATTTTTTAGTTCCAATAAACAATTATTATTAGCCGAGATGCACCTATAATGCACCCAAAAAATATATCAACATCTGAACATACAAAATTACACATATATACATTCGGTATAATTCTTAATAACTCCACAGACACAACAAAAAGAATATAAATTACTAATAACTTTAAAGTCTGACATATTCTCATATTAAAATAGTTATCACAAAACCTTATGTAAAATATGGTTTTACACTATAATACGCTTGCATGCGAACATCAAAACCACATTAACTATTTAACAGTATCGCATTAAATAAGCTATCCATTTAATATGTTTAATATTTAAAGCTTTTAAGCTGGTAAGTGATGTGAACACTGTCGACCTTTATTGCGATAATGGTACGGAACCCTTCGTGCGCGAGTCCGACTCGCACTTGGGCGGTTTTTTTTATACATTGCTGGCCCACTGCTGGATAAAGAGCCTCCCCAAGTCCTTCCAAACGAATCATCTACAGATGAACTAAGGTACTATTAAATTCTAATACTGGTACGTATTACGAATTACGAATTACGAAAATAAGTATTACGAAGCCGACCCCAATATAGTTGGGAAAAAGACTAGGCAGATGATGACTGGTACGTATTACTTCCCGGGATATCTCATAAAAAGAATCCGATCATACAGAAAAACAAGAAAAAGATAGAAACCGAACGACAACGCTATGAAAAGACCTAGAAATAGTTCCTAGAATCTTCACCGCATTGCTCGAAACAAAAATGGACTATCACGACTAAAGTCCCTGATATGCTCAGATATTGTGGCCATTAAATAAACTAGGCTTTGGACAAATGGACATGTGGAGGTAATTGAAATAAAGTGGACAACAAGGAAAAATAAAGAAACAAACTAGTTTATTTGGCACACACAGATACACACAATGTAGGTACAAACAAAAGGGAACTTAATTTATCAAGCCCAACAAGCTTTTATGTGAGAACTAACGACGCTTTCCGCTACAAGCGGCAGAACTCCAAACCCCATACTTTTTGGCTATGAGCAAAAACAAAAAACTCGACAATTTCTGTCAAGCAATTCCTACTGCAAGCCGCGATGTTATAAGACATAGTTGTGCCGGCTACGTGATCGTAGCTCATGCGCTACGGCGTAGCACAACATTTTGCTGCACGCTACGCAGATTTTAAACCTTGAACAAATATTTTTTGCCTTTTGTTTTATTGCTTTTTTTTTTGAATATATCTTTCGGCAACTCTTTTAAACAATACTTTCAGCAATATTGGCGTCTTTAGCAAACTATCCCCTTTTTATTTTAAGTTCCAGTCTATCCAAAGGTTGTCGGGCATCTCTGTCAGCGTTAGCAATAAGACTGCTATTGAGTCCAATGTTTTTTTTTTTTTTTAAAAACTTTATTAGTGTAAAATAAAGATTAAATCAACCCCGCTGGTTGCCGGGCCACAAAACACATTCCCGTGTAGTTGACAGCGGAAAATTCAATCAGCTACCCGCAGACACGGGCTTATTGACGAGCCATGAGCTTTATCACTCATCAGGTTTAATTGCTGCATTGATCTACATACTAATTAAGCTTGTATTAATCAATTTAATACAGGAATACATTCTCCAGTGTGCATTCGAGATATAATTTTTTTTATTTTATTTTTTGTTTATCATCTATATATGATACCTTTTTCATATCAAAATCATAGAAATGGGTAAACCGATTTTATTTAAACTTGATAGTTATTCAAAATACCTATCTCTGAAAAGTCAGTTGAGAACTTTTTCTAATAAGAGTTAAAAGACAAAGAGAAGAGTAATTAGAACTGACAACAACTGATCATTCAATTTCAAGTTGAAATCATCATCTGCCTGGTCCGATGTTGTTTACTTCTTCCATATCATCCTATCAACTGTCACCCTATCACTGACTCCATTTTCTTTTAAATCACTCCTAACATAGTCCACCCACCTTTTCTTTGGCCTTCCCCGTCTTCTTCATCCATCCACATTTACGTTCATATAATTTATTTATTTATTAAAACTATATGCACAAGTACAAAGGCGGACTTAATGCCTTTGGCATTTTCTACTAGTCGACCTTAATCGTGGTGCAGAGATGAAACAAGGCAACTGCAACTAAATGTTAGGCTAAATTATCATCATCATCATCATTTCAGCCGAAAGACGTCCACTGCTGGACATATGCCTCCCCCAGGCGTCGTCACATTGACCGATCCCGTGCGTCTCGCATCCAGCGCCTTCCCGCAACCTTAACCAGGTCATCGGTCCACCTAGTGGGAGGCCTTCCAACGTATCGTCTTCCAGTTCGCGATCGCCATTACAGAACTTTTCGGCCAGGTATTCTGTAGTTTCTGTCTTCCGCAAGGAAAAAAGGTGTGAATTTGTGTATGTATGTGTGTATTATTTATGTCAAATATGCTCATCAATTATCTACATCTGCCTGACTTCCTCATGTTATCAACCTACACTTAAGGGTACACTAGTCGACGGCACGAACTATTTTGTGCGCGGGGTTAAAATGCATTTTATATCAACCGACAACACGTGCGGAACAGATAGATGCTGTGATGAGCAGTAGGAAGCTAGTTCGCGTACGAATACACACTTTTGCAAATTTGTAGCGAAATGGATAATGATTTAGGACGAAACGGAGCGCGCGAAATTTTATAAACAGTCCTTTAGTAGTCTAGATATCATGAAAAAATTACTAAATCTATCGGTTCAAAATAACATTATTTGCAATGTTTCACTACTAATCTATCCCTGTATGGAAGCCGTTTTGAAATTTTCCGTCTTCTTATGGTATTTATTTGCGCCCAAAAATGAGTTAAAATTAGTGTCGAAATGTGGAACTTTCCACGCTCATAACTTTCAAAGATTTTATTTTTTTACTTTTTTGCTTCCATAAAGGGCTAGATAATGATGAGACAAATTGATATCACTTTTTATTTTGAACGTACATCGTCAAACAGTGGAATAATCCCTAGACTACGTTTGTATGGAAGAATTTTCGACTAGTGTAACCTTAAACTCCCCGATTCACGGTCTTAAAATCCAAAACCTATACTAGGAGTTCAGGATTGAAGCCAGGCTGCTCAAACTTAATGGATCGCTTTGCCGCCAAAAAATCAAAGCTACCAAAATAATGGTCAATTTAAACAAAGAATCAATATACGGTTGCCCTCACATGATAAATAGCCGACACTCTATTGTCCTTCGATCCCGCCAGCCAAAGGCCGAAAGCCAAAAGCTCAGAGCGATAAATCAAAATGGTACATCGTGACACTGCGGTGTGATACCGATGATCGAACGTCATGTCTAATGGAGAAGGTTTACTAGGCATTGTCACGTTTTACTCGTTTTTCGAGTCTCTTAACTGTGACACCATTTTTCAGTCGTTCATTTTCTAGAAGAAGATTATTTGGATATTCATTAGAGAATGATCGATACATTTTTTAATTATTAGTTGCGTTTGGCCACTACCTCACTTGATGGTAAGCGATGATGTGGTCGCCTAGAAGTAACCTATTCACTCCTGACTCCGGTCTCTTCTTAACCCCACAGGCCTCGACTTAGCTATTTCAGAATTACATAAACTATATAAGTCCAGGTTTCCTCACGATGTTTTCCCTCACCGTTGCCTGTGATGTCCAAGATAAACTTAGAAAGTACATATGAATTTGAAAAAGTCACATTGGTACTTGCCTGGATTTAAACCGTCTTAGCCACTGGGAATGCCGTAAATACCAAAACAATTAAAAGCTATTATTTCTTGCGTGGATCCACGTCACAGACACTCAAGGGGTTATGACCTTCAGGTTGTAGCCATCAGGAAAATTGTTCGGTGTCATGGTGTGTCGGAGTCAGTGGATTCCGGTAGAGAATGCCACTCCTTACACACTTGTATTAGCGAAGTTTATAAGCAAAGTAGGTATGTTGTCCATCCATCCTTATCCCAATATATTTGGTCGACTCAACATTTATGTGCACTTTAAAAGCAATAGCATCATTAGTTTTCGTCGGCAGGCGTCCAAAAAACCCCTTCAATTTCTGCAGACGTAGATGGGTCCATAAGGACTTTCACACGAAAATAAGGGTCTTCCAATGCAGCATTAATCACTATTCGTTCTTGGGTGGTCAGTCTATTTCGAAAACTATTACATAGCAACAGAAAATAGCTAGTTAACTTTACTACAGGCTGCTGCAAAAACCATTTTCCAACTGTCCGAAAATAAGAATCTCGCTCTAGAGTTCTTTTTTCGTTTTCCATAAGGAGCGTTGTAACACATCGCGTTCTGAGTTCTAACCTAGTAGGCCAATCCCTCTGATATACAGACTGATAGTTTAGCTATAGGATTCTTTTGACACCATTTGTCACTCCGCGGTGCCAACTAAAAACTAGCGCTGGGTGTCTGACACCAACCAAATGCTATGTTACCTTTTCGATAAGGGCACGCCCAGCATAATTTTTGATTGAACTTTTTTACTACCTATCTCAAATATTATTGATTTAAAATAGTATATATGTGTTAAGATATTGTATTTATACATATTTGTTTCTCATAAAACATCAAAGTATATTATTATGAAGCTTTCATCTCAACTACATATAGATATAATTTTGCTACTATTCCTGCGCAACTTTTTTGAGTTTTGTTTTTATATTGGAATTGAACAGGTACACAATACCTACCTACCAATCTTACCTGTTGACATTTTATTATATAAGACATGGATTAAGCATGTAACTAGAATACGTTAATAGCTCTACTTGGTTATGCTTGTAATTATTTATCGATCAAATAGAGCTATTATCGTAAAATTGATCAGAGGTAAAAATGTTGTGGTATTTGATTCCCCTGAATTATTTTTGTTTGTCTTGTCCAGGCTTTTTACATATTCCTTAACATTGTTCTCAATAGAGGCTGTGTGCAAGCAAAATACTCTGTCATTGTTACTGTTGTATTGTGTCGAATAATCACCGTTTCTTGTAGTGTACTTGTTGGCAGTTAAAAGATACTAGAAGTCTGAAAGTTATTTACCTATCGAGTTCCTTTCCACCAATAGTAGTCCCCACAATGTAGGCCAATCAGAGGAAGTAGCGCGCCCGATAATAGCGTATTGCTTGTCACCCGCAGTTGACGGTCGATTGACAGTCGAATGAGAACTATGTGGCACACCAATATGCAGGCAATTGTGGTACAACAATATGCATGCCAGTAGTAGGAAACTAAGAGTCATTGTTCACGGGTAATTGGTTATTTCGCGTTAGTAATGTGACGAGAAAAGTGTTAAGTAAATGAATACTATGGAAAGAGATAGACAAATAAAAGAGGGATTATGTAAAAGATATTCGAAGCAAGTGACTCCTGCTGGAGATGTATGGAAGAAGATATTTTTACCAACCTCAGTTAGGTAAATTGCAATAACAGCAGTGGTGGGGTATGTTATGATAAAAGGGTTAAAGCTTCAAAGTTCCATTGCCCTCATGATGAGGCCACACTACACAGAATTGGCATACATTGACACTGACATTTGTCTATATAGACAAAATTCTATAGAATTTGATGAAAGTCTGTGCAAAAGTCTCTGTAGTCTAGACGGTCCATAACAGTAGTTCCGACACTATTCATGCGATAAGCTAAGATTTATGGTTAATTGTTAATTTTATGGGGTGAGTATATGACGATAAGTGAACATGGCTGGCAGACCAAAGTTAGATCAGTAAGTTAGATCGTATAAGGGACAGATGTATATGACTCGTATACATCTGTCACTTACGATCTCAAATTGATACCGCTATAAAGAGCTTATGGTCACGCCCCAGAGAAAAATACGGATTGTGCTAATGCTGATATGGCTAGGTAATAATCTAAATTATTTAGACGAAGAAATAAACTGGGAAGAGGCCGGAAGGATGATGAAGTTGGGCTATTTCCATGTAATAGTACTTTTTATGATGACGCAAGTGATCTAAAACTTTTGGAAAATGCTGTTTATGAACCAATTAGTCCACTTTCATACCTCGCAAGAGCCCCAGCCTTCCTTTTTAGGGTTCCGTACCAGAAGGAGCCAAACGGAGCCCTATTGCTGTCATTCACGTGTTTGTCTGTCTGTCCGTTTGCTGATAATGTTATTATTACGTATATTTTACTAACAAATACCAATATATTGATAAATCTGTTTTTACGTGAAATTCCCTCATTTTTCCTATTACACCCAACTTGATTCTGCGGTTTGTTACGAAATCCTAAATGTGCAAAGTCCAATACGCACTTAGCCCGTTTTTCCATAGCTAATTTTGTTCAAGAACTGAGCCTGGTCTAGATAGACGAAGGTATACTCCCATATCTCACCAATTAATTTCATATTACTTGGGACTTAAAACAATATCTGGTGAAATGTTCGTATAATGTAGGTACATTTCTGTCCAACCCTTCGGACCATACAGTCGTGATATTATGTTATTTTAAGTGATAAATTAATTTAATCAACCACATTGCAATGTTTGGACCCATTTATGTTAATGTTAATTTTTATCCGTGGTGCTGGGGCTTATCCCAGTTGTAAACGACCCTTTGTGCCTATAAGCCTTGTTTATTCTGCCTCCTGCATGATATGGAGGGAAGTGGAAATTATGTTTTTGTTTTCCCACTACCTCTTTATTCTATTCTGAATAATTTCGTTGCGGGATCAATACAGTTAAATTCATTCTCCGGGACTTCGTCGAGCTTCATTGCCTCGGCGCTTTTCTGGTGGTCGCCAATGTTGATTCTGGCTTTCAGCCCCGTACCATGACATATCATAAATATCATGGTGTGACAGGGAAAAAGGGATAGATGTATACAAGTCATATACATCTCTTCCTTACGCACACTCAAAATAAACTTGTCTTAGAGCTTATGGTCACCCCCAGGAGTTGCAGTGGTTTGGGTATTCCCAAACCACTGCAACTGGTGTTATGGGTTACCAAAAACCCTGAGAGGGCCCTGGGGGGTGGGGGATGCGATGGGATTGTCCCAAAAAAAAAACAAAGAAAACCCTCCATTTTGTCAACAATTACTCGTGTAAAAGTTGATTGAGTTTTTCAAATATGCCAATAACTCAACAGCCCTATTTGACCCAGGGGATCGTTATACTTATCAATTTTCATGTCATTCGTCGTTTGGCACCAACCCGGAAATTGGGCCGGTGAAATTGGGCCCGGCTGAATTTGGGACCGTCTGAATTCGTAACACCGTTATTTGGCGTTGATATCCGATGCGTCGTTCAATTATGAAAATATTTGTTGCAAAATTGAATTATTACAAACACGTAGTTTTATTTTCTATGTGACCAGCACGGTTAGCAATGGAATGTACCAATTTTGTTTTCAATGAAACTGTACTATATTGCTGCAAGCTTTATTGGTGTTGTAATAATAAAACCAGTGAGGATAAAATTCCAGAGAATGGATTTCATTATGTTGCGTTCATCTACCATTTCACCTCTTGGTAAGCGAAAATGAGGTCGATGAAAAACGCTTGCCTAGAAATAAACTCGCCTCACCTCAAGAGTCAAGTCAAGTCAAGAGCAAACGCATCGCAAATAAAAAAAACATCTTCTTCTTCTTCCTAGCACTGTCCCACTTTAGGTGGAGTCGGCTCTCCTAAACATAAATAAATAAAAAAAAACAAACTGCAAATTCAGGTTGGTTGTAAAAAGATTTTTTTTCATCGGCGAAGCCTATATTCATCAGAGAATTTTAACACTACCGTGTAGAATATTTCAGTTCTAGGTCAGCACCATCTCTTGTCTGATAGTGGAACTAATGTAATTTTTGTTGATGATTTCTGGATGGATGGATGTTTGATACTCTTTCACGAATAAACTACTAAACCGATATTGAAGAAACTGTACAGAAATATAGCTTACATATCAGAATAACACATACGCTATAATTTGTAAAGATATTGAGAGAAGTATTAAAAACACGCAGGTCGACCCGCGGGCGGCAGCTAGTTAAAATAATTAAGCGATACATATTAAAATTATGAGCCCGTAATAACAAGCTCGACAGGTAATAAGCCCGGAACATAGCAATATAAACTAATAATAATTATATACTAATTTAGCTCAGCAACTTCCGTAATAACACACAAACATACATAGTTACTTTACTATACAATGCAGAAACCAATTACGTACTATGAAATCCCGGCTTTAAGCTACGGGAGGATGTTTCGTAAGCTTCATACGATATTACCCCATATTACATGTTTTAGGATGCAAGGTTGTGTATTTTTGTTGTACAATAATAAATGGCAACGCATATTGCTTTTATAGGAAATTCGTAATAACATACTGTATGAGAAACGTTGCTAAAATAACATATTGAAAATATTGTGAAGAAGTAACTGTTTTTTTAGCAGCAATTACAATGTTTTGTGATTTATCTACCAAAATTATAAAGAGGAAAGATTTTTTTGTTTGTTTGTTTGTTTGTACCGAATAGGCTCCGAAACTACAGGACCGATTTGAAAAATTCTTTCACTAATAGAAAGCTACATTATTCCTGAGTGACATAGGCTATTTTTTAATCCCGAAAACGGGTCCGGTGGGGTGGTCCACGGGAGCGAAGCCGCGGGCAACAGCTAGTTTTATAAACAATATCAGTTAGCAAAATTGTTCAGTGTAGGTTAAAAGCCCCTTTTCATATTTATAGAATACATATAATATTGTTTTAAAATAATTTGAGTTTATATATAAAATATCCCTTACTGAAATAGTTATTTATGCTACAAGTGCGGAAGGTAGGTGGTTCCCGATGAGTGGCATTTTTATTCACGAGCGAGTGAGTGAATTAATCGACACGAGTCGGGAATCATCTTACGTACGTGTATCATACAACATTTTACTAAGCGTTGTGCGAGGAAATAAAAAAATATATCTGAACCAAGCAAGAAATAAATAAAAATCGGGCTTTTTCAAGCGCGCTCAGCATATCCACAGATTAACTAATAATTCCTCGGGCATATCTACTGCGCATGTGCAAATAGCTGTCACGTCGTAACGCAAAAAGGCACGAGAAAAATATACATTCCTCCAAACATCATCATCATCATTATTAGCCTATTAATGTTCCCACTGCTGGGACACAGGCCTCCTCTCTGTGAGAGGGAATGGGCTGTTATCCACAACGCGAGCCCAGTGCGGGTTGGAAGTTAGTGTTGGTTCTTCCAAACATATTTAATGAATATTTAAAATTAATTCATTGATCAAATCTAAATCTAGAGTAATTAAAATCGCTTTTAATGAAGTATTAGTTATATTTTACCTTTTGTATGAATGATAATCTGTCGTTAACTAATTTGTAAAACTTTTCGTTAAATAATAAAGACTATGCGTCTGGCTGACGACGGAGTTTAAAAATAAAAAAAATACAGAAAATTAAAAAGCACTATTGAAAAAAAGTGACACTTTCCGCACAGTTTGGCTCTATTTGGCTGCTTGGAAAACTCTTTTTTCGGGTACAGGCATTGTAAAGTCAAACATAATAGGAAACTACCTCGTGTTCTATCAATGATTTCATGATAAGAGAGAGTAAATTATTTCATGGATTATTAAAAAATAAAAATATACACAAACACCTCAATGTTTTATATCACCATAATGAACTTGAAAAAAAATATGGCAACAAACTAAGAGAACATCCTGGTGACGCGACGCAATTTAAATTGCGTCGATAAGCGATATCGCACACGTATTTAAAAAAAAGGGGGGCTGAGTCACCCTCGTCCGTAGGAGAGAACCCCATACGAATCCCTACACGTGGCCCCCGGGTGGTGCAAATCAGGTGACATCAATTAACTGGTGGTAGGTTACGGCCGAAGGCTTGCGACCACCCACCGGGCAAAGACGTACCGCCAAGCGGCCTAGCCGTGTTCCGGTACGATGCCCGGTGTAGCCAACTAGAGGAGTTGGGTCGAGATAGCTGTTCCACTGCAGGCGTTCCAGCCTGACGCGCGCTGTTATGGGCCTATCAGGAGACTGGTCGCGGAGGGTAGCGGGATCCGAGGCACGGTGCGCCGCTGGCCGACCGCAGGTAGTTGGGGGCCCAAGTAGTGTGCTAGCCACACACGAAAGGCTGCCCCGCCAACTGTCGAAAAATCCCGGAATGCACCATCGTGCTGGTTGGCGACCAGAAGACAGGGCCCGATGGACATTCCCGGGGGGGCTCGGGCGTCCCCGCGGTCTCCAGATCAGTCCCCCATTGATAGCGTCCTGTCAGTGCGTGTCTGTAGGTTGCCAGCGTGGAGCCTCATCTCACTGCCTTCTCCTCACCTTTTTCACTCAAGTATGCAAAGGAAAAATAAAATAAAAGCTGTACAGCGGCAGCACTCCCTGTCACTCAAAGTGCACCTCAGCAACATAAGAGGGCTGCACTCTAATCTCGAAGCAGTCCATCACCACCTGGAGACTGATAGACCAGCTCTTCTTTTCCTTTCGGAGACGCAGATCGGATGTCCGTCAGACGTGTCGTACTTATCATACCCAGGGTTTACCCTGGAGCACAATTTTAAACCACGCGCGGGTGTATGCATGTACGCCCGAGACGACATCTGTTATCGACGTCTCCGTAACCTTGAGGACTCCAGGTTTTCTGTGCTCTGGTCACTGGTGGACACAGGCCTGGATAAAATTATCTACGCCTGTGTCTACCGATCGCACAGTGGAGATCAGGAGACAACCAGGCTCACGGAACATCTGTGTGAGGCGGCTGATATGGCACAGCAGCGGTACCCTTCTGCCCAATTAGTGATACTGGGGGATTTCAATGCCCACCACCAGGAGTGGCTCTTCCCATACCAGTGCACTGATCATGCTGGGCGAGAGACGCGAAAGCTTGCGCTTGCGTTAAATCTCGCCCAGCTGGTCCAGGGAGCAACAGGGGTGCCGGATGTTCATTCGCACACTGCCAATTGCTTGGACCTTCTGCTGACAACAGATCCAGACCGCTACTCTGTGTCGGTATCTTCACCTTTGGGTAGCTCCGACCATTGTCTGGTGAAGTCTGTATCCGTCTACTCCCCGCCCGATCCCAGCCCAAGAGGCACTCGGCGGGTTTGGCGGTACAGGTCAGCAGATTGGGATGGGATGCGTTCTTTCTTCGCATCTTATCCTTGGCAGCCCATTTGCTTTTCTTCGGCTGATCCTTCGTCGTGCGCGGACGCCGTGACGGACGTGTTGCGTCAGGGAATGGAGTACTTCATTCCGTTCTCTGACGTAGCTATGTCTAGTGTTGACCGGCCATGGTTTGGCGCCGAGTGCAATCGTGCCAACACGCTGAAACATGAGGCGTACCTGGCTTGGGTCGACGCTCGGACGCGCAAAGCTAGCGACGTGAGCCAGTGGAAGAGAGCCTTCAATAGGGCTGCCAAGTCCTGCAAGAGGGTATTGCGAAGGGCTCGGTTCGACCATATAAGCCGTATTGGGTCCAAACTTGCTTCCTATCCAGCCGGTAGTAAAGCGTTCTGGTCCCTGGCTAAGTCGGTCGAATCGAACTTCTGCCGGCCCTCACTACCACCACTGCTGAAACCCGACGGAACGCTGGCCCACTCCGCTGAGGAGAAAGCAAACTTGTTTGCCTCTCTTTTTGCGGAATCCTCACGCCTGGATTCTGGTAACGCGCGGCCCCCTCCATCTCCTGATGGATGCGAGACGAGTATGTCGGACATTCGCATCCATCAAAAAGACGTCCGTAGGGTGCTGCGGAATCTTGACGTGAACAAGGCTAGTGGCCCCGACGGGGTACCGGCAATTGTTCTAAGAACTTGTGCGCCTGAACTGTCTCCGATCCTGACTCGCCTGTTTTGCCTTTCATATGAGACTGGAAAAGTACCGAACGCTTGGAAGCAAGCTAACGTTCAGCCTGTGCCCAAGAAGGGCAGTCGGGCTGACCCGGCCAACTATAGACCCATCTCAGTAACGTCCATCCTCTGTAAGAGTATGGAACGGGTGCTCAACTCCAAGCTCCTGGCATACCTAGAAGCTAACGACATCCTCAGTGACCGCCAATATGGCTTCCGCCGAAATCGGTCAACTGGGGATCTTCTAGCGTATGCCATTCACATATGGAGTGAAGCCATCGAGAGGCACGGGGAAGCGCTTGCCGTCTCCCTCGACATCTCGAAGGCTTTTGACAGGGTCTGGCATGAGAGCCTTATTGGTAAGCTTCCGTCGTTCGGTCTGCCCGGTGGTCTGTGCGATTGGATCGCAGACTTCCTGAGGGACCGGTCTATACGAGTGGTTATTGATGGCCGCTCGTCTGACCAACTGGATATCAACGCCGGGGTCCCTCAGGGGTCGGTACTCTCAGCAACATTGTTCTTGTTGCACATAAATGATCTGCTAAAACCCGGCACTTTTGGGTATGCAGACGACAGCACTGTTGCTGAGAGATACTTGTCCAACGCGCGTGCTACCGGGCCTCAGGTCCAGTCTCTCCGGGAGGCCATGGTGGAGCGCTTGAACTTGTCCTTGCAGGCAGTCTCCGAATGGGGCGATGCCAATCTGGTCAGGTTTAATGCTGCTAAAACCCAGGCGTGTCTTTTTTCCGCTAAAAGGAGCCAATTCCACCCGGCTCCTACTTTCCGCGGTGTGACCGTGCCGATAACGGACCATCTCGAGCTTCTTGGCGTTACGTTGACATCGACCCTCAATTTTGGTCCATTCATTGAGGCAAAAGCTCAGCTGGCTGCCAAAAAGTTGGGGATCCTTGCAAAGGTGAGACGGTACTTCACGCCAGAACAGCTGCTCAACTTGTATCAAGCGCAAGTTCGGTCATGCATGGAGTACTGCTCTCACCTCTGGGACGGATCTGCCAAGTACCAGCTGGATGCACTAGAGTCGATCGAAAAGCGGGCCAAGAGGCTCATCGGCAATGAGATATTGGTCGAGTCTAGGCTCCAGAGCCTTGAACATCGGCGCCAAGTTGCCAGTCTGTCGGTTTTTTATCGGTTACATTTCGGGGAGTGTGCGTTGGAATTGCATGAACTAATTCCTCCTAGCCCTTTCCATCATCGGACTACAAGACGTACGGCGATGTGTCATCGGTACATGGTGGACATCCCACCCATACGCACCAAACGTTTTGGGAATACTTTCATTATGCGTACAGCTAAGGAGTGGAATTCCCTGCCGGAGTCTGTATTTCCTGAGAGCTACAACCTGGGAGTCTTTAAGTCAAGAGTGAATAGGTTTCTTCTAGGTAAGCGCGCTACATCGTCGACCACATCATCACTTACCATCAGGTGAGATAGTGGTCAAGCGCGAGCCTATCAATAATAAAAAATAAAAAAAATAAAAAAATCTTATTGGTCCGTCAGTGAGATTATGAAATAATATTGGACCCGTATTTTTTGCTTTATCAAATACATAAAACCTGACAAAGATAAAGCACATCAAAGATCAGGAGTGGGGGCTTGTAACGTCACTATGTCAGTATAAAGTGTAGCACACCGTGATGTCACACGATATTTCAAGCTAGTAGTACATTATGGTACAAGTGTGCAATGTTGGTGATTACCGCTGAGGCGCCATTAAGACCCGACGACGGTAATCATCAATACACACGTGTATCATACGACGTTTTTCAACACACTTGTGAAGAAAATAATACAAAATAATCATTTTCAACAGTAAAAACGAGTTGTGAATTTTTTTTCTCAATGGCGGGCAAAATTAATCAGTTTTCCTATGCGCGCGCATTTAACAATGGCGATCGGCCATAGACTAAATTAATGAGGTTTCTTTTTTTTTTGGCTTTTCGTGGATAGTGTTTTAGCCACGTACAAAATAGAAAATTCCAATTTTTCTTAATTACAGAGCAAATAAAATTTATATTTGAGTGAAAATTTTATTTATTAAGCACGTACAAGTTGAAATTATCTATTTAAATACGAAGTTGCATGAAAAGAGCAAGCAATAGGTACATTAATTTATTTGTACTATTGAGCATGATCTTTTTTGTATCGAAACTTTGATAGAACAAAGCAACTCAACCAACAAATAAAAAAAAACCTCTAACTCACTTGTGAATAAAATAATAATAATAGCAATGAAAAAGTCACAGTTTGAAAACAGGTATCATTATGTGCCTAATTGCGGTGAAATTAGAGCCACTTTATGAGCAAATGTGTTGAAAATATATATTTATTTGCTAAAACACGTGTACGTGCAAGAATAAATGATACGTGCATGCAGGTTCAACGCACTGTATCGTCGAAATTTTTTGTTTACGTGGCAAAAGAAAAATACGTGTCCAATATTTTTAGGTTCTAACTGACAGCCTAAATAGATTTTTTTTTTCAACAACCCTATTGCATCGCACTGCGTCCATGTGAACGTACTTGCAATTTCGCTCAGTAAAAATCACGTATCGTGTGACGTAGATCGAATCGTGTCGAACCATCAGGTAGGCCACTCACCAACCCTTTACATTGTTTAATGTCACCAGTCTTTTGTGATTTTTTTGTCTATCTACATTTACAGAGTTTACAATTACAAAAATATTGTTGTAATACAACACATCATCAGCCTATTAATGTTCCCACTGCTGGGACACAGGCCTCCTCACTGTGAGAGGGAATGGGCCGTTATCCACCACGCGGGCCCAGTGTGGGTTGGTGGATGTCACATGTCTTCATATTTTTGGTTCTAGGACATGCCGGTTTCCTCACGATTTTTTCCTTCACCGTTTTGAGAGCAGTGGTGATAAAGTAAAGCGCCTGCCTGGTTTCGAACCCACGACCTACATACAACTTGTAAGTCGCGTCCGATAACACTGGGCCACCACTACTCGAACAACGTAAAACAACATAACATCAAAATTACATCACCCTAACAACTCTCAAGTGAAACAATGTTTGCTAAGTAACAATTATAATAGGGAATTAATTTGGATACATCAGGGATTAATTTGTGCAGGAGAAGGATTAGATCCGATCTGATTGTTAATGCGCACGGATTAGACAGCAAGCCTGGAGTATGCCATCGAACATACCAATGTTACTGAGATTTACCGTCATTTATGCATCTCCGAAGTTCTTCATCAGATCTTGATCAATCGATCAAGATCAGCTTTCAAATAAAAAGAATCATCAAAATCGGTTCAAGTAGTAAAAAGTTCTGAGGTACATAACATACATAAAAAAATACTGTCGAATTGAGAACCTTATCCGTTTTAAAGTTGATAACAAAAAGTTGAACAATCTATGACTAAATGTAGGCAACGCTGTTATTTTTTCCAATATCTAGGTTAGTCCTGTGATAAAAGCTGTTCATATATTCTTGAGAAGTTTGAAAACTGAAAGATTGCAGAATCAAAAGTCAACCTATAGAAGGTCAGAAGTTTATGACACATTTGAGTGGTGTCACTCGTGTGACAGCTTGACAAGTACATGCGCCGTCAATTACTGTCAAAGTAAATAGACAAAGCCAGTGACACAGCTTTGTTGAGTCACGTGTAATTTCAAAATTAGAAGGTACTATATTTTGTTAACCATTAATAGGGATGATGCACTGACCTCTATCATACAAGTACGCTGGACTAAATATATTAGATGAAATGACAGATGATTTTTGTGCCGAATCAAAGCGCCCCACTCGAGGTTCTCAGGAACTAAAATTGACACATTTAGAGATAGGTTAATACCGATAATTCTCAAGATTAGGTAATACTAATATATTCGCCTGGAAATATTATATTATTTTAACTAATACGAGTATATGAGTATTAGTAATATTTTTAAATTACACTAATATCAAAATAGTAGACTTGGCAAGGCGTATCACTCATCTACTGTATTGACTTCTCATAATATGTTGCAACTAAATATCTCATATTGGTATTAGTGATGAATGTTATATGAATGCCTAATAATCAGTAATAATATGTTAAAAAGCAATGTGTAAGACTAAATTCTGGAATCATCATCATGATCATCCACAGTCCGACTTCGCCCACTGCTGAGCACAGGCCCTCTCTTCTTGTATCAATCACATCGTTCCTGTCTGGAATTAATTCTGGAATAATATCATGATAATTATAATTGTATTAACAAATGTTTTAAGTCAAACAATTTGTATCTGCATCTGAAACAGAGTTGAAAACTGATATAAGTCTTCACGTCGCTGGAATGCGATGTCATTCTTATATGCACCTTAACACTACAGAGACAGGATCTCAGCGATAAGAGCGAGAAATATGTCCGTTGTAAATTATTATCCATCTCATTCGTACGCAAATATTTGTATGAATGATGTTTCAACCGAGTGAATCCAAACTATTGTAAATGTAAGTATTAACTAACTAGTATACTTGAGCGAGCAGATACTTGCTCAAATATACTAGTTTTAAGGATAAGTTGTTAGCCTATCCCCATATTTAAATCTTACTGATCTGACAGTAATGCGCTATAACTTTAGTAGCACGCTATCCACTAGTTTATAGCTTGCAATCTGACTGAAAGTATTTTTCAGTTAACCTTTACAGCAAGTTTTCTATTACTTAGAAATTAATCTCAATTAAAATAATTGGTATTTTCTTTTTCTCTTACGTATTAAATTATTCTCACGTATTTTTATACCGAAGGCTATGTCCCATCTCTAATATTAGTTCCATGGAATCTCACGTTAAGTCACGTTGCTATCAGCGCCAAAATGGCGAAAATCAAATGTCTTAATTTTTTCATCGATGATATGAAGTCCAGCGTACTTGTATATTAGAGGTCAGTGGGATGATGACAAAAACTTGTTTTCTCCGTCAGGTAGATCAATATGATCACGATACAATGCGTTGAAATTACGTCACGATTTAGTACATTTTTTACTTACAATTGTACAATTAACGTCACTTCATGGAGTGGAACCTGAACTTTATCTTTGTCAATTCTTATTGATGTGTTAAAGCAAAATATACGTGTCCAATATTTTTTGATAATGTAAATGACGAACTAAATAGAATTATTATTTGTTTATCCAGGAATCATCTCTATTTAATCGGCAGATCAAGGCTTTTTGCGCTACTGAACCTTTATTTGTTATTTTGTCCTTAAAAACCATTTGCTTACGTCAAAAAATATTGCGTTTAACGAATATTAGTCCAATTCTCTATTTTGGTGATTGGCAAAATTTGTGTCGTTTTTGTGGCAAATAAACACTTTACCTTTGTTTCTTACTAATACCTAAATAGTATACTGTCAAAATAACTGTGCACTTCGAACATAAGCGACCCTACTCCCACCCACCCTTTCCCGTTTGACATTCTACTCTTGCTATTGGCGCACGGAGAGAACGCGGGGCGCCGCGCGGGTATGCGGGAGTGGGGTATATAGCAGATATTTTGACCGAGTAGTAAGTACTCATTGATTCTCCGAACAAAGAATCCTTCAAATACAAAGTAACTATTCCCTCTTGGCAGTAAAAACAAATTCCTATTTGATTGATACACTTTTCACTCGCCAATGTACGTAAGTAAAATATTCCTAGAAAATCGATTGTCACATTGTCACAGGAATGTGCATTTCCATTGAAGAGAACACTCATTAAAATACATGTTTGATGCCAACTATTCGCGAACACGACTCGATACAACAGCTAACTTTGTAATCGGACAACCAGCATATTTTGGCACCTGATGGGATAGAAAATGATATGAAATATGACATGTTTTTATGCACAAATATTGGTTTTATATTGCAAGGTTGCATGTGTTAGAATCATGAATGGAACTCTATATAAAAGAATTGATATCTACCAAGATAGCAAGCTTTGAATGTCAAGATGGTTATTGATTATTTACTGTGTATCAGGGTTCCAATGTATGCGGTGTGTAAGGCAAGGGTTTTATGAATAAAAGCACAGAAAGACAAGACTAGGTATTTATTTAAATAAGGCTTGTCAATTAATTTATATTTAGAAGGCTCATCGAGCTTACTGCCCATTCGCTAGACCTAGTTCTCGTGTGGAAGAAGGGCAAGAAACCCCACGGAAGCTCTTTCATAGTATTTATCGATATCTTTTACAACCACAAAGTATTTACAATATTATATAAACAAAATAACAAGGATAACTCAAAGGACATAGACTAGCCCTTAAATCAATATAACATATTAGGAATAAAGGCCGTAATATGATATAAATACAGTTTCAACACAACCATTAGCAATAATAAAGTTATAATATCAAATAACTTACGTTAGCCTTGTGTAGTCGATCTTACACCAATTATTGATAATAAAGGAAATATAATAATATATCTGGCCTGTACTGGCTTGTAGTTCACAGAAAAGTAAGTCGGCTTATCCATTACACAATATTTTATAATCTCGGGTCTATCAGTGTCTCAATACGTCCAATATGAGAAAATGGCGCGGTATCCCGCCATTTTCTATATTGCTTTAAATAATCTCACAATTAGGGGAACAATAATAAACTATCATGTAATGAATCCATTTTAAAACGTAATTAGACAATTATGGAATTTAATAACACCTCTTTAGTCATTCTAAATCAATATTCGAAAGAATATTGATACTAACAGACAGTATTGTACAAATTGTTTCAAAGGACTTATAATACTATTATAGCAATATAAAATCCAGGATACATCACAATAATCATTACAAATTAAGTAATAATTTATAGTAATATCATCAATGTGGATTAATACAAGTTTAAGAGTTATTTCCTGTACACAACAATATTTACTTAGGTGGGTACTCTTTTACATTTGTAGGTAGTTGACAACACAATAATAATTTAGGTCGGTACTTAAACATTTGTCGGTAGGCGCTTGATAAGTATGACAGGTATGTATTATATAGCAAACCATTGTCACTTGAAAAAGGAAAATTCACGATTTAATGACGTCACACATACTTCAAATTCTAACACGGCCATACTGACAAATACTTCGTCCACGAAGTACATATGTACAATTTTATATAGCTTATTTGATAATAGCATATCAATGAAAACAAAAGTTAATGTCATAAGACTTAAATTTACTTTGTAGCTTGGATCACAATAGTGACTCAAGATTAAGCGTTTTAAGATTATTATACCAAATCTTACTAATCACATCATTTTTACTTTTGTCACATTTATTAATAATGAAGTGTTTAACCAATTACATTCAGGTAAACTTACAATGCTACTTTTAAGACATCGTGGTCCCTTTCAGTCGTACTGAGATACACCATCAAAATTATTTACCAGATACTTTGACACGTCAATCACATTCACCAACTGCCGGTGAGATTTATCAGATACCAATTTAACGATTTACTAACGAATGGTTGGGCCAAATAAATAGACACGCCAAACGCTTTCACCCGCTACCGGTGAGATTAAATGGCGGCAAGTATAAGGCCTAGTAGCGGATATTGAGCCAAATAAATAGACACGCCAAACGCTTTCACCCGCTACCAGTGAGATTGAATGGCGCCAAATATAAGGCCTAGTAACGGATACTTGAGCCAAATAAATAGACATGCCAAAAGCTTTCACCCGCTGCTGGCGAGATCAATTGACGAAAATTATAAGGTTTAGCAGCGAATAAGTTGTAGCATAAACATGCTGATTACATTTATCGAATTGCGGTAAAATCTTTTATTACTTTACCGAATTGCGGTAACAACTTTTATTACGTTTACCGAATTGCGGCAAGATCTTTTATTACATTTACCGGATTGCGGTAAGATCTTTATTTATTACATTTACCAAATTGCAGTAAGATCTTTATTTATTACATTTACCGAATTGCAGTAAGGTCTTTATTTATTACATTTACCGAATTGCGGTAAGATTTTTTGTTATATTTTTATAAAATATAGCTCAGTGGTATCAATGTCAAAATAAATGGGAAATCAATAATTCAATATTATTTCACCAACAAACACAATACATCGCTCGGTCAACCTGACAATATTGTTGCAAATTGTACTGATTGTACATATTTTCTTCTGACCAGTAATAGTTTTACGGATTTTGTCAAGGGCACTCTGACCAGTACTTGACTTTTCATCGTAATAACATTAGCTATTTGACTAAGACCACAGAATAAGCACTTTCACGGTAAAAGAAATGCAAAGAAAAGATAATTACTACAGAATTTTCACCTGAAATCTGCACTAACATTGGACCAATAACAGACCAATAGTGACATATTTTTTTATAGTTATCTTGCTGTCTACCATTAGATCACGATTTGTATATTCAAATCTGAATCTCTAATAGCCCTAAAACTTATTACATTTATTTTCAGATCGATCAAAATGCATGGTCATTAAAATATTAATTGGATTGTTACTTTTAATATTTCTGAAGATTAAAACATTAATTTTACTAATTAACACGGAATGTAGGAAAATAATTTCGCTACAGCTTTTGCTGTAACTACTATTCCTTTTTAATTTTACCCAAAAGATAGCCAAGGGAAAAACGGAGAAGAGAATATTTTCTTGTAAACGTGAGAATATTGTTAAAACTACTATTCTCTAATAACGATTCTTTGAAAGTCCTGTGTACCTCTTAAGTGTGAATGTGGTCACCAACTGTTTTATTAGCAAGTTGGGTACACTTTTGTAAAAATACACTGGTAATCAAAATATTCATAAAAAAATCTAAACAAAATTCTTTAAAATCTCATACATTTAACTCGTTTTGAGATCTTGAGTTATGGCGAGACCAAAATGTTACGATTTTATTAAGTAATAATTACCAATTTTCTGGTAAATAAATTGAAAACCTCAGAAAATATTGCTTTACGCTTATTCAAACATATCTTTGTAACACATAAGATATTCAAAATTCATATATATTCGATAGTAAAACAAATAAAACCAAAGTCTCACCACTTTTAGCTACTTCTTCCTGTAGCTGATGGCTTGATTTCCATGGTCAGACTCCGATGCTCTGACAATAGTTAGCAGACTCGCAGATCCTGAAGAACCGTAGTTCCAATGGTCGTACAGCTTCTAGATCCGCAATCTATGCAGCTCGCAGTGCCGTCGTCTGGGGCGGCATCGCGAAGTCATCATTTTGGTGCGAGTGGAGTTGGCGACTCGTCGACACGTTGTTTATGAAAATGACAAAATGGAATCCATTAGAAATCTGTGTGAGCTAGAGCTGAATCCCTGCTTCTGATGTTAGAATCATGAATGGAACTCTATATAAAAGAATTGATATCTACCAAGATAGCAAGCTTTGAATGTCAAGATGGTTATTGATTATTTACTGTGTATCAGGGTTCCAATGTATGCGGTGTGTAAGGCAAGGGTTTTATGAATAAAAGCACAGAAAGACAAGACTAGGTATTTATTTAAATAAGGCTTGTCAATTAATTTATATTTAGAAGGCTCATCGAGCTTACTGCCCATTCGCTAGACCTAGTTCTCGTGTGGAAGAAGGGCAAGAAACCCCACGGAAGCTCTTTCATAGTATTTATCGATATCTTTTACAACCACAAAGTATTTACAATATTATATAAACAAAATAACAAGGATAACTCAAAGGACATAGACTAGCCCTTAAATCAATATAACATATTAGGAATAAAGGCCGTAATATGATATAAATACAGTTTCAACACAACCATTAGCAATAATAAAGTTATAATATCAAATAACTTACGTTAGCCTTGTGTAGTCGATCTTACACCAATTATTGATAATAAAGGAAATATAATAATATATCTGGCCTGTACTGGCTTGTAGTTCACAGAAAAGTAAGTCGGCTTATCCATTACACAATATTTTATAATCTCGGGTCTATCAGTGTCTCAATACGTCCAATATGAGAAAATGGCGCGGTATCCCGCCATTTTCTATATTGCTTTAAATAATCTCACAATTAGGGGAACAATAATAAACTATCATGTAATGAATCCATTTTAAAACGTAATTAGACAATTATGGAATTTAATAACACCTCTTTAGTCATTCTAAATCAATATTCGAAAGAATATTGATACTAACAGACAGTATTGTACAAATTGTTTCAAAGGACTTATAATACTATTATAGCAATATAAAATCCAGGATACATCACAATAATCATTACAAATTAAGTAATAATTTATAGTAATATCATCAATGTGGATTAATACAAGTTTAAGAGTTATTTCCTGTACACAACAATATTTACTTAGGTGGGTACTCTTTTACATTTGTAGGTAGTTGACAACACAATAAGAATTTAGGTCGGTACTTAAACATTTGTCGGTAGGCGCTTGATAAGTATGACAGGTATGTATTATATAGCAAACCATTGTCACTTGAAAAAGGAAAATTCACGATTTAATGACGTCACACATACTTCAAATTCTAACACATGCATTACGCATCTACATACATTCCACCACAAATTTCGTATGAAAAATTATATTATTATTATTCGGTTTTAATTTTTGCCCGAAAAGTTGAAAGGGTCTCGATTATCTTGGTAATGTGTTGACAAGGGATTAAAAGCATTTGACTAGAAGAGTGAGTGATGGTGAATATAAATTTTGATGAATGGAGAGCGAGAGGAAGACCAAATAAAATGTATGCTTTGTGAGGAATGACATGAAAGAAGAGGTAGTAAATTATACCATGACTATAGACAACGGAAGATGGGGCTAGGCTGAACATAATTATGTACGAGTAGCATAGACAAGGGCAGGAAGATGATGATGATTTTTCGAAAACCAAATAATATTACGTTTACTTTATATTCGTATTGTTTGTGAATTGTGTTATTGGTTTAGAACAGTTTTATTTAAAATAAATAAGTAAGTATTGTATAAACTGAGTAAAATTATTAGACCACTGGGTTGGATGTAATTTCTTCAGCCGCATACTCGTTTTCATCGTCATTACTTCAGCTGAAAACTTCCACAGCTGGTAATTGGTCTCCCCCAAACGTCGACACGGCACATCGAAGACTCCTGTGCTACTCACATCTAGGATTCATTTAAATCCATACTTAATATTTTAAATGCGAAACTGTATGTTTGTTTGTTACCTTTTCACGACTGAACAGCTCAACCGATTTTGATGAAATTTAGCATGGAGATTGTTTGACACCCTGGGAAGGAGATTGGGATTTTTATCCCGGTAGTGTATTCTCTTGGGATGATAAATCACTCAACGCGGGTGAAGCCAGGGTAAGAAGCTAGTCTTTCATGATTTGTATTTGCATTTACAAACAGGAACTATAGAGTTTTAGGTTATGCTGGTTATTGTTTAGTCGCAGTAGTCAATAACGACAATGACGACAGGTTGCCATTCTTGACGAGAACTAATGTCAAAGGAATTTCTTGACGTTATTGGCAATGTTGAAGTTTATACGTCTGAATCGACAGTCATTTCACCATCATAATATGCAATTTTGCGTTTTGATGGCTTGACACACGCGCATACTTCTGTTGATACTAGTTTTGGACCGATACAAGCAATGGCGTTGTTTCAATAATTATCTCCATGATTAACCCGTTGAGTGGCAAACGTGGATTCAAGCGAGGCACTTTTAAAGTGTTTAAGTGTTTCGATAATAACGACACATAACCGGTTAAGGGTTTCGGTCTCTTCTTTAACCTAATTTTGTATTGAATTGATAAAGCAAAAAATACGTGTCCAATATTTTTTGATAATCATTTTGATATATTAACTAAAAGATATGTTTTAGTCATCATCTCTATTATCATGAGATAATTATGCTAAGCTATGGTCACACTGCGCGGGTGGGACACATTTGGGCGCACGGTTGGCGCAGTGGTTGAGCGATTGACTGCTGCACTGCGTGTAGCGGGTTCGATTCCCGCACGGAACAAAGATTTGTATGATCTACAGACATTTGTTCCGGCTCTGGGTGTTGTGTATGTGAGTTTATATGTTTGTAAACGCACCCACGATACAGGAAGAAATTCCTAGTGTGTGGCAACGTTTTTTTAAAAAAAAATTTGGCGCAAAAAAATATATTTTATTTAGTAGAAAGGTTTTTCTTTTCATTATTATGATTACGCTCGTATACCCTCGAGATAGGTTTGGAAGGTGATTTTGTTAGTTATGTTTTTCCCATGTGACAGCGATGCTATGTATTTCCAATACCATAAACCAAGAATTCCCTAACGAAAATCCCATTTTTACCATGTTCATCACGTACACCAACATGTAAATTACATACTAATACGCACATCATAGGAACATACATCACAGCAAACCCTCAAGAGACTTTTTAACTCCATCGTAAATCTCTTTAAAATATTCTAAACGTAGAGAATTCAATCACAGCCGCTCCGTCAAAAAGTCTCCTGAGAAAACTCTGTGACGTCACGAGCTGGCTCCAATTACGACGAGCCCTCGAATTATCTACTATTCATGTTGAGTTGGGGCTCCTGAACAAGCGAGCAATTCCGCTAGGTTACCGACTATATTATTACTATCATTGTTCCAGCGTGGGAGAGAGACCCAGCTATACAGAATAAATAACGCTATCCCGTTTTCACACTTAAATCATGGTAGAAGTGTCACGCTACTGAAACAAAACTTATTCTGGATTGAATCGTTTATTCGATCTTCTTCACATTTCGCTGACTGTTCTTTTTATTTCTTATGAGACCGCAATAACTTCACCAATCATCCATTCATTCCATCTTGCCTGATGTTCTACGTCTACTACGGCGAGCGAACCCTAAAGTGAAACTTGCTTTGAAGTCTGACGGTCAAAAATAGTAGAAATCTGTATTTCTACGCCGTTTACGCCATAGTAGGATACAAGCCCGCCGCCCAGCAGCAGCCCGCTGTAGGGTGGGCGGCCAGGAGGTGCGGCGTGCAGGGCCGTGGTAGGGTAGGGTCAACCCACGAGCTAACAGTTTCTTACAGCTCTTCAAAACTTAAGTGAAAGGTGGAACCGACCAAATATATGAGTGAGCTTTTATGTGCACTTTTAAGGTTTGTAATCGACGCGTATAGGAAGAATTCAAATGAAATAAAACACACGGTTTTGTCCCAGTATGGGCCCAAAACACGGTGCGTAAGAACAGTTGGCGCCCAACGTGGGACAATTTAAAAAGCCTGTGTGGGTGGCAAATAAAATCACACTAATATTATAAAGGCGAATGTTTGCGAGTTGTGCGTGTTTGTATGTTCGTAACTTCTTCACGCTCAAACGGCTGGTCGGATCTGGATGAAATTTGGCACAAAGATAGATTATAGTCAGGAATAGCACATAGGAAACTTTTTATCTCGGGCATATGTTCCCTCGGGAAAATGTTCGACTTTTACGCGGGCGAAACCGCTGGCGGAAGCTAGTATAACATAAATTCACTAATGTATTTGATATCCCCACCTTACTAAATGTTGTAGAATAGCAAGTATTCTTATTATTCAGATTCATCCCCTGTTATTTTCTGCCAAACACATTATTAAAGAGCGACAGGTATAGAATTAACCATTTTGACGACCTTTAAATACAACGTTTTTGTAAAACATTAAAAAAAAACCGCCACCGCTGGCACCCTACCCACAAAACACACTTCACACTTACACATTAGAATTATTTACTCTCACCCTACCCTCTAATTTGGTCGCAAGTCCCATCAGCCTTCTGACGTCATTCGGCATGTCAACGGCCCTAATTTAGCACGTTAGACGACCATGATTAATGGCAAATCGAAAACAGTTGACAATGCTAATGGTCGCCATGAATCTCCATGAATCTCTGAAAAAATCCACTGTTTGTTTTATATTTGGTTCATGTTTGTGGTCGGAAATTGATGTACTTTGTTGCTGATAAGCGTGTTGTTGCTTGATTTGTTTTAACCTGGTTAGTGTGAGCATGAGGTTGTGAGTTTGTATCGTGTTTAATTAAAGCCCATATCCAACCGCCGACGATCAGCGAGCAGCGAGTAGAGCTAGAACCTAAATACGAGTTGGCGAGCAGCGAGAAGCGTGTGTGTACTGCCGATAGTTTTACAGCTCAACTATGAGCAAGAGGTTTTTCAACACACTTGCTCATAAAGTGGCTCTAATTTCACCGCAATTAGGCATATAATGATACCTGTAATCAAACTGTGACTTTTTTATTGCTATTATTCACAAGTGAGTTATAGTTTTTTTTTTAATGGTTTCCTGCCTTCATTTTAAATACTTTTAAATTAAACTAATTTTAAAAGTGTCACAAATCAATCCAATGAAAATTAATAAAATAAGTAATTAATTCTCATCCAGTTAAAATTGAAGTATTTTCAATATATTAAAATGTAACACTGTTAATAAATTAAAAGTGTCCCATTCGACATTAATCCCTTTCTGTTCCTGTCATGGAAGTAGTACTTACTATATCCATAACATGATATGGGTAGTATTTACTATTTCCATGATATCCATTAAATACATAAAATGTGGCATAGCTTCTATTCAAACAATTCAGCAAAATGATAGAACCTAACATATTGCTTGCTCATTTCATGCAACTTCGTATTCAACTAGATAATTTCAACTTGTACGTGTTTAATAAATAAAACTTGCCCTCAAATATAACTTTTGTTTCTCTGCAATAAAGAAAACTTGAAATTCCCCAATTTGTACGTGGCTAAAACGCTATCCGCGAAAAGCTAAAAAAAAAGTAACCTCATTGTTTTATTCTATGGCCAATCGCCATTGTTAGATGCGCGCGCCATTGTCAGTTTTCCTATACTGATTAATTTACCCCGCCATCGCGAAAAAAATATCACAACTCGTTTTCACTGTTGAAAATGATTTTTTAGTATTATTTTCTTCACAAGTGTGTTGAAAAACGTCGTATGATACACGTGTGTATTGATGATTACCGTCCTCGGCTTTCTTAAGACCCTCACCTAAAGGCTCGGGTCTCAATGGCGCCTCAGCGGTAATCACCAACATTACGCACTTGTACCATAATGTACTATTGTGCGACGAGCTATTACTCGCAACACTCGCTCGGGCGGTCAGTCCTACACGCGTTGGTTGGTTGGTCTCTCGGCGGTCTGACCGCCAAGCGAGCATCGCCGAGCGAGTATCGTTGGGTATTATCTTTGATAGCTCTGTCACTGCGACAAACTTGTGGTGAGAGAGTCCTCACCGGCTGTGTGAGCAGCCAGCGATCAACTATTAATATATATGTCTCTTTTATTGACACGGGATCTGTATCTTTTATTCGTTTCTTCAGTGAGAAAAATAAAATGTCAATAGCCATTGACATATATATTACTTGCGTAGCTAATCGTTTCGTCACCGGCGGTGGGACTAGTGCCTAAACTTACTATGGAGTAAACAATAAACAGTCATGCGATTGCAGCTTTCCCGAGTGATTTGCCATCATTTATTAAAGAGTTCTGATGTATATCTCCGAAGTTCTTCATCAGATCTTGATAAAAAGGACCAATTCTGAAACATTTCTCCGACATTCGTTTCGCCACATAGCAAGCTTCAGCTATCAAGTAAAAAAAGAATCATCAAAATCGGTTCACCTAGTGAAAAGTTTTGAGGAAACAAATATAAAAATAAAAAAAGCGGTCGAATTTATAACCTCCTCTTGGTGTTGGCAATTGGTTAAAAATTAAGAATGTCTAGTGAAAGTCCCAAAATCTTGAAATCATCAGTCTACCATAGATCCTTGGCAGTGGGTTATTTCGTGTGAATTCTGGCTTAGACAATTAACGGGCTAACTACATAAACGTATTCATTAACAACGCGGTCAACATAACTGTGCACAACGACTGTCATCGACCCCACACCTGCCTACCCGCGCTACTCCCTGCGTTCGCCTCGTGCGCCAATAGCGAGAGTCGAACGATAGAGTTACGGGACAGCGCCAAGTGCACAGTTATTTTGGCCGAGTAGAAACTACCAATTACTTCTTGAAAAGATAAGAACCAAAAGTTTTAAGTTATACGTAATGCAGAACCCAGAAGAAAGCAATCACAATATATCTCAACTTCAAAAGAAAGAAAAAAACGACCTTCCATTCTCAAGGGTGCAATGAGCCAACTGTTTTTTTTACAGCTTTTTGAGTACTTGAAATATTTACAACCCTGATGCATGATTTAGGTATACACCGTACTACGACGTGATAAAGCCGTCATAGTTCGAACGTAAGAGAGAGACGGAGCTATACAGGACATTAAGTCTATCTCTTTTCCACAACGAAATCATGCTGGTATTTGCGGCCCCAGTGCCCAGTGCCCCAAGTTAGGAATATTTAAAACTGAACTGCCGAAATTGAGATCCGGTCTCTTTGGTCTAAGTTAGACTAATCGCACGTAGTTTAAGTGGTTTGGGCCTTTGGGGATAGCCCTTGGGTATCTAATAAATTTATTATAACTTGGAATATTCCACTTTATGATGTACCTAGTTATTTGTGAAAACAAGAAAGTACGATTTGAGATTTCTTTATAAAACTTTCATCTACATACCTATTTTATTATGCCTTTCCTCTTGTCTTTTTATTATTATTACATAAACTGTTAAATAAATGATTCAAATTATTTTTCGTCTACTGAAACTAACTTAAGTAGCAATTGGCGGGGCACATTGCTCATAGAACGAATGTTCGACGGGGCCGAAATGTTCTGAAGTGGCGGCCGCGAACCGGAAGACGCTGCATTGGAAGGAAGCAGACCCGTCACTGATAACCCGGTTAAGGTTGCAGCAATCTGATTGATAAGAGATGCACAGGACTTGTCGATGTGACGACGCTTGAGGGTGACCTATGTCCATCAGTGGATGTATTTCGGCTGAGATAATGATGATGATGATGAAACAATTATTTATTAAATTTTTAAATATACTCAGATTTTATTTATTAAATTTTTAAATATACTCACATTTTATGGATGGAGAGGGAGGGGACGGCCAAAGAAAAGATGGATGTACTGTGTGAGGAGTGATATGAAAGAAAAGGGAGTCAGTGATAGCGTGACGGGGGACAGGACGGTATGGAAGAAGAAAACGTGTTGCGCCGACCCCAAGTAACATGGGACAAGGGCAGGAAGATGATGACTCAGATTTTATTGGCAATGTTTTGCAAAGAGGTTGTGACTGTAAATATGTAAACAATGCGAAAATAATTTGTAAGGATCGTAGCAAATGGCGTTCTGTAATGTCTGCCTGCATCTGTCATGAAAAAAGGCATAAAGTTTTATGTATATAATCGAAAAGGATTTTGTGGCTACCTTTTTCAATACAACCTCATTGCTAAAACGTATCGGGATAAGATCTCCCAAGAAATTAATAGTTCTGGTTTTCAAAAGTATCAGATTACATTTTCTTCAAACCGGTATTGAAATGAATACTCTTGAAAGCACCCTACCATCCCCTATTAAATTGCTGCAGTATCGAATGTTAGACGAAATACTTAGTATCCTATCCAATTTCCTCTAAATTTATAAAAGAAATCTCTGTAAGAGAAAACTTAGAATTTTATTTCTTGGATACAAGGTGAATGGATTTATTTAAAAATAAATTGAAGATTTTCTCGGAAGACCTTTCTGAAACATGAACGAAGATTGTTCCAAGATGAGTGATTTTTCTTCTGCTGGTTTTTGTTCCAGGTGCAAGTTTTATTATAATATAATGATAATATTATCTCCGTACGCAAAATACGCGCTTGGTCATGGAGTTGCGGTAAACAGCCCGTTTTAAGCTAACCTAACCTAATGTTATCTTAATTTCAACAAAATATATTTTACAAATTTTGTGTGTACGGAAATGGCTGCATTAGTTTAGATCTGTGTCGCAGCCATTAACACCCATCCAACCAGGGAAAGACAACAACGCTCCTATAGTATAAAGAAAAATAAATCAATCACAATTATCAATTAGAAATGTCGGCATTCACTAAATCTTACAATTAAAATAAAACTAATAATTATACTCAAGATAATAATTAAAATCAGAACAATATAGAATTAATAAAAATAAATACAAATAAAATAAAAATATAATTTAAAATTAGACTTATAATTAACATAATAATTAAAATCAGAATATTAATTACTTAAATCAAAATAATAATTGAAAGCCAAATAATATTTAATTTCAGAACAATAATTAAGACTTAAAACAATATCGAATTCAAATAAAAAATTGAAGTTAGACTTACGACTACAACAATAACAAAAATCAGAATAATAATTAGATCAAAATAATAATTAAAAACGAAAACAACGAATAAATTGAAAACAAATTAAAAGTGATGAGAGTTGTGAAGTAAAAATGTTTTATTTTTAAGAAAAGAAAGCAATGTAACACTATTAAAGTTGTACTGCAGCTTTATTAAAGTTATATTCAAAACGAATCATTTTCGCTCTGTACGTGTCCTAAAAGACGACCGTGGGTTGTCCTAAAAGAAGATGAGGCCATAAACAAATTGAATAATAACCATGTAGGTACTTTACTTCCGATATATGTCAATTCGAAATATGTAAACAGTTTTAAGGGCCCCGTTTTCAGAACTACTTTTTAAATTTCTTTATTAAATGTAATGGACGTTTATAATCACCATGCGTATGACCCTAAATACACACTAGGTCTACATTAGATTAAAATTACGGGTCATGAACTATTTTTATTTTATTTTATATGTGTTTGCTCTTGACTCCAGTCTAGGTCAGAAGTGACAGAGACAGAGTCGACGATGGAGTGAGCTTTCCTAGAAGTAGCCTGTTCACTCTAATTTTGAAGACATTCGAGTTGAATGCTATCAGAAACACAGACGCAGGTAGAAATTGAACAGAAGAGTCGCATCATTGCCAATTAGTATAGAAAGAAGTATGTGTGTGGAAATCCTTATGGATACCTTCTGCCTGCCTCAAGGGGAGGTCTGTCAGACTCTTACTGTCTAAAACCACACGGAGTTTCTCCTCGCCACTTCTTGCTAGGTTGCGGGGACACAGACTCTTTGTTTACAATCACCACAGCAGTGATGGTTTGCGCTAGCAAACCCCATATCTGGTCAAGGGGAGAAGTGAGCTGCTCCTCATCCTTTCTTCATTTGTGAGAGGCGCGTAGTCGTGGTCTCCACGCGACACCAACTCGGGTGTATATATATATGGTTGGACCACAGACTTACCCAAGTCCGTCACCAATAGGCCAGTTTACGGGGGGTGGAAAAGAGTATTGTCAGGCCTCCTCCTGCGCCTGGTTATAAGACGAGAAAGTGTACCAATTCGGATCAACCTCAATAAAATTTCTTGTTGGTAAATAAACTAAAAACATATCTCTCTTTCCAGACGCAGACGGTTCAGAACAAAAGGTGTCGATAATGCTGAATGGGGAAGAATCGGAGCTGTACTTCGTAAACTGTACTACGACAAAGGTAAATACAATTGAAGTTTACTTTAATAATTAATAAAGTTGAGTGAACTCTTGAACTAAATACAAAGTTTGGGTGAACTCTTGAACTGAATACAAAGTTTGAAGAAGTGAAGACTGCGAAGAAATTCACTTATTTAAAAGAACTTAAGTAGTAACTTTGCACATTGTTGAACAAACTTATTAACACGCTTTTATTAGCTTGGCATGTATCTATGTAACTATGTATCAATGTAACGGAATCTTTGAACGTGATTTTCTCCCACTTCAAAACGTCGGATTGATATGAAACTTTGCACACCTATCAAGGACCGATGACAATGCAATAATTTAGTCAAAGTCAAAGTAGGTACTTTTGAAAGTCAAACAAAAATTAAAATTTGCAAGTAATAAAAGTTGATTCTACCGTGCGCGTTTAAACTGTTTGTCCCATTAGCCTTACCAAGATCTTCAGGATTAGCGACTTTTTAGTTCAATTTACCATTAAAGCGTGTTTTTTTAGTTTTTAGAACTACAATTTTTTTAACTTACGGTACAAATTGTTTTTGTCTGGTTCATATTCGTCTTCACGGACGGCCATCTTAAAAGCCAGATAATAAAAAGAATGAAAGAACCTACGTATATATTTTTTTTAATTTAACTTACTTTATTCCTCACTGTTTATCCAACTTCAACATGGGTTTGAAACATGAACCGCCTAAAGTATCAGCTAAAAGTCGTAAAAAATCTGTTGGATGATGAAGCACAGGACCAAGATCACTGATGTCCAATGTCCATGCTTGGTGGAGGACTTTGTCTAGCACTGGACCACTTTCAAGTAAATTCTAATGATTTTCCTGTACCTATGTTACCACGGCTAACCTTATTCTATATACTGAATAAAAATCCTTCATTCTAGGAAGAAATCGAGCGCTCGGAACCACCAGATGCTTTCGTGGTGATCTACTCGGTGGTGGACAAGGCATCCTTCCAGAAAGCTGAGCAGGAACTGGCCAGGTTAATAGACAGCGACATGCTCCGGGCAAGACCTGCCATCCTAGTGGCCAACAAAATCGACCTCGCTAGGAGTCGAGCCGTTTCAACACAAGGTGAGTTTGAACCACCAGAGATAGACTAAGTTAGCTAAGTGAAAAGTGAAAACCCAGTGGTAGAATATATTTCAATTTATTTGGCCAGACTCAGGGCTGTGTCGCAGCCGGAATCGGGGGCATGGTTGCACGCGCTTCCTTCGCCTCATCTGGACACGTTGCTTGATGACGACTCTTTGCGGGTGGCGGTATCCCTTCGCCTGGGCTGCAAGGTGTGTGAACCCCACAGATGCACCTGCGGTTCCATGGTGGAGGCCGATGGCCATCACGCTTTGAGTTGTCGTCGCTGCTCGGGGAGGTTTCCGCGTCACCATGCGCTCAATGATATTGTGCGGAGGGCATTGGTGTCGGCAGGTGTCCCCTGCGTTCTAGAACCTCCGGGTCTGTGCAGGACTGACGGCAGGAGGCCAGATGGACTGACCCTGGTGCCTTGGAAAAACGGAAAGTGCTTAATATGGACGCAACTTGCGTCAGCACTGTTGCCACCAGTCACCTTGGTCGCACCGTCCTCTCGGCGTCAAAAGCGGCGGAAGACGCCGCTGAGGGGAAGAGGGTGAAGTACGCACCGTTGGGAAACCGGTACCATTTTGTGCCTTTTGCCGTTGAGACCATGGGCGCTTGGGCAACTGAGGCCAGGGAGCTCATTAGTGAGATAGGGCACAGGCTCCGTGACAAAACGGGTGACCCCCGCTCCGGCTCGTTCTTGGTGCAAAGGTTAGCCATTGCCATCCAACGTGGCAATGCAGCAAGCGTTATGGGCATCTTTGCACCGGGAACAGTTAGGGGCGGGCTATTTGACTAGTAAGACAATGCTTTTTTTTTATTTGAATGCTTTATGACGTGTCGTTGTGACTTTGACATTAAATTTACAATTTATTTGGTATGTAACCTCTTCAAGAATGGAGGACGTTATCAATGCGTCAAATTCTGCCCCCACTATATTTGCAGTAATTTTCGTTCAGCTGCAGTCTATTTTGAAAAAAATCTAAATTTAACCTTTATAATCTTCTATGACCCGTTATGACCTACGGTGCCGAGACGTGGACACTCACAATACGGCTGGTTCATCAGTTCAAAGTTGCTCAGCGAGCTATGGAAAGGGCTATGCTCGGAGTCTCTCTAAGGGATCGAATCAGAAACGAGGTGATCCGGCAGAGAACCAAAGTAGTCGACATTGCTCACAGAATAAGTAAGCTGAAGTGGCAATGGGCCGGCCATATAAGTCGTAGAACGACCACGTCATCGCTTGCCATCAGGTGAGATAGTGGTCAAGCGCAAGCCTATAGACAATTAAAAAAAAAAAAAAAAGAACCGATGACCGTTGGGGTAAACGTGTTCTTGAGTGGAGGCCGCGAACTGGTAAACGTAAGGTAGGACGCCCTCAGGCTAGGTGGAGCGACGACTTTCGTAGGGTGGCTGGTAGCAGCTGGATGACAGTTGCCGAAAATCGAACCAAATGGCGTGCAATTGGAGAGGCCTATGTCCAGCAGTGGACTGCTATAGGCTGATGATGATGATGAATCTTCTATGAAAGAAGTAAAGATTTTTGTGAGGACAGAAGTACAGGAATTTTTGCTTTGTGATCCTATTTTCTTTGCAAAAAAGCGATTAAGATTCCATTTATCACCGTGTGTAGCAACAGAACTTTATCATTAGCACAATCTAAAAGATAATGATGTAACATGTCCTCGCAAATTACTTTCTGATTACTGCGTGAATTAGAAAATGATAACTTTAATAGTATTGGTAAAGTTTGTTTTACAACAGGGTGCGGGCGCGGATCCAGGATTTCGCTCAGGGGGAGGAAATATCGCACCTAGAGTGCGATATTTGCCCCCTGGTTCTGTAATTTTTATCTTATTTAAAAACTCCGTAGTTTTGTTTTGCAGTACAATTTTTGATGAAAATAAACCTTGAAATTTTTTTGATCTTTCATAGACAGAAATAGTTCAGGTTACAATTATTTTAACAGAAACATGCATTTCTTACCATTATAGAAGTATTTTTGTCATCATACCATTAAACATGAAGACACACATATACAGGAACACCAACTTCGAAAATTGAAGTTATTTTTCACTGTATACTGTGTTTTTTTGGAAGTCGGTTGTATATTGTTGTATAAAAGATTTTTGTTTTGTAGCAATCGCTAAAGCGGTTCTGTCGCTGATAGTGTTAATCACTGGGGCACTATAAAAAGTGACATTTTATCAGTAAAACGATTGTCAAAAGTCCAATATGTATGGAATGAGGGCTTCCGTGTTGTGCCCACCAGTTGGCACCACTGGCGAGTAAGGTCCTTAAATATCTAAGCTGTTAAACTTTGCCATTACACGCATGGAAGCATAGTTTTAATTAAAATCATTTATTAACCCATAGAAGTGCGATTAAAATTAACATCGAGTATGCCGCAGTTTGTTTTGGAAAATGGAGGATAACATTTTCCGAAACGTAAAACTCTATTAAAGCAGTGGTTGGTAAAACCCGTACCTATCTTAAGGTTACACTAGTCGAATTTTTTCCATACAAACGTAGTCTAGGGATTATGCCACTGTTTGACGATTTACGTTCAAAATAAAAAGTGATATCAATTTGTCTCATCATTATCTAGTCCTATATGGAAGCAAAAAAGTAAAAAAAGAATTGCCCAGCAATCGTGTTTCTTATGGTGTTCACCAAGTATCGATATTGAACATGGACTTTTTATCAACACTTTTTTAACTAACACATGGACAAATTCCCTCACACATAGATTTTATATTTTTGGTTTCGTTTTCCATCTGACTCTGTGTATCTTGTACATCCTATATCTATGGTTGCTACTGAAATGTGACATAAGTGATTATGTGACATTTCAGTAGCGCCCTTACATTTGGCATTTATACAATAGGTAGTTTTCGCTAATAGAATGTAAGATTGTTATGAACTCTGACTGGCACTCGTAATCTTAGACTATCATTTGTCAGAACCAGCCTTACCTATTAGTATTGCTTTGTCCAGTGATTGAGATGTAAACTCGGATAGTTGACAGTTGTTTAGGAGTTAAACTCCAGATAAGAGAGCTTTATTTTTTATTTATTTAAAATAGGCTCGCACTTGACCACTCGTTTACTAGGCTTGGCACGTCGCGTGCAGCATGGCGTCTCGAGGCGCATCGCTTTTACGTAAACGCCAACATCTCCGTAAAGACTCTCACACAACGCCATCTATGTTTGAATTTAATGCGGCATCGACTAACGCGACGGGTGATGCCCCGCGTCTCCAAAAACTAGGCCTAAGAGTACCTCAACAGGTCAATAGGAAAGCTTTAAGTAATTCTCTTGCGAACAAGACACTCATAATATATAGATGACCAAACTTGGTCAACCAAGTTTTTCATATCCAATATTATTTTATTAAGGACAGTTTCCACATAATTATCTTTTGTGGGAAAGAGCTGATTTCCCTTGAGACGGTAAGCCGCGTCAGATGATGCTTTTATTCGTATTATCTTGTTAGCTATGTATTGAGGATTTATTCTTCGTGTATTACAGATTTCCAGAGAGTGTGCGACCTAAATGATTTATATCTCTCGACGCTATTCGATTTATATCAAAACAATAAGCGAGTTTTATTAGGTGACATTGCAAGTCTGTTGACATGGACACAATGCGATGCAGTTCGACCTATGTGCACTTGAATTTTTCTTAGAAAACCCGCACCATCAGGTTCCTGCAACATGATTTTTGTTGTGAATCTAGGATGATCAAATTCAGTCCATCCAATGGAGCCGCCACCTCGGGTCCTGATGTGTGGGGGGCGACGGACGTCCCCGAGTCCGTCACCCCTAGACCCATTTAGGGGGGCTGGAAGAGGGCGTTGTCCGCCCTCCGCCGACGCCCGGCGCGTCTGCTGCGGATCGGGTGAGCGGATGAAATCTCCCTCTCCCTCTCCGCAGCCTCCTTTTGCGAGACGACTGTTTCGCAGAAGGATACCACCGCGTCCCAGGACTCCTCGCTGCCGACCATAGACTCGACTACGGCCGGCAGCGATAGGTCACTGTCTACTTCTGAGATTAGGGCACGGCGTGGCTCCTCCCAAACGGCACACTCTGCCAGCGTATGCCGCTCCGTGTCCTCCCGGCAGTCGACGCAGTGGTGACACCGGGCGTCCGACTCCCTGTTTATGCGACGCAGGTACTTCCCGAAGCAACCATGCCCCGAGAGCACCTGCGTCACCCGAAACGACAGGGAGCCGTGCCTCCTCCCGAGCCAGCGCTCGAGCACTGGCCGGACCGCCTCGATGGTAACGAGGCCGGCGGTAGGGCGTGAAAGCCTGTCCCGCCATTCCGCCACCAGGACCTCGCGAAGCTGAGACTGACGCAACTCCATATGTCGCTGCATCAGCCCCTCGCCCCGCGCCCGCGCTTCCTCGCGCCACCGATACAGTGACGCGAGTACCTTCGCCTCCAGGTCCCAGGGCGGGGATCCGGCCAGTGCACAAGCCGCCTCGTAGGAGATCGTGCGATACCCCCTGATGACTCTGACGGCCATCGCTCTCTGCGGCTTTCGCAGAATAGCGATGCTGCCGGCCGTCAGGTCAGCCGCCCAGATCGGAGCCCCATACAGGGCCATCGATCGCACGATCCCCACGTAGAGCCGCCTACAGGCAGCGCTCGGGCCCCCTAACCTAACGAACACTACCTTTTTTTTTTTTTTTTGTTTGCGTGGAGAAATGCTCATGCATACTGCACTACCACGGGGAGATAGTGCAGTTATGTGGGACTCTAACCCACTAAAACTCCACGGTGTCCTCCAGTACCGCTTATGGCGGGAACACGGGCACGCGTTAGCACTCTCCGCGAACCCGCCGCGGCTGTCCGTCACCGGACCCTCCTCGGGGGAGTACCCCCCATCACCGGCGCACCAGAACACACTGTACGCCGTGACCACCCCAGGGACCAATTCAGCACATGGGTGCCAGACGACCCCGTGTATGGCACCCTTGGTCCCACTGTGACGGGTCGAGGTCAATGGCCCCGTCACCTACCATTTTGCGGCCGCAGGGGATAGGGAGAGTGGCTAACGCTATACCGACACTCCTCTTCCCCTGCGGCCCCACCGCGTCCGCCATCAGACGGTGGCGACCCCGTCTAGGCCGCGGAAGGTAGGGAGAGCGACGCACCGCAATACCGGCACTCCTATCCCGCCGCGGCCCCAACCCTCAGCCGCGATATCGTATGGGACCTGGAAATCTCCACAAGACATCGCGGCCCGCCTCAGTTGCGATGTCGCCTGTTACCAAGCGGCACCGCAACCTACTAGTTGGCCGCTACGTCGTCGGCTTAATCGGCAAAAGCCCTGACGAGCGGCCCCTCCTCGGGTTCCTCTTCGCTTCACCGTGGGTGACCAAGCCACGGTTACTGAGCCCCCCCGCCTCGACAAAGCGGGAACCCATCGGGGGGGAACGAACACTACCTAACCTAACCCCGCTGACCGCCAGACTAGCTGACTCTCTTGTATGATGCGCAAATTTAATTATTTACGCCTAATACAAATAATTGCATATCTTTGCAACGGTTGCTTTTTTATTTTTTTTCTACAGAGCTCCTTAAATTTCTTAAGAGTTATTTTTTTTTTACAATCTATAGGCTCGCGTTTGACCACTATCTCGCCTGATGTTAAGCGAGAGTTAATTTAGTAACACCTTATATCGTTGAATAAGGACTAAGAAGGATAGCAGAAATAGCCCTTCATATTGCTATACCAGCAAATAAAAGCCTCACCTTTTCAAACTAGATTTCAAACCAAACTAATACTTTTTTCTCTCCAACAGACGGCAAATGCCTCGCGTGCACCTACAAAGCGAAATTCATAGAAGTCTCAGTCGGGATCAACCACAACGTAGACGAACTTCTGGTCGGTATTCTGAACCAGATCAGGCTAAAAAGGGATCAGTATACAGCTGAAGGGGGCAAAGAATCGTCGCCAGCCCACTGGTACAAGTCCCGAGGAGTCGTTCGAGCCAGTATGAAAGCTAGGCAGATGTTCACATGGATCTTCGGCAAGGAGGATTCGAAATTCAAAAATTGTGAGAACCTCCATGTCCTGTGAGTAGAGAATGACGGACCAGTGTTCGTCTAATAGAAAGACATTGGACTTCTGAGTGTGCTTGACAGTGGCAGTGCTGTGTGGTAACGTATTGTTTGTTTGTTTGTACTTAAATGTTAAAATTCTGCGGCTGGTTATGGCGGCTGATGGTTCAGTGATATTTCCTTTGTGTTGCGTATTCGGGTTATTATGGCGTTCAAAGCACAGCCTGTTAGTTAAAACTTCAATTATATTGATCCTGTTCGCTTTCATGATCTGGGGGGTGACCATAAAGCTCTTAGAGTTAGGTTATTTTGAGTTTGTGTAACAGATGTGGACAGATGTATATGACTTGTATAAAACCTTACTATAAGAGCTTATGGTAACTCCTCTGGACCATTCGTTGTTTTTGACAAATCCGAATGTACTAATAATAAATTAACACTTACTTGCCTGTAAGATGATTTATTTTGACATTGCCATCAGATGACATAACCAGCTGTAACACCAACCAAAAAAAAAATGCCAAATATAAAATTGGTATTCACTAGTCGTTATGTGCCAATTTTGAGAGAATTTAATAAATCTAGGTAAGTTTATACTTAAGTTAGGTACACATTGTAAGTGAGACGTACAGTATTTTCCCGAATACTTTTAATATATCATTAAAATGACGTATCAGCAATATATAAATGATAAGTGATATATTATATCATGTAGATAAATATATATTGTATAAATAATATGCTAATATTATTGGACCATGCATACTTACAGAATTATTTAAATACTTATAACATGTTACTGTCGTAATTTTATAGAATATAATATAGTACCTAAAAATACACCAATATACCTATTTGTGTAGTTAATCTATAAATATTAATAGTATAATAGTTATGGCATATTTGTATTTTTTTCTGTACCTACCCACATTTTTGGAATATCTTAAGTAAGTAAAATCATGAAGGCAACACTTGATATTATCTATGAAAGTATAAAAACTTTGTAATTTATACTTTTTAGAGTTGCCAGTTGTACGATGATTTTGTATTGGTTATTTCATATAATACCCATAATAACACCAGTTGGTAAGAATTCCAGAACTTTATTTAAACAAACCCAGAAGAACATTGAACTGCTGTCCTCAGAAATTTTTGCTACTTTATGTTCCAAACCAAATTGATCCAGGGTCCATGTTATTCCTTCCATCCATGCCAAAACCTACCCATTTATCGTAAAAGTACTATTTATAGCATCTAAATTTAACTTTAAGAGATAATTCTACCAAAAGTGTCGAAATTAGGGTCTTAAAGTAATTAACAGTAAAACTATATTTCATTGACCCTCCACTAAATGCATCTATTAAACAAATGGAAAATTATTCACTTTGGCTAGCGACTGAACTGGTCAAAGTAAAAAGAAAACAAGATATTATCAATTAAAACTCGAAGAACATACTTGAAAATGGCAGCTAAACTAAATTGCTTCGAATTTTTCTTTCTCAAATTTTATATCCCTAATTTGTCTTTATATAAATGTAATAAGTATATAAAATGTATATAATCAATGCGAATGCACTTAAGGATTTGATGTTGTATTTTATATAATAAATAACTATGTAAGCAAAACGTTTATACATGTTCATGTAATATAGTAATTTCTTGTACTTATATTAACTGTTTGTAATCTTTACTGATTTGAATGAGGCGTTTGTAAAATAGACTTGAACTGTATGAGAATAATAATTGATAAAATCAAGAAAAAAAACTATTGTGTCAACAATCGTCTCGCTATATAAAAAGCGTCGGATTGTTAAAGTGAAAACCACATCTGAGGATCTAGATCGATGTCAGCGATGGTAATGGTCTAAATAACAAAATATAAGGAATTGATCATGTGACATTTCGATAGCGTCTGACGTTCCCGTGTATGTTAAGGTGCATCCTCACTGAAAGCATTCACTTCTAATGAGCATTCGACGACTCGACGTCGAATATTCGAGTGGTGTGGACGTTGAGCCGAGCGTTACAAAGCTCACACGCAAGCGCGAACTTCAGCCGGTGTGGACGTCGCAACGATTTTCGCGGAAACGGCTCGCATTCGAATGTTCACGCAAATAAAACGCTCGAAAGCGAGTACTCAGATGATGAAATGAATGAGTATGTATGTAGGAATATTACTGGCCACTTGTAAAGCATGGAACAGTTTCTTGATCTTAAGTGTTTGTCCATCGAGGTCAATAAATAAAAACAAAAATGCTGCAGTCACAACCGCTCTATCCGACATTTTGAAATGAATGACAATTAACGAGATCGTTTTCGAATGCTCCAAGCTCGCAAGGGAATGTTCGACTCAAACATTCATATTTTTGCTCGAATGCGAATGCTGGGATCGCTGGGAAGCATTTGTTGCTCGCCTACGATTGCTTGTTTACAAATGCTCACGAACGAATGCTCCCAGTGAGGACGCTCCTTTAACCTTTTTTCCAAACCGCTATCACTCAATCACTACCATTGATACAATGACACTTGTCTAGGGCTTCTTGACACAGTTCTAGCTATTCTTTACAATGACCTCGTTCAAACTTCCAATATTGTCCAAAATAGTTGAAAACTCCCATTTATAAAAACTAAAACCAATAATTGTTAAAAACCTAAATGACCATGACTGAACACCATTACAATTTTATTACTCCTATTAATATATTTACGTCTTTTGGATTACGATTCAAAACAGTGCCTTTTTATTGTTAAAAAAAGTATTATAATACCTTATGTGCTATTTTTACTGATAATTTGTGAAAAATATATAAATTACCTACCCTAGTAAATGTTATACTTTCCCATTGTTAGATGTATTAAAATATACTGATACGTATAAAATATTGCTTAATCCTTGACACTGTTGATATTACCCGGATAATTTCAAAAGCCATATTTTATCCGGGTATTATCAACACTGCCCGAACAGACTCAGGCGCAGGCCACACAGAAATGGCGTCGGGCGCGGACATAGTTCGGTTCCGCCCGTGCTATGTCCGCGCCCGACGCCATTTCTGTGTGGCCTGCGCCTTAGTCCGATACGTGGTTTAACCGGTTGAGTGCCGTAATTACCGTAACAATTCAAAAGCCATTGCGTGTCGCGTGGATCCACGTTTCAGGCACTCAAGGGGTTAAAAGTATTTAATATTATAGCGGTGTTCATTTTGTAAATACAATGTTACTAGTATTATTATGTGCATTTTGCAAAATATATGAGCTTTCAATCTGTATTAGTGGGCCTAGGCAGACGATGTTGGAGTGGTAAATTATTTGGGACTTTTTGGTACTCTAATTAACGCTAAAAAGCTTATCCAACTACACAAAGAACAAAATAAATTAGGAGCGACTATAACCTGATTTTTCTTTGAGCAACAAAGAAATTAATTCAGTTTGTAATTAAAAAATAATTTGCAAAACATAATTACGTTCTTCACAGGGATTATAAATTCCTCAGTGTTTTAAGGCAACATGATGAATTTTATATGGGTTCTTGTAGCAAGATTAGTCATTATCCATTTTGTCCAGGTAATTTACTACTATAACACGCCACAGTGTGTGTAGGCCTTTAAGATTATTATCATGATTGTAACATACCGTAGCTAGTGTTTATTGTAAATAAAATGATTGACAATAAATTTGATTACTTTAAGTGGTTATACATAATTTCCTTTTTCTAAAATATTTTTATTATGGGCGGTTAACGTACAAAGTTGAAACAACCGTCAAAACAAAATCATTTCAAAAAGCTTCGCCAAGAGATAATACTTTTTTAGGGTTCCGTACCCAAAGGGTAAAAACGGGACCCTATTACTAAGACTCCGCGATCCGTCTGTCTGTCCGTCTGTCTGTCTGTCTGTCCGTCTGTCACCAGGCTGTATCTCATGAACCGTGATAGCTAGACAGTTGAAATTTTCACAGATGATGTATTTCTGTTGCCGCTTTAACGACAAATACTAAAAACTAATTAACATTAATATTTAAGTTGGTCTCCAATACAACAAACGTGATATTTTTGGCGTTTTTTGCGATAATGGTACGGAACCCTACGTGCGCGAGTCCGACTCGCACTTGTTTTGAAAGTCAAAATCTCGTATTAAAAATGCGAAGTAATTCGTCGAAGTCTGTCTGTGACCTAAAACCACTGAACGAATTTAGATAAAATTTAGTATGGATATAGTTTGAATCCCTGAGAAGGACATGGTATAATTTATCCCGGCAATCATCCTAAGGGAGCAACCAGGAGAGTGAAAGTTTGTATGGTGAACCAATATTTTTTCAAGTAAAGCAGCCCATACACCTACAATATCTTATCTTACTAATCTTACTTCTTACTAATATTAAAAATGTGAAAGTTTGGATGGATGTATGTTTGTTACTCAATCACGCCAGAATAGTCGAGATATAAGCAAAAACCATAAATTGCCTGATAATAAAAAAAAACCCATGCGAGACCAAAAAGGCTGCAATCCCAGCACGATGGTATTAAACTAAAAATATTCCTTTAACCTTTTAAAATCAGAACTGAAATCCTCAGTTATTTGTGTAGGTATAACGATCAACAACATCCTACACTCATTAAAATATTGGGTCAGATCGAAACTCGAACGAAATACAGCTCGGCGATATTTCGTCACTGTAAACATGACGTCGTTAACTTCGATAGCCCTGTTTTGTGGTGACGTAAATCATTGAGGGACATATTTAGAGGGCACGGTTTGCTGGGATGTATCGGTTAGCTGTCGCTGCAGGTGGTGGGTTCGATTCCCACACGGTTAAAACGATATTGAATCCCGTACCTACCTTTTCTTTTTTAATAATTTTTTTTTTTTGGTTGGGAAATCATCCGATGACTTCTCCCGCTCTGGGTGAAGCGGGAGGGCATGTCAGACTTTTACTGACTAAAACCCACCCGTGTTCCTTCAGTTGCTTGTGCCAGGGCCGCGGTAACTCTCTTTCAAATTTATCCGCGACCCAGACAGGCATCGGCCCTATCGGACCCCGTCACTTTGCTGACATCTCTTTGAGGCGCGCGTGGAACACTACGCGCCGTAAACTCGGGCTTGGTCCTTATCGGACGGCGAGCTACCCAATACTCTCCGTCCGCAAGCCCGCGCCTATGGTGGCCGGGAATCGGCTCGCGACTCCTGACGCCCGGGGAGTCTCCTGCGGTGCCTAGGGGCGTGAGGGCGTCTCCTTTGCGTCTCCCTCACGCGTTTCGCCTCCTCCTTTGCGAGCATTACTGCTTCGCAGAAGGAGGAGACAGCTTCCCATGCCCTCTCGCTCCGTACCATGGCCTGGACCAGGGCCGGACGCGAGAGGTCGCCACCGCCGATCGCCTCCATGAGGACACGGCGGTGCTCCGCCCAAGCAGGGCAGATCTCCACCGTATGCTCCACCGTGTCCTCCGAGCGGTCCACACAATGGTGACACCCGGGCGTTTCCTCCCGCCCTATCTTGAACAGGAACCTCCCGAAACAGCCGTGTCCGGTGAGGACCTGTGTCAGGCGGAAGGTGAGGACGCCGTGACGCCTCGCAAGCCACTCCTCAAAGAGGGGCCTTACCGCCGCAATTGTGGCGTGCCCAGCGCTGGGTTACGACAATCGCCCCCTCCATGTCGCCATGAGTTCCTGCCGGAGCTCTGTCCGCCGAGCCGCGATTTGTCGCGGCAACGGTGTTTCGCCCCGGCATTTCGCCTCCTCGCGCCACTCCCATATTTGCGCGAGGACATCTCGTACCTACCTAGATTTAAATTTGAAGTTGACCAATTTAAAGTCTTCTTTAGCATGAAAGCATATACATGGAGGCCAAAAATCGTGGATCAAATGAAACAGGGCGATATTTGGGGCTATTTGCAGTAGGTCATAAAGTAAAAATTTTTTTTTTACTTCTTTTAAGTCCAACTATCGCCCTATGTCGTTTGATTTTTGGCCCATCCTGTCTATATCGAAGGCTTTAAGTACAGTTTGCCACATTCGTAACTTCCAATTGTCATTTCACAATCCGGGAGTTATAATTTATAAGCTATTGCTAAACTGTTTGTATTATTCACCAAAAATAAAGGTAAAATAAGAGTGTTTTTAAGAAACATTAAAAAAAAAACATAAAAAGTAATAATTTCAGCAGGTAATTTGGGAGCGGAAGTAAGATAGGAATCTCTTCACGCAAAATACCGACATTTTCCGCATCCGGTGAGTCTGGGAAATGGAAGAACGTAAGTATGCCATAAACAAAAAGTACAGCCTTGGTTGCCTTGTTAAGCAGTTTGGGCTGAAATGATGATCATTTTAACGATTTAATTAGTACGGATTCAATTATCTAACAAATTGTAAAAAAAACCTTATCAGAAGACTAAGAGGAAACGGGGACAGAGTGCGCCGACTGAATTGCCTTAGTAAAAAGTCATAATTCGAGGTTTGGCTCTCGTCTCTTTCCTCCTCCAATATTGGACCAATTTAAAAGATATTCCGTAAACTGAAAATTAAAGATATATACTATGTCCCTATGTTTTCCTTTTTGATGACACATTATCTTTAGAAGCACTAGAGCCCTCAACAAATGCTCAAAATTGCGCTGTCAACAGAGGCTTAGTGTACAAATTTGACAAATATAAGTTAAAAAAGGAAAACATAGAGACATGGTATATAATATCTTACTTTACCAGTTGATGGAATATCTTTTAAATTGGTCCAATATTGGAGGAGGAAAGAGACGAGAGCCAAACCTCGAAGTATGACTTTTTACTAAGGAAATTCAGTCGGCGCTCTCTGCCCATATTTCCTCTTAAAGTCACCCAAATGGCAACGGAGAGAGATACTCGGATTTTGCAAGAAAACCAAGGTTACCGCCATAGCCCAAGAATTACGAAACTTAAGTGGCAGTGGGCAGGGTATATTGCACGCAGGACGAATTACCGATGGGGCCGAAAAGTTCTGGAGTCGCGACCGCGTTCCGGAAGAAGTTGCGCTGGAAGGCTTCCCATTAGGTATATAGCGACGACCCGGTCAAAGCTGCGGGCCGGTCTGGTAAAAATGTACCTAATAAGTTTTGGGGAGACTATTGACCAGCAGTGGGACAAAAAATGCAATAAAAAAAGCCGGCAAAAGTGCGTGTCGGACTTCACAAATGTAGGGTTCCGTACCAAGAAAAACTGATTTATCAATATATTGGTATTTGTTAGTAAAGTATACGTAACAATAAACATTTTTACCAGATTTCAAGTTCGTAGGTACAAGGGGAAGTTACAAAAATCTACGGAACAAAATTGTGTGACAGAAGACAGACAGACACGTAAGTGACAGCAATAGGGTTCCGTTTGGACCCTTCGGGTAGGGAACCCTAAAAAGTAGGGTATAATATACCAACACACTTTTAGTTAGGTAAGTAAAAAACCGGCCAAGTGCGCCCACTTAAATATTATTTTTTTCTGTTTTTAGTATTTGTTGTTATAGCGGCAACAGAAATACATCATCTGTGAAAATTTCAACTGTCTTGCTATCACGGTTCATGAGATACAGCCTAGTGACAGACGGACAGACAAACAGACAGACAGACGGATCGCGGCGTCTCAGTAATAGGGTCCCGTTTTTACCCTTTGGGTACGGATCCCTCAAAAGGAAGTTTACAAAAAATATATTTACTAAATTTAAAACTATTTACAAAGATCTCTAACAATCAAAACTGCTCCATTCCTCAGTTATGAAGCGGGAAGATAATTACCATAATCGGCACCCCTGACTCTATAATCAGCGGTTAGCATCCATTACCATGTATTACCATAATTAAAAAAAATTAAAAAAAAAATTAAAAAATATTTATTTGACACTTTGAAATACATGTTACACAATCAAGTCATAATAAAGTAGCACACAAATGTATTGTCACAAATTTGATCCTAATCCCCAAACTAGGCCTGGACCTGTATTTTGGGGGTCAGCGTTCAGCCATGGGTTCTATTTTCAATCTAAGAAATTGTGGAGGAGTGTCGCTACATAGTTGACAGCCAAGGTTATAGCCATTTGGTAACACATATAGGTAAAAATGAGTAAAGCTGATTACACACACAGTAGGAATTAAAATTATAAAAAGAAAGTAATCAATATAAAACTTGTGTTTTGTATGTCTGTATGTGAAATTGTGTGAGTTGATGAGTGTATGTGTGTAAGTGTGACTGTGGTGAGAGGGTGTTGTGTGTGTGCATATGGGAGTGAGAGAGTGTCTGGTTAGGTACGCACCTTCGAATGTGTGTAAGGACGGGAAAAAAAATAATAAAAAATAAGTATGGACGACAGTGTGTTTGGATTTTCGATCAATTTAAATTATGTATGTGAATAAACTTTCGGTCTCCTGATAGTTCATCTTTTGGAGCCAGTCTGCTACTTTCCCTTTCGTTTCCTGCCGACTCATTTTAGCTATGTTTAGGTTTTTGTTTGCTAAATTGTAAAGTTTGCTACTTAAGCTATTGAATTGATGTTTTGCAAATGAGGTCCGGCAGGGTATAGTGGGGCATATGGATGATTTGCTACGCTTTTTTGGGTCGGGTAGAGGAACATTTCGTTGTTTTCTCTGAATGGATTTGAGCACATAGAGCTGGCGTACAGTGAGAACTTTAAGTTCGGAGAATAATTGTGAGGTCGGAAACCTGTACGGTTTCTTGGTCATAACCTTGAGTACAGCTCTCTGTGCTCGCTCCAATCCGAGCAGGTAGGTCTTGGCTGCTCCTCCCCACACGGTTATGCAATATTGGATAATAGACTGACATAGGGCCAGGTAGACTCGTTTTAGGTTTTCCAGTGTTGCAGAATCCCTTAGGGTCCTGAACACATTAATAAGCCGTCTAGTTCTGGCAATGATTGAGCCAACCTGCCTGTCCCACCTCAGTCCATCATCCATCAGCACTCCCAAATATTTTGCCGATTCTACCCGAGAGATAACTTGGCAGGAACATTTGTGTCGGTTCTCGCAAGTATGTGCTATTATGGAATAGTCAGGCAAGGGTTTAGTGTTGGGTCTCAAAGAAAAGGGTAGGAAATGTGTTTTGTTTAGGTTTAGTGTAAGGAGATTTAGTCTTAGCCAGGTCATTATTTTGGAGAGGGAATATTCGGCTCTATCCTTGACCGCCTGCCAATCCCGTCCCCAAACAAATACCGCTGTATCATCTGCATATGTAAAAATTTTGGTTTGTTGAAGTGACATTGTGCAGAGGTCATTAATATACACCAAAAACAACAGGGGGCCCAAAATACTCCCCTGTGGGACTCCAAAAAGGATTGTGCGTTCCTCGCTAATACAATCGCCTATTTTCACATATTGCACTCGCTGTGAAAGGTAGTCTTTAAATATATTTAAGACAGTGCCTCGTACTCCCATTCGTTCTAACTTTGATAAGAGGATAGGGACAGAAACCGTATCAAATGCCTTGGAGAGATCCAGATATATACATAGGCATCTATTTCTTTTGTCTAGGTTTTCCACTACTTGCTCTGTCAAATCCAGCACTGCGTCTTCCGTAGAGACACCTGATCTAAATCCGTACTGGTTGTCGGCTAAGATTTTAAAGCGATTCAGAAAATTTTTAAGCGATTTGTAGAGAATTTTTTCCAAGATCTTCGAAAACGCTGGCAACACCGATATGGGCCTATAATTATTGACACGGTCTCTGTCCCCACCCTTGTAGATTGGGTGTACAATAGCTTTTTTCAAAGCATCTGGGAACACGCCAGTAACAATAGCACGATTACAAATGTGCGTAATAGGTGGGATCAGTACCCGTCGGCACTCTCTGAGGAGGGAAGACGGAATTCCATCCCATCCAGTAGCACAATCCGGCCGCATCTGTAGGATAATGGTTTCAATGTCCGCCTCCTCTACCTCTAGAATAACGAGCGAGTTTGGTAGATAATTTTCGGAACAGTCTGATGGTGGGGTCTGAGGGGAGACAGAGTCATCTGTAGATGGGGTCCTCATAATTGTAACATAAGATTACCATTAAACGTCTCGACAGGAAACGGGCGTGATTGTTATAGCATTGGAACTGTTAGTGGCAACGGCAATAATATTAATGGGAATTGAAGGCCCACTTATTCTAGAAACTTAAACATAACTCTGGAAATGTGTGGTACTACAGTTGTTCCTTGAAGAAAGTTGTTCATCTACATTGGCAGGAGCACTTTTAGGCTTTTTCCAAAACGGAGCCCTATTACTGACACTCACGTGTCCGTCTGTATATCTGTCTGTCCGCTGTCTGACACACAATTCTTTTCTAAAGATTTTTTTAACTTCCGAATGATCTATGAACTTGAAATTTAGTGATAATGTTTATTATTACGTATATTTTACTAAAAAATACCAATACTTAATAAATTAATATACAGATTAAAATTAGAGCATTATTTGGAGGTACTTTGAAGCTTGTGCAAATAACAGTCTCGAATGATGACAAGACTTGACAATATGTCGACAGTGGATAAAAGACGGCTGGAACAGACTGGATCAATCTTTTATATGTTAGTCTATGGACTGGATACGGAAGACAAAGGACCGGGTGTGAATGGTCCAATTTCCTATTGGTCAAATGGTACATTTTTACCAGGAGACTTCGATAAACTGAGTTATTGAATAAGAAAACAAATCAGGCAATGTAAGTTTGTATTGTAGAGACATCTAAGACGCTACATACAAAAATATAAATTACAAAATCCTGCATCGTGCAACCAAAGTTTTCGGCCCGATTTGAACACATACAACAGTCCAGCAACAGCCGTCTGGCAGTTATCCACACCAGACACAACACCTCTCTGGTCGGAGGATCCTCCTTTTTCAACGTAAGTTTGTGGGATTTGACATTCTGGTCCACGTACCTCAAAAAGTTAGTATAACTTTTAATTTTTATAATAAGCAAATTGAAGCCCTCTTGTCTCTCTGTCTCGAGAATCTTGGCAACCTCTCAGTTGGAGGGGGTTGCCAAGAGTCTTAAGACTTAGGTCCATTTCTTTGATCCGTAGTTAACTCAACCAATGGTTAAAAATACCAAATAATGATTTTAAATTTCAGTAAACCGCGTTTATTCATTAATTGTTAGTTTAACCAATGGGCAAATAATTAACTCTCCATCTTATTTGACCATTTCTGATACTAACAATTTATGAATTATTTGTCTAAATCCATCGTCATCATCATCTTCCTGCCTATATTTTGTCCCATGTTACTTGGGGACGGCGCAACACGTTTTCTTCTTCCATACCGTCCTGTCCCGCGTCACGCTATCACTGACTCCCTTTTCTTTCATATCACTCCTCACACAGTCCATCCATCTTTTCTTTGGCCGTCCCCCCCTCTCCATCCATCCACATTTATATTCATTACTCTTTTAGTATCATGCGTTTCATCCCTCCTCATCAGATGACCATACCAGGACAAACGGTTTCCTTTCAACTTTTCTGTCACTGGCGCCACTTTCAAACTTCCTCTAATATACTCATTTCTCACTTTATCCATTCTCGTCACTCCGCACATCCATCTCAACATTCTCATCTCTGCTACATGCAATCTCTTTTCACTAAAACCATTAGTAGCATATTTAACCATTGGTTGAGTTAACTACGGATAAAAAACTGGACCTAAGTCTTAAGACTCTTGGCAACCCCCTCCAACTGAGAGGTTGCCAAGATTCTCGAGACAGAGAGACAAGAGGGCTTCAATTTGCAAAGAAGAGGTAGATAAATCAAAGATTAGACAAAATACACAGACAAAAATAATGACCAATTTGAGCCATTGTATTTTAGGAGACACTTGAAACAATGATAAAATTAGAAAAACGCTGCTTCATCGGTTTTTCAATCTCTAAAGATAAATCTTTTTTTCATTTTGGCAAATTTTATGAAAAAAAGAATTGAATAGATACTTCTACAACAAATATTTGGTTAGCTTAATAAAAATGAAAACCTCAAATGGAAATGCCTCTAAAATAGATCCATCTGTAGAAAAACTTTTTAAAGAACACTAATACAATAAAAATGAAAGTTACAATTTGACTCTCTCTCATTGCTCTTAACCTTTTTAACGAAAGGTTGGCTATGTCAATAATTGTTAAAAAGCTTTTTTGAGGGTTCTATATTAAGATGCTATTTTAGTTCAATCCAAAACAATGTAGATTTTTTATTCTGTTTGAAATACATCAAAGTGACTAAAATTGAAAATTTTCAACGTTATGACCACATTCACATCGTAATTTGAGTGCACAATATAGCAAACCTTTTATTTTTAGGGTTCCGTACCCAAAGGGTATAAACGTGACCCTATTACTAAGACTCCGCGATCCGTCTGTCTATCTGTCCGTCTGTCACCAGGCTGTAACTCATGAACCGTGATAGCTAGAAAGCTGAATTTTTCACAGATGATGTATTTCTATTGCCGCTATAACAACAAATACTAAAAACAGAATAAAGGTAATATTTAAGTGGGGCTCCCATACAACAAACGTGATTTTTTTGCCATTTTCTGCGATAATGGTACGGAACCCTTCGTGTGCGAGTCCGACTCGCACTTGGCCGGTTGTATTTATTATTTCTATTATTATTTTTATTGTGGACATTGTATTAGATACGAACATTTAAATGGGATCTTTATATAATTATATCTTAACGGTTAATTTCTTATCTATTAGCCAAAGTCGATGACCTTAACTAGGTCATTGGTCAACCTAGTGGGCGGCCTTCCAACACGGCTATATTTATTCTGTACTAACTTCTGCCAGCGGCTTCGCTCGCGTGAAAAGTGTTTTCTTATCCCTAGGGAACATTATACCTGGACGAAAAGTAACCTATGTCCTATTCCAGAATATAATCTATCTCTGTGCCAAATTTCATCCAGATCCATTCAGCCGCTCTGGCGTGATTGAGTAACAAACATACATCCACCCATCCATCATAGCTTCTTTTTTTTTGATCGGTTTGCTCATGATTCTAGTCTAGGTCAGAGGTGACAGAGACAAAGTCAAAGTCAAAGATTTATTTGCAGATAAATATGGTTTCAAAAGTTCTTACAGACAGACAGAGTCGACGATGGAGCGAGCTTACGCAGAAGAAGCCTGTTCACTCTAACTTTGAAGAGATTCGGGTTGAATGCGTTCGGAAACACAGACGCAGGTAGTGAGTTCCATTCATTCGCTGTGCGCATTATAAAGGATGTTTGGAAGCGCTTGGTGCGAATTGGTGGAATGGCAACAAGGTAAGGATGATAACTTGCAGTGCGTCTAGATGTCCGATGGTAGAAGGGGTCTGGTGGGATGAGGTCGTGGATGAGCAGGCAACTTTGCGGCGATGACCAGCGGCTTTTCCCTCGTGAAAAATAAAAATAGAACAAGATATATAATAACAAAATAGTATAAATAAACACAGTAGGTGAGTCACAGTATGTAAGTGTAAAACGTATAAAATAAATATCTAAATAAAACACAATAAATATACGACCTAAAGTAACTTAAGAACTCTGTTCAAAATGAAATACATACATACATAAACTGACGCCTTTATCCCATGGGGGTAGGCAGAAACTACAAAACGCCACGTGCTACAATCCTTAAATGAAATAAAATGAAAAAATAAACTTAAATCTCACTATCACATCACATCACACATCACATCACATCACACACTAATATTATAACGGCGAAAATTTGTGCGGTTGTGTGTTTGTGTTTCTGTATGTTTGTTACTTCTTCACGCTCAAACAATAAACAACAAAAACAAAGGTGCGAATTGGTGAAATGGCAACAAGGTAAGGATGGTAACTTGCAGTGCGTCTAGATGTCCGATGGTAGAAAGGGGCTGGTGGGATGAGGTCGTGGACAAGCAGGCAACTTTGCGGCGATGAGCAGCGGCTTTGCCCGCGTGAACAATGTGTTATCATCCCAGGCGAACATTATACCGAGATAAAAAGCCGATGCGCTATTCCAGACCATAATTTATCTCTGTGGCAAATTTTATCCTGTTCAAGTGTTCTAGCGCGATTGAGGTACAAACATCCATACATCCAAACATTTGCAATTATAATATTAGTAAGAAGTAAGATATATATCAAGCACAGGATGATCTCAATATTCTAGAGAAATGGTTTTTGAGTAAGTTACTAACTGTAAACGCGTCAAAAACTAATTACTATTGTAATTACTATTGTCTAATTATTATTGTTTTTTATTTTCAGCGAAAAACAAAAAGCTTCACGATCATCAACTTTTACTTATAAATGGTGCTGTTTTGACCAAGGTGAACAAGGAGAAATATCTAGGGCTTACATTGGATAATCAACTGCAATGGACACCACACATTGAAAACCTACGGTCAAAAACAAGCTGTCTTACGGGTGCCCTTCGGGGAATTGTAAGATGTCTTCCCATAAAAGTACGTTACACCATCTATAATTCTTTGGTAAAACCTCACATTGATTACTTGATAGAAGTATGGGGATCAGCTGCCAAAACACATCTTGATAAATTACAAAGAGCGCAAAATAGAATAATAAAAGTCCTCTTCTACTACAATTATTTAACTCCAACTATCCAAATTTATAATGAAACAAAATTATTTAATATTGCACAAATTTACCAAAATAACACATGTATTTTAATACGAAAAATCTTACACAAAAACATACACACACAAATTAAATTCACAACATACAATCAAATATATACCCGCAGCTCTAGGCGAGCAAATGATCTACAACTATATAAACCGCGAACTAATTACGGTAAAAAGTGTATTTTGTATCAAGGAGCACAGATCTACAACTCTTTACCTAAACATATAAAAGATACTAAGTCAATGTCTCTACTCAAAAAGTTATTAAAACAACATATTTTCAAAGGCATCACAAAAAGTAAATCTGTCTGAGTCCAATATTATTATCGTAGTCACTCCATGTAAACCGTTCCTTTTATCTGCTCAAAAGCTGTCGCCCGCATTAGTTAACACGAATGACAAAGTTAAATCAAATTACCCACTAACCCAGAAATGTAATTTTCTTATTTTATTTTTATTGTTTTAGAATACCTACCGTCTATGCGCATCTGTACTTTAAATTGCTTAAGTTTTGTTTTATATTTTATTTCTCCTCGTAAGTGATTTGTAATCTTTGAGAAATAAAGAATTTTAAACCGTATATATATATATATATATATATATATATATATAGTAAGATAGTAAGACAAGTAAGATTTAGGTCATAGAAGATAATTGTTAAACCTAACCGATGCAGCTTAGATAGACGACAAGTCGGTTGGTTAAAATAACTTTGCGCTTGGCGCTGTCAACGTAACAATTAATGACGTCATTAGATCCATTACTATTAATATACCTTTTGATCTCCTTCTATCCTCTCAATTGCGTCATATTTTTTTTAAATATTACTGTTCATAAACATTTTATATTGAAAAACATAAATCATTAATTAAAACGTGTAATAGGAACACGGTTTTATGATTTTTACACATCAAAGCTGAGGAAGGAAACCTTTGTAGCTTTTCAATATTTTCCAACAAGCTTTTTTACTTAATAAAATAAATTAGATGTTATTTCAGCCAATTTTCTTCGTTTTTTATCAAAAAACCGACTGTAAAAGAAGAAAATCATGCTGTTCGGTCGGAGGTTACATATTCGCGAGCTGGCTGACCACCTAATCCACCGACTGCACAGGATAATAATTTTCTTCTTGTTTACATCTTTTTATTAGGAGCCAAATAGCAAAAGACAGACACACTTGGGCATCCTTGGAGGAGGCCTTTACCCAATCTGGGGTTCTTGCAAAATAAGAAAACTAACAAACTATCCTAACATTTAATACAAGAAACTAACCCACTAACATATACCTGCTAGAAATTAAGTTAATAATGCACATACATTCGCAAGGAATAAAAGGCCTTTTTATTTCATTAGTTCGCTTCTTAAGCACTCGGCTTATTGATTTTATATTAACTTTTTTACTAACAACTTTATAGTTTACCTTACATAACATTGAGCACACACTTGCAAGCAAGATTTGCATTAAATGGTAACTTAATTATATAGTTAATTCAGTAATGTTTATCATATTTCTGTATCTATTGTCTTCTGTAAATACCTAGTTTTCTAAATTTGTTTTGTATTGCTTTGCTATGGAAGAGCGGAGCTTCCCAACACAGGCATTACTTGCTTAAAGGGAAGCTCCAAACACAAAACGTTTCTTTTTGTAAACTTTTTTGAAACAATAAACTATTTTGTATTTTGTATTTGTAGTTATCATTTTTTTCAATTACTTTTAGACATAAAAAATTTTGTAATCACCCCTTCAACCTCTTCATTTCGATACCCCACTCGATGGGTTAGGAAGAAACAAAATTGGGACTCCCACAATATGGCGCACAAAATCCGCCATGTTAATTTTTTTAACGTCATTACGTCACTTATTTAAGAACACTTGGGTGGTCAAGACGTATCTAACGAAGTCTTAACTATATAAATGCGTCAAGCGGTTTTAAAGATATGAGGTAATATAAAGAATATTGCATACATACAAACAAGTTACGCGCGAAAAACATAACCCTTTCATTGCAGCCGGGTAAAAATAGTATATTACTACATAATGTATGTATATAGGAGCTTAAAAAGTTCGTGGCCAAATAATAACAGCCGCACGGGTCGATCTTCAAAGTTAAGCAACGCTTAACAAGGTCAGTCCATGGGGTTACCCCCCATTGCATTCCAAGACTTTTCCGTGCCTCGGAAAAACATGTTCAGCCGTTGGTCCCGGTTCTCCTTTGAAATATCTTTGACGTTACGGTAATCAGAAACCATCAAATCTGACACTAGACTTACCACGAGGTAATGCAGGCAAGGCCATAGGCAGTTCATCATCATCATCATATCAGCCGAAAGACGTCCACTGCTAGACATAGGCCTACCGTAAGCGTCGCCACATTGACCGGACCTGTGCATCAGGCAGACTACCGTCACACTCACCAGTCATAACGTATGGTCGATGGAGCCGAAAACTTCTGGAGTGGCAATCGCGAACCGGAAGACGCTGCGTTGGAATGTCTCCCACCAGGTGGACAAATGATGTGGTGAGGATGGCGGGATAGGCAGTTGTACCAATAAAAAAATAGATATACAGCTGCATCCGGTCAGACTGGTAGCCGACCCTAATGTACGTGAGAATAACTTCGGCAAATTGATTTTTATGAATAAGAATGGCTGAATTAATGACCCAATTTCAAGACAGAATGTCAAAATTTGAGGCAGGACTGGCCAGGACATCCAGCACAGCAGCCAGCAGTCCAAATGAACTAGCGGCTGACGGCTAACTATACGTCGTTCAAAACCTTTGTGTTCCAGGCCCTTAGTTTTCTTCAACGACAGATGGAGGCGGTTGCTGGTGAAGTTGATGCACTTGAGATAGGGGGTCGTCGAAAAATGCTCCTTATCCATGGTGTTGGTGAGGTGAGCAGGGAAGAGACAGCGGTGGTTGCTGAAGTTGTGCGTGACAAGTTGAAGCTAGAGGCGTTTTCTGTTGCCGCTATACGGAGTTGCCATAGAATGGGCAATCAGGTCGGCACTGGCAAGCCAAGGCCCATTCTCGTGATGCTGCAGGACGTTGACATCAGTGACAAGATCTGGTATGCGAAGACCAAATTGAAAGGTTCTGATCCTTACCAGATTCTGGTTATTATGGCGTGTTGGAAAGAGGTTTGTTTTATTAAACTCATAAGTCCTGGCTGAACAGAATATTTCATGTTTATTCTTTATTTTCAATCAAGTGAACCTGTCAAATTCAAATTGTTGTTGACTGGTTATGTCAGTCATGTTTTTCATATCAATCAAGTTTTCACCTGTATAGCGTAAAGTTGATTTAGTAAAAGTATTATGTTAGATTACCACGCAGAGTCTTGTTTCAATTATGGGGTAGGCACTGTTACTCCTAAACACAGGTTGCATTGCAACTTACCTAGGAGAACAGAACCACACCCACAGATTTGTCATAACCTACATGTTCATATTATAGATTAAGTACCCATTAATAATGTACAAATACCTGTTTTAGAAATAAAGTTATATTATATTCACATCACACATCATACATCATCAGCCTATTAATATGTTCCCACTGCTGGGACACAGGCCTACTCACTGTGAGAGGGAATGGGCCGTAATCCACCACGCGGGCCAATGTCTTCGAATTTTTGGTTCTCGGACATGCCGGTTTCCTCACGATGTCTTCCTTCACCGTTTTGAGAGCAGTGGTGATGAAATAATTTACACAAATTAAAGCGCCTACCTGGGCTCGAACAGTTACAGGCACTTTTGAATTGTCAAAAGACAAAATAAAATATTACAAAATTATGGTGCTACAGTCCCAGTCACAAGACATAATAACTGTGAAAGGACCGTAGATGCCCATTCCAAGGCGTAGATCTCTATGGAGAAGAACGGGCAAGAAACTCCATGGACACTCTTTTTCAATTAGGTAATTATTACAAATCATTTGTTACATCATTCATGTTGAGATTACACATTATGTGAGAACGATGTAGAAAGTTAAAAGTGTCCATAGTAAATATAAAAAGACAATTCAGAAATAAAATTAGAATCAATTAAAATAAACCATGGCAGCTAAGAGATGACCAGTCCCAACCGACAGCGCCCGTTCACGAACATGACACATGTATCAGCACCATTCAGCTCAACCATTTTGAAGGGAGCTAAATGATCCGACACACGCGTCACCATCGGCGAGACATTTGAGTGAGCATGACATACTCTCAACCACCGGAGTCATTCAAGTCAATAGAAGACGTAGGTATCTAGACAATGATAGCTCTGAAGTACATGGTACTCACACAATGCTGGCTATGCTGCTATATAATACTAGAAAGATTAACTCTATATAATGCAAAGATAGTAGCAATCTCCATCAGCTCCGACAATAACAGTAAACGATACCTACGACAGACATACCAAAAAATAAAATTTAAAAAATACACATAAAAGCCCAACGTCCTTCCCGTCGACTTCAGTCATTTCTATCGGATAACTTGGGAAAAAGTTTTGGATTGGTTTTCACAAATATTGCAATTTTTAATATGTACTTGTACATACAGGGTAAAGTTAGTATATTGTATTTAGTAAAGAAAGGTTTAAAAGTGTCTGTGCATTGCAAACCAAACATTGCCCTGATGCACTTTTTTTGGGCTTTAAATATGAGTTCCCTATTCGTTGAGTTGCCCCAAAAAATAACACCATATCTTATTATTGAACCAGCCATACCATGATATGCAGTAACGACGGGGTCCGTTCCTATGACTGGCGCAAGTCTTTTTATTGTAATAATGAAGTTGCCACCATGGATGAGATAGTAAGGATAAGTAGGATGCTATAACCACAGTATTAGGTGCATTCCATATAACTTAAGGCAGGGCAATGGAGAGGGCTATGCTCCGAATTTCCTTACGTGATCGAATCAGAAATGTGGAGATCCGCAAGAGAACCAGGGTTACCGACATAGCCCGAAAAATTGCCGAACTTAAGTGGCAGTGGGCACGTTGCTTGCAGAACGGATGGCCGATGGGGCAGAAAAGTTCTGGAGTGGCGACCGCAAACCGGAAGACGTTGCGTTGGAAGGCCTCCCACCAGGTGGACCGATGACCTGGTGAAGGTTGCGGGGATCCGCTGGTTGCGAGACGCATGGGACCGGTCAATGTGGCGACGCTTAGGGGAGGCCTATGGCCAGTAGTGGACGTCTTTCGGCTGATATGATGATGTATGATGATATAACTTAGATTTTTAGGAATAAAGGCCAAGTGCACACTACTCATAACCGGCGTGCGTGTATGACTAGATGTATGAACGTAAATGAAGCAAAAGGAGTATGACATACTCCTCCTTAGCAGAAACTACAGAGCGCCGTCTGCTACGATCATTACAATGTAATGATCGCCCTGTAGTTTCTGCCTACCCCCATGGGAAAAACGCGTGAGTTTATATGTTCATGGTACAAACGGCCATAAAACGAAAAGTCTAATTTGTAGAAGAAATTAAGTTTAGAATTTGAAGACGAACAATTTAAAATAAAACAATGAAAACACAAAACAAATAGAAAATACGACCATTTGTTGAACGTTAATATAATTAGAAGCTCCGTGAAATTGCTAATCCGAGATTAAGAATAAACTTTAGGAGGCTTGCTTACATTTTCTGTTCAATATTCAAGTATTGCACAAAGTTTAGGAATAATTAGTATTATAAGATTAAAGGTTTATGTGGTTTCAAGAAATAAGTAAGGATAATAAAAGAAAAAAAGTGTGTAATTTTTTCACAATACCAATTTGTAAGGCTTGTTTTTAAACTAGTTTCTGCCAGCGAGAATGTCGAAAATTATCACAAGGAAAAAGTATCATATTAACACATATTCCAGACTATAACCTATCTTTACCAAATTTATTCCAGATCCGTCTAGCCGTTTGGACGTGAAGAAGCACTAAACATACAAACACACACACACTAACAAAGTTTCACCTTTATTATATTAGTGTGATATCGCTGCACATGCTGAGATAGAAGGCATTTTGGTCTCGCACTTCGCTCTTAAAAAAAAAACTTATATAACACACCTCATTACTATATTAAGAATAATATATCTTACAAATAGCGCACACAAATAGTGATTACGATTCCTTTGAGGAACGTAAGTAGTAGAGGACTCACTTAGTCAACTTCATTGACTGCGTTGTAAGTGGTTCGCAGTATTACTACTAGATGTCACTTTTTATTGGTGTCGGAATCCTGAATCGCGGTGTTAAGAATTACTCCCAATCAATGACTTCGACAGAGTATCGTCGTTTGTCAATACAAATCCCAGCTAGCAGAAAGGTGCATCTGCGGATCCTCGTCCTAATTGGAAAGGGTCACGCAGAACATCCCTGTCAGTTGGATTTTTGGATTAGAGGGCTAAGTACCCCGCCTTCGTCCAAGCGGACTTGGTTGTGTGAACTACGCCCTATACTGTATAAATAAATAGTGTAAACAACGTCTGTATCTTTCCTACAAAAATAAACGCCTGCAAATCATCAGTGTTTCCTTCGGACCTGTGACGTCAGCACGACCTACCCCTACACTTACTATTTTATTTCCACATGCATTCATTAAATTTTTACAAAGTAAATAACGCTCAATCTTTTTGAGGCAAAATTATGTGCGCACTCACAGTTTATCTGGTAGTGGACCCACACCTACGTGTGGGTCCACTACCAGATAAAGTGTGAGTGTACCGTTAAAAAGTCTAGAATGGGGGAAGGGCCTACGCCCTTCCCCCATTCTAGACTTTTTAACGGTAAAGATTTTAAAGATGCTTTTTAAATTATTGTTTAAATTTTGTTTTATCTCTCGCGGACATTGATTCTAAGTTAACTCATTATGAAATTTTTGGTGACGCTTCGTCGCGAATAGTTAGCATCAAAAATAGTGAAATAAGTTGAAGAGGTAATTTTATTTGACCATTTGTTAGACTCATGATTGATGAGCAAAATAATTTATACCGCCATTTGAAATTAATTAACCATTGGCTGAGTTACTACTGTTCAAAAAACTGGGCCGGTTACACTAGTCGATAATTCTTCCATACAAACGTAGTCTGGCGATTACTCCACTGTTTGACGATGTACGTTCAAAATAAAAAATGACATCAATTTGTCTGATCATCATCTAGCCCTGTGTGGAAACAAAAAAGTAAAAAAAATACATATTTGAAAGTTATGAGCGTCGAAAGTTCCATATTTCAACACTAATTTTAACGCATCTTTGGGTGGAAATAAATGCCGTAAGAAGAAGGAAAATCGAAAAACGGGCTCCATACAGGGATAGATTAGTAGTTCAATAATGCAAATAATTTTATTTTGAAAATATACATTTAGTTGTTTTTTCATGATATCTAGACTCCCAAAAGGTCTGTTACTAAAATTTCGCGCGCTCGTTTTCGTTACAAATCATAATCCATTTCACTACAAACTTGCAAAGTGCTAATTCGTACGCAAACTAGCTTCTTACTGCTCATCACAACATCGCACGTGTTGTCGGATGAGATACGAGTAGTATGCATTTTAACCCCACGCGCAAAATAGTTCGTGCCGTCGACTACGGGAACCTTAAGTCCTTTCTTGATGGCACGGAAGGCGATATCGCGGACGTATTTTCTAAGAAAATTCAAATGCAAATCGGTCAAATTACACCATATGTGAACATATTTTCAAAGCTAATAAAAATCGCGTATCGGTGTGATCTAAATCTAACCGCGTCGAGGAAGGTCACATAATATCAAAAAAATAACCTTTTCATTGTTTATAGAGATAAACATTTACTTGGTGATATGGCGTGATTCATAGAGGTCATTCACATAACACGATTGACCACTACATATTATAACATAACTAAGTATTCGGTATATATGTGATATTGAACCTAACCTTGTATCCAGATTGCGGTGAGACCAAAGTGAGGTTACAAATTGGTATTGTCGGTTAGCACACGTATTTCGGCTAACCCAGCCATTTACAGTATTATAATTGCATTGGGAGCCTGCTGTTTTGGCGAATACTGACATCTAGATAAGTGACATTCATTCAGGATGTCACTTATCTAGACTAATGACATTCTATCATCGAAAGCGTGGCGCTAGCGATTGTCAAAAAACTTTTTTACAAAAAAATACTACCAACTTCCAAATAATAAAACTACAAAGTGAAAAATAACTTTATTTTTGGAAGTCGGTGTCTTTCGTAGGTACATTTTTTTTACGTTATGGACACCGACTTCCAAAAATAAAGTTATTTTTCACTTTGTAGTTTTATTTTTTGGAAGTCGGTAGAATTTTTTTGTATAAAAGTTTTTTATTTTTCACTTTTTAGTTGTACCTACCTAATAGGCAAGTTGTTTAGTATGTTTCCTAGAAAATTTGAAAAATAATCCATGAAATTTGAACAAAACCGGTGAAATGAGAGATCTGCTTTCACCTAAAGAGCGGACTGGCGTGATGTTATGTTATGAAATGGTATAAACAATAAACAGACATGCGATTGCAGCAGTCCCGAGAGATTTGCCGTTATTTATTGAAGAGTTCTGTTGTATATCTTCGAAGTTCTTCATCAGATCTTCACGAAATTAAAATGGGACCAATTTCAAAACATACTCTTTCAAACAAAAAATTAATTTTCGAAATCTGTCCACAATTGACGGAGATATCGGTGAACAAACAAAAAAAAAAAAAAAACACACATAAAGTCGAATATAGAACCTCCACCTTTTTCGAAAGTTGGTTAAAAAGGCCACAGTATGGGATTGATAAGCGATATCAAAAAATCACGTGATCAATCCCTTTTCCCTTTTTTAAACATTTCAACTATCGCCTTCGCTGACATCAACACATCGGCTGACATCGACTGCCAATTATCCAAGGCCTCGGATCATCGGTCCACTTGATAACATTGTGCTGTGTCACATAGAAACTTCAATCTGCTTATTCTAAATCTTGGGCCACCAAGACACAGGTTGTGCCTAGTTTGGGGCCCATGGCCATTTCCTTTGACAAATACAAATACAAATATCTTTATTTGTTGAACATAGGTAGATTAGGTACAGATGTTGTGATTATTAAAGAACGCTATGTCTAGCCGTCATCGGCGTACAAATATTAATTTGGTACAAACATGGTGATTATTAAAAATTATCACACATTATTAAATAATTATAAATTAAGTAGTCGAAATTAAAAAAAACAAATACATTCCAATAAAATGTAATAATAATAAATTCTAGTATCTACAGTCAATTAAAATGTCAAACAAAAAATAATAATATGTAATTATAATGTGTCAGTTAGGTATTCGTTCACCGTATAATATGTTTTTACATGTAATATTTTTAGAAAAGCCTTTTTTAAATCGCCTATGTTGTTTATTTCTTTAATTCGTCTAAGGGATCTTATTATAGATCCTAGGTGCCATTCCTAAAAAACTTTTTGCATAAAGAGCAGTGCTATGTGGCTTAGTGCATATCTCTCCGTTGCGACGTTTAGATCTCAAGGTTTCAAACAGATGAAACTTGGATTTGACAAATACTGCTGTCTTAAAAATGTTGGTACATACCTACAGGGCAATGTTAAGAGTTTAAAATTTCTGAAATATGGAATGCAGTTATCAGTCGGTTTCAGTTTAAACACAGAACGCACACATCTTTTTTGGGCTTTAAACGCAAGTTTTTTGTCCGTGGAATTGCCCCAATATATTATTACAAAATTTGAGTTAGTGTGCTTATTTTAATGCTTTTGCTTTTTTGTTAATGCTTTTTGTTATAACTTGTGTGTGTCAATCAATTAAAATACTTCAAAATTACTTACCTTGTGGGAGACCTCCAAAATATGCCATTCGATATTGAAATAGTCAAGTCAAATAGTTTTCCCAACAGCATCACAAATTCATGATAAAATCGAATAGAAATCTTAAAAAGCAATTTGCTAGTTAATAATAATGAAAAAAAAAATATAATACAAAACACTAGAAATGAGGCAACAAAGTATTACGGTTATTTTGAAATTAATCAAGATTTTACTAAAAGAATTCGTAAAACCAAAAGGTATTTTAGTAAAACTTAGATAGCAACTAAAAAGGCCTAAGTACCGAAATCACTTAAAAAGTGATTTCGGAACATCGAGATAGGTCTTATCGAAATCAGCGATTTCTCATACCGTAAGCAATTGCTATTAACCTGCACTATCCCACTTGTGGGAAAGGCTTCTCCCCATGACATTCCAAGGCACTTAGACCACAGCAGCCTTAATGTGTAAATGAATTCGGCAAGGCAAAGGCATTGACCCCATCAATCAACCAATCACATAGACGGAAGCAATTAGGCTGCTGGTCGATTGTTTTGGCTTCTTTTAAATTTACATGGTCTGCAACAAATAAGAATTAAGAAAGAAAATGTTTTAAGTTGCCAAAACAAAAGGCATATTATTGCTTAAAAGCTTATCTAAAAGGTTTCAAAACTGATCATCTTCATCATCTCAGCAGAACATAGGTCACCAAGCGTACCCTCATCGACCGGTCCCGTGCTCTCGCGTCTAAAAGGACCAAAATCCTTCACTTTAGATCCAAGACAAAGTGAATAAGGTCAAAATAGGCTAAAAATGGACAAATGATATTGATATATGCTACCGATAAGACACACAGTCGGTCTCATTCTTTTAGCGATAACGACTGTCACAAATCTAAAATCAAACAATTTGAGAATTGTAATTCCCCACGATTCGCTTTATCTTACTGCGAAAGTTTGTATGTTTGTTACTCAATAACGCCAGAACGGCAAAACGGATCTACATGAAATTTAACACAGAGATAGATTATAGTCTGGCATAGCACATAGGCTACTAGTAGTTCATCCCGGTATAATTTTCTCTTGGGATGAGAAAATAGTATTCACGTGAAGCCGCTGGCAAAACTTAGCATTTTAATATAATTACTTGACCTAGTAATTCGTAAAAAGCTGCTGCTCCTGATGTTAATTCATTTCGAACAAATTACATATTTTTAAACCCAAATTATTTTTACATCCAGCAAATTAAGTTCCGTTTATGTTAAACGTTTTCTATTAAAAAAACATTATAATGTTCCCTTTAGAGTATTAATTTAGTTAAGTTTTTCGGAACGAAGTCCCTAACGCTGATAGGAGGTAAGAGTTGCTTGGTAGAAATCTTTACGTCACGAAAAAGCCTAATACGTTCGGTTCCATCCGGCGTGGTTTGGATATTATCGTCAATCGCTGGCCGCATACTTGTTTACTTCATCATTTATCATTTGAGCCGAAAGACGTCCACTGCTAGACGTAGAACACCTCCAAATCGTCGCCACACTGATCAGTCCTGTGCGTCTCGCTTCTACCGGATTCCTGCAGCCTTAACTAGGTCAGCTGTCCACCTAGTGGGAGGACTTCCAACGGAGCGGTTCACGGTCGCCACTCCAGACCTTTTCAGCCCCATCGACCATCCGTTCTGCGAGCAATGTGCTATGCCCACTGCCACTTCAGTTTGGCCATTCTTCGGGTTATATCGGTGACCCTGGTTCTCCTGCGGATATACTAATTTCTGATTTGATCACGCAAGGGAACTACGAGCATACCCCTCTCCATTGCCTTTTGGGAGACTTCAAGCTTTCTGATGAGGCTCATTGTGATCCACTAAGTCTCAGTACCAGTGTGCATCATTTGTCAATTAATTGTGACTTTTATCCACATCAAAACTTATACATTCAGAGGTGAACCAAAGGCCGTGAGGCACTTTGTTCTTGACGGGGTCCCTCGTCCGTATACGTCTATTTTTCAATAATGTCAGCCTATTTACACAATCAGTTGTGTCCCTGACTTCGCTCTATAGTAGAAAAAAAAATACTTCCTCAAAGAACACTCTAAAGTGAGAAATATCTTTGTGTCTTTGGTATCTACCTATTGTTTTTGTTTTTCGACAACAACTTCGGAAAAGGAAATAATTTTTTGCTTTGTAGTGTTTTTTTTTTGGAAGTCAGTTTAATTTGTTTGTTAAAAAAAAAATTCGCACAAAACGAGCCGACTACCAAAACAAAACAAAAAAATATTTTTATTTTCCTCTTTTTAGTTTTGGTAGGTACCTCCAATTAACATGAAAATCAAAGAAGAAAGCCAAAGTACATCTCATGACGATTCCAATAAGCCCAAACATGACTGGGATATATTATTTTATTTCCGAGTTCCAGTGGCCATTGTGATCTTATTCAACAGTTCCACTTCACCAAATAAAACTTTTTGAGTGCAAATGATAGCATCATTGATGGCGATACCAAAATCGCTATATGTATGCCTATAATATTTGAGGAGTTACCTCGATTTCTCTAGGATTCCATCATCAGATCCTGGTTTCCTTATCATGGTGCTACCGCTGGGATATCTCCTTTCCAACAAAAAAAGAATCATCAAAATCGGTACATAAATGACAAAGTTATCCGCGAACACACATAAAAAAAAACAAATATACGGTCGAATTGAGAAACCTTCTCTTTTTTGAGAAGTCGGTTAAAAATTACTTTCGTTTCGGAAGTCAGTGTCTTTCGTACCTCATGTTTTATCATTTTTATTACTATCTTTTTAGTGTTGGTTCACCATCACTACAAATTGAGCAAGTCCCTAGGTATCTATAGGATTAACAATATACCCATAATAACTCAATTTACACATTCATGCTGTTTGTCACTAAAGAGTTCGGTTGTATACTCCATATCTTGAAAACTGCGTAACCGATACGCATCGCCGTACGTCTTGTAGTCAAACTGTAAAGACAACGATTACTTTTACGTTTTGTTATCGTTTGATTTCAGGAAATTCTGCCCACGCTTAACTGGCTTGCCAGGATCAGATCCAAACACATGGCACTAGGCGTTAGACCTTCTTGATTATTTGTAAAGACCAACAGGAAAAAACGTTTGTTTACTAAATCGGTTTAAATATGAAATCGGTATTTCCCTAAGCACAACAGGCTAACCTCGACCTACACCTTATCAAGTTTATCGTCTTCCAACGACTACCCAATCAAAGTAGGTATATCATTTCTACCATTTATGCGTAAAAAACAACTTTTAATAATTCGTACACACATTTCGCATTTCAGACAAGTGGGAGTAGATTTTGCTCCCGGACGGTTCCGTCTCAAAGTTGTACAGGTTTTACTCATAGGAATCATCGAACTCATTGTAGGTATATTAAATGCAATATTAGTAGACAAGCAGCGTTTAAATTATTTTTGGGTAGTATTTAAACGCAAATCAAAAAATATCCTTTTTCTATGCAATAAAATTCCGAATTCTCATCAAAATTACTGATTGCGCAGCAAAATATTCAACGCAAAATATCACTAAACACACTACAATTTATTTTCGCAGCGTACAGCGATTTTTCCTAAAGCAAAAGCTTTTTTATTAATGCACAGCTAATAATCTTAATGCACATCATACATGTTAACTCTTTTTCTTTTAAATCCATGGTTTAAGTTTTTACAATTACTATTTAACGACAATGTCGACGGAGCCCCGCTGCGCGGGGCTCCTATTTCTGTCTAAAGGGTCTAAAGTAACCTAACACGAAGAAGATGACGGGAGCTAAGTTCGCTCGCTTTGCTCGCTCACTTCAGCTGCCGTCATCTTTTCGAACCTAACCTGTCCGTGTCGGGGTGCCCTAAGTTCCCGAGCTCGCTTCGCTCGCTCTTGGACTAATGACTTCGTGAAAATTCTGACAAATGTGATGAACAGGTTTTGTTGTACTTACTGGTTAATATGCGACTGAGATAGTTATTTTGCTACGAAATATGGAAAATTTGCTGTGCAGTTAGTATTTCTGCTATGTATGTAGTATTTTTGTACAAAAATAAATTTAACTGTATTGCATTATGAGGAAAAAAGTAATGTCATATTGATGTATAATTTCGAATTATCTGCAGTTTGAGTTTTGCTAAACATTTAGTAAGTTATTTGATGTAAAAAAGAATATAAATGATGAGTATGTATTGATAGACGATTATTTTATTTGATATGCAATTTATAATATCCCATTATTTTTTAGTTCAAATCGATAGCATTTGAAGAATGAATAAGAGGCCTTTTTGAAATGAGAGTGAAGAATAGACGAAAATGTGAGACACAATTGAAATTACGTCAATAGGGAATATCGCGCACGTATTTTCTAAGAAAATTTCAGTGCAAATCTGACGAACTGCATCGTACTGCGCTGCGTCCATGCTAACGTACCTACATACAATTTTGCTTAGTAAAAATCGTCAACCATCAGCAATGTCACTTATTTAGGCGGTTTGGACAAACATACAATGACGCATCATAAGCGGTTCTCTTTTGCTATTTTACTAAGGAACTCTAAATTTACAGTGATTACGTGACCCCTGTAGTTCACTGAATTATCTGTGTAATAAAGAGAACTGTTAGTCATCACCACGGAGACTCCGTGGAGCATCCGGTTCTTATCACCAGTACCTATACCTAAAGATGGATATAAATTATGTTGCGAAAAGCCAGCGTATTGTATTAAAATTCAGACGGTGACAGTGGTCAGACTTCCTTTGTAGAAACAACTCTGTGTTCTGATGAATAATATGTGTAGAGCTCAGTGCATCTTGGCGTTGGTGGCCTGGTATGTGGGGGTGTCGCACTGTTGGGGTAAGTAATAATATAATAATATTAATAAAAGCCATTATTCACTGACCAAAAATCAATAGTTTTAACTTAAATATTTAAACTAAACCAAATAATTTTAACACTTGATAATACAAACTTAATTCAATTGAGTACCTAAGTAGTATTCAGCAACGAGTTTGTTGGTCAGGTTGTCCTTCTTTGACATAGGCCTCCTCTATTTTCTTCCACTCATCTCTGTCACGAGCTAATCTCCTCCATCCTTTTGGTGGGTCATCTTCCCATCTCTTTATTTAACGTCCCTTTTGCCTTTTTCCATTCCTAGGATACTATTCCATAACGTCTCTTGTCTGTTTTTCTTTGTTCGTTCTCATAATTTGACCAGTCCAGCTCCATTACAATTTCTTTATTTTAAGTGTGACATCGCTTACTTTTGTTCTTTTTTATTTTTGGAATGGTCCACCTGTCTCGTAGTCTTATGTTTAGCATGCTTCTCTCCATATTACGTTGGCAAACTATACGTTTTTGACTGTTTTTGCTCATAGCAGGCCAAGTTTGACATCCATACGTGAGGCATGGGAGAATGCACGTGTTATACAGTTTGCTTTTCACTGGCATTGGTATCGATTCGTTTTTGACTATTTCTTTAAGCGACCAGTAAACATTTCCAAGTGTTGGTTATCCTTCTATCAATTTCACTTGAATATTCGTTGTTTATTGAAATTGGCTGTCCCAAATAAATATGTTCATCGACATATTCAATTATCTGGTTTCCTATTTGTATGTGTTCCTTTACTGCATTCGTCATCACTTTAGTCTTTGATGTATTCATTGAAAAACCAGCTTTCCTGCTTTCGTTGTCTAATTGCTGTAACATAGTTTGTAGTATTAATGGTTTCTCTGCGAATATCACAATATCGTCGGCGAATCTTAGGTGATTTAGCTTTTTTCCATTTACTTATTCCAAAATCTTCCCAGTCTATATTCCTGAATATGTTTTCTAAAACTGCCGTGAAAAGTTTTGGTGAAAGTGGATCACCTTGCCTAACGCCCTTCTGGATACTAAATTCCTCTCCTTGCTGTTCTAGTTGGATCTGCTGTGGAGTTCTTGTATATTTCTTTTACTATTTTTATATATTTGCTTTCTACGCCCTGGCTTTCTTAGACCGATATCGCTGGCCAATTTTGATGTCATAAGTTTAAAAAATTCTAAAGTTTCTTATTTTTTGCCTATGGATAAAGTCGTACCTATGTAGCTTATTATTGCGTTTTGTGTCACATCTGTTACTTGCATTTTCAGTAATTCGATGATTTGTGGTTGATTATTTTTATTCAAATCAAAACTGGCAAAAAAAAAAAAAAGTTTAAAATAATTATGGTATCATATCTAGGATAGCCTGTGGAGTGTGCAAACCCAATTTGTGTCATATTTGCACAGTGCAAACTCACATAGGGTCAGTATGTAAAAACAGTGCAAAAAAAATATTAAAGTTTATGAAATAACTATTTCCCTTCTCAGGTCACTTACATATGCCTATTATTTAAATTTGTGCCAAATTAGGAGACGCAATTTTAAGATTTTTAATTGTTTTAATTTTCCAAGCTATAAATGCTTCAAAAAAATATTATAATTATTAGAGTTCACATAATCAATATCATAAATGCATGAAAAATCCACAGTGTAAATTTGTGTCATTTTCATGCACGATAAGTATTTAAATGAATAAAACACAAAAACAATGGTTGCGGTCGAAGCGGGCAGTCGAAGCGGGCGGACGCTGCCAGGCGGCATTACGCACGCACACAACCATGTTCGTTCGGTACGATTTCTTTTTAGATGCGAAGCCTTCCTATATAAATAACATAACTATCATATTGAGTATTTATTGACTCTTATCTCCGCCACGTAATGAACAAAAATGTGTAGGTAACCTATAGCTTCCAACAACATATAGAATCCCTTGTTAAACGAATACGCAAATTAATTTATATATTTAAAAACCTACGACATATTTCCAATACATCAGTTCTTAAGAAAGTTTACTTCGCATTATGCCAATCACTTATTTCATATTGTATAACCACATGGGGCGGTTCCTCTAAATCATACATGATCAATCTAGAAAGAGCCCAAAGAGCGGTATTAAAAGTTAGTTGCTTTTTTCCAATCCTTTACCCAACTTCTGAACTTTATCAACACTGCCAAGTACTTACAGTCCGGCAATTATTCATTATCATGACGGTATTAAAAAAACACGCTGAACTACCCCTTGATCCCGATCTCCTAACACAAAACAGAAGATTAACCAATATTTGTCCAATCATCCGTTACAAAACAAGTTTCTCTCAAAGGTTTTTCTGCTTTCTTGGTACTTTTCTGTACAACTCTATTAATAATAAAATATCTATATACACGCATACAAAAGAGGTTTGTAAAAGGAAATTAAGGAATTGGCTGTTAAACCTTGACTACATTTCCACGGAAAATATATTAAAACCAGTGTCATAAACTCATAACACGCACATTTACACTCACACTCGTACACTCACACTCACACATTTACACTCATGCACACATCCTTCTCATTTATCCATTCTCATTTTTTTTTTTTTTTTTTTTTTATAGTTACATAGGTACTTATTGTTTGTAGATTCATACTCTTCAGTGAATAAGATACTTTTGTATATTTTTCGCAGAATTTTTTATTTTTTTTTTATTTTTATACTTGTACTATATCTTATTTTTCTGTTTGATTTTAACTGTCTTTGATTTTGATTTTAATTATCTTTAAATTTAATTTAATTGTATTCTAATCTACACTTAAATTTCGATTTTGTAAAGAGTACTAGTAGTGTAAAATGGGTGATCTGTAACACAGGGCCTTACCTATCTCAGACACCCTTCTCCATACAAGGTTACATATTATGATAGTCACTGTATTTTGATGTCGAGATAAATAAAGAATTTTTATTATTATTTATTATTATTATTTTATTATAGAGATAAAAATAATGACGTGCGAATTATGTACAAAGCGCGCGTGTCTGCATTCTCATTGCCTACGAATGTCAATTTTCAATGCTTAGAAGACGGTCAATATGTTCAATATTATATTAGATTGACGCTCCGGTTCGCTTCGAATTTGAACCCGAAAGCGATAGGTAGGTAGGTATCGGCATACCTACCTACCGCTTTTTTGTTATACGGTTTCTCGATATCCCGCGCCCCGCTTCGAGTAGGCAGTGTATAGTCAGCAATACAAAATATACACAAAGCAAAAAATTCTAGATGTTTTTGTTGTGTGGTGATAGTGATTATGTTAAGTTTTATTTCAGCACGCTCCTTAAAACAGTCCGCTTTTCCGTCAACCCTTACAATGCTCGATTCTATGAACTTCAATAATCCTCTTTCTTTAACAATCACTGTATTAACGTCTAGTATGAGACCACATATCGACACCCAATATGGATAACATTGTAACTTTAGTTACACGTTGGGGTACAACTTTTTGTCATACCTGCTGTTGCCCGCGGCTTCGCTCCCGTGGACCACCCCACAGGGCCCGTTTCGGGATAAAAAAAATAGCCTACGTCACTCAAGAATAATGTAGCTTTCTATTGGTGAAAGAATTTTGTAAATTGGTCCTGTAGTTTCGGAGCCTATTCGGTACAAACAAACAAACAAAAAATCTTTCCTCTTTGTAATATTAGTATAGATAGTATAGATGAAATCAGCAAGAACAGAACTTTATTTCTGCCTTTTAACCGTATTTCTGTGCCAATAAGAACTACTTTTGTAAAATAAAATAATTTCATTGTAATTAAAAATGAATAATGTTTCTACTATTGGAACTTGTAGATCAAGTTCCAATACACAAAAGTTTGGGTAACATCGGTTTCATTGTGTTAAATTTATTTTAAAATGACATACAATGTAAATAAAATAAAAAAATGAAAATGTTTCATTTAAAATTTTAGACTATTAATATTTTAACCATAATTGTAATTTTAAGTTACAATGTTTTTATTCTCAAATATAATCACTTACTTTAAATCATTGTTAAGAAAGATGGTGTTGACATCGAGAATAGGTTTTTAGTTCATCATTTGAATATAATCATATCAGCATAAATGGCCTTGGAGAAAAACTAAGAGTAGGTATGTAATAAAAATGTTTTTAGACTCATTAAATATTACAGATATGTGAGAAAGGAGAATGATTAGAAAAAAATGTGAAGAAGTAATTGCAAACGATAGGCGTAGTAAGCATTAGGATAGGATACATGGTCCCCCTTTTCCGAACTTAGACTACCATTTGGTCCATTGTGCGTTTAGGCCTCCTATCTGGGAGAGGGAATGGGCCGTAATCCACCACGCGGGCCCAGTGTCGGTTGATGGATGTTACATATCTTCGCTTTTTTTTTACTTCTGTGTTTTGAGAGCAGTGGTATTGAAATAATTTACACAAAGTAAAGCGCGTGCCTGGGTTCGAACCCACGACCATACTTGTAAGTCACGTCCGTTACCACAGGGCCATCACTGCTATAATAATAATAATTAATCATCTACCATCGTTCTACTATCCACTGCGTGGTATGCATTGCAATAGGGGGAACGTATTTTTTTACATTTGTTATGCTCGCGATTGAACACTACCTCACCTGATGTTAAGCGATGACGTGGTCGAACATGAAGCACGCTTACCTAAAAGTAATCTATTCACTCTTGACTGAAAGACTCCAACTTGTACCTATCGGGCAACACAGACTCCGGCAGGGAATGCCCCTCCTTAGCTGTGCACACAATGAAAGTATTCCCGAAACGTTTAGTGCGTATGGGTGAGATGTCCACCATCTATCGATAGCAAATCACCGTACGTCTTGTAGTCCGATGATGTAATGGGCTAGGTGGAATTAAATCATGTAATTCCATTGCACACTCCCCGAAATGCAACCGATAAAAACCGATAAGCTAGCAACTCGGCGACGATGTTCAAGGCTCTGGAGCTTTCACTCAACCAGTGCTTCATTGCCGATGAGCTTCTTGACCCGTTTTTTTATAAACTTAATTGCGTCAAGCTGGTATTTGGCAGATCCGTCCGAGAAATGAGAACAGTACTCCATACATAATCAAACGTGCGCTTGATAAAACTTGAGCAACTGTTCTGGCGTGAATAAACGTCTCACTTTTGCGATGATCCCCAACTTTTTGGCAGCCAACTGAGCGTTTGCCTCAATGTATGGTTCAAAATTGAGGAACGTGTTAAAAGTAATGCCAAAAAAATCTCAAAATGGTCCATTATCGACACGTTTACACTTCCGAGGGAAGGAACCGAGTGGAATTGGCTCATTTTAGCGGCAAAAAGACGCCTGGGTTTTAGCGGCATAAACCTGACCAAATTGGCATCGCCCCATTTGGAGACTGCCTTCAAGGATAAACTGAAACGCTCCACCATACCATCACAAAGGACAAGGATGGACAAGTACCTCTCAGCAACAGTGCTGTCGTCTGCATACCCAAGTTTTTAGCAGATCGTTTATGTGCAGCTAAAATTAAGTTGCTGAGAGTACCAACCCTTGAGGGACCCATTCATATCCAATCGGTCCGACGAGCAGCCATCGATAACCATTCGAATGGATCGATCCCTCAAGAAATGTGCAATCCAATCACACATACTATTACCAGGCAGACCCGATGAAGGAAGCTTACTAATAATAAGGCTTCCGTGCCAGACCCTATCGAAAGCTTTCGAGTTGTCGAGAGAGACGGCAAGCGCCTCCCCTTGCCTCTCGATGGCCTTACTCCAGATGTAAATGTAGAAGAACCTCTGTAGAACGATATCGGCGGCAACCGTATTGGCAATCACTTAGGATGTCATTAGCTTCTAGGTATGCCAGCACACGTAGAGATGGGTCTGTAATTGGTCGGGTTAGATCGACTGTCCTTCTTGGACACGGGCTGTACGTTTGCTTATTTCCAAGCATTCGGCACTTTTCCAGTTTCATACGAAAGGCGAAACAGACGTGTCAAGATCGAAGACAGTTCGGGCGCACAAGTTTTAAGGACAAGTGCTAGTATACCGTCCGGGTCACTAGCTTTGTTTAAGTCGAGGTTGCCGAGTACGAACCCTACGAACGTCAAATAGAGAGGTAAATAAGTTTGCCTTCTCCTCAGCGAAGTGGGCTAGCGACCCGTCGATAGTTTTAGCAGTGGTCGTAGTGAGGATGGCAGAAGTTCGACTCAACCGACTTACCCAGGAACTAAAACGCTTTACTACCTGCTGGGTAAGAAGCAAACTATGTCCCTATTCGGCCAATGTGGCCGAACCGAGCCCCTCGCAACTCCTTCTTGCAGGACTTGGCAGCGCTGTTGAAGGCCTTCTTTTCTATCTTACGTGACTTGCACTAACTGTTCGAGCGTCGATCCCTGCCAGATACGCCTCATGTTTAAGCGCGTCTGCGTGGCCGGCCTTTGCTAGACATTGGTAAGTCAGAGAACGGAATGTAGTACTTAATTTTCCAACGCAACACATCAGTCACGGCGTCCGCGCAAGATGGGGGATCAGTATGCGAAGAAAGATCGTATCCCATCCCAATCTGCCGACTTATACCTACAAACCCACCGTGTGCTTCTTGGGCGAAGAGTAACGGACACAGACTTTACCAGACAGCGGTCGGAACTACCCAAGGTGAAGTTATCGACATAGAGTACCTATCGGTCTGGATCGGTTTTCAGCAGAAGTTCCATTCAATTGGCCGTGGGCGAATCAACATCCCCCGTTGCCGTTGCCCTCTGAACCAGATGGCTGATTAGCGCTAACGAAAGCTTACGCATCTCCCCTCCAGCATGATCACTGCACTGGTATGGGAAGAGCCACTCCTGGTGGTGAGCATTAAAGTCCCCCCGTGTCACTAATTAGCCGTAAGGGTACCGCTGCTGTGCCGCATCAGCCGCTTCAATGAGGTATTCTGTGAGTCTGCTTGTCGCCTGATCTTCGCTGTGCCAACGGTAGACACAGGCATAGATAATTTTATCCAGACCACCAGAGCACAAAGCGTTGTGAATATTAATTGAATTACAATAACTATTAAATAACGAGTTTTATTAGCTCTTCCATAGTACTTCCTGTACTATGGAACCTGTCTTTTTTATCCGAATGTAACATTGACAGACATTGTAATTGTTGCTTACAATAATATTTATCAAAGATGTTGTCGGTATAATTTTTAATCGTACAATAAGATACAATAATATTCACAGAAAAAATCTTTCAAAAGTTTTCATGAACCCATTGTAACGGTAGTTAAAATGCTTAAACTCTGTACATCGTAACATTGCAAAAATCATACTTGGAGTGATTTTAACAATACTGAAATAGCAATTAAAAGTAACATAAAACCTACAATTGTACAAAACCACTTATACCTGCAGCTGAAAATAAATAATAAACAATGCAAAAAAAATGCTTGCTGCTTAATGAGTTACAATGTTATTCATATTGGGTGTCGATATAACGCATTAATTATATTCAACCTGCATTTTAGTCTTTCACAGCTACATAACTAACTTGCGCAAAATTCTTAAATCAGAGTTAGTTGCTGACACTAGGTTAAATTGACATTATGATATACGATATTGTGAATTTAACCTCGTGTTAGCAATTCTGAAAGTTTTTCGTGCAAGTGGGCCTTAATCAATCAAATAGTAGTAAACAAACAAACGCGCCGCGCGTCTGGCTGGCCGGCACCCGCTCGCCACCCGCTCCCGCGGTTTTTACACGCGCTCGCCCTTCGTGCGAAGAAGTCTAGTTTTTTTTTTAAATAATATGATTTCGTGGATAAAAATGACACAAATTATGAATAGTGTTTTGTTACACCATAATAATCAAAAGTACGTAAACTCTAACAACTTGCATTTTCTTTTGTGGATTTTACAGGTTGTTGTAATTAAAAAAAAAAAACTGTAAAAGTCGTGGATGAATTTGACACAAAATATTTTAAACAACAGATATCAGTACTCTAAAACGCGTAACACCTATTTAACCTATTATAATATTATTTTAGAGCTAGTTGGGCTACGTGTTAGGTACTGGTTAAGTATTAGGATTCCCGTGGACAGAGATGACACAAAATGCTTATGTACACCAGTTACTACTTCGTTATTATCATGAAAGTAAAATTTTCATCTCTAATTTTCTTTTCGTCCAATACTGGTCGAAAAGACAAATACCTAAATTTCTACCTATGCAAATACCTAAGATGACACAAACTAAGGTATTAGGTTGGGTAAATGGTCCGGAAACTATATGCAAAACACAAACAACTTTAATATTTTTGAAACCTCAAAACCTAGCGCTATCGGTCTATCTAGCGTCTTCCAGATATAATTATGACATAGCGAATCGAAAGCCTTATTATAGTCGACGAATGATAGTGCGAGTGCCATGTGATAGTGTTGGCCATATTCATTAAGTTTTTAAGTGAATACTCGTATGATCGATAGTAGAATAATCTGCGCGAAACCCCGCTTGATCTCGTGGTTGGTTTTCTTCTAGGTGTTTCGTTATTCATGCAAGTATTATTTTGGAGAATACTTTGTATAAATTGGACATCAAAACACAAATACACAAAAAAACAGGTCTGTAGTTATTTATTTCGTTTGTATCACCCTTTTTATGTAAGAGGACAATAGTCGACTTAGTCCATTGAGTTGGTATTTTTTCTGTAGCCAATATTTCGTTAAACAGATGAGTCACAGGTCTGGATATTATTTTTAATGTGTCTTTCAGAAGCTCGTTCGAAATTTGGTCATCTCCAGGTGCTTTGCCGCTTTTTTGTGTTTCTATAGCTCTTATGACTTCAGTTCCTAGGATGCAAGGCATTTCTTCTTCATGGGTATATTTATCTGTTTCTGTGGATATTGTTTTGTCTGTCTCCGTGTATAGCTTCTTATAGAATAATAATAATAGCTAATTTGGCTATTGATGACCTTTTTGACATTCATTTCACATTTTTCTTCTTATTTTTGGTTTTTATGTTAGATAGTTAGTTCCTTTTTAATGCCGCCTGTTTTCTCTATTTGTTTTCTTAGTACTTCCAGTCTCTTTTCTTTCCTGTGTTTTTGTAATGATGCTTGATTTTTTTTACTGATTTTGGTGTTTTTTGGCGATTGTCTTTTCGTTTCTCTAACATTGTGTTCCTCTCTTTCATTAATTATATCGTTTCTTCTCCTAATTTATTTTTCCTCTCATTTGTATAATGTAATTTTCTTACGTTTATCAGTGTCTTCATACTTTTCTTGCAGTCTTTTGTGTCTTGCGAGTTATTCTAATTCTTTTTATAATTCATATAGGACATTTTGTGGTATAGGTGATGCTATGATCATATTTTTGGTAGACAAGATAACATGTTTTCTGCATTTATTATTTTTACACTGTATTGCTCCTCTTACCAATCTATGATCTGTATTAAAATTTAGCTTCTTCACTACATCGACGTCACTAAGTTTTATATTACCTTGCTTTTATGTACATAGGTCAACTATTTTTCAAGGACTTCGAGAATACGATGTAACTTTGGAAACATTAAAATAATAATGGTACTATGGAGCTGGTCTCCTGATGGAGCCGGAAGGTGGCCATAGCAACTCCTTAACCAGACATGGTAGCAGTACCGTCATTGGACTCGTGGGATATGTATTGACAAGCAATATTAAATTTCGTACTATTTAGTAGATTAAAAGCTTGTTTAAAAAATATTTTTATATTTAACTAGCTTCTACCCACGGCTTCACCCGCGTAAAAAGTGTTTTACCACCCCAAGGGAATAAAAACTATCCTATGTTCTTGCCAGGATCTCAAACTATCTCCATGTCAAATTTCATCTTAATCGGATCCCCTACAACCTTACAAAGTCACAAACTTTACCTCTTTATAATATTAATATATTTATTTATTTTCTTATGTTCCAGACATTGCTGTAAGCATAGGAGATCAACTCACATTTTATAATACCAATGGAACCAAAACAGAAACCGTACATTTTAAATCTCAAAATCTAGCAGCGTTAGCGTACGACGACGTTCACAACACGATTCTGTACGTCGACAAACAGAGCGAAAACGACACTATATGCGGATATAACTTATCTTCCATGGAATACAGGTGTTTATTAGGGAGAAACGGCAGAAATATTCAGGGGCTCGCCTATGATCCGGCCACTGAAAAACTATTTTTCACCGATACCAATGAAAAAAGCATAAATTGGATTTCGTTGAAACCTGGATTTAAAAACAACATTTATGGCAACCTTTTATTGAAAGTAGATGATGGGATCCCCACTGATATTGCTGTGGACAGTTGTAGAGGGTAAGTACCATACTAATCTTTTTAATAAAAATAATCTCATGCATCGTATAGGCATTCCTTTTATCCCGGAAATGCACGCTTCCTGTTATATAGAAGACGGGAGCGCAGCCGCGGTCAAAACTAAATTATAGTTTCCTATTTGAACTAATATGTGATATATATTGGTTTTATTTATTAAATTAACGCTTTAACACACACAAATGAACAAAAGTAGACTTAACTTGCCACAGGCATTTTCTATCAACAAACCTTTGGATGCTGCAGAGTTAAATAGTGATTTAAGGGCAATTAAAATTAAAGGATTAATTAATTAACTTAACGGTTTTCAACTTTCAGATATGTATACTGGATCAACACAAACCTGACGAAACCCGCAATAGTAAAAGCTCGATTTGATGGCTTAGAAAGAGAAGTTGTTATTAATCTTACGTCATTGTCTACCAACACAACTTACACACTGGAGCCCCACAGCTTGGCTATCGACTCGCAGACGCAGCATATGTACTGGGTGGAGCCCGTGTCTCAAAACCGATACAGTACTAATAGAGCAGATTTGGATGGAAAAGACATGAAAATTAATAGTCATTTTTCAAATCCCTATGATAATTTTTTTACCAATATAACAAATGTATTGACCATTTCTAAAAATTCTCTCATCTCTTGGCTCTGGTGCGAAAACTGTTCCATGTTTGAAGAACCAAAGATTAATAATGAAAAAAAATTCACAAGGTTATTTACGTTGCAAACTCAAATCCCTGTCGGTATAGCTGCAAACTATAAGATTGAACAACAGACACATGGACTACAAGATTGCGAGACACTAACGAGTCTAGTACGAGATAACTCCGTGATCGAGAGCTCAATGAAAATTGCTACAGAATATGATGGACCGTTTTGTGATCACGGCATGAAAGTTAATGGAGAATCGCGTTGTAAATGCGAACCTGGTTACACCGGTGAGCGATGCGACGTATCAGAGTGTAAGAACTATTGTTTACAAGGTACCTGCAGTGTCAATGATGAGGGACTTCCTAAATGCAGGTAAAAGATAATGCTTCTATTGTATATATAATAATAATACTAGCCTGTAACTGTCTCACTGCAAGGCAAAGGCCTCTTCTCATATAGAGAAGGCACGAGCATTGATCACCACGCTTGCTCAAGGTAATTTCAGACGTATATTAAATAGTCCAGGATTTGTGACGATCTTTTTCTACATCGTTGTCAGCGATGTCCAAGATAAACTTAGAAAGTTCATATGAATTTGAAAAAGTCATATTATTGGTGCTTGCGGATATGAACCTGAGAGGTGAAATCTTAGCCACCACGTCAGATGTAGAATTTTAATGATAAGGCATTGTCATTATGTTTCTACTTCTGATGATTTTCTTCGTCAGTATAAAACCATGTTTCACAATATCTTTACCTATTTCAGCTGTAATGCCGGTTACACGGGACCGAGGTGTGAAGTCTACGTGTGTCATGGTTATTGTTCCTACAACGGTGAATGTTCTTTGAATGAGAACAGTGAGCCAGTCTGTCAGTGCAAAGGAGATTATTCAGGAGACAGATGCGAAGTATCAGACTGTCTGAACTATTGCCTGCAGGGCAACTGTAGTCTTAGTGATGATGGACATCCTACATGCAGGTAAAACATATTCTACTCCTGATGGTTTTTTTTACTTACTACGAACATTGGAACGGGGCAAATGTAACAACCTTATTGGCAGTTATAGGTTTGAGCCGTTTGGGGTTGATGCATTAGGTCCATGGTCCTTTTCCCTTTACCCTTTGTATATAAGTTTGTTTTGTTATTAGTTATAAGTTTTGTAATAATAATGTAACAATACTCGTATTTTGTCATCATTTCAGCTGTGATGCCGGTTACTCAGGAGAAAGATGCGAGGTCTCCGCGTGTCATGGTTACTGTCTGAATGACGGCGTCTGTTCCCTGAACGAAGAGGATGAGGCAGTGTGCGAATGTGTTGGCGACCACAAGGGATCAAGATGTGAAGATGATATAAATGACACTGCCCCTATGTACTATATATCGAAAGGAAACCTTACTCTAGCCGATTTATTGTCGAATTGGCGAAAGCCTTCCTCAAAAATGTATTTGACTGTCGAAGTATAATTTAAATTTATTCAAAGTCTTTTTTTATCGTTGCCCCACACTATGAATCCCTCTTAATCGTGGTTCCATACATAATCATACAAACTCACACAAACAAATAACCAGATAGAAACAAGTATTAGGCCATACCACATATAATATCATTTTACGACAAATTGAAAAAATAGCTTGGCACGCCTAAGAAATTTGAAATCGAGCCATCCATTGGAATCAATTTTAAATGATCCTTTCAAATAATCTTTGGAATGTGAATAAGGATCCCAATATTCCATAAATTTGTGCTTAGGAGAGTTGACTTAAAAATAACAAACAATAATTGTTATGATGAATTCTAGAAAATGTAAATTTTACACACAATTCCATACAAATATTTGTTCATTGCGGGAATCAAGCTAGCGACACGCAGCGCGGCAGCCGATCGCACATCCACTGCGCCAACCGTGTCGGTAAAGTGCTTGCGTCGTCCTTGCGATGAATGCAACTTTTTATATATTATACTTACCTTCTAAACTCAATCAACAAGGTCCTTTCCTAATGACGCGACTCAATTTATATCAAGCAATTTTAAATGCAAATCAGTCAAATTGCATCTTATTGCGTCCAGGTGTACGTACTTGCAAATTCGTTTAGTAAAAATCGCTTATTGGAGTGGTATAAATTGAATCACGTAGTCATCAGAAACGTAGCTTAAAGTATTCACCAACAATTCATATTATTAACTAGCCATTGCCCGCGACTTAGTCCACGTCAAACTTTTTTTTGTACCGAAAACTAATTATTATTCTAAAATTGATGTAGCCTTCGTTATTCCTTAGAACATCAGCTATCTGCCAGTGAAAGTCCCGTCAAAATCGGTCCAGTCGTTTCGGAAGCTGTTTTTTTAAAGTACCATATATACTTTCGTATACATTTACTAAAAAGCTATTATTAACACACTTTAATTAGCTTGGTATGTATCTATGTAACTATGTATCTATGTATCAATGTAACGGAATCTTTGAACGTGATTTTCACCCACTTCAAAACGTCGGATTGATTTGAAACTTTGCACACCTATCAAGGACCGATGACAATGCAATAATTTAGTCAAAGTCAAAGTACTTTTGAAAGTCAAACAAAAATTAAAATTTACAAGTAATAAAAGTTGATTCTACCGTGCGCGTTTAAATTGTTTGTCCCATTAGCCTTACCAAGATCTTCAGGATTAGCGACTTTTTAGTTCAATTTACCATTAAAGCGTGTTTTTTAGTTTTTAGAACTACAATTTATTTTGATGATAAATACAGACACTTCGATTTTATTTATTTCTACAGATTTAAAACTACTTCGCTTGATGCCAGTGACGTCAAATGGCACTTAAAAAAATAGGATACCGTGTAAAACGAAATTATAAGATAGAAAAAACAAAAACGTTTATGAAGTGCCGGGCAAAAGCTAGTCATGAATAAAGCTTAACCAATACAATGCCAATTCATAATCAAATCCTGGAAACACCATTCAATACTACAAAATAAAAGAAGAAGAAATAATTAAGGTTACACTAGTCGACGGCACGAACTATTTTGTGCGCGGGGTTAAAATACCTGCTATCTCATCCGACAACTCGTGCGAAAGAGATAGATACTGTGATGAGCAGTAAGAAGCTAGTTCACGTACGAATTATCACTTTTGCAAGTTTGTAGCGAAATGGATGATGATTTAGGACGAAAACGAGCGCGCGAAATTTTATAAACAGACCTTTGGGAGTCTAGATATCATGAAAAAACGACTAAATGTATATTTTCAATAAAATTATTTGCATTGTTGAACTAGTAATCTATCCCTGTATGGAGGCCGTTTTGCAATTTTCCTTCTTCTTATGGTATTTATTGCCGCCCAAAGATGCGTTAAAATTAGTGTTTAAATATGGAACTTTCGACGCTCATAACTTTCAAATATTTTTCCTTTTTTACTTTTTTGCTTCCATACAGGGCTAGATAATGATGAGACAAATTGATATTTTTTTTTTATTTTGAGCGTACATCTTCAAACAGTTGAGTAATCCCTAGACTACGTTTGTATGGAAGAATTATCGACTAGTGTAACCTTACTTAGGGTGGCCTACACACGTACGTCATTACAGTCGCAGCGGCAATTGCCGAGCGATATTAATTCAGTGCGAACGAATGTGAAACCCTTAAGGGCAGAGATTGATTGCTGAATTCTCTACACACATAATTTAGTTTGTCGACCACACAGACTTTGTTACTGTGGAACTTTCCTATGAAATAATATCAAAACACATTTTTTGTTTACATTTTTTATCACTGTAGGACAGGGGTCGCCAATTCATTTGGGGTCCGTTTTTAGGGTTCCGTACCCAAAGGGTAAAAACGGGCACCTCTTACTAAGACTTCGCAGTCTGTCCGTCTGTCTGTCTGTTCGTCTGTCACCAGGCTGTATCTCAAGAACCGTGATAGCTTGACATTTGAAATGTTCACAGATGATGTATTTCTGTTGCCGCTATAACAACAAATGCTAAAAACAGAATAAAATAAATATTTAAGTGGAGCACCCATACAACAAACTTTTTTTTTCCCGATTTTTGCGATAATGGTACGAAACACTTTGTGCGCGAGTCCAACTCGCATTTGGCCGGTTATTTTTAAAATAATATGATCGACACAGTCCGTAAGGTTTAATACCACTTCCCGCCATTACATCGTCACGTGTATTAACTCTGTTCAAAATGAAATACATAAACTGACGCCTTTTTCCCATGGGGGTAGGCAGGAACTACAGAACGACACCTGCTACGATCCTCAAATGAAATAAAATGAAAAATAAACTTAAATCTCACTATCACATCACATCACATCATACTAATATTATAAAGGCGAAAGTTTGTAAGCGTGTGTGTTTCTGTATGTTTGTTACTTCTTCACGCTCAAACAGCTGGACGAAACTGGATGAAATATGGCACAAAGATAGATTATAGTCAAGATTGTCAAGAATACCACATAGTATACTTTTTATCCCGAGAATATGTTCCATCGGGATAATTTTCGACATTGACGCGGGCGAAGCCGCTGGCAGAAGCTAGTATGTAAATATAGATACAATAATTATCCATGAAGATTTTGATGAGGCGATTCTTCTTTTGTCGAATCAACGCCCGTAATGACATAACGCACTTAAGTATTACAAGTAAAATAAATTGTACCATTTACTTAAGGCGCTATACACCCCAATGTTAACGCAGTACTGGCCGTGCACCCATTCGGTACCAAAATATCAATATTGAACCTCCTTTTTAATCAGTTTTGTTTGCAAAATATTATTTGATTTACATATGCTATGTTAGTTATGAAGAAATTTCAGCCATCAATTTTTCTGTGTAAAAATATTTTTAAACATCCAAGTCGTTTTGGAGGAGTTTCCAAAAGTTGCCAAAAAATATAGTGTTGTTAATTATTTTTTTAAAGGGAAACTATTAGTTACACGAAAAAACTTTGTGTTCAAAATTATGTATATGAATCAATAATAAATATACTATTTTTTTTAAACCTTTTAACCTAGCCGTTACTAAGGAGTATGCTTTAGAAAGTTACCGTTTTACGGCACTAAAGCGTATGTAGGGGGCGGGTTTTTAAGGCGCCTCCTCGAGCAAAACGGCGCGCCTGGTAGTTTTTGTGCAGTTTTTAAGAGCTATCTACTCTTTATTTAAAAAGAAATATTAATTAATAAAATACATAAAATTTCTGCATAATGTTGATTCTAAAATGGTAGTACACTTTTATTTTAAAGAAGTACATGTTTCACTAATCTGCTTCCAACAAAACCATAAAAATGAGAAATAAGGATTGATAGCATGCATCTCCTCGTAAAGTGTAAATAATTAATGAAAATTATTTATTGTGCTAACACTAATGGATAGACAATTTGATAACGAACATTTTGTAAGTTTAGTTTTTTTCAAAAGACTTATATTCGATTTTATAAAGTTTTATTCCAAAATCTGGGCGTTTTCACTACTGTAATTCATGCGCCACCAGTGCCGCTAGGCCAATAGGAATGCTCATATCTCATGCAGATTTTTTGGTCAGGGTACGGCCTTGAAACAAGCCCCTGGCTCCCCTACAATCTACTACCAAGATTACTTTGTAGACAGATATAAATGAACCTTTCAGCTTCCTCTCTGCAATAACATACATTTGCTTTGCTCTAGTATTTGCTCACCTACAACTAGTGTCTGACCGAAGCTTCGGCTTCGAGTTCGGCCATATTCAGCCAACCCTTCGGTTTCGGCCAAAATGGGCCGAAGTTTTAGCCGAAACCGAAGGTCTTGGCAAGAAAGACCGTCTTACAAGTGCCAATATTGAACGAACTGCTATGTGCGAGAGCGCGATGGAAGATGCAATGGTCATAGCGCCAGCCAGTCGCCATCGCCAGAAAATAGCCACATCAAATAAAATTAAGTAAATAACTGAAAAGCTTTTATTTAGTTTACCTATCCCGGTGTATGTAATAAAATCTTGCAAGTTAAATTTTACCCACTGCCCTGTGTCCGATTGAATTGAAATTTTGCGCACACGCTTGTTTTTCGTGCAAAGGAAATTTAAATTTTTTAAATATAGGAGCTTGTTTATAAAAACTTTTGCTTGTTTTTGTTTATTTATTTAACAATTAATTAACACTCTTACAATAAAGGTTTTTTAATTGTTTCAATAATAACGGCATACAACTGGTTAATCGTGATTCGTGTTTCAGAGTTATTCAATACTAGCTGTTCCCCGCGGCTTCGCTCCCGTGGACCACCCCACAGGACGCGTCTTCGGGATAAAAAAATAGCCTATGATACTCAGGAATAATGTAGCTTTCTATTGATGAACGAATTTTTAAAATCGGTCCAGTAGTTTCGGAGCCTATTCGGTACAAACAAACAAAAAAATCTTTCCTCTTTATAATGTTGGTATAGATTCGGCTTCGGCAAAACTGGACTAATCGGCTTCGTCCAAAAATCGACCGTCGTTGGTTGGACTCTACCAGCTACTGAACTACGTATGCTTGCAGTGTAAGCTTTTAGTTTAATCGCACCTGCGCTTTGTTATGTAAACACTTGCAAACTGCACTTTATGTCTGTTATTTTAAGTCCGCTTTTGCGACCGTTAATACTAATTTCTACGAAACAAATGAACAAATACTGTTTACAGTAATTGTTATTCTTATTTCAAGATAATGGCTTCCCGTTACTATAATATTTAAAAATACATCACATCAATTGTATACAAACTTAGTTGACTAATTACAAACAAACTTATTTCAAGATGAGAATTCATTTATTTAACTTGCACAGTTATAACATAATGACAAAACACAGTGTGGTAAGAAATTAAAACTAACAATGACCAAAACAATTTAGCAACGGGTCCCAAACTAGGCACAGCCTGTGTCTTGGTGACCCAAACATTACACTTAGTTTTTATGTATACAAGTCCTGCTAGCGCTACGTGGCAATTAATTACAAAAGAAAAAAGAAATATAATGATAGTAAACACAAAATGGACTAAATAGAGAAACTTATTAATAACGGTAGTGCAGAAAAACAGTTAGGGTGAGTAAGTGTGAAGTGTAAGTGAGGGTGTGTGTTTTATCCGAGTGTGTGTGTGTGTGTGGGTATCAACTTGTGCAACAAAGTAAACATTCCGTTTCCTCGTAACTCCGGTCCAACAACCATTCTTTTAGTTTAGTTTTGGCCTCAGGGTACTTGGTCGGTATAGTAAAAGATTTACTTACCGCATTGAACACTCGTATGGGCAAGTACGACGAAAGCCGGGCTGCAAAGTGTGTCTTAATTTTTGGGAGGGAGATTCTATCTGGCAGCCTCCTGCCTCTGTTACTGCAGCTAGAGCGAACTACCCTATCTTTCACAAGTTTTAAAAGTGACCCCAGGATAAAGAGTTGTCGTACGCGAAGTACCCCAGCTTCCCTATATAGCTCATTAGTAGAAAAACGCCGAGGTTTTCCCAAGAGCACCTTGAGGACAGCGCGCTGAGCCCGCTCCAGCTCCAGCATGCACGTCTTGGCGGCGCCGCCCCAGACATCAACACAGTATTGTAGGACAGAATGGCACAGAGAGATATACACTTGGATGCAGATATTTTTCGGCGCACTGGCTCGTAAGTGTTTCGCGACATAGATGAATTTGCGAGTTTTTTTTGCGAGTGTTCGAATGTGTGCTTTGAATGACAGGTTCTCATCAATTATGACGCCTAGGTATTTTGTGGTACCTACTCTGGTAATGGCGTTACAGTTACAGTTAGCGTCTGAGACGGGTACCGCTGACAAGGCTTCGCAATTGTTGCCGTGTATTTTCAGAGAGTCAGCGTTCGGTCTACTTGCTCGAGTGAGGTGGAAAGCCAAGAAATTAGTTTTTTTTAGATTTAGCGTCAGTAGATTCCGCTCAAGCCATTCCGTTATGATACTCATACCCTTTTCAGCTGCCTGGAGAACCTCCGTCCAATTGTCTCCATGAAAGATTATGACAGTATCATCAGCGTAGCAGATTACATCCGATTGTGCTAAGTTGAGTCTTAAAATATCGTCCATATACAGGATGAAGAGGGTGGGTCCCAAGATACTGCCCTGGGGCACACCGAAGGCAATCGGCAGGCTCCAACTGACACTTTCCCCGATCTTGACGAGCTGGTGGCGACCAGACAAGTAGTTCTTGAACCAGTCTAAGGGCAGGCCTCTGACACCAAAGGTTTCGAGTTTTTTGAGAAGTAAAGGAATTGAGACTGTGTCAAAGGCCTTGGCGAGGTCAAGGAAGACACCAGCCGAACGGCGGCCCCTGTCAATGTTTGAGGAAACAATGGCAGTCAGCAGACTCACCGCTTGCGTTGTAGACTTCCCTCGGCGGAAGCCAAACTGCCGCTCCGAGAGAAGTGAGTTTTCTTCTAGAAAGTTAATGAGACGGTTGTTAATTAATTTCTCGAGGATTTTAGATGTCACACAAAGCAACGAAATTGGCCTGTAGTTATCAGGGGCATTCTTGGAACCACTTTTGTAGATAGGCGTAATAACAGCGGTTTTCCAGCAATCCGGGACGGTGCCAGTCTCCATGCTCAGATTGCATATGTGTGTTATGGACTCAAGAATGTAATTTTTTATGTGTTTCAGAAGCAGAGGCCGGAAACCGTCAAGGCCTGGAGCGCTATCGACTTTGAGATCATCTATGATGTTGCTTATTTCTTTAGCGTCCGTAGGATGTAGAAAGAATGAGTGTTTAGGCGTAATTTTACCTTCAACGTCAAGACGCAGTTTTTCGTCAGTCCTCAGCTGCTTACTAAGGATGTCCGTTGCGAGTTTCTGTCCAACCGAAACAAAGTACTCGTTACAAGCGTTAATGGAGATTTTGGAGTTTTCTTTATATTTCAGCAGTTCTTGGTTATCGTTGGTTCGTTTTGGTACTTGACATATTTCTTTAATAGTCCGCCATAGCTTTTTGGGATCTTTGCTGTTTTTTTCCAATTCTTTTCTCTCATGATCAGCTTTCCGCTGGCGCAGAATGTCGTTGCAGTAATTTCTGTACCTTGAGTATATAATTTTTAAAACATAATTTCCTGGCTGCTGATTTGTCTGGGCGTGAAGAGCGTCTCTATGACGGATACACCTGAGAAGTCCAGGCGTAATCCACGGCTTTATGTTAAATTTTGAACGACTTATTTTGATTCTCGAGGTGTATTTAGTCACGATGTCTGTCAAGGTTTTGTTAAGTAGGAGAACTGCATCGTTAATGTTTGTTGTGGCGTTAACGTCCACCCAGTCGAGCCGGCTCACTTCTTCAATCACCTTGGAGTAGTCCGTGATCATTTTAAATCGGTTATTGTTTTTAGCTTTAGTGTTAGAGCAATTGATTCCTATCATCACAAAGTAGTGATCTGTAACTGAAGCCTCACAAACAACCCCCTGTGCAGTAGCGCCCTTCAATTTGACGTAGCCGTGGTCCAAACAAGCTTTAGCTCGTGTCGGGTGAGTGATAGCTGGTAGGAGCCCATGTTCAGCCATCATACATTGATAAGTCAGATGGGCAGCGTTAGGTGAATCATTTAGTAAGTCAATGTTGATGTCACCTGTCACTATAATACATGAGGCATTTCTAAGTCTGTCTAAGGTGTAGTCCAGAGAGTCAATGAAACGATCGGTGTTGGTGAATGAAGGCGAGCGGTAAATTGCGAGAAGTGATTATTTTATTTTGTAGCTCAATCTGAAGGCAATTGGCGTCGTCTAATTCTGGTTCGGAGACTGATGCAGTCCAGATCTCGCCAACGTAAACTGTAACTCCGCCACTCTTGTTAATTTTTTTGGAAGTGTGGAAGCTTTTGTATCCTGGCAGTTGGTGAATTAGAGAGTTTTCGTTTAGCCAGCATTCCGTCAGGACAATGACGTCAGGTTGAAAGTCCAGTCGGCATAACGATGCTTGCAGACTGAGGAAGTTTTTTTGCAAGCTCCTGATATTTAAAGTTAATACCCTGAAATTATGTTCCTGGAGTAAGCTCCCGCACAACTCAAGTTTATCGACAGTGCGGCAAGATATGCTCAGCGTCTCATCCATTTCGGTCAGCAGGTCGGTTTTATCCATGGTCATAAATTATTATTAGAGAAAGGACAGACCGAGCAATAATTGAGGCCGCAATTTGACTAGGACACCGATGCGAGAAGTAACAAAACGCATTGCGTACAGTAGGGATGCTTACTTCGCAAACATATGTGTTAGTTACGTGTGTTTGAGTAAATGTGCAGTAGAAAGAGTATTTTCTAGGCGGTAGTATATTGTGTTGGGGTGGTGTAGGTGTAATAACTGTTATATTGCAAATGGTACATATCTCAAGCACCACAAAATTACAAGATAATACTGCAAAAAACATATAAATTAAATTTATTATTAAAATATAGTAGATTACAAAAGGAGTGGTGCCTGAACTGATTACATATTTGAAACCGCGGACACAAAAAACACGCACGCACTCAGAGATTACCCACACATTAGCTATTTCATATAAGCTGTCATTAATTGACTGATAAATAATTACTGAACATACATTGTACAATTTTCCAAGGTGAAACGTAGTGACATTATAAATGCATTTAGTGGGTTTTGGGTGCGCAATTATTAAAGCATTTTCAGTTTGGAGTACCCGGTATGACGTTAGGTTCAGTTTGAGTGCCGAGAAAAAGATCGAGCCCTCTAATGCTCTTGATGGCGATGGCTGGTTGCCCCTCAGACTTGCGGACGAGTATCCGCCCGTTGTTTGTCCAGCAGTATTTATGACCCGTGGACTGTGCGCGGGCCCGCGCCTCACGAAACAAGATGCGGTTGTCCTTTGTTAAATGTTCATTAACAAATATCTTACGAACAGTTCCCTGGATATCAATATCTCTGGAAGAGAGATTGCGCCTTGTTTTGGATGCCTTTATCAATTCATCTCTTTTCGACCTCCTTAGCAGTCTGACGATAATTGGCCTTGGAAACTTAGCGATTGAGTCGGACACGGAGATTTTTCTTTGCCCTGCACGCGCTGTCCAGTCAACGTCGTCCAAGGTCAGCCGAACACCAAGCTTAGACGCAGTCAACAAGACGATGTGGGGAAGGTTTTCGGAGGGGGATTCCTCGATGCCCATAATCTCGATCTCATTACGCAAAGCTGACTGCATTTGATGGTTAAGTTGATCCTTTAGATTGCAAATAGTGTCGTTCAAAATAACTACTTGCGAATAGCTCTGCTCGAGGGATTGGATTCTCTTTTCATAACTGTCGAGACGTGCATTGCAATTGTTAACACCATCAAGTAATGATTTAAGAGATATGTTGACTACGTCCATGTCCGATCGCATAAGCCGGATTTCAGAGACTAGGTCAGCAAAAGACACAGAGTCCTTAGAATCGTCTCTAGCGGGTGATCCTACAGCCATACGCTTGTGGCCGCGTGAGTGGTTATTCACGTTCGCGACGTCGAGCTCGGCGCTTGAAGCCGCCGGACGAACGGGATTCTTGCTGTTATCAGTGCGGGGCGGCCCAGCCCGACAGGCAGGACAGAGCCAGGCATCGGTTTGTCTGTTAGTGTCGGTCAGAGTCGCCCTTACACACTTTTTGTGATAGTTGGCGTCACAGTTGGAGCATTTTATTAGTCCATCGGTCGTTATTTCCAGTTTACAAGTTTTGCACAGCGTAATCATTTTTAGGTGGGTAGATTTGGATACGGAAACTTGATAACTATGCGAGCAGGTGCGAGTTAGGTGCGTGATAAGTGTGTGAAGAGGGTAGTGGCAGATCGTGTAGACGTGGAGTGACTGCGACAGCTATATGTGATATGGTCGCGCTCGGTGACTCACCCGTACCGGTCAGCTGTTCAAAGTTTATGTTTTGCACTGATTTTAAAACTGTTGTATTTTCGGCGACCGCAGCCAGAACACGGATTCACTGGCACAGTTTTGTAGCACTTGAGATAAGTTTTACCCTGGTATAACTTTAATCTGTAGTGATTCAATTTTTACTAGGTTAAGCAATTTAAACTGAGAGCGTGTAAAATAAGCGTGCGCTAGCAATCGTGGTACGATCTATTCCGTCTTATTTGTTGACTTAGATGTTGGCTAATTAACTGGCTTGCTTTAAACTTTTAATTTCTTTTTATATACCTATTATTATTATTATTTTTCTAGTTTAAATTGTTATAGCGTGTGTCCTGTCTGTGCAGAATAAACAATTTATCTTCTTTTTTCTTTTCTTATTTTAAATTAGTTTTCATTCAATGAAAAAAAACATACTCAAATGATGGCAATGATGTTAGTCTATTGAGCACAATACCAGTAGATAGCGATGTGGAGGAGTTTTTTCACGCCATATTTTATTTATTTTTAGAATTAGTGAGTTAGTAAGAGTTTTTGATTAAAGTCGATTTCATCATTCATACATAAACTCACGCTTTATGCCCATGGGAGCAGGCAGGAACTACAGAATTCATCATTCAGTTTTCAGAAATAGTCACCACGCACGGTGATACACTTGTAGGTATGTGAAATTGAAAAGGCTTCAGTAGAACAATCGCTAACAAACTATTTATCAACAAACTATAACTAACTAAATTGACATTAACATTAGAAACGGGATATTTACCATGATTACTGTTTGTTACGAGTTTCCGATATTTCGGTGCTGTTGCAAGCACCATGATCACGGATAAACTGAAGTTATTGCGGGTGGGTGTTTATGAGGAGACAAATCGAAATAATAAAATAATAATAATTGCATAGACACAATCTTGTAGCCAGGATTATCCACCAGCAACTTGCTCTTAAATACAATCTTGTGGAATCGGAAGTGCCTTACTATAGGTATGTGCCCGACCCAGTTCTCGAGAATGGCAATGTCACGTTGTATTGGGATCGGTCTATCATCACTGACAGGACTATTGTTGCCAATAAGCCTGATATAGTGGTGATAGACCGACTAGAGTGTCGCGCAATGATTGTTGACATAGCGGTCCCCCATGACGAGAACCTCGTGAAGGCTGAGAGAGATAAGAAAAGTAAGTATCTTGATCTGGCTCGCGAGGTTGTCGACATGTGGGATGTGAATACAGCAGTCATTGTGCCGATAGTCGTTACGGCTAATGGCATAATAGCCAAGAGCCTCGACGAACATCTGAGGAGGCTCTCGTTGGGCAGCTGGATCAAGGGCTTGATCCAGAAAGCAGTACTCCTGGATACGGCGTGTATCATTAGGAGGTTCCTCTCTCAGGAACCCTGACCACCGGTAGCTTGGACCCTGGTCAAGATACCGGTGGGCTACTATTTTTTATATTTTTAAAAGTTTTTCGTTTTTGTATTAATTTTGTAATAATATTTAAAAATGTAAGAAATAAGAAAGAAAATTAGATAAAGGACATAATAATTCTAATGTTAGTGTTAGTGTTATAACTAAATTGAGTATAAATATTTATCCATCCCGTCCCGAATCACTATACCTTGGGGTACTCATCGGTAATTTTGCAATTAGAGTTTGCTCTCCACACCTCATTAAACAATGTCCAAGCAAACACACATAATTTGAATAACGACTCTATTTCCATTCAGTACAGTTTCATTTCGATTAGCAACAACTTAGAGCCACAGAGGTCTATGAAATTAAAGCCAGAAATTGCCAAAAGAATTTGAAGCTTCACTGTGGAACTTAATGTTTTATTTTGCTTGGCAGGGTTTTACATGGAAGAGTGCTACAGATAAGGGCTATAGTATAGTGTTTGATTGTACAACACCCTTAACTGAGCTGTTGCTGATGGAGGGATTGATGGTGTCTCTTTCACACTAACGGGATTGCCTTATTTTTTGTCGCATTTGTTTAATCATTAGGCAGAGATATTTCCACTGTTTGTGTTTATTTTTCTCGTTAAATTGAGACAATTTTGGAATTCAAGTTAACAACCGTAGATTCAAACGATAACGTAACAATGTTTAAACTCCAAAAACAAGAGTCTTCATCTACAACGTGATACATACGCATACGGTTTTAGGACATAATTATGTCCTTAGATGTGAATGTGACCAGCGGTGAACACGATAAGTAAATTTAAAAAAAAACCTTAATTTAATCTTTCGTATTTTTCGCTTTGTAGTTTTCTGGAAGTCGGTAGTATTTTTTTGTAAAAAAGTTTTTTAATTTTTCACTTTTTAGTTGTACCTACATAATAGGCAAGTTCTTTAGTAAGTTTCCTATAACGCCAGAATAGATTACCCGAATATCATGAAACTTGAACAAAACCGATCAAATGAGAGATCTGCTTACCCCTTAAGAGCGTACTGGCGTGATGTTATGTTAAGAAATAGTATAAACAATAAACAGACATGCGATTGCAGCAGTCCCGAGAGATTTGCCGTTATTTATTGAAGAGTTCTGTTGTATATCTTCGAAGTTCGTCATCAGATCTTCACCAAATTAAAATGGGACCAATTCCGAAACATACTCTTTCAAACAAAAAAATAATTTTCGGAATCGGTCCACAATTGACGGAGATATCGGTGAACATACATAAAAAAACATACAAGAAGTCGAACATAGAACCTCCTCCTTTTTCGAAAGTCGGTTAAAAATGTATTGACACGAGAAACAAACGCTTGTGGAAAATTTTATCTTAAGAGTCCCTACAAGTTTCACGACCTAGAAACAGAAAACAGCTACTTTTTGAGCGCAAATTTCTCAATAACTACAAGATATATGATAAATCTTTTAATGCATAGTTATCTAGTAAATGTACAATAAATATATTTGATAACTGCTCAAATTAAATTAGAAAAATAAATTCCTAAAACACGTTTTTACGTAATCACGAAACACCAGGTTTATTAATTACTTTGTCAGCTTACTGGTGGCGAATAATAATCTGTAAAAAATGGTATGGACTGGGCATATAGTATACTAGTAAGTCATCAATTTTGTTTTCAAAATTTATTGTATTTGTACTTAAAAAAAAAAGTTGTCCACGCGGAAAAAAGGCAATTTTATCATGTGCGAAAGCATCGTCTACGCGTAAGAATATGTTGAATATAAAAATAAATCGTAAATAATTTTAAATTTGAGGTGTTTATCAATCGAATCCAATTTTTATATTATATTTTTGAGTACATATTTTATTGTAATAAATTGTCTAATTAATGCATCATAAACTGTTGCGCTCGCGCGAGGCATTCAGTCTCGCTCAAGGGCTTGACGACGGACCTGTGTCGTTTTTATTTTTGTCATAAAGATAAAGATAAAGATAAAGATATTTTATTTGCTTAAAACATGGTATAAAAGGTGTTATTGAAAATAGATAGATCAAACATGTTTTGCTTAAAACTAAGCGTGCAAACTTATTCACTAAAATATTATGTCAAAATTGAAATTAATTACATTAAAAATTCATTTTAAGTCAATAATACTATAACAATTAAGAAAAAATCATTTTAAGTCATTAATACTATAACAATTAAGAAAAAATCATTTTAAAAAGTCATTAATATTATAACAATTATTAGAAATTCATTTTAAAAAGTCATTAATACTGTAATAATTATTATTATTGAGCCATTCATACAGTTGCATTTTGAATAGCTTACAATTTAATGTTCTAAAAACACCCGGTAATTTATTATACAGTCGTATACACATAGCCAAACAATTTTTATTATATTTTGCTGATCTTGGTAGCTCTTCCAGCACGAGCCTATATTGGTCACGTCGACTTCGAGAGCTTGTAAATAGTTCTTCTGCTGTTCTAAATAATTCCAAGTGCTTCCGAACAAACATACATGCCTCATATATATATAATGAAGGTAACGGTAGCAAACCAAGTTCCTTAAATATTGGTTGACATGATTCGTCCGATGGAATCTCGTATACAGCTCTTAGACATTTCTTTTGGGCAACAAATGCTCTATTACGATCAGTACTATTTCCCCACATAATTAGTCCATATCGAAGTGAGGACTCCACATATGCGCGGTATGTCATCACAGCCGTTTTTATATTAGTCACTTTTTTTATTTGTCTCAAAGCATACACAAACTTATTTATTTTATTGCATACAGTATCTACCTGTGCTTTCCAGTCTAAGTGTTCGTCAATTACTACTCCTAGAAATTTAGTTTTTGTCACTTGTGTAATTTTCGGAATATCCATTTTAAAATTAAATGTATTATTATAAGATTGATTAAATTGTATATATACTGATTTATTTAGATTAATTGATAAATTATTATTATTTAGCCAGTCAATTAGATTATCTATTGTATTATTTATGTCCGCTTCATGATCCTTAATTGATTTATATTTTTTATCGGTGGTAACGATTATGGAAATGTCATCGGCAAAAAGAAAGCATTGATGATCAGTTACATTAACTATGTCATTTATATAGAGTAGGAATAAGATAGGGCCCAATATGCTACCCTGGGGGACGCCCCGTTTTATATTTCTATATTCAGACGAATATTCTGTCATGTTCCTACTTTCATTTAGTATAGTAACAGTAACTTTCTGTTGTCTGCTAGTTAAATACGACGATATCCATTGTAGTGGCAGTCCTCTAATACCAATAGCCTCAAGTTTTTTTAATAGTCCTTCATGTGAAACGAGGTCAAATGCCTTAGACAAATCAAAGAATAGCCCTGTTGTTAGCTGTTTGTTGTTGATATTAGTCAATACCGCTTTCAGAAGTGAAAAGATGGCAAGAGATGTGGACTTGTGTTTCTGAAACCCAAATTGTTCTTTTTTTATAATATTGTACTTTGCGCAGTAATCGACTATTCTTTGATACATGCACTTTTCGTAGATTTTTGACATGATGGGTATCAATGTTATGGGGCGATAATTATTCATGTCATATTTTTGTTTTCTAATATTGTGTTTTCCAACTCATTCTCCGTGCTATCTAATTTTATAGTCAGCTGGGTTATTGTATCTTGCATTTCAGACACAGAAAATATATTAGACGTAGTACCGTCCACACTTTTTGAGAGTTTATTCGGTGTGGTGTCGATTTCGGAAGATGTATCGCAATCGGTCAGTACATGAGAATCCTGGTCAGGGGTCGACTGTTTTGTCATTGTGTAAGTTTGCTGAGCCGTTTTTATAGTAGGATATGTTGGTGTTTTTCTCATTGTTACATTAGATGGCTCTGTATAATTCATAGCCTTTTTCTTAATACACATCTTGCAGCGCCATTTGTTTTTAGATTCTTGATTCAATAATCGGTACGACTGTTCCGGATAACCATCGCAGTCTGGTTCAAATCTGTTGTTACATGTTGAGCACAGCGCAGTTCTTTTTATGTCAACAGATTTTTTGCATCTGAAACAAACCACCTGAGCTGGCATCTTGTGGCCTTTGATGGAACTATTTGTGGACGTCGATTTGGATGACGACATGTTATCTTTCAATGCGTATTGTGTGTATAACCTTGTTCAGACACGTGTAACTAGATGGCGTTATTATTGAATGACAGCATAAATCATCGCACGTATATGACAGCAGTTCGATATGATATCACTACTCGGCGATAGATGGCGACGTTTTCAATTTTGTTTTTGTGTTATAAATTCTCCCTCGTTTGTTTGCATAATACGTAATCAGAGGGTAAAACGAAATTTAGACTCAAAGTTGCAAAAAATTTTTAGGCAACCAATGCTCATCACGATTTTTGGCAGTTTTATGGTGAATTATTTCTTTATGAAGAAAAATAAAAAGTAAGTAATTTGCAAAAAGTTCATCGAAATATAGGTGGGGATCGAACTAGCACTCACTTGCTTTAGAAGCGTCCACGCTACGTACCGACTACAATTGCTAATTTAAATAATGCCAATTTTGCGGTCTTATTCTAAGTGCGCAAGATTTGAATCAAACAAAGTCGTTAGGTTGACTCATCAGTAAACAATTTTTTTCCACATTTTTGCACTCAAATCAAAAACACTTTTGTTAAGTATTGTTATTTTTTCATATTGTTTAGCACCACGCGCACTGATTTATGCGATATTATGGATTTTCTTTCGAATATTGTACTTAGTAATATTGTATTTATTTGTTAGAAGTATATTCGTTTTGTCACTGGTTAGCGTCAATGTTTATGCTTTGTGTTTTGCCATTTCAAAGATTTAACAATAGATAACACTTTCACTGGCACTTTGGATCTTTCGGAACAATATTTAGCACTGTGATGTTTCTAGAACACTTGGTAATATTTTTATTAGATAAATTAATACGGAGCCGATCTTAACGTGACAGCTAGCGCCATCTTTGCCAGCGCATATTTTAGCATATTTTTTTTTTATTATATATCTTCTAGTTATTGAGAAATTTTCGCTGAAAAAGTTGATGTTTTCTGTTTTTGGCTCGTGAAACTTGTAGGGCTCTTAATCGAACAACAGGAAGCGAGTCAAATTAACTTGCAAGAATGAACTACAGACACTGGGACTGGTCAAAATAAATAAAAGCTTTAAAAAAACTGGCCAAGTGCGAGTCGGACTCACGCACGAAGGGTTCTCCAAGTAACAACAACTAGTTCTATAATAAGCCATAGAACGTTTTGGGAAACACTGTTTTCAGTCCTATAAAGCCCCAAAGAAGGTGTATTTTTTTCGAAAGTGGCGCATTTATTTCTCCATTCAGTGTTAAAACGAACCAATAACAATGTCACACATGACAAATCAGTCACATGCGCGCTATGTAACAGTACACAGGTCACAAAATAGTGATGTACTGGTTAATAAACACCTTTAAAGATCTTTTATAGTACTTTTTCATACCATACGAGAGTTTATGTTTCCTTTACCTCACTCACCATTTATTCTTCTATCATGAGAGTGTAAATACTTAACAAAATATATATGTATTTAATATTTATAAAGGGATTGAAGCAATTTGTATTGAATAACAAATACATTTTATTATTATATTTAATTCTAAAATGTGTGAAATTATGTGCGACCGCAATTTTACGGATAAACTATGTTTAGGTTTACCATAAATTTTACGTGCCCCCCTTGTATTTTTGAGTTTTCACAAAAAAAAAGTTTTCAATTAAAGGGACTGCGAGATTTAAGCGCCATTATAGCATTACAGCACGCCGAATAAAAATGTCTGAATCTATATACTAATATTATAAATAGAAAAGATTTTTTTTGTTTGTTTGTACCGAAAAGGCTCCGAAACTACTGGACCGATTTAAAAAATTCTTTCACCAATAGAAAGCTACATAATTCCTGAGTGATATAGGCCATTTTTTAATACCAAAAACGGGTCCTGGGGTCTGGTCCACGGACATAATTGTCATTTAACAGCAATATTTATCCACTTTTACGTGTCGTTTTTGTGTTATTAAAGAAACATATACTCTGTCATGATACTAACAAATATATAATAGGAAAGTCATTACACAACAATACTGCTCTAAAAAGGTGTTTGTGTGATATGCTTATTAGTAAAACTATAATAGTCATCTCTAAACTAATAAAGTACAGTTACATTACATAGTAGTAATCTGGAACTAAGCTACATCACAAAATCACTCTATTGAAGAGTTTTTGTATCTACTAACGTACTAAGTACTATAGCAAAGATCCGAATATCCTCAATACGACAAGATCGTGTTATAGTTGAGTGTTCATCACTGCTAAAACGAAACGATTATAGCAGTTCGTTAGTAACCTTTATTACGCTCATCAGATGAATAAAAGCATTTTTTAACAATTTTATAGAGCATTTATATTATTCTGTACTAATGATATTAGCGCTTGCTATAGCACATACTATAACGGTTGTATAAACTGGTGTGGTCCTTCCTTTTTTAATGGGTCACTTTTGCCCTATAAGCTTATAGAGTTAAATTGTGTTGTCGAACACTTTTATACAACACACCGTCACTGCTAAAACCTTTATAACTCATTTATATTTTTAGAGGTATAGGCTTAGATTATAGGACTGCTTTGTTAGCGTTTTTAGTATTTGTTGTTATAGCGGCAACAGAAATACATCATCGGTGAAAATTTCAGTTGTCTAGCTACACAGTTCATGAGATACAGCCTGGTGACAGACGGACAGACAGACATACAGACAGGCGGATCGCGGAGTCTTAGTAATCGGGTCCCGCTTTTACCCTTTGGGTACGGAACCCTAAAAAGCTGTGATTGAGAATTACAAGTTTGCTCGTTTGGAGACAACGAATTATCAATAAAGTCAGTTATCATCCCACAACGGCCTTAACTGGCCATTCCAATTTTAAACACTCGGCAAAATGCTAAACCTTTTTAAAATTGGAACGGAAGCGGAAACGGCGTTTGGCACAAACATGGCTGCCCAGGGCTGCCAACGGGCAAACTTAATGAGACTCATTGCTCTGTTATTGCAGTTTTTGTGCCAAACTCATGTTCTGTTTGCTATTTTGTCGTTGGATTAGCCATTTCAAATTTTATTTTGTATGGTTTATAAGAATGGTGTGTCATTGTGTTATGATCGAATACAGGCTAAGTGAACGAACGCAAACGATTGGGAATCACCCACCGCACGTTAAGCGGGACACACACCTTCAGATTTAACTACACAGTTTCATCTGTACAGTCGCACTGTTCAGTTAAAACTGACGTTCCAAGTGTCACAACAGTTTTACTGTCAGAATGCTTCAGTTCGAATCTGTATTCGGTGGAAGGCTCATCGCTTCAACGGATGATGTTCCAACTCAGTTTTATGCTACATACCTTTAGTTTTAACTCTCGTAAAACTGTTCAGTTTTATCTAATAATAATTTGTTTAGCTTGTCAGGACTGTTCAGTTCTCAGTTTTACCTACACACATAGGTACGATTTAACCGAACAGTCCGACTCTACAGTTAAAACTGAAGATGTGTGGACCGCTTTACACTCATTCCTATTTATTCACCTTCGTTCGTTCGAGTTTGTTATACTATTCTTCTCTGTTACTTTGTGATTCTTGCTGTTGTGTTGTTTCGTGTCTATGTCTAACAAATGTTTTCTATTCTATTCGCTTGGAGTAGACCCGGCAGAAGGCGAGCGAGCGTACGATATCCATCGGCGATTCCCTTTCGTCCGCGTTCGTTCGCTTGATCTGTATCCAGCATTAGCATATACTAAAAGTTCATGCGGTAGACAAAGGGGTAAGAATATACAAGCTAGATAGATAGTGTTGTGTATTGTCGTGTTGGGCGCACGGTTGGCGCAGTGGTTGAGCGATTGACTGCTGCGCTGCGTGTCGCGGGTTCGATTCCCGCACGGAACAATTATTTGTATGATCTACAAATAGTTGTTCCGGCTCTGGGTGTTTGTGTATGTGAGTTTATATGTTTGTAAACGCACCCACGATACAGGCGAAATTCCTAGTGTGGGGCAACGTTTTTTAAACGAAGAGAAGAGAGAAGAGTGTGTTGAAGGTCGAAGCTAATTCTGCAACTTTTGCAATGGTGTCTGTCTGCGCCATACCTACGCCTGATGGTTTTGTAACGCCACTAAGTTGCACATTCAAGTGTTGCTATAACTAGTTTGTAACTTTTACTTACACCCGCACATTTTGATCATTTTCACTATTATAATCTATACTAAAATTATAAAGAGGAAAGACTTTTTTGTTTGTTTGTTTGTACCGAATAGGCTCCGAAACTCCTGGACCGATTTGATAAATTCTTTCACCAATAGAAAGCGACATTATTCCTGAGTGACATAGGCTATTTTTTAATCCCGAAAATGGGTCCTGTGGGGTGGTCCACGGGAGTGAAGCTGCGGGCAACAGCTAGTATAGTATATAATAGTAGTTTATGATTATAATTTTGCACACGGCTGTGGCGAGATCGATTTCCAAAATCCGCAGATTAAAGCTGTTTTGTGAAGAAACTGAGGTTTTTCATTAAACTTTAAAATTTCCACTTCTGGACAGTGTCCAAGTAATCTTCGACCTTACTACAAGACGCAATATAGTAACAGTTGCTAACAGAATTGAAGTTTTGATAATTATAATGCCGAGCATGAGGTATCGGGTTCGATGCCCGTGTCGGGCAAAGTGTTATTGGGTTTTCCATCTGGCATTTATCAGTAGCAGCCCAGAGTCTACATTTGTGGCCGCTTTATGGCAATAGGCTCACGCCTATTACATATGACTTAAACATAACGAGCGGAATGTGTGTGTACTACAGGTGCACCTCTGCCCAATCCTTCGAGGAATACAAGCGTGATGATATATTTTTCTGTGATCAACTATTAAACACTTGCCCCCAACTTAACCTAAACTATGTATATCGGTCAATCTATACGGTAGCCACAAAATAGCAAGACGGCCCTTGGGTCCTTCACACAGTAACCAGATATGTTTGTCTCATTTTCAGACTTGGTTTTTGAGTTACCTATAATATCCGCCAAGCTCTTTCCATCATCAGACTACAAGACGTACGGCGATGCATCATCGCTGCATGGACATCCCACCCATAAGCACTTAACGTTTTTGGAATACCTTAATTGTGCGTACCGCTAAGGAGAGGCATTCCCTGCCGGAGTGTTTCCTGATAGCTACAATCTAGTGGTCTTTATCTTCATCATCATTTCAACTGAAAGACGTCCACTGCTGGACATAGGCCTCCCCCAAGCGGCGCCACACCTCGGTCCTGTGCGTTTTGCATTCACCGGATTCCCGCAGCCTTGACCAGGTCGTCACTCCATCTAGAGGGAGACTTTGGGGGTTTGTATGTCAAGAGTGAATAAGTAACTTCTAGGCAAGCGTGCTGTTCCGTTTGTCAGTCTTCATCGCTTACCATCATGTGAGATAGTAGTCAAGCGCGCGCGTGAAACGCATGTTACTAAAGGAGTCATGAATATAAATGTGGATGGATGGAGAGGTAGAGGAAGTTGTGTGAGAAGTGATATGAAAGAAAAGGAAATCAGTGATAGCCTGACAGGACAGTATGGAGGAGGAAAACGTGTTGCGCCGACCCTGAGTAACATGGGATAAGGGCAGGAAGATGACAACAAACTGCTTTGCAGTTTGGCAGAGGTAATATTTAAATTGTAACAATTACTTTTTCTGTGAATTAACACTTTCTTTTTTTTTTTTATGCACCGCCTGTGTGGAATTGTAAGTTAATTGAATTTGACCCTGTCTGCATTATTATGTAATCTGGCAGTTTTGCTGTGTTCTGAAGCTGTAGACATAGAGTTTCCCAATGGTCTTGGGTTCGAACCCAGGCAGGTGTTTTATGTTAATTATTTCATCACCACTGCTCTCAAAACGGTAAAGAAAAACATCGTGAGGATACCGGCATGTCTTAGAACCAAAAATCAAACCGCTTGGTGGATTACGGCCTTGTCCCTCTTACAGAGAGGAAGCCTGTACGCATAAAGGACCAAATTGGAGTCTAAGTGTGGAAAAGGGGGTCCATCCACGGTCCATCCTATTCTATCCTATCCATTTACCGTTGCTTTGATCTTCTCCTACTCTTAAGAAATGTGTTAAATTTTGGTGAAGATACAGAATAGTATATTGTCCTATAACCGTCCACATTAATATTCAAAACATTCCTGATGACCTTCTCCCCAGGATAACATTATAATAATATAAAGCTGATACTGTGAATATTCAGAGAATACAAAGAAAAAATCAAATTCATATCAAATATTTTTTATTGACTTATAAAATAGTTTACACAAAGAAAATTTAAGCTAGGTAAAAACCGATGTTACAGAAGAATTTTATATTATGTACTTAAGTTACATTTTGTAGATGTAATTAGACAAGGTTTCTGTAAATCACTACATCGTGACAATGAACAATCACTCTGCGTAGCACGTCACGTCTAAATGGCTGGTCATAATTTTTTGAAAAAAATCTATGTTATATTAGACTATTTTCTTAATAATTTGATCTAAGCAAATTTTGAGTTTTATTCGGATAACATCACATCATCACATCATCAGCCTATTAATGTTCCCACTGCTGGGACACAGGCCTCCTCTCTGTGAGAGAGGGAACAGGCCGTAATCCACGACACGGGCCCAGTGCGGGTTGGTGGATGTCACATGTCTTCGAATTTTTTGGTTCTAGGACATGTCGGTTTCCTCACAATGTTTTCCTTCAACGTTTGAGAGCAGTGGTGATGAAATAATTTACACAAAGTAAATCGCCTGCCTGGGCTCGAACCCACGACCTACTACTTGTAAGTCGCGGCCGATACCACTGGGCCACCACTGCTCTCAATATCATTGTGTAATTAATTTGTAAAGTTATGTCTAAAACGGACAAAAACACGACAATCACAACAAACCCACTGGGCATATTCCAATGAAATCAAAACCATCTCAAAGACAATTTAATTATCTACATTTTGATCTGAGGCTTTATTTTTAAAAGTCATAGAATATTATGGAAAGTACAAAAAACTACTAAATTTTGGGTCGCGTGGGTGTGATACGAGTGCGCGTTTTGTTCCCTCAAGGTCGTTTCGACTCGTGCGGCCGTTACGTACCTATTTTTTTTTTTTTTTTTTTCTACTCTATTGGCTCGCGTTTGGCCACTATCTCGCCTGTTGTTAAGCGATGACGTGGTCTACGGTGAAGCACGCTTGCCTAGAAGAAACCTATTCACTCTTGACTTAAAGACCCCAAGGTTGTAGCTATCAGGGAACAAAGACCCCGGAAGGGAATTCCACTCCTTAGCTGTACGCACAATGAAAGTATTAGCAAAACGCTTTGTGCGTATGGGAGGGATGTCCACCATGTACCGATGGCGCATGGCCGTACGTCTTGTAGTCCGATGATGGAAAGGGCTAGGCGGAATCAAATTGTGCAGTTCCATCGCACACTCCCCGAAATGTAACCGATAAAAAACCGACAGGCTGGCAACTCGGCGTCGATGTTCGAGGCTCTGGAGCTTTGAGGCGACCAGTGCATCGTTGCCAATAAGCCTTTTGGCCCGTCTGTCGATCGACTCAAGTGCATCAAGCTGGTATTTGGCAGATCCATCCCAGAGGTGAGAGCAGTACTCCATGCATGACCGAACTTGCGCTTTATACAAGTTGAGCAGCTGTTCAGGCGTGAAGTACCGTCTCACCTTATTACGTCTCACCTATTATGCCTTCTTAATTTATTTACACATAGGATATTATTTATCCCGGGAATATGTTACCCCGGGATAATTTTCGACTTGCACGCGGCCGTAGCCGCTCGCAGAAGCTAGTAATAAATAAAAAGTTGCATTTTCCGACAGGACGATGCAAGCAAATTAAATAAACATTTAGATTATGTATGCAACCACGATTAAGAGGGATTCGTAGTGTGGGGCAACGATAAAAAAAGGCTTTGAATAAATTTAAATTATACTTCGACAGTTAAATACATTTTTGAGGAAGGTTTTCGCCAAGTCGACAAGAAATCAGCTAGAGTGAAGTTTCTTTTGGTTAAGTCGTACATAGGAGTAATGTTATTTTTGTCAGCTTCACATCTTAATCCCTCATGGTCACCAACACATTCGCAAACTGCCTCATCCTCTTCGTTCAGAGAACAGACGCCGTCATTCATACAGTAACCATGACATGCGGAGACCTCGCATCTGTCTCCTGAGTAACCGGCATCACAGCTGAAATGATGACAATGATAAACATGAGTCATTTAACAACATTCAACAAGAAAGCCATCAGAAGGAGTATAATAAATGTATTACCTGCATGTAGGATGTCCATCGTCACTAAGACCACAGTTGCCATGCATACAATAGTTTAAACAGATTGATACTTCGCATCTAACACCTGAATAATCTCCTTTGCACTCACAGACTGGCTCACTGTTCTTCTTCAAAGAACATTCACCGTTGTTAGAACAATAACCGTGACACGCGAAGACTTCACACCTCGGTCCGGTGTAACCGGCATTGCAACTGAAATAGGTAATGATAATGTAAAATATGGTTTTATACCGACAACGAAAGTCATCAGAAGTAGAAGCGAAATGTTTTACCTGCATTTCGGAAGTCCTTCATCATTGACGCTGCAGGTACCATGTAAACAATAGTTGTTACACTCTGACACGTCGCATCGCTCACCGGTGTAACCATGTTCGCATTTACAATGAGATTCTCCATTAACTCTCATACCGTGAACACAAAACGGCCCATCAGATTCTGTAGCAATTTTCATTGAGCTGTCGATTTTGGAGCTATCTCTTACTAGACTCGTTAGTGTCTCGCAATCTGTTAGTCCCTGCGTCTGTTCTTCAATTTTATAGTTTGCGGCTATACCGACAGGGATTTCAGTTTGCATACTAAATACCTGTGTGAATGTAATTTTATCATTATTCTTTGGTTCTTCATATATGGAACACTTTGTGCACCAAGGCCACGAGATGAGGGCTTTTTTTGAAACGGTCAATGTCGTTGATATATTTGTTACTATTTTATGAAAGGAACCAAACTTAACATAACTATTCAACTTCTTGTTCTTTCCATTCAAATCTGTTCTATAAGTATTGTATCGGTAAGTAGACACAGGCTCCATCCAGTACATCAAATGCGTCTGCTGGTCAATAACCAAGCTGTGGGGTTCCACGCTGTAAGTTGTGTTGACATACAATGAAGTTAGATTAATGACAACTTCTCTCTCTAAACCATTAAACCTAGCTCTTTCAATTGCGGGTTTAGTCAGTTTTGTGTTGATCCAGTATATGTAGCTGAAAGTTATAAACCGGTAAATATTAATTGTTTAATTTTAATTAGACCTATGCATAACTATGTGACTCTGCAGTAGCCTAAGGTTTACTGATAGAAAATGCCAATGGCAAATTAAGTTCGCCTCTGTACTCTATGTGCATAAAGCGCTAAATCTATAATAATAATACATTTGTATATTTGAGTAATTTTATCCCAAACAAATTACACATTTAATAACACCGACATAAAAATCACAATAATATACTTCGTTAAATAAATATTAAAATCACATAAAACTTATACAAAATAAATTCATATAGGTAAAGAAAAACGTAAGAATCATCAAAATCGGCCAACGCGTTTGGCCTCTAGAATGCCACATAGGAACAAACATACATAGATACCTATACATAGACTGACAAACGCATTAACCTCCTTTGGCAGTCGGGTAAAAAAATTGAGTTCAGTTTGATAAAAAAATACACTTAACACACTACAGTGTTTAATATCTACGTTGTTCTTTTTCTTTCTTTATTTGTTTTGGGGTTTTTATTTAAACAAATATGTCAACCCCATAGTGCCTTATACCATTGTAACATTATTATTTATAATTAACACATAAACTAAACAATTCAACAATATCTAAAACACTTTGTGATAAAGAAAGACACCGATGAAGAACTATTATTAAATGACATAACTTTTTGGCGCCTTCTGAAGTTGGTTGGGATAAAATTGATTGGATTAATCCTACGTTGAGCCTATTTAAGTCTAATTCTCTCAACAGTGACTCCCTCTCACGCTTGTTACGGACACAATCCATCAAGCAAATGCTGCACGTCCTCAATCTGATTACATTCTCTGCAATTTGGTGAATCAGTTTTTTTCATAAGAAATGCAAACTTCGCTGATGGATAGTGTCCAGAGCGAAGTCTTAAAATTAATTTTACATAATTCCTACTTAATTGATCGACATCGAACCAAGGCACACGCGAAGGCTCGCCTTGTATTTTTTACCCGCGTTGGTGCTCCCGCGTCCTATATAACAGGAAGCGTGCATTTTCCGGGATGTAAATGATGGTTATACGATGCATGCGATAATTTTTATTTATCATTAAGAAGATTAGTATGGAACTTACCCTCTACAACTGTCCACAGCAATATTAGTGGGGATCCCGTCATCCAGCTTTAGTAATAGGTTTCCATAAACATTGTTTTTAAATCCAGGTTTCAATGAAATCCAATTTATGCTTTTTTCATTGGTATCAGTGAAAAAAACTTTTTCAGTGGCCGGATCGTAGGCGAGCCCCTGAATATTTCTGCCGTTCCTCCCTATTAAATAATTGTATTCCATGGAAGATAAGTTGAATGCACATATAGCGTCGTTTTCGCTCTGTTTGTCGACGTACAGCATCGTGTTGTGAACGTCGTCGTACGCTAACGCAGCCAGATTTTGAGACTTAAAATGTACGGTTTCTGTTTTGGTCCCACTGGTATTATAAAATATGAGTTGATCTCCTACGCTTACAGCGATGACTGGAACATAAGAAAAATCATTGTTTTAACGATAGCTATAATAGTAATCGCTAATTACGAGTTGTGTTAGCCATGGGCTACGCTGCGTCGGCGAAGATCTGCGGGAGCATGAGGAGTGAAGACACTTTAGTATGTCATGTTGAGGCGGCTGTGTGATACATGTATATAGGGTGAGTTATCCAAATTGGCCAAATCAGAGACTATGAGGAATAGCGAAAAACACTCAAAGGGGTCGCGGAGCCGATTTTGATGGAAACTAAACCTGTATAATTTAGGCTTTATGTATTACCTGATAGCTACAACCTGCAGCCGTTTTGTGTAAGTGCGCAAAGAGTTTGACCGCTATCCAATCGACCAATCACACAAGACGGAAATCCACATCGCGTCATTCATCTCGATTGATTGGTCGATATTGATTTGCGCACTTACGTTGCGGCTTGACGTGCGGACGTCATACAGTCAGCTGTTTGTTCACATCTTAAATTAAAAAAGGGCTCTTTTCTATAGTATTTACTGTCTAAAGTCTGGCTTTCATTGCCAAAATCAATCACAGTTCGTGTACAGTGGAGTGGTAGCTTAGAAATAAGTGAAAAGTGCAGAAACATAAACTTGGGACAAAAGTGGATAAAAAAACTACCTACTTGATACAAAAAGTGAATAACGGACTTGAAATAGTATTTGCAAATATTAAAGCTCGGCTTTGGAATTTAATCCGATCTGTGTGTTGTGTTGCTAGCGGTGCAGCGCTGCATGGTGTTGTAACACCATTACATATCCCATACATTAAACTGCCCTATACGGATTGTTTGTGTCAGCGCCATCTATTGACACTCCGGGGTACCAAATCAGCAGGATCAACAACATGCCGGCAGCAAAGTGTGGTGGTTGCGCAAAATTTATATCGCCACTAGAGGCCGCTAAATGCAGCAATTGTAACGCTCTTTTTCATCGGGCTTGCGGTTTCTTGCCGGTATCGGGTTTTATAAATCCCGCCTGGGTTTGTCCAGGCTGTAGAAATGCATCGGCGCCGACCAGGGCGGATACTATGCCAGCGCAGGCATATGCCTCGGAGGAGTCCATGGATACCAGTGTCTTGAGTTGCAGCACACTAGGTGATACGCAGGATGTTGCTTCTGGTTTGTCTACCACCTTACGCAATTTTAAGGAGGAGCTGCGAGCTGAATTGCGCCTTGTATTCAAGGAAGAGTTGCGGACAGAGTTGCAAATCATGCAAAATCGTTTCCAGTCTGAATTTCAGAGTCTTCGCACAGATTTGGCTCAGCTCAAAGCGGACAGGGATCATATGAAGGGGTCCTTTGAGCAGTACGATAAGCGTATGGATAGCATGGACTGCAGAATGGGCTTACTTGAGCAGAAAGTGGCAGTCATTGATATATCGGGTGCAAGTGAGGAATTTGCTAATTTAAAGCGAGAGATAAATGACCGGGATCAACAGCTTCTAGGCAATGACTTGGAGATCTCCAATTTACCGGAAGCCCAGTCGGAAAACCTCACGCACACAGTGAAGCTCATAGCCACAAAGTTAGGCGTGCATATTGAAGAACGAGACATAGTGTGCGTGGATCGCATGGGCGGCAGGCGGGTGAGCGCTGTGAAGGCTGCGGGCCCGGTGGAGACGCGCCCTCGCACCGTGGTCGTGCGATTCGTCCGCCGCGACCTACGTGATGAGCTAATGCGCGCCGCGAGAGTTCGGCGGGGAACCAACACCGCGGATCTCGAGATGCCCGGTCCTCCAAGTAGGTTCTACCTTAATGAACGCCTAACCAAAATCAACCGGCAGTTATTTCGGCGAGCTCGAGATGCGGGCCAACGTCTTGGCTGGCAATTCGTGTGGACCAAACAGGGCCGCATATTTGCCCGACGCAGTCCCGGTGAGAAGTCCAAGCTCATACGCAATGAGACAGAGTTACGGGATGTCTTTGGACCGGATGTTGATGGGCTCACTCAAAACTAGTGCTAATGTCTATTTTTGTTGCTTTGTTGTGTTTGGATTTCTTGTTTTCATTGAGTTGTCATGTTACTTACACATTGTTTTAAGAGGTACCTTGCTTGGCGCTGCATGTAATGGCTGGGAGAGGAAAGAGTGTGCCTCAGTGATTATGACGTACGTGGATCGGTTTGATCCTATGGTATATTATTTATTTGCACCATCATACCATAATATTGTCATGTTTTACTGTCACTTGCTTATTTTTGCATTTATACCTACCCACTATTATTGTTACATTTTTATTTTTTTGTCTACCCACTGCTTCTGTCACTGCTGCTTGTTGTATCGCACTGTGCATAATTTGCTTATTTTTGCATTTATACCTACCCACTATTATTGTTACATTTTTATTTTTTTATCTACCCACTGCTTCTGTCACTGCTGCTTTTTGTATCGCACTGTGCATAATTTGAATGTATATGGCTGTATCTCTATTTCATATGCCGCGAAATAAGCATATTAAGTTTGGACTTCTGAACGCGGGTTCATTATCGACGAATCATGACGAGTTTATTGTCGCTATGGATCACCATTCAGTCGATGTTATGGCGATCAATGAGACATGGTTGAGGGAGGGGGAGGAGGGCAGGGCGCCAGTGGTTCCTGGATATCAGTTACGACACAGACCGCGCCCGGTGGGAATACGTGGGGGACGCGGGGGAGGAGTCGCGTTTTATATTAAAGCTGGGACCAGCACCCAAATAAGGGCCCATCCAGATCATCCCCAGGTGGAACAAATGTGGATGAATATGACAGCCAAAAAGAAAAAGCTACTTATAGGAACAGCATACCGGCCTCCCTGGTTAGACATCAATATTTTCTTGGACGCGATCACGGACAGCATGTGTGCATTGGCTCCGTATGACAATGTTATTTTATTAGGCGATTTTAACGTTAATATGCTTGACACAAACAATGGTAAAGCAAAGGGTCTAAAAGAATTCCTTGATTACTGTAATATGGACCAGATCGTACCCGCGCCTACGCATTTTGTGGGCGACAGTGCCACATTAATTGACGTTATCTGTACGGATGCACCGTATCGGAATGCTTCTGTGGACCACGTCGTGGAGCTTGGTCATCACTCGTTCGTCTCATGCGAAATAGTCTTTAAAAAAGAGAAACCATCGCGTAAACGGATTGTTTATCGCGCGTTTAGGGACATTAAGGCTGACGATTTCAGGAGAGACCTGGAGGCGGTCCCGTGGGACTCAATCCGCGAACTACAGGATGTGAATGACATGGTGCATTCATTTAATTCCCACATCATTAGCCTTTTTGACGCACACGCACCTATTAAAACCAGAATTTTCAAAACCCAACCAACGCCTTGGATAACAGACATAATAAAATTAATTTTTAAACTTAGGAATGATGCGCGCCTTCAATATCGCCGAACAAAACTGGAGGCACACAAACGGTACTACTTAGACCTTAAACATCAAGCAGTAGTAGGTTTACTTAATGAGAAAAAAGCCTTTTATACTAAATATATAAATGACAACATTAACGACTCTAAATCATTATGGTACAATTTGAAAAAACATGTGCTTCCAGTAAGTGGGGACGATGGTGTGCTCACTGAACAATTTGACGACCCAGATGGTATAAATTCAGCATTTCTAGATGTACCGGGCGACCCTAAAGTGAGCACTTCCCAACAAACCTTCTTTCAAGATAATAAATTCGGTTCCGCGAATTTCACCTTAATGCCAACTGACACAAAAACAGTATTTGATATCTTGAAAGACATATCCACAAATGCACAGGGAATAGACGGTATATCGAAGGATATGTTAACTCTTACACTGCCACAATCTTTAACTACAATAACCGAGATAGTAAACAGATCACTTATGTCGAACGCATTTCCTGATTTGTGGCGTAATGCGATAGTGAGGCCTCTTCCAAAAAATAATAACCCACAAAGTTACAAAGATCTTCGTCCAATAAGTATTTTACCATGTTTGTCCAAGGTGTTGGAGAGAGTAGTGTATCTGCAGGTCACCGATTTTCTCGAGGAGCATGGTATGCTGCCTGAACTGCAGTCGGGTTTCAGGAAGGGACGCGGAACAGCGACTGCTTTAGCGGACGTCGTGGGTAATCTCCTTGAAGCACGTGACCGTGGTGAGGGTTCTATTATGGTGCTGCTCGACTACTCGCGTGCATTTGACTCAATTAATATAGATTTGTTATTGGCCAAATTAACATATTACGGTTTTGACAGTCGGACAACGGCTTGGTTTAAGAGTTACTTAACGGGTAGGTCGCAGCGGGTAGAGTTGCGCAAGAAAGACGGTTCCACGGTATCTTCTGCCCCGAAATTAATCACAAGGGGAGTTCCTCAGGGATCGTTGCTCGGGCCGTTACTATACATACTTTACAGTGCCGATCTAACTGCATGTATTAAAAACTGCAAGTTCCATGTATACGCGGATGATACTCAGTTGTATCTCTCGTTTAACACTAGTAACACAGTAGCCGGCGTACGTACCCTAAATGAAGAGCTAGACAGAATCGCGTCGTGGTCTATGGAAAACTCACTTGTACTGAATCCAAAAAAGTCTAAGTTTATGGTCATGGGGAGCAGAAATCAAATAAATTCAATTCTTTCTGCGAAGCCTGAAGTTAAAATCATGGGAGAAAACATTCAAAGGGTGGAAAGCGCTTGCAACCTGGGTCTAGTCACGGACCCAGAACTTCGTTTTGAGGCGCATATCGCTAGTGTAGTGAGAAATTGTTTTTATAGATTAAAGGTTCTGTACCGGGTGAAAGACCTCCTTAGTATTGCAATAAGGAAGAGATTGGTGGACAGCCTGGTACTGTCCAAACTGAATTATTGTGACACTGTATACGGGCCGTGTCTCCTATCCCGCACAGAGCGTCTAATACAGCGGGTACAAAATGCGTGTGCGCGTTACTGCTTCAGTATACCCCGGAGGCATCATATCACACCGTACTTAAATAAACACAACATGTTAAAAATGGCTGCACGACGGAAATTACATTTGGCAGTCTTAATGTTCGGCGTCATACAAACACACAAACCGGAATACCTTTTTAAAAAGCTTAGCTGGAGACACGAGCACTACAGCTACTCGGCCCGTTCCACCTCCAAACCACTCTCGTTGCCTCGTCGTGGGACCGCAGCCTTCAGAGGATGCTTTAAGTATGCCGCCACTCGCTGCTGGAACGATTTACCACCTCCCATAAGATCGCTGAAAACAAAACAAAGTTTTAAATTTAATTTAAAAAAAATCCTATTAGATGAACAGAAGGTTGGGCAAAGTATATTTTATAAATGAAGTTTCTTAACCTTTACTGTTACTCACCTAAGGTTTGTAATTCATGGGCATCATATCCAAGCGGTTCGAGGCGGCGGCATCACAGTCCTTTCACGGGTAACGACGTGGGCCCCTCTTCTCTGAGCACTGCACCTTCACTTTTTCTTCTTCCTTGGTTGTTGTCAACCATCGTCATCACAATCGCGTACCACACAAGCTATACCAACCGCCTGACGTCATAACGAACCAGCTAGTGCGCCTCTGAGTGGCGCGCGCTGCCTCACGTGCGATAAGCAGAGCGCGCGCGTGTGCACGACGTCACATAGGCTCTCATTAAGGCTTTTTAAGATCGAGCGCCACGCCGCCGCGCCGGTGTGGGTGTGAGAGCGAGACAGAGCAATAATACCCGCACTTTATGTTTTGTTAATTTTATCTTGATACCTATTTTCGTTTTAGTCGCAACATATATTATTTACGTAGTGGTTTATATTATCTTTCTATATTTGTTTTATGTTTTTGTATTATATTAGACACAACATGCTTTGGTTTCCGTACGTCACGTCCTAGGCGACCACTGAAAATCAGCGCCGTGCTGTGGGTCTCCCACGGCACAGCAATATGCTGAGTGGAAGCCTTCTTGTCACAGTCACGACATGCATCTGCTTGTACTTACTCGTCAACCTAGTACTGTACTCAAGTTTGGTTTTTGGTTTTTAATTTTAATCTTACTTTTCTTTACTAACATAATTTAAATACTTACTAATATTGGATACCGTTAAGAGTTTAATTTAAGATGTCAAAAATTTTGTATGTCGTTTTTGTGGCGAATAAACACTTTTTCTTTCTTCTTTCTTTCTTCTTTCACTTACGCAATACGGCTGCTGAGCATATTTAAGTCAAGAGTAAATTGGTTTCTTCTAGGCAAGCGTGCCCCATCGTCGACCACACCATTGCTTACCATCAGATGAGATACTGGTCAAGCGCGAGCATATATGAATAATACAAACATTAACAAAAAAAATGAAACCGACGTCTAAAACCAAACACTATAAAGCGAAAACTTTTTTACAAAAAAATACTACCGACTTCCAAATAAGAAAACTACAAAGTGAAAAATAACTTTATTTTTGGAAGTCGGTGTCTTTCGTAGGTACCATTTTTTTTGCGTTATGGACACCGACTTCCAAAAATAAAGTTATTTTTCACTTTGTAGTTTTCTTATTTGGAAGTCGGTAGTATTTTTTTGTAAAAAAGTTTTTTTATTTTTCACTTTTTAGTTGTACCTACCTAATAGGCAAGTTGTTTAGTTAGTTTCCTATAACGCCAGAATAGATTACCCAAATATCATGTAACTTGAACAAAACCGATCAAATGAGAGATCTGCTTACCCCTTAAGAGCGTACTGGCGTGATGTTATGTTATGAAATGGTCTAAACAATAAACAGACATGCGATTGCAGCAGTCCCGAGAGTTTTGCCGCTATTTATTGAAGAGTTCTGTTGTATATCTTCGAAGTTCTTCATCAGATCTTCACCAAATTAAAATGGGACCAATTTCGGAACAAAATCTTTCAAACAAAAAAAGATTTTTTTAAATCGGTCCACAATTGAAGGAGATATCGGTGAACATAAACAAAAAAAAAAAAAAAAAAAAAAAAAAACATACAAGAAGTCGAACATAGAACCTCCTCCTTTTTCGAAAGTCGGTTAAAAAATAATAGATAGCAAAGACATCGAATGCCGAAAAGAACGTTCATTTCGGCATTCGATGTCTTTGCTATCTATTTTCTTTTCGCTTTAGACACCGATCCGACAAGGAACTTCGTACTGTCGTACATAACAATACTAATTAAAAGAAAAATCTTTTCTTTATCGGACTAAAAAGTACGAAATGTTTTACCACTTGTCAATACATTTCCCATGAACCCAAACACGATAGTCTCTTGTCTGGCTGAGTAGTTGCTATCACCGAGGTCACCCTTCGGCTCCATCAAGAGACCAGCTCCTTAGTACCATATTATTTCAATGTTTCCAAAGATACAAAAGTATGCCAAGATTCAGCTGTGTGTGGAAGTGCTTGAAAATTCGATTATTAGTTGCCGACACACATACAAAAGCAAGGCACCTATTACAGCTATACCCTATTCTCTGCAGCAAAAAATAAAAGGTAAACAAACAAACGGCAAACGGTTATAAGCCGACTCATTTTAAAAATACAACCTCACTATGCAAAATGGTAACTTTTGTAGTACTCTTCAATTTATTATCATAATAGTTCCGAATTTCACGCTTTCGCGATGCTTTTTAATGTCGGCTATTGGTTTTGGTTTTAATAATACCAACTTTACATAAAAAATATTGATATTGTTGTTAAATATAGTTAAGAAAATAATAATTTAAATGTGTGACATATTTGTGCATGTGTGTATTTAGTTGTTGTATGAAATAAACATCTTCTCATGATATTTTTATTTAAGTTTTTAGTGACAGCAAAGAAGACACTGTAAAAACCTTTTTTATGGTTTGTTTAACTTTTATTTTTGCTCCAGCGAATAAAGTATAAGTAGGTAATGTAACTTGTAATAAAAATCGAAGTTAGCAAGACGTACTTACCCCAACAGTGCGACACCCCCACGTACCAGGCCACCAACACCAAGACGCACTGAGCTCTACACATTATTATTGTTCAGACACAAAGTTGCTCAATAATGTAGGTTTGACCACCGCTGGTGATCGCTCCTGGAATTTTAATGCAATACGCTGGCTTTTTGCTACATAATATATATAGGTCTTTTAGGCATAGGAACTGGTGATAAGAATGACACCGGGATAATAATTAACAGTGCTCATTATTATACAGATAATTCAGTGATCTATAGGGGCCACGTAAACATTGTAATTTTAGAGTTCCTTGGCAAAAGATGGCAAAAGAGAACCGCTCATGATGCGTCTTTGTATGTTTGTCTAAGCTGCGTAACTAAGCGACCTTCCTGATGGTGGACGATTTCTACTAACCGAAATTTCAAGTACTTTTACACGGACCTAATGCGATGCAATTCGACCGGTATGCTCTTGAAATTTACTTAAAAATACGTGCGTGATATCGCCTATCGATAGTCCGTATCGGCGACATGTCAGTCTCTCAAGAACGCCGCTATTTTCAACGAAATAGTCCAAGAGCGAGCGAAGCGAGCTCGGGAGCTTAGGGCACCCCGACACGGATAGGTTAGGTTTGAAGGGGATGATGGGAGCTGAAGTAAGCGAACAATTAAGTAAGTGAACAGCTGCTCGAATTGTATAAAGCGCAAGTTTGGACATGCATGGAGTACTGCTCTCACCTCTGGGACGGATCTACCAAATATCAACTTGATGCACAAGAGTCGATTGACAAACAGGTCGACAGGCTTATCGGCAACGATGCACTGGTCGCCTCAAAGCTCCAGAGCCTTGAACATCGACGCCCAGTGGCCAGTCTGTCGGTTTTTTATCGGTTACATTTCGGGGAGTGTGCGATGAAACTGCACAATTTGATTCCGCCTAGCCCTTTCCATCATCGGACAACAAGACGTACCGCAATGCGCCACCGGTACATGGTGGACATACCACCTATACGTATAAAGCGTTTTGCGAACACTTTCATTGTCCTCACAGCTAAGGAGTGGCATTCCCTGCCGGAGTCTTTGTTTCCTGATAGCTACAACCTTGGGGTATTAAGTCAAGAGTGAATAAGTTACTTCTAGGCAAGCGTGCTTCACCGTCGACTATATCATCGCTTACACTCATCAGGCGAGAGAGTGGTCAAACGCGAGCCTATCGCTAAATAAAAAACGAAAAAAATCGCGCAAAGCGAGTGTACTCAGCTCCCGTCATCTCCTTCATGTTCGGTTACTTTAGAACCTGTAGACATAAAGAAGTGCCCCGCGCAGCGGAGTACTGTTGAATATGTTGCTTATATAGAAATCCTGTTTACCCACCATACTGATTCTATATTAAAATCAATGTCAACATTAAAATTATTTAATAAAACACATATTTCTATTACCCTGCCCAATAAGTGATGGGCGTTATTCAGAAAGCCCGGTCAATTTAATAATTTCGATAGTTTCTAACAAATTGCTTACTAATATTGGACATTTTTCAAATTATCTGAGCATTATGAATAATGGCATATTCATCATTTAGGCCCTTACATATACATAAAAAAATAGTCGGTACCAGGTTTGGAACCCATTTTTTTATTTGTATGTTATAGCAAATGTATGAAATCGAGAATTATATACAAATCCTAGGAAATCTATAGAATTCCGAAAATCGATCGAAATAAAAAAAAATGGAAAAAATTGTATTTCACACATTTCCTAGGAATTCTATACACATCCTAAACAGCAAAAGGAAATATGTTAGAAACAGGATATTGGCGAGAGCACGCAGGGCATGGGTGTTGCATCATTCCTCCTTTTTTTTGAAGTCGGTAAACCTCCACGTCACCTCGCGGGGTAGTCATGGCAAAAATTATATGTAGTTTTTTTTAAGAAATTGTAGGACTCCGGCTCCATGTTCTATTCACGGAATGTCATATGGGACATTCTCGTCACAACCGGCGCGTCTCAATCAAACATATACCTACATTTTTTGTCGTTTTTTTTTTTAAATCTTTGCCCCACACTAGGAATTTCTTCCTGTATCGAGGGTGCGTTTACAAACATATAAACTCACATTCACAACACCCAGAGCCGGAACAACTATCTGTAGGTCATACAAATATTTGTTACGACAATATTTGTTGCGGGAATAGAACCCACGACACGCAGCGCAGCAGTCAATCGCTCAACCACTGCGCCAACCGTGCGCCCTAAAATTTATGAAAGATTCACTAGAGTAAAACCATTACAGCTTTGAGACGGAACCCTCCGGGCGCAAATTCTACTCACACTTGTCTGAAATGTGAAAGTGTGTTTGTATTATTAATAGTACATTGTGATACAAGGGTGGGAAGTACTTCATTAACTCGTGTCATTAAAAACCCTCGCCTTCGGCTCGAGCTTGTTAATGACAGCTCGTTTGCAATAACCTACACACCCGTGTATCACACGACGTTTTTCAATACAGTTGTGAGAAACAGTAAAAACAAATCAAAGAATTAGATTTGTTTATTCACAAAAAATAAAATTTTCAATATGGCGCGTTTTTGCAACTGGACATATTTTTTTACAAAGAAAACAGCCTATACCTACAGCCTATTCGATTTTTGACAAACGTTAATGTGAAAATAATTAATTTAAAACTGTTAATTAAACATATTAAACAACTTTAAAAAAAAAATTAGAATTCAATGCTAAAACGTACGGAATCATTAATTTTTCCTCGTATAAAATCGTATCCCATTTTATTCTATGTATGAAAACTCCTTGCTACTAAACTTTTTCAAATTGACTTATGGTGCGTTTTTGCAACTGGACTTATTTTTTTACAACGATATCAGGCTATACAGCTATACAGCCTATTCGATTTTTGACAAATGTTGGTGTGAAAATAATTAAATTAAAACTGGTAATTAAATATATTAAACAACCATTTATAAGACTTTTGAGAATTCAATGCTTAAACGTACGGAATCATTCATTTTTCCTCTTAGAAAATCTATCCCATTTTATTCTATGTTTGAAAACTCCTTGCTCCTAAACTTTTTTAAATTGACTCATAAATTTAAAACTAAACTGCAAACATAATGATCGAGCTCGTAAACAAAAGTCACGACCGCGTAACAGAAAGATGCCTATGCGTAAGATTTAACTTTCGAATCATAATTATAGCCTCTGAAAGTACGCCATGTTTAACAACTGTATTGAAAAAGTTGTTTTTAACGCATGAATATTATAAACAAAAAACCCACTGTGATTGGGACGTTATAACGTGTGGGTTTTTTATTAACATTAAGACGAAAATATGATACGGTGTGGGTCGAGGTCAGCCTGTTGCCGATAGGAAAAACTGACGTAATTTTTAGCAGATTTTTTTACAATATTAAAACGTTTTTTCCTGTTGTGGCCGTGGTCATTACAAAGAATCATGATGCAAAAACTCTTGGTGCTAGAGTCTTTTTATATGGCAATGCTATAGTAATGACAACCTGATTTTTATAGTCTTGATAATCATCATCAGCCTATTAATGTTCCCACTGCTGGGACACAGGCCTCCTCTCTGTGAGAGGGAATGGGCCGTAATCCACCACGCGGGCCCAGTGCGATTTGGTGGATGTCACATGTCTTCGAATTTTTGGTTCTAGGACATGCCGGTTTCTTCACGATGTTTTCCTTCACCGTTTTGAGAGCAGTGGTGATTAAATAATTTACACAAAGTAAAGCGCCTGCCTGGGCTCGAACCCACGACCTACAACTTGTAAATCGCGGCCGATACCACTGGGTCACCACTGCTCACAGTCTTGATAATAACATTTATTAAGTGAAAAATGAATAAAACAATTAAAAGTGGATTATGGATGATGTTGGTTTGCATGATTTCTAAATATCAAGAAAAACAACAGGATAAAGACGCCGAATTCAAACAAAAACAAGATTGTTTACGTGAGGTGTACATAAACCAAAATTATTATAGATTAGGTACTGTTATTTTTTTATTCAGTTTGATACATAATATCTAAAGTCTTACCTACCTAAAGTACCTATAGTATTTATTCAGACGAAGTAAAATAAATAATTCCAAAGTATCAAATTAGGTTATTCCAGGTATTTCATACTAGTTTTAGAGCTGATATTTTTTAAATTTGTCGCGTTTTTTCAGTCTCTACTTTCATTTGCCAGACTCTAACTGGCTGGATCTGGAACTGGCAGGCTAATAATTGTGGCCAGTTTTGCCTTACGTCACACGATAACACGACGAAAAGTAATCAATGTCTTTGCAGTTTGATGGTTTCTTTTTTCTTGCCACGCGGCGTCACCGTGTTATAGAAAGTAACAGTGTTCCTTGTCAAAGACTTATTTCTGGCACAAGAGCCAGGCAAGTCAGAATTATGCCTCTATTTTTGTCTGTCTTTGGGATTCATTATTTTTCACTCAACGGCATACAATGACAATGTGTAGAGAGCCCGTGCCTTAATAAAAACAGCCGCAGGTTCGATCTTCAATATTAAGCAACGCTATGCTAGTATTATATTATCTGTGGCAACTCTTGTCGTAGTTAGAACGTGAATAGGATTATTACATACTGAGAGTCCTTTTCGTTAGAAAGCAGGTTGAGCCGTTGGTCTGACAGTTGTAGATCTTTGATATTCTTTGCGGTACCTAGTCAGGAGACAGACAAGATACTGACCAGTCTTGCCCATCGGGAGCGTTCTACCCAGAAAGGATTGTAGACGTCGGAGAGGTAGTCGCTCCATGGAAAATAAAAAAAAACCGGGCAAGTGCGTGTCGGACTCGCGCACGAAGGGTTCCGTACTTGGTAAATTGCGGTTTACGATTTATGACGTATTAAAAAAAAACTACTAACTAGATCTCGTTCAAACCAATTTTCATTGGAAGTTTACATGGTAATGTACATCATATATTTTTGTTAGTTTTATCATTCTCTTGTTTTAGAAGTTACAAGAGGGGAGCCACACATTTTACCACTTTGGAAGTGTCTCTCGCGCAAACTATTCAGTTTAGAAAAAAATTATATTAGTAACCTCAAAATCATTTTTCAAGACCTACCTATCCATAGATAACCCACACGTATGGGTTTGATGAAAAAAAAATTTGTGTTCAGTTCTAAGTATGGGGAACCCCCAAAATTTATTGTTTTTTTTCTATTTTTGTGTGAAAATCTTAATGCGGTTCACAGAATACATCTACTTACCAAGTTTCAACAGCGTAGTTCTTATAGTTTCAGAAAAAAGTAGCAGTGACATACGGACGGACAGACAGACATGACGTATCCATAAGGGTTCCGTTTTTGCCATTTGGCTACGGAACCCTAAAAAATGTAATGTAATGTGTTCCAGATAAATGTTTGTGATGTGCATGTTAAGGTTACACTAGTCAACGGCACGAACTATTTTGTGCGCGGGGTTAAAATGCTTGCTATATCAACCGACAACACGTGCGAAAGAGATAGATGCTGTGATTAGCAGTAAGAAGCTAGTTCGCGTACGAATACACACTTTTGTAAATTTGTAGCAAAATGGATGATGATTTAGGATGAAGCCGAGCGCGCGAAATTTTGTAAACAGATCTTTGGGAGTCTGGATATCATGAAGAAACGACTAAACGTATATGTTCAAAATAAAATTATTTGCATTGTTGAACTACTAATCTATCCCTGTATGGTGGCGTTCCGTTCTTCTTATAGAATTTATTTGCGCCAAAAAATGCGTTAAAATTAATGTCGAAATGTGGAACTTTCGACGCTCATAACTTAAAAAAAATAAAAAATAAATATGGAAGTTGTTTGTGTAGTAGTTTGTATGGAAGAATGATCGACTAGTGTAACCTTAAGCTTATAGGTAAGTAAGTTAGGTTAGTAAGTATAACATTGGTTAGTTTACCCCAATTTTTACGATTAACCGCTTCCTAAATCATTTGTACTACCCCTAAATTTAAAACTCCCTATTTTTTATTTGTTGTGCTTATGATGTCTTCAGATATATATCTTAATAAATTATGTAAGTATCTTATCTTATCTTTGGGTATTTTGAGAAAAATACTCAAAATGTAATGAATGTTATTATTACGGTATCTTTTGTAGGTAGGTATTTATCTCCGGGTCTCTGCTTCTTGTTTATCTTGAACTGGTAAAATTGATATCAAAATTATGTTACCTACTAACTCACTACCTACAATACATCTTTTAAATAATGTGGGTACCTATTGTCTATGCCTCAAAAAATTCTAGAGTACGAACTAAAAGCTCTCGGGGTTTTGGATTTTGCTCTGTTCTGGATAGAGCGTAGACTTCATCAGTCGAGAACTCGAGACGGTTCAATGTGCCTCATATCATGCGGTGATCGCTCCCGGTTTTCACCGAATTGATTACAGAGACATAATAGAATAGAACATTTGCTTTTTTGATGATAAAGTCCAATTGTGCACTATCGGGGCTCTGCCAGGTGACCGGTTCCGACGTCCAACACCAAATTGCATCACTTTCAGCTCAGTACCGTCACGTTAACCCAGTTTCGCGTTGAAGTCCCCCATGACAACGGTGAAGTGAGTTTTGGAACCTTGCATGGCTCTAGAGATATCCCCATATATGATCTCTACTTCGTCTACGGGGTTTGCCGAGGTCAGGGCGTCAAACTGTTCGACGTTCTGAGAATATGTTGAGGATATTCTGAGACATTCACCACGTTATTTACAAGGGACTTGTGGACGATATGCCCTACATCATCCTGGAACTACCGGTCACCATCTCGGCAATAGAGCAAGTTACCGGATTGGAGCATGATCTAGTCCTCCCTTTGTCTTTGAACTTCAGATAATCTTATGATACTCCATCGTAACCCACTCAATTCTTATTCGAATTCGATGATCGTCGGTCCGGAGGGTGCGCGTGTTGTATGTCGCCAGGTCCAGTCGTCCGGAGATCCGTAGCACCCCAGCGTAGCCTCGACTGCTACCGTAGTCGAGTGCCGGCGTGGTCGTAGGCTGCCGGGCAATAAAGTAGACAGTTTTCTTTTGTGGTCATCATCGTTGGGGGGTTTCACCATAATCGCCATGCTTGGCAGATGTTTTGGCGATCGCAGTTTGTTGTTACAATGCACAGATAAAACTGCTGCCCATTCTCTGGTATAACCCTTAGTCGCCTCTTACGAAACCCTCGGGAAGATATGGGATGGTACTAATCTTAAGTCCGAAATCATACGGCACACTTTAAAGATAACGGTTATTAAATATTAAGTCATTGAATGTGCTTACGTCTAACCAAGGACGTTGCTTGAGGTAATTAATCCTACAAAACCAGGCTAAAGGACATAATGAGGTATTAAGGTACTTACAGGATACTTGGAAAACTGCTTGGAGTCGGATGATCATCACACTTGTCCATTTAGACTTATTTCACGATAGTTTCCTTCGCGCACGTGAATTTGAGCCGGCCGGCGTTGATTTTGAGTTTAGAAATTTGAAGATAAAGGAAAGGAAGGGACTAGGGAATGCATCCTAAAGCCTCTTCATATCCCCCCTTTTGAAATCAACCAGGGATTTCATAAGATAAAATAGATAAAGTTCGAGACTTACAAGACTATGCGGGTTCATAAGTCACTATGTTGACAAGATAGATTCTGAATTTAAGTTTAAGTTAAGGAATTATGAACTTAATAAGTTTGCAAATGTAATATATATATAAATGTGAAGTGTAATATATATTATTATAACTGTTAGAATATACGTAGATAATTAGTTATTTAGTTCGATGGGAAGCGGACAAACTTTGACGGCAGGTCTAACAAGTAAGCCTTTAGATGTTTTGACTGTCACTACACGAGTAATATTATCTTTACCCGGAAGGAGCTGTACAACGCGACCTAGTCTCCATTCTTTAGCAGGTAAGTTAGGTTCAAATATGGTTACAAGATCGTTCAGTTTTGACTGACGGTTGCCGTGTTGAAACCACTTCATTCGCTGTTGCAATGAATGCAAATAGTCCCTTTGCCAGGTGCGCCAGAAGCTTTGTGATAGGCGCTGTAATAGCTGCCAACGAGGACGTAAAGTCTCGTTTTCAGCAAAAACCGGTTCAGGTAGGGAGATTAAAGGTCGACTGATGAGGAAGTGACCAGCTGTAAGAGCGTCAACCTCGCCGGGATCAGAAGGTATTTCCACTAACGGTCTAGAGATTAACATGGCTTCCACCTTTGTTAGAATAGTATAAAATTCTTCAAAAGTAAGAATCTGCGATCCGATGACACGCTTGAGATGGTATTTTGTTGATTTTATACCGCTATCGAAGATGCCTCCGAAGTAAAGACCGGAAGCAAGCTGGCTGGAAATACTACCGCTTTCACGGTTGAGCATTTCGCTGACTTCCGACAAATAACGCTTGGCACCCACGAAGTTAGTACCACCATCTGTGACTATGGAGTGGTAAACTATGTGGCAAAGATAAGCTTTGTAAGTTTTAGCATTACGACGTCAACTTTCCTTTATGATAAAAGGACCTCCAAAATCGATGCCAATTGTTTGAAAACAATGACCCAGTTGTATATGGGAAGGTGGAAGGTCATCTAGTTTAGGTTGAAGTGGAATAGGTTTAGTTTTGAAACAAGTCACGCATTTCGATAACCGCGACTCGATGAGACTTCTAACGCTGAGTATCCAATATCGACGCATATTTAAAGATTGGAGTAGACGAGGCCAACATTGAAGATAAGTTGTGTGTAAGTGATCCATGAGAAGAGTACTCGATCGGGAAGTCTTAGGTAAGAGGTATGGATGTTTGACGCGACATGGTAACGATGCGTGCTTGAGACGTCCCCTCGATCGCAAGATTCCGCGAGTGTCAAGATAAGGGGAGAGCTTAGATAAATGTTTGTGTAAAGGTTTATTGGAATTTATTAAAGATATGTCATCATTTAAATTTTGATGTTGAACATACTTTATTAAATGAGTTAAAGATTGGCTTGATTCAGTGGCTGTCGGGAAAGGTATTAAGTTGCGCTCAGAACGTTTAGCTTTCGCGTTTTTAATGAAACGGGAGATCCATGCAACCACTCTTTTAACTGGTAAAAGAGAGGAATGGCGTTCCATGAGGGAATCTAGCACGTCAGCTTCGGGTGTCACACTAGCATGACACGCGCGTGATGTTGGCTTGAATTCGTGAACGTTATCTGACACTTCTACTGCTGAAACAGGACAGTTGAAGAGCTCGTTAGACAACCACTGAGGACCAGACCACAAGGTTTCGGAAGAAGATAAAGATAAACAAGATAAGCCACGACTATAGATGTCGGCTGGATTGTCGTTAATGAGGAACACTCTGTGCACAACAAAGGTCATAAGAGTTTGTAGCTCAATGTTCAACTACGACAAAACAGTCAAGCTGTCCGTGAATAAGATAGCTTTATTTAAGATAAGTTTTGAACTAAGCAAGGAGTAAATGCGATTTATTACTTTGGATGGTAATACAGCATTGCACCACTCTAAAAGGTTAACTTTCACTTTTAGAGGTGCTACCTTGGACTTAGCAAATAAAGGATAAAGACGCCATAAATCTTGAAGGAGCAATTTGGCTTTTAAGATACAAGGTGTAAGCCACCCAAGAGGGTCGAAGATACGAGCGATGCTGAATAAGATGGAACGCTTGGTAAATTCATCGTCCTCGATTGGGGACTGTGAGTAACTGAGATTGTCACTCACAGGATCATATTGGACTCCTAAGATATTTAACGTTAATTTATCACTTTCTTCTGAGAAAAGTTGAATGGTTTGATAATGATCTACTGGCAAGGTTTTAAGAAAGGATTGTGAGTTGCTATTCCATTTTCGGAGCTCAAGTTGAGCACAACCTAACAAATGAATAAGTTGATCCTTTAGCTCCATGGCTTTACGTACAGATGGCGTGTCAGTCGTTATGCCGTCGACATATTTCTCATGAAGAAGCGCTTCGGCTGCGCGTGGATACGCGGCACCATGATCAGCAGCTAATTGGTGGAGGGTACGGATAGCCAGATAAGGTGAGCTACTAACTCCGTAGGTGACAGTCGCAAGTTCGTACTCTTTAACTGGATCACTAGGGTACTCTCGCCATAGTATATGATGAAAGCTCCGATCCTCCGGTCTAATCAAGATTCCTCTATACATTTTTGAGATATCACACGTTAGAACTACTTTGTGTAGTCTGAAGCCGGTTATGATATCTACAATATTCACTTGAAGCTTAGGGCCAGTAAATACAATATCGTTTAACGATAGATCGTTAGTGTTTTTAGAACTAGCATCGAATACCACTCTCAATTTAGTGGTCGTGCTCTCCGGGCGAACGACGCAACTGTGAGGGATAAGATAACGATTGAGAGTAGGTACGACGCAGTTAGGTACGGTGTACATGTGATTTAAATTCTCGTACTCACGCATAAAATTAATATAATCGGATTTAAGTTCAGTCTGACGATTAAGTTTTTTTTCAAGATGAGTCAAACGCGACAAAGTACTATTATAAGATTCACCCAAAGAACGTCACGTCAACCGTAACGGACGATACGTCGTACCATCCTTCAAGAGGATAGGTACGACGTATCGTCCGTTAGGTTTACGATAGGTTAAATCCGTGTACATGCGTTCACAGATATCATTCTCAGGGACAGTGATGTCCACGCGCGGTCTCCTCCACTTCTCAATTGTTTTTAGTTTGCTCATCTAATGTGAATGTGGTGGCCACTAAAAAGCACACGGTGTTTAAAGGTACAGACTATGCGTTTACTGTCCCGGTGAGAATCCATCCGAAAACGCTACGCAAGCGGTAGGCAAACCGGGCCCCATGTCGCTGGGTCAATATGCAATAGGGTATGATGACGTGATCCACACAACGTGCAAGCCATTTTAGATAGGCATTTATCTATGACGTGATTTGTACGCAAACAATTTGTACACATATTATTTTTCCCTTGTACTAACGCGAGTCTAGCACGAAAATCTAAAGATTGAAAGGTAGGGCACCGATAAATCAAGTGCGCATCACTGCAATGAGCACACGTCACATTTGCAGGTGGGTTTGATTTTGCGAGATAAGATGAGCGTTTTGATCCGCTGCTATTATGCCTACTAGTCGCAGGCGGAGATTTTTTCCCCTCAAGGTTACGAGGGTTAGGCATATTATACATGATATTAGATTAAGAAGATAACTGACTAGTTTCTAAGACTTTTACGTAGTCTTGAAGAAACTTTAACAATTCACAAAAAGTGGGTATTTGTGAAATATTTTGAGATTCGAACCGATTACGCGTGTCCGAGTCCAGCATGCGCGAAGTTAAACAAAATAAAATAAAATCACCTAAATTTTCAATGTTCAACGTTTGGAGTGCATGGTATGCCTCATAGATTACGTTTGATAAAATTTGTAAATCTTGAAGGTTACCCGATTTTAAAGCTGGCTGATCTAAGAATTTATCTAGATGTGTTAAAGCTATAATACGCTTGTTTTGATAACGTTCGATCAAACTATTAAAAACAACTTCGTAATTATCCGCGGTCATCGGGACCCCTTTGACAATAGACAAAGCCGGGCCTTTTAAACAAGACGCTAAATAGTGATATTTTTCTATTTGAGAAATCGAATTGTTATCATGAATCAAGGTTTTATAAAAAACATAAAACGTTTGCCAATTTTCAATTATACTATCTTTAGGTAACTCAAGTTTAGGAAGCCGTGCGTTACGTCCCGTTTGTGCGGAGTCGTAAGCCGCCGCATGCGCGGGCGGCGCCGACCACTGCGATGCCCCGGCAACATTTCCGCTCTTATCAGTAATCTGCAACTCAGCCGCTGCACTGATTACGGCACAGTACAAATCATCAAACGAACTCAAAGACTCTTGGCACACCCGGGCATCGGGTTTCATGGCTAACTCCAAAGTCTGTATTTTACCACATATCAACACAAATTCTTCGCGAATTGAATGTATTCGAGTATATCTCGCCTTGAACGACGATACCTTTGAACGATCTTGAATCATAGTTTTTGATAAGTCATAAAGGATTTGGATATCACGGTAAACATATTCGCGCTGAGATTGAAGAAGTTTAAGTTTGCCTTCCTCCATTTTGTTCTGTGTGTGAAAAATAGGTATGAAAATACGAACCTAAGTCGAGATTTTACTAGGTGTTTTTCGATACCTTTAAATAGTAGGTTTAGGTGAAATGATTGTGAAATAATGTGTATAAGTTAATAAATACCTCAAATAGTTATATTTAATAAGATTACTTACAATAAATTACGTAAAATACATACAGTATTGCAATATAATACGGATAAAATTAAGATGACCTCTGAATCCGTATAGGTTACATGGAAAGTATGACCAACGTAATCTTTGTAGGATAATACTTGCAAAATGCAAATATCTAGCAAATCTCAGAGTTTTTATTGAAATTAAACCTGAGAATGCCCAATCTACAGGTATTCGCGCTCGAAATGGACCAAAAATATGCTTACGTCTAATCAAGGACGTGGCTTGAGGTAATTAATCCTACAAAACCAGGCTAAAGGACATAATGAGGTATTAAGGTACTTACAGGATACTTGGAACACTGCTTGGAGTCGGGTGATCACCACACTTTGTTCATTTAGACTTATTTCACGATCTATCTTCGCGCACGTGAATTTGAGCCGGCCGGCGTTGTTTTTGAGTTCGAACTGAATTGTTTTATCGCCCGCAGTCAGATGGCGCCGTCGAGGTATATAGTCTTTGCAGCACAAGCAGATGTAATAGTGCGTTTTGAAGATAAAGGAAAGGAAGGGACTAGGGAATGCATCCTAAAGCTTGTTCAGTCATTATGATACAAATCAGTTGTAATGGAAAAAAAATGTCTTAAATCTACTCTTCGAATAATGTTATTGTTCGTTTAGATCAATATTTTAGAACTATGACACAATTAGCCTAAGCCTTATTGCTGGTGGTTACTCATAGGATAACGTCCCACTTAGGCACGTTCAGTGATCGTCATTCACCTCTATATTTGAAAACTGGGACACAATTTACTTTAGCTTCAATAACATAAAATAGAGTACTTAAAAAGGTATTTCAGAATATATGAACCTAATTGCAATTGGTCACTTGGACCAATTATTCGTCGCATCCTCCTTTACGGTAGCCACAAAATAGCAAAAAGACCCTTTGGTCTTTTAAACAGTTTTCTTTCTTTCTTTCGTTTGTTTTAAGTGTTCTGCGCAACATGTCAGCTTCACATCTCAAATAGAAAACGTACAAACAAATGTAATTTTTTTTATTTTTTCAAAAAATAGAGTGGCGACCGCGAACCGGAAGACGTTGCGTTGGAAGGCCTCCCACCAGGTGGACCGATGACCCAGTGAAGGTTGCAGGGATCCGCTGGATGCGAGACGCACGGGACGCTTGGGGGAGGCCTATATCCAGCAGTGGACGTCTTCGGCTGAAATAATGATGATGATGAATACCGATGCCAGTTTAGTGTCACTGAGATATTTCAAACCTTCACTTGATTTTTCAAAATAGCTTTATGATAATGTTAAGTGGCTAGTAACATAACAAAACATAACATCACGCCTGCCTGTGTTAGATTTAAGGAGGGACCCCATATGAAAGTATCGATATTTACGAAGATAGCAAGTTTAGCTTGGAATGTCAAGATGGTTGCTGGTTATTTACTGTGTATCAGAGTTCCTTTGTGGAAAATAAGGGAAAGGTTTTATTAATAAAATCACAGAAAGACAAGACTAGGTATTTATTTCAATTAGGCTTGTCAATTAATTCATATTGAGGCTCAGAGAGCTTACTGCCCGTTCGCTAAACTAGTTCTCGTGGAGAAGAAGGGCAAGAAACTCCACGGAAGCAACTATGGTTGTAAAAGTATCCATCTAATTCTATTATGGCCATTATATGATGAATCTTGTAATATTCCACAATGTTACATAATCAAAACAACAAGGATAAGGCAAAGAACATGAATAGCCCTTAAATCAATTTAACATCATTATAAATAAAGGCCACAACATGAAATAGAGTTTCAACACCACCATTAGCAATAATAAAGTTATAATATCAAATAACTTACGTGAAGCTTGTGTAGTCCATATTTCACAAAATATAACAATTCAGGCAATAATATCACTATCATAATATAACAACTGGTCTGTACTGGCTTGTAGTTCACGATAAAGTGTGTCAACTAACTAATTACACACTATTTATAGTAACGAGTCGAACTGTCAAATGTCCCCACCATTTTCTACATTTCTATAAATAATCTTTCAATTAGGTCAATAATCAATTCTTGAGCAATGAAACCTTTTTTAATCAATTAAGGAATTGAATATCGCCTATTTAGTCATTCTTAATCAATATTCGAAAGAATATTGATACTAACTGACAGTCTTGTACTAATTGTCTCAAAGGACTTATAATATTAAAATAGCAATATAAAATCCAGGATTCATCACAATGATCATTATAAGTTACGTAATATTTTATTGAAATAATATCATCATTATGGTTTATATGTAAGTTTAGAGTTATTTCCTGTACACACAACAATATTTACTCAGGTGGGTATTCTAACAATTGTAGGTATTTGACAACACAATAATAATTGAGGTAGGTACTTAGACATTTGTCAGTAGATGCTTAATAAATATGACAGTTTGTATTTTGTAGCAAAACATTGTTCTTAAAAAGTGAAAGTTCATGATTAAAATAATGATATCACACGTACTTCCAATACTAACACGGCCATACTGACATGTACTTCGTTCTCGAAGTACACTTTTGATAACTAATCTTCATAAATTAATTTAGATATAACTTGGTTATCCTGCTTGAAGTTAATTTCTGGTAATCAATTACTTTAAAGAAACAAATATACTAACAAATGTACAATATACGAGAAATTTACCATGGATTATTATTTTAGAATTTTTATGGTATTTGATACACAAATATTGATTTTATTATTTTTTCCCCGACATTAACTTTGTTTCGTTGACTGAATTGTAAACGTTATTTTAAGGATTATTATTTTTAATTCGTTTTTGATCTTTTATAACTGTCATAGATTTTTTTTATCTCATTTGTCTATCTATAATTATTATTGAATTTCTATCCTTGACGTTCTATTATTCATAAATTATATAAATTATTATTGTTATTGAAAGTTATTGTTATTTTAAGGTTATTTTTTAATCAATTACTTTTAAACAAAAATATTATCATATGTACAATTGAATATATAAATTTAAATAAAAACCAATATTCAAATACAAAGGGGGGAAGGAAAATTACTTTTGGCACAGCCATCTTTTTTTTTAAGGCACAGCCATTTCTCTTTGTTTCTAGGCACAGCCATTGGCACAGCGATTGTTTTTAGGCACAGCCATTGGCACAGCCTTTTCTCTTTGTTTTTAGGCACAGCCATTGGCACAGCCTTTTCTCTTTGTTTTTAGGCACAGCCATTGGCACAGCCTTTTCTCTTTGTTTTTAGGCACAGCCACAGGCACGCAGCCACAGGCACAGCCATCTGTTCTTTTAGGCACAGCCACAGGCACACTGCCACAGGGACAGCCATCTGTTTTTTAGGCACAGCCACAGGCACACTGCCACAGGCACAGCCACAACCACTGGCAAACAGCCACAGGCTTCTCTTTTTTTTGGGGGTCCTCTCTTTATTTATACAAACGTAAACTATACATCATTATTTTAATATTATCGCTCGGCCAATCTGACAATACTTTTGCAAATTTTACTGAACGTAGATATTTTCTTCTGTCTAAAATCAGATCAACAGAGGGTATATATTTAAATTCTTACATGGTCATAAAAAGTACCAACTATTAATTTTGACATTTATCTAGAATATCAAGCATTGTAATGAACAAACTTTTAACGACCTTTTTTTAATTACTTTTTACCAGAAATAAAACCAAAACAATCTCAACATGTACCACTAACGATAAAATTCTAGTGCACCATGCTGATGGCACGGCCTGGCATTATTATAACTCCTCTGTGTTTCTCCTGTCATGTCATTTTTCAAACAAACTGCTCGGTAAGTTACACCTACATGGTTTTTATTGATCAAAAATATACTTTTCATTTATTTGTTTTATACTATAATGTTTTTGTTTTATATATTCATGACTCGATTATCAGAAGTTACTTATTATGTAGCTGTCCTGATAGAACCGAACTGTGTCACCTGTGTGGTCACAGACATGTGTTTGTCTGTGACCACACAGGTGACTCTGGTCTTAGACATTCACACAGTAGTGTTCTTGTCCGTTAATCTTTGTACCTAACAATATAAATTAGCCAGCTGTGCTAATTTTTTAGCACTTTTGCTTAGCTTTCAATAAATTATTGTAATTCTACCTCTGTATACCATTAGATCACGTTTGGTTTATATCAAAATCTGAATCTCTAATAGCCCTAAAACCAATCACTTAAATGTATTATCAGATCGTGAAAAGCAAGGTAAGAAAATATTAATTGGATTGTTTATTCTGAAGATTAGAATATTTATTTTATTAATTAATACAGAATTTTCTTGAAAATAATTGCTCAAGAGCTTTTGCCATAAATAAGATTCCTTTTAGTTTTACTCAAAAATAGCCAAGAGAAAAACAGAGCAGAGAGTTTTTTTTTGTTAATGTGAGAATATTGGTACAAACTACTATTCTGTCTCCAGAAACTAATAACGATTCTTTGAAAATCCTTTGTACCTCACAGGTATGTATGTGGTCACTCAATTGCTATATCACCAAGTTGGGTACATTTTCGCAAAAATACCCTCTGGCAAAAATTTCCATAAAATTCTAGACAAATTTCTATTAAATAAACTGAAAACCTTAGGAATTATCGTTTTACGCTTATTCAAACATAATATTATATCTTTATAACACCAACGATATTCAACAGTAAAACAAATAAAAACAAAGCCTCCGAAGGCCTTACCACTTTTATCCGTTTTGTGCTGCAGCTGTCGGCTAGCTACCACATAACACAAAAGTGATTTTATGCGGCGACATAAATATTAACTTGCTTAAACAACAGGATAGACATGTAGCTTTGTATGAAGACCTATTAGCTGAATATGGGTTTACAAAATGTATAGATCGAGTCACTCGTAGAGAGATTGTCATGGGTAGTTTAGTGGAATCATGTCTGCATCACATTTTTATTCGAGCGCCTCTTGCACATATACAATCAGCAATAATACGAACCAAAATATCTGATCATTACCCAGTAGCGGTAGCAGTAGAATGAGAACACGCCCCAATTGATATCCAAAATACCACTATACCTACGAGTGCGACTGCGCAAACGTCATACTCGCGCGTGTTCACTATGCCAACGAAACGGCGGCGGCGTGTCCTTGATAATCGAGCGGTGCGGGAGAAATTATTGTGCATAGACTTTGATAAACTCTTGCTGATTGAATGTCCTATTGAATTATACGAATCTTTCAGACAAATATTTTCTGATATTTATGAGTCTTCCTATAAAAATATAATTATTAACAAAGGAGTCCGAAATAATAAAAGCTGGATAACGAGAGATCATAAGAAACTGTTATTGGAAAGGGACAGACTTTTTGCCATATGGAGTAATGAACCAAAGAATATGGTTAAACGTTTAGAGTACACTAAATATAGAAACAAATGCCATAAAATATTAAATAAATCTAAAAATGAATACGATAGGCAAAGTATAATAAATTGTAACAATAATATAAGAAAGTTATGGGATAAAATACATATAATGATGGGGAAGAATAAAGAATCCTTAGATAGTGTAATATTAAATAATATTGAGAGGCAAGGCAGTGTAAAAGATATTTGTGATAAGTTCTCGTCAACATTTACAAACGAAATCGAAAATATAAAACAAGATTGTGATGCGACATGGTTAAACAGAAGCACATATGTAAAGGAGAAAAGTATGTGTATGCGATGGCAACCGGTAAATAGTCAGGATGTTAAGAAAGTTATAACAGGTATGGATATAAATAAATCACCTGGAAGCGATCTCATACGTATGTCTGATCTTAAATACTTGGTCGATATAGTGAGTCCCGTGCTCGCACGTCTTATTAATTTATGTGTAAGTACATATAAATGTCCTAGCAAGCTAAAGGAGGCTATAGTGCGTCCAATTTTTAAAAAAGGTGATCGTAAATCACTGTTCAATTACAGGCCAATTGCTATATTATCAAGTGTAGACAAAATTTTGGAAAAGTGTATCGTTAATCAACTAGGAAATTATCTTCAAAAAAATAGCATTATTAGTGAATGCCAACATGGATTTCAAAAATGTAAAAGTACAACCACCTTGTTATCTAAATTTTGTGACGAAATTAATAATAATTTAAATAAAAAGCAATTTGTAGTAGTAGTGTTTTTTGATTTTAAAAGAGCATTTGATACTCTTGAAAAAAACACTATTAAATGCAATGGAGGAGTGCGGGGTAGGGGAACCACTTAACAACTGGTTTCGAGACTATCTCACGAAGAGATGTTACCGTGTTAAGGTGGACGAGTCGTACAGTGACGCGAGGGAGGTGAGGTGCGGGGTGCCGCAGGGCGCGGGATGCGGGCCTGTATGCTACCTTATGCACGTCAATAGCTTGTGCGGCGTTTTACGCAGCTGTTCAGCGTAATGACCTGTGCGTGTTGCGCGCCGACACCGACCTCGCCGAAACTTGTCGACTCGTGCAGTACGATGTAGATCGAGTTGTTGAATGGTCGCACGACAACGGTATAATCCTAAACGCGGATAAAACCAAGCTAGTTATGATACGCTCACCATACATAATACCACCTGGCGACCCACCTCCGATGTACACACATGAGTTTGCGTGCATTCATAAAAATTATGTTAATTGTAATTGTAAACCTATTATACGCGATAAATGTGTAACATATCTTGGTGTAAGGGTTGACGAGAACTTTTCGTGGTCAAACCACATTGAGTACTTGTGTAATAAACTTAGAATATTGCTCGGTAAATTCTACCATCTAAGCTTTAAAGTACCAAGTAATACACTTAAGTGCCTTTATCTACAATTAGTTGATCCCATATTAAGTTACGCCCTCGACTGCTACGGACTCACATTCAAAAGTAACTTAGAAAAATTAGAAGCTCAACAAATCAGATTTTTAAAACTATTAGTAAGTAAGAAAACTAAAAACAAATGTAAAGATGATTATAATAAATTATTTAAAATTTGTAAAATTTTCCCTATCAGCTTAAAACATAAATACCTACTTCTGGTTAACAGTCATGGCAGCTGGGAGCGTCACTCGCCGGTTACCCATAACCACGCAACGAGGATGGTATCGGCAGGTAAATTTGATGTACCTAGAATAAGGAATTATTTTGGCGACCGAACGCTAGATAAAAGAGTACCCTACCTTCTAAACCTGTTGCCTGCTGATATAAGAAGTCAGGAAATAAAAATTAAATTTGCCAAGTCATTAAAGCAGTTCTTTTTAAGGTGATTGTAAATGATCTCTTTGTTATAATTTCATTAAGTGTCCGCACTAATAAGCTTTAGTTTTTAATACTCTTTGTTCCGTTCCCACAGACAAACCGTGAAAACAGTTTTGTGGGGCATAGTTCTTAAGCTAAGATCGTATAAACTTGTACTTTAATAAATAAATAAATAATAAATAGATGTCCATAGTCAGAATCTGATGCTCAGACCATAGTTTGCAGAACCATGTCTTACAGCTTCTAGATCCACAAGCTAGGCAACTCGCAGAGCCGTTGGCTGGGGCGGCATCGCGAGGACATCGTCTTGGTGCAGTAGAGTCACACGTCGACACGTTGTTAATGAAAATGACAAAATGAAATTCATTAGAAATCTTGTGTAAGCTAGAGCTGAATCCCACTTCTGATGTTAGATTTAAGGAGGGACCCCATATGAAAGTATCGATATTTACGAAGATAGCAAGTTTAGCTTGGAATGTCAAGATGGTTGCTGGTTATTTACTGTGTATCAGAGTTCCTTTGTGGAAAATAAGGGAAAGGTTTTATTAATAAAATCACAGAAAGACAAGACTAGGTGTTTGGGATGAATATCCGAACAGAATTTTATCACGTGATCGTAAGCCAATCATACCACAGCAAAATGACGCGATAGCCTGCTGTGATTGGCCCATTTTTGTTCCCGTCCCTTTTCCCTCGATAGATGTATACCTAAATATATGAATATATTCGCAAACTACCATTTGTAACGAGAACTTGTGTTTTATTTTAATCTGACAAAACCCCATCAAAACGCCAAAGTAATAGCTAAGCAAGCAGTTCGATTCACCATTGGAACACATCTAAACACTAGGTATTTATTTCAATTAGGCTTGTCAATTAATTCATATTGAGGCTCAGAGAGCTTACTGCCCGTTCGCTAAACTAGTTCTCGTGGAGAAGAAGGGCAAGAAACTCCACGGAAGCAACTATGGTTGTAAAAGTATCCATATATATCTTTTACAACAATATAAATATCGTTTATCACAATAAAGGTCTAATTCTATTATGGCCATTATATGATGAATCTTGTAATATTCCACAATGTTACATAATCAAAACAACAAGGATAAGGCAAAGAACATGATTAGCCCTTAAATCAATTTAACATCATTATAAATAAAGGCCACAACATGAAATAGAGTTTCAACACCACCATTAGCAATAATCAAGTTATAATATCAAATAACTTACGTGAAGCTTGTGTAGTCCATATTTCACAAAATATAACAATTCAGGAAATAATATCACTATCATAATATAACAACTGGTCTGTACTGGCTTGTAGTTCACGATAAAGTGTGTCAACTAACTAATTACACACTATTTATAGTAACGAGTCGAACTGTCAAATGTCCCCACCATTTTCTACATTTCTATAAATAATCTTACAATTAGGTCAATAATCAATTCTTGAGCAATGAAACCTTTTTAAAACTTATCAAGACAATTAAGGAATTGAATATCGCCTATTTAGTCATTCTTAATCAATATTCGAAAGAATATTGATACTAACTGACAGTCTTGTGCTAATTGTCTCAAAGGACTTATAATATTAAAATGGCAATATAAAATCCAGGATACATCACAATGATCATTATAAATTACGTAATATTTTATTGAAATATCATCATTATGGTTTATATGTAAGTTTAGAGTTATTTCCTGTACACACAACAATATTTACTCAGGTGGGTATTCTAACAATTGTAGGTATTTGACAACACAATAATAATTTAGGTAGGTACTTAGACATTTGTCGGTAGATGCTTAATAAATATGACAGTTTGTATTTTGTAGCAAAACATTGTGCTTAAAAAGTGAAAGTTCATGATTAAATTATATCACACGTACTTCCAATACTAACACATCCTTCGGAGGGTTAGGCAGAGGTGCACTCCGGGCCGGTACTGAGAAACAACCTAGAGTCCCCGTACCATGACGTCTCAAAACTATCATGATGCGACTGGGAAAAAGGGACAGATGTAAACAAGTCATATACATCGTCTTGTGTTTAACTTGTGTTTACCCTCCTGATAGTTGTTCGGGATCTAGATATTCCTTCACCGATGACAGTAGGTGATGTATAAATAATATGAATTGCAAAATTATATCGGTATTTGTCGAGATTTAAACTCACAACAAACCTTTACTTCGTCCATACAAAATGAAACTTGACCTCTAAGGCGTTCAAAATAACTGGAGATCCTGAAGGATAAAACTATTAATGGGTGCTCATTCAAGAAAGTTGTCGAATTAGGTGAAGTTCTGTTCCGATACGCGCCTCCCTCTTGTACCGTGCCATCCCGAGGGACTCTCTAACAACGAAGGGACATACAATAAATAGGTTAAGAAGGTCAACTACGAATAGCAACAGCGGACAACCTAAAGATTTAAAGTTTAAACAAAGTGAAACTATGTACATATAACAGCGATAATGATTGGGTAAAAGTTCAAAACGTAAAGCATGTACTGATGGATGAAATGTCACGTAGATTTTCGAACAACGCTGTAAAAGTCGTTATCGATTGACAGAATGGCAGTAAGGACATGAAGCCTTAGACAAGTGACATTCTATCATGGAAAGCGTGGTGACAGCGATTTGAAAAATGACAAAGTTGAATCCTTTAGGCGCGATTAGTCTAGATTAGGCATTGGCGATTGATCCAATGTTCAAAAAAAAAGCCAATTCGCAATTTATTATACAATACATATGTATTGTATGATTTCGGAAATATTATCCATGTTTGTCCAATTCGCGGAAGGTCCAATTCGCAATTAGTCCAATTCTCAGTTGGTCCAATTTGAAATTAGTCCAATTAGCAGTTCTTATACTTCGCAGGTGGTCCAATTCGCAGTTGGTCCAATTCGCAATTAGTCCATTTCGCAGTTGATCCAATTCGCAATTATTCCAATTCGCAATTAGCCCAATTCGCAATTAGTCCAATTCGCAGTTAGTCCAATTCGCAATTAGTCCAATTCGCAGTTGTTATACTTCGCAGTTGGTCCAATTCGCAGTTGTTATACTTCGCAGTTGGTCCAATTCTCGGTTGTATAATGTTGGATAATGTTTCCGAAATTATACAATATGTATGTATATATACGTGTACCCAGATTATATCAATAATAATATTAGTATACTAAAAGAAAAAAAAAAAAAAAAAAGAAGGAAGGCAGGGAGGAATTGTATGAGAATATCAAACGCTATCGAAATGTGATCAATCTCTTACATTTTGGCATTTCGACAATCACTATCGCTTACATCGAATGACGCTGGTCTAGATCCTGCTGCTTTGACCTATTGGCTAATAATATTTGTAATATAACACTATTAATATATTAATACAGATTTGTGCCGATACGAAATATGTAAGTATTACAGCATCGGTTCTAAAAACCTCACTGGGTAAAACAACCGACCTGGTGAGCGTCCTGGCACATGTTATAGTAAATTTTGATCATCTAGTTAGATGAGGCTGACTAATTCGGGTGAGTCAGGCGATCTGTCTTTCCAAAATTGTCATTCGTTGTAGCTCTTTTAACACAACCCTAATCTTTATCATCATCATTTTTGGCGAAAGACGTCCACTGCTGGACATAGGCCTCCTCCAAGTGTCGTCAAATTGACCGGTCCCGTGCATCTCGCATCCAGCTGATTCCTGCAACCTTCACCAGGTCATTGGCAGATCTTTACCTTCGAAATTAAACCTTCTGTTTCTGCCGTTGTTATGGCAATAGTGTGAAAACAGTCCAATAAATAGATCTGGAACACTCCGCCTCGTGATAAGGTCAATCTGACGCCATTACGTGCGCCAACTTTCTAAATTACATTTGTACCAGATAGTGGCTTTTACGGATTGTTGATTGAAGTGTAAGATTGTATGTGGGTGTACTTTTACGGATTGTTGATTGAAGTGTAAGATTGTATGTGGGTGTACTTAGGATTGATAATAAACGCGATTTGTTTGGCTTTTAATATTGCACCTACCACTATTTATTTCGGCATTACCCAAAGGTCGAATGGTAGAAAATGCCTAATGAATTTAGTCCACCTCAGTAAGTTTGTGTGCTTGAATACTTCCAAAAAATATATAAATAAATGTACAGTCTAGTTATTTGTGCTGAGTGACTATATCAAGTCACTCTGCCTAGCCTATTGCCACTATGTTAGGAACGGTTTCCAGACAGCGTGCAGCGCCCAAAAACCGTTGGACTGGACGTCAATGCGCTGTGCATTGACGGTTCGTTTGATAAAGCTCATCCATTAATTTCTGGGCTCGAGCAAAGTTATGTTTAACCACTTCTGTACATCAGGCGAACCCACGGGCCAAAATATTCGCCCGTACCGCCAATACTTGCGTTCCTGTTCCGCATTAGCAACGTCCCTAAATTCAACAGCTATGAAATGTCCAACGTATTTAAACTGATGTACTTTATTCTCGGTTGTCCCACATTCGACATTATGAAATCATGGTGGAAATAGGGGCAATTTCTTTAAATATTAGCTCCTGTTTAGAATCTAGGATGTATATTACATAACGCAAACAAGTAAAATTCAATTATAAAATCTTTGAAACCCCAACCATCATTACTTGCAAACATTTTGCTCATTTTCATTCATAAATAAGTAAATACTCGCACATATGGGGCTGAAAGTGAATAATTTATAGCGCACTCGGCAATGTTAAATAAATATAAATCTTTAAGTACTCTGTAAACATGCCTCCATCTTAAATTAACTAAGGTTCAGGTACTTTAAACTCATACTTGTAAAACTTGAGTGGGTTTCAAAAGGATTATATGTGCTACGGCGTAGCTCACAATCTGCTACGGCGTAGCACGCTATTGGCTACGCTCGTTTGTGTGGTCACAGTATAAAGACCAGAGACCGGAACAGAGGATTTAGACAAAGTATCATTCTATCAAAAATGGCAATGATCGAAATGCCAAAATGTAGGGAATTGATCACGTGACATTTCGATAGCGCTTGGCATTCCCATGCATTAATCATCATATTTATTTATCTTTAGCGCCACGCTTTAGTTGTGCGTATGGGTGGGATGTCCACCATGTACCGATGGGGCATGGCCTCACGTCTTGTAGTCAGATGATGGAAAGGGCTAGCCGGCATCAAATTGTGCAGTTCCGTCGCTCACTCCCCGAAATGTAACCGATAAAAAACCGACAGGCTGGCAACTCGGCGTTGATGTTCGGAGCTCTGGAGCTTTGACGCGACCAGTGCATCGTGGCAAATAAGCCTATTGGCCCGTCTGTCAATCGACTCAAGTGCATCAAGATGGTATTTGGCAGATCCGTCCCAGAGGTGAGAGCAGTACTCCATGCATGACCGAACTTGCGCTTTCTTCAAGTGTGAAAAAAAAACGGTACGTCTCACTTTTGCAAGAATCCCCGACTTGGAGAGCAAACCCCGCCCGCTGTAACAAAGCAAAGTCACCTGTGCGAGCCGTAGTGGCTGAGGCAAGCAAGCCGAAGCTGCTAATGTCACTTAGCTAACCGTGCATTTTTAAAACAAATGCGTATGAAAATTTCAGCTTCATCGGGTGGGGATCACTGTTTCAAAGTTCAGTTACAAGATTTGATCCTTACATACCAAATGACGAAGCAAGTTAAAAAATAAAAACTTATAAAATATGACCACTACAAAGAAATTAAAATAAAGGCAAACGAATGATAATGACATGGTGGCTGGTAGCAGCTTGGTGAGTTGCCGAGAATCGAGATAAATGGCGTGCGATTGAAGACGGCTTTTATAAGTTGATTAGTTCGTTCATCCGAAGAATGCAAAGCCCTGTTAATAGGTCTGGTTGTGCCCCAAATGCACAACTACATACATTGTAGGTATCAATCACGGTTGGCGCAGTGGTTGACCGATTGACTGCTGCGCTGCGTGTCGCGGGTTCGATTCCCGCACGGAACAAATATTTGTATGATCTACAAATAGTTGTTCCGGCTCTGCGTGTTTGTGTATGTGAGTTTATATGTTTGTAAACGCACCCACGATACAGGAGAAATACCTAATGTGGGGCAAATATTAAAAAAAAAAAAAAAAAAATGAATATTATCAATGAAACAACTTTATTTAAAGGGAGTTAAAAGGGTAAGTTGGTCTTAAAATCTTAATTCTTTATTGTACCTCATCAACATCATTTAACACACAGTGATAAATAAGGTTCAGGTGAACTTAAATCAAAGTCAGTTCAAAAACCTGAACCACAAACAAAATATACTGTAATTGTTAGTTAGATACTTAGAAAATACTGCACAATTTCAAAGTACCAAACATGGAGTATTTTTCTTCAAAGCTTAAATAAGTGACTAGGTATATTTATTAAGTAACCCCGAGGTAGGGCTAAGCGATGGGATTAAGTTGAGCCATTTCAAGAGGCCAGCCATGCGCGAATACTCCACTTTGCATCACAAGCCAACTTTTAAAACTTCGACGATTAACTTAATACAAAATATACAGTAGGTCAACTATGAAGACTCGCAACTAGAGTAAAAAACGGTGAAGGAAAACGTCGTGAGGAAACCTGGACTTGTATAGTTAATGTAAGTCTGAAATAGCCAAGTCAGAGGCCTGTGAGGTTTCCCAGAGGCGGCTCAATTAACTCTGACACCAGAGGCGGCCACAGCTCACCCGAAAAGAAGAGTAAAAAAAAAAAAAAAAGCTACCTGTCGGGTATTTAATTACGCCTCCTTCTAGCATGTAATCAAAAGCATCAAACGCGGACCATAACTTGGCCGATAAAATCCGTCCGAAAAGACGTCTGGGTGATCTAAAAAATCAAAAAGGGGATGTGCAGCTATTGCCACTGTAACCAGTATACAGTAGAACACTTTCCACTGTATATTGAAAACAGTGGTAATATCAATTACCTTTTCTAATCCGTAGGTCAAATTTACTGCTAACAACTTAACCTTTTGAAAACTGTCATTGAGAGGTTCACCTATCTAGCACTGGCTATTTCATATGACTTTTGCATGTCGTAGGCCAATTGTTGAACTGGTCCGATCGAGATCTGCCTGGGCACATCACGATACATTTCTTTATTTGCCTGTTTTATACCCGCCACATCGATCGAAGGCGCACAAATAAATTATCTTTAAGATTAACGTTTAACTATTAACCCAACCATGCATAGGGTCTTTAGGGTGACCAAAGTACAAGCAAATAAAATGAAGTTTAGATAATAATTATTATTTTAATACCAAATAAAAAAAACCTGCAATTAACACACTTTTTTTTATCACAGTTTTCGATTTCTTGTGACGCCACCATCTTTCTCGCACATAAACACACGGCTGATAAAGTGCAAACCATTCTATATATATTCGTCTATGGTGCAAAAAGCACCACCAGCGTCGCGAAATGGAACTACATTACGATGCGCCCAGCCATATCTCGTTGAGCCAATTTACCCAACTAATGTTGGGTAAATCGATAAATAAGTTGCTCTCATCGTTGATACTTGAACTTTGGGCAGATGCCCAACTTTATGTTGGGCACATTTTACAATAATCGATCAAATGTCGAAATGCCAGGCAGATCTAGATTAGCCCACTTCAACGATTGGCTTACGACATATACATCTGTTCCATATGAAAATAACCTTGCCTTAAGAGCTTATGTCCTGGGCCCCAGAGCTTTAATTGTTGTTTTTCGTTTTCATTTGAAAAACACTACAGAGTTGTCTTACCGTAAAACTTTCACTACGTTCACCTCGCTTTTTAGCAGTCAACTGGAATTATGCCGCAAACTTTATGGAAATGCCTGAGTAAACCCACGTTTTAGTCTAGTTTCAGTCTGTGCTTTTTTAACTGACTGCAGTTGACTACAAGCTGGATAACCATTTGGGTTATTTGCGCCATTTTACAAGCTTTTATTAGTACTTTCAGGTGAAAGTGATGTCTGTAATCAAATCTTGCAAGTGACATTTGATCCATTTGTACACACGTTGCTTTCTTGTGATAGTGAAACTTTTAATATTAGCTTTTTTTTTAAGTAGCTTTTTTTATTTTGAACACGGCCTACGTAATCTGTGAAAAGATTAGGTTGGTAAATGATTTTCGAGTTAGAACAATAGGTAGTTATTTATTTTATGCCTCTTTGTGTAGGCTATATAGGTGCAATTTCACTGCTATTTAGGATGTGCACGGTGATGTTACGCACGTTAGCTTTTTATTTGTGGGCCACCTGTAGGTACATAGCCTGGCTGTGGTTTGCAATCAAAGTCAAAGTCAATGTTTTAGAGTCAATTAATATTAATTTTAATAATTAAGCGACACTTTTGACCGCCCAGAATTTAAATTTTGATAATAACAATTGATTCTACTGTCTGCAAAATAACTGTACCGAGAGCCGAACGTCAGACTTCAGAGTGACGTGACAGCGCCAAGTGCACAGTTATTTTGACTGAGTAGTACCTACGCGTGCGTAGTGTCCTTGGGCTTACCATCATCATCATCATATCAGCCGAAAGACGTCCACTGCTGGACATAGGCCTCCCACAAGCGTCACCACATTGACCGGCCCCGCGCATCCCGCATCCAGCGGATCCCCGCAACCTCCAGCTCGGTCCACCTGGTGGGAGGCCTTCCAACGCAATGTCTTCCGATTCGCGGTCACCACTCCAGAACTTGCCCCATCAGCGATCTGTTCTGCGACCAATGGTATGTCGGTAACCCTGGTTATATCTTGCGGATCTCTACATTTCTGATTCGATCACGCAAGGACACGCCGAGCATGGCCCATTCCGCTTTGGTAGACTGTAAGCTTTTTGATGAGGCACATTGTGAGCGACCACGTCTAAGAGCCATAACTGGCAACACAAACTGGTCATAGACTATTTCGTTTTGAGACACTGTGGTAAGTTGGACGAGAAGGGCCCACACACTGACTTCGAAACCTATGGACTTGCCATACCTACGAAATTAGCGTGCATACCTACAAAAATCGGGCATTTAAGATGGCTGCCCATTTTATTTTCCTCGCACCACACTGTTTTATACAACACGAGGGCATGATTTTCCTATTAATTTTCAAACTCAGATCACCAAAATACCTAGTTTCTACACGTATTTCTCTTTTAAAACAACAATAACATTTTAAGCTAGCAACTGTTTGACAGCACAACTACACAAATAAACTTATATATACGGAAAACAAATACCACAAAACCGCAGAGCACTTTCGGCACTTAACATGGCGACCGGTCACGCATAGACATGATTTTGACGTCACTCAAAAGTGTTGTCAAGTTTAGTCCTTGACAAACATTTAGATGTCTCTCTTTTCATATGCAGCTCTTGCTAAGTTAAAAAGAGACAAGACGCTTTTTGACATGCGTGTGTCGATATTATAGATATTTGTATAACTATTCTTCATATAGTAGAATATGCCGTCTCCATAGTTTTCCTACCTCATTGGGCCCACCATACTACTCTAATAATATTCTTTTTTTTGGTAATATACCTTTTTAGCTTACAGTGCAATGTGCATTGCCATCCAAACCACAAGTGTATGCAAACTATCAGTTCAATCAGTTGGGGATAACTGTTTTACAATTCAGTTGCAAGATTTGACAATCCTAAAAAGGAAAATTAAATGAAATCTTATAACGGCACTTGAAACTATGTAGGTATTTACCAAAGCCAGTCTACTAAGAAAGAGGTAAAAGTAAACACAGTGTAGTCACAAAGGCTTCACGTCACCTTTCTGAACGGATTGCGTCACCGTTCTGAACCGTTCACGTCTCTTTTCTGAACGAATTGCGTCGCGATTTGAACGGTTCGCGTCTCTTTTCTGAACGGATGGCGTCTGCTGTATAGACGTGACGCTTCGTTACCGAGACATGTCCTTGTTATGAGAAAATGTAAAGAAAAATATCTTAAGACGAAGTCGGGCATGGCTTGGTGCTTGAAGGCAAGATTAAATTGTAAAGAGGGGATAATAACGACTAGTTATTGGTAAAAATGTGTTAGGTTACTATAGGTTAATAAACGTAGTCTTGGATGTATAAATATACAGATTTTTATTTTAAAATTCTAAGCTGAATTGACGTAGAACCAATAATAAAAAGTTCGTTCATTGCTCAATTAATTAACGTACTCGTATTATGCATCCATAGTTAGTGAAGTTTTAATCCATTTTCACCTATTATTGTGATGCAAGTTTGAACGTAATCTCTTCTGGCAAAATGCGTTCTTCAAAAATAATTGCAAATGGACGATGAATGGTAGCAGCTTAAGGCGCCTCCCCGAGCAAAACGCCGCGCTTGTCGAATTTTGTGCAGTTTTTAAGAGCTATCTACTCTTTATTTAAAAATAAATATCAATTAATAAAAATACATTAAATTTCTACATAATGTTGATTCTAAAATGGTAGTAGTTTTTTTTAAAGAGGTATATATCTCACTAATCTCCTTCCAACAAAACCATAAAAATGTGAAATTATTATTCGTAAAGTGTTCATTAATTATTTTTTATACTAACACTAATGGATAGACAATTTGATAAAACCATAAAAACGTGAAATTATTATTGATAGCATGCATCTCCTCGTAAAGTGTTCATTAATTATTTTTATACTAACACTAATGGATAGACAATTTGATAATGAACATTTTGTAAGTTTAATTTTTTTCAAAAGACCAATGTTCGATTTTATAAAGATTTTAGTCTAAAATCTGGGCGTATTCACTACCGTAATTCATGCGCCACCAGTGCCGCTAGGCCAATAGGAATGCTCATATCTCATGCTGATTTTTTCGTCAGGGTACGGCCTTAATCACTGACGGCGGCAGCGACAGCAAATGAAAGCCAAAATCATTCAAAATAGAGTCAAGGCAATGAAACTTTATGAATCCCGAATAAATTAATCAGAGGACACTGAAATAATACGACTAGACTTCTACAAAACAGAGTCCTCATATGCAAAGTTTTTAATGCAACTTAGGTTTTTTTTTTTTGGGACAATCCCACCGCACTATTCCCAAACCACTGCAACTCCTGAAAGCCAGAATCAACAGTGGCGACCACCAGAAAAGCGCCGAGGCAATGAAGCTCGACGAAGTCCCGGAGAATGAATTTAACTGTCTTGGATCCCGCAACGAAATTAATCAGAAAATAATAGCGGAGGAGTAGGAAAAAGTACAAATTTCCACTTCCCTCCATATCAAGCAGGAGACAGAACAAACAAGGCCAATAGGCACAAAGGGTCGTTTACAACTGGGATAAGCCCAGTTGCCTAGCACCACGGATAAAAATTTGCATTAATATTATGGGGTCCTACATTGTGAGCTGCTATATAATAGGTATGGCAAAAATGCTTGAACGCACGGAAATTTGTTCTAGTTTCCACAAGGTCCGTATAGTAAACAACACCAGATGCAGCCTGTACATTATTCAACATAAAATTGCGTTCATTCTGCCAAAGAATACACTCCCATAAGATATGATGTGCAGATTGTACATATTCGCAGTCAGACGTAGAACACTGACATAAAGGTGAGGCAACGAGCTTGAAGGAAAATAATTTACTTTTAAAGTTACCATGCCCTGTGAGAAATTGGGCAACACAGTGATCCACCTCCAGCCACGTTCTGGCCAGCCGCACGCGAACGGATGGAAAGAATTGGTGGAGGTGTCGGCCCTTGATGGAATTATCCCACCTACATTGCCATTCGGATAAAAGTTCCTCCCAGACGTCAATATGTGGTTTAAATAACCTAGAGATTTTCTCACGGTCACACCGAGTTAAAAAGTCCGCGTCCATGGTCTCTCGTGCGGAATAGTACATTGCAGCGCGTCGCTGCACTTCAAGGTCGACCGGAAGTACGCCAGCAAGTACCGGTAAGGCTTCAGTACAAACCGTCCTGTATGCTTTGCATAAGAATATCAAAGCCAAACGCTGGCTTTGAAGTAATTAACGTCGTACCGCCCCTATTGTGGCCCTATCAGCCCAAACAGGCGCACCATAGCACATACAACCCAAGTAAGTAGCCCCATAAATAGTCTTTAAGGTTAAAAAAGACAGACCCCACGTAGATTTAGATATTCTTGTTAAGGCATAGAAGTTCTTTTTTGCTTTTTCACCGACTATTTTAATATGATCTATAAATGCAAAATTCCTCTCTAACACTAGACCAAGATAGCACACGGACTGCTTCCTTTTTACGGGAACGTTATTAAATTTTATAGTAGGACACGATTTGAGATTACCTTTCAAAATGAGTTGATAAGTTTTGTGCGGAGCAAAGGTCAGGCGGTTTCGATCACTCCACTGAGATATTAATCGTAGGCAAGTGTCAGCCAAGTTCTCGAGTCCAGCTCGAGTACTTGATTGAATGAGCAGAAGACCGTCGTCCGCGTAACCTGTTAATGAACAGCCGCTTGGAAGCGGAATCGCGAGGAAATCATCAAAGCCTAAGTTCCATAAAGGTGGACCAATAACCGAACCCTGAGGACATCCCATGGTGAGAGACTTCGACATGGAATGATGACCGAGTTTAAGTTTCGCGGAACCATTTAAAAAGTAAGAGTAAACTAAATTGTATATATTTCTATAGCAGCCCCGAGTTTTCATTTTAAGTAACAGCATTGGCCACCATGCGTTATCAAAGGCCCCAGAAATATCTAGAAAAATCTCAATTACGTACTTATGTTCAGATGTATTAACAATTTTCCTAACAACTCCTAGCAACTTAGGTTTGCTGTAAGAGAACCCAATAATAGGTTAAGCTTGCCTTTGTATATAAGCTGCTGTATTTGTGTCTTTACGTAAAACTAGCTGTTCCCCGCGGCTTCGCTCCCGTGGAACACCCCACACGACCCGTTTTCGGGATTAAAAAATATCCTATGTCACTCAGCAATAATGTAGCTTTCTATTGGTGAATGAATTTTTCAAATCGGTCCCGTAGTTTCGGAGTCTATTCGGTACAAACAAAAAAATCTTTCCTCTTTATAATAGTATATATACTAGCTGTTGCCCGCGGCTTCGCTCCCGTGGACCACCCCACAGGACCCAATTTTGGGATTAAAAAATAGCCTATGTCACTCAGGAATAATGTAGCTTTCTATTGGTGAAAGAATTTTTCAAATCGGTCCCTTAGTTTCGGAGCCTATTCGGTACAAACAAACAAACCAAAAAATCTTTCCTCTTTCCTTATAATATTAGTATAGATATTATTAGTATAGAAGAATAAGAAAAACATCAAAAAATCTCTTCAAAGTTAGAGTGAACAGGCTTCTTCTGGGTAGGCTCACTCCATCGTCGACTTTGTCTCTGTCACCTCTGACCTAGACTAGAGTCAAGAGCAAACCCATCACAAATAAAAAATAAACATTGTTCAAGGTTTTGGTAAATATTAGTAGTAGTAGTAGTATTTTTCCACCATTGAGAATATAAGCGTTCAACATCCATTCCTAAAGAAACCCTAACAAAATAAATCCTAATTTCACACAAAGCTTCATATTAACCAAAAATAGAATATCTCATGTCCACAACTTCAAGTTTAATTAATGTACGGTCTAATCCGCTCTCAGCCCACGCAATATATAAGTAGGTTGGTATGGCTTGATATGGCCATAGCCATTGAGAGACCATTACGGCAGCTGTTTAATTAAACACCATATTAAATCTGAACCTACCGTGCCATTATCTTTTATTGTTCCAGATTCAATAATACTGTAAGTTAGTGGATCAGACAGCAGTTAAAGAATAATAATAACCAGCATCCCGATCAGATCAGGCGATCAAACCGGAATAAATCAAGTATTGTGTTACAATAAAACTTTTTTGCAAAACAATACGACTTCAAAATAAAAAGTTATTATAATTAACTTTTTTTATTTACAACTTTTTAGTTTTTTTTTTTTAAGAATTAGGTACATTTAAACATATAAGTGTTATATATTTTTGTAATCTCCTCTTGTATTTTTCTAATTTTTATTTAGATACCCTACACAATGGGTTAGGAAGAAAAAATAAATTTGGGCCCCCACAATATGGCGCCCAAAATCCGCCATTTTCTCTTTTCCAATTTTAATGTAGCCAGTGACACTTGCAGGGTTAAGACCAATCGATTGACGTAAGAATCAGCAAAATCGGCCAACGCGTTTTGTCGTTAGAACGCCACATAGGAACAAACATACATAGGTACATACATACACACTTACATACATACATAGACTGATAAACACATTACCCTCCTTCGACAGTCGGGTAAAAACACTACAACGTACAAGGTAACTTTATTTCGGATGTCGGTATTTCTGGCTTTGTTTCTTCGTTTTTGACATCGATTTTCGATATTAAAGTTATTTTGCACTCTATAGTGTTATTATTTGGAAGATAATTGTATTTTTTTGCAAAGATTTTTATTTTCAACAGTCTTCAAAAAGCTTGAGGTTCTCAATTCGACTGTATGTTTTTACGCGATTAGTCCACCAATAATGAATTGTTTTTGTTGATTCATATTTCAATCATCAATTTGTTTTTCGTTTGGTAGGTCATACTTCAGAGGTGGTCGCATAGTCACCAAGTCAGGATCTGATGAGGGGATCCCATGGAAATCGAGGGCACTCGTTAAATTTTATAGCGATATTTATATTATTATGATATTTTTATGATTATAGCATCCATATAGCGATTTTGGTATTTTCATCAACATGGCAAGCATTTGGATTCAGAAAATATAATTTAGTGAAGAGGAACTAATGAAACAGACCACAGATGGCTACTGGAACTACTCAATGATAAGTACCTATTATTTGAGTGTAAGATATCTCGAATAGTTAAATGACTGAGATTCGGTCGGTTAAAAAGCGATACTTACGGAGAAAATACCTGCAACATTATTTTTTGGGATTTTAAAAAAGAGAGAAGAATGATAGAAGAATACAGAAGAAGTCGCGCTGACCCCAAATAAGTCGGGATAAGGGCAAGAGAAAAATTATAGTGAAAAGTTGATAGATGACTGATGAATCAGAATCAGAATATTTATTTGTGAAACATAGATCTTAGGTTAATTATAAAGGGCGCTATGTTTTGCCGTGAAAGCGTACAAATATTGATAAAAATGAAAGCAAAAAATAAAAGAAAATAAAAAATCTAACATAATAAAACAAATTTAAATATTTGAGTACAATTACCATTTTAAATGTATTTAAATACCTTAATAAAATCTACAATTAAATCTAACCAAAAATATTCAAGAAAACAGCAAATATTTATTGCACAGAAATATTAAAATTTATCATTTATAAAATCTTCTACTGTATAATAACATTTTTCGAGCAATAGCGAATATAGACTTTTCTTAAACTTTAGTAGGGGCAAATTTTTTATGTTATCAGGTATATTGTTATAAATTTTCGGAGCCATGCCAAAGAAAATCTTTTTCATTAAAGCGGTTCTACATTTTCTGTCGCAAAGTTTATTTACATATTGAGAACGCATTGGAGTCTTTTTCACTTCGGATATTTTTTGAAATAGGTGTAAGTTGCTTTTAACAAATAAAGCAGTCTCATAAATGTACATAGCTGGCATAGTCAGTAACTTTAATGATTTAAAATGAGGTTTACAAGTATCGGTAGTTTTTAAGCCGCACATGGACCGAATACATCGTTTTTGTGCTTTAAACACAGTTTCTCTTTCAGTTGATTGCCCCCAAAAAATTATAGCAAACCTCAGAACTGATGCAACCAATCCGTGATACGCTATTAAAAGTGTTTGTGTATTAACTTTTTTTGACAGCTGGAACAGTGCATATGCAGATTTATTTAATTTGAGACAAATTTCTTCGATATGGGGTTTCCATGTTAGTTTACTATCAAGCATTATACCTAAAAATTTGGCTTTCTTTGTATCTTCTATTTGGCACTTGTCATAAGTAACATGAACTGGAGGTTTTTCACACCTTTGATGAAAATGCATTACTTTTGTTTTGTTTAAATTAATCACTAGGTTGTTGCTATTAAGCCAGTTAATTATATTATTTAGACAATCATTTATATCATTCTCGTAAGAGACCGGATTAGTACACTTTACAACAGCTGTACTGTCATCGGCAAAAAGTACCATATTTTGAGAAATGAGTATTGGGAGATCATTTATATATATTAAAAAAAGTAACGGCCCTAGCACACTACCTTGAGGCACCCCGAAGTTTATAACTCTTGGTTGAGATGTGTAATTGGTTACTAAATTACTTTTTTGGCATAGTTGAGATATTTCTGTGCACTGGAATCTGTTATCCAGATATGACTCCAGAAGTTTTAAAATATTACCTCGGATTCCATAGCCATATAGTTTATTTAGCAAAATCTTATGATTGACGAAGTCAAACGCTTTCGTCATATCGGTATATATAGCACACACCGGAGCTCTTTCATCAACAGACGTCATAATATAAGAAAGGAGGTCGAACAATGCCATAGTGATATTAGTATTTTTTCGAAATCCTTTTTGTTCATTGCAAAATAACTTGATTTTTTCAAAATAATTATAAATGGAATTGAAAATTACTTTTTCGATAACTTTTGAAAATATAGGCACTTTGGCAATGGGTCTATAATTTTTCACATATGATTTATCATCTCTTTTGTATAAGGGCTTAATAATTACTTTTTTAAGACTATTAGGAAAAACACCATTTGCTATGCATATTTGCGTTAATGGTGGTGCTATAATTTCTTTGACATATTTCACAACTTGAGTGCTTACTCCATCATAGCCAACAGTATTTGTATTTTTAAGGTTATTAATTATTTTTATTAGGTCAATAGGTAAAACTGGTTGCATATATAATGATTGTGAAGTTAAGTTGTTAAAAGTATTTTTACTAGTCGAAGTAACATTACTATTTTTGTTTTTTTCAATTACATCTACAAAAAAGTTATTAAACTCGTTTGCGATAACCGTGGGTTGTGTGATAGTGGAATTACCTCTCTTTATGGACGGTATTAGATGTTGTGGTAGGCGAAATTTGGATTTGTTAATTATTTGCCATGCAGCTTTTGATTTATTTTGAGAATTATTAATTAAGTGGTTATTTTGAGCTTTCTGTGTTAGCCGTAAAATATAAATAATGGGTGGAGAATCTGGAGATATAGGGGAAGGTCATAGAAAATATGGATAGAATAGAATAGAATACTCTTTAGTGTGTACACCATATAAGTTACAGAAAGTATAGACGAAGAAAACATTACACTGGGTGACACAATGGGCATTATCGCTAAAAGCGATCTTTTCAAGACAACCTTTGGATGTATTATAAAATGAAAGGATGACAGTACTGTAGGTAGTCTTTGGTGTACTATTTATATATAAAATAAATACATGTATATACATATATTATAAAGACAAATATATGGATGGATGGATGGATTATGTGAGGAATCATATGTCAGCAAAGGAATGATACCGTCCGTAATGGGACGAAGTTAGGCAGATGATAAGATCTGCCTAGCGTTTTCCCAACAAACTTTTACTCGACTGCCGAAGGAGGGTAATGTGTTTATCAGTATATCTATGTATGTATTTGTGTAAGTATGTATGTATTTATGCATGTTTGTTCCTATGTAGCGTTCTAGAGACCAAACGCGTTGGCCGATTTTGATGGTTCTTACTTCAATCGATTCGTCTTAACCCTGCGAGTGTCACTGGCTATATTATATTTGGAAAATAGGATAATGGCGGATTTTGGGCGTCTCCTAACCTTTGGGCGGATCCTAACCCATCGTGTGGGGTATCAAAATAAAGGGTGAAAAAAGAGGTGATTTCAAAAATATATAACACTTATAATATGTTTAAATTTAACTAATTAGAAAAAAAAATAACTAAAAAGTTATAAATTAAAAAAGTTAATTCAAAAAATCTAAAAACCCGACTGCTTGAAAAGCGAACTAAAAAGCCGTAAACAAGGAGAAAATGAAGCTGTGCAGTCGGCAGATCTTCGATTGACAGCCGTGACCAACGGCTTAACGTGCTTTCCGAGGCAAAGCCAAACTGGCTGTGTAAGGACCCATCCATGGACCGACCACGGTAAGTATTGCTTAACCTCGAAGATTGACCCACCACCAAAGCCGCAACTGTTATTTTTTTTTGCCTCCAACGTAGGAATATGTTGATCTTATTTTAATTGGATTATTTTAAAGGTTTATCTTATTTTCATAGTGTTAAATCGTAAACAACTGCGATCGATTAATCGAAAATCGATAGAAAATCACACACCAGGAAAGAGTTCACCCGAAAAACCCGACAGAAAATGTAAGCAGGTAGAAACGCGCAGTTTCCTTAAGGCCGTACCCAGACCAAAAATCGGCAAGAGATATGAGCATTCCTATTGGCCTAGCGGCACTGGTGGCGCATGAATTACAGTAGTGAATACGCCCAGATTTTAGAATAAAATCTTTATAAAATCGAATATTGGTCTTTTGAAAAAAAAAAAAATTACAAAATGTTCGTTATCAAATTGTCTATCCATTAGTGTTAGTACAAAAAATAATTAATTAACACTTTACGAGGAGATGCATGCTATCAATAATTATTACTCATTTTTATGTTGTTGTTGGAAGGAGATTAGTGATACTTACACCCCTTTAAAAAAAAGTGTACAACCATTTTTAGAATCAACATTATGTAGAAATTTAATGTATTTTTATTAATTGATATAAAGAGTAGATAGCGCTTAAAAACTGCACAAAAACGACTAGCGCGGCGTTTTGCTCGGGGAGGCGCCTTAACAAATTTGACTAACAAAATTAAAGACCTGTGTAAATTTTCAAATGAAGAGATAAAATTTGGCTGTTTGAGTTTTGACTACCCACAATCATCCCATTCTACTTCGATATTGACACAAAAATAGCAACTGCGCAGGGTCTTGCAGCCAAATTCAGAGACACAAAGATTCACTGTGACTACTGTACTTTATCCAGATTTATGAGAACAAAATAATATACTAAGTTAAGTTAAAACTTTCTTTGGTTGTATCAGCTTTGTGCGCGGCAAGATACAAAAGTTAATAAAAGTGTAAGCGGCTTATCTTTTCTTCCTTGCATCGGATAGTGTTGTATCGTCGAAACTTCGCTTCTTGGCATACAAAAGTTTTCACATGTACTCTAAAGTAGTAGGATCAGTTCCGACTACATCAAAGCCTGAACTACATTTTGCCAACTACGATAAAGTTATTTTTTTTATTGGTCGACCTATTCATTAAGCTATCAGGGAATACAGACTCCGGCAGGGAATTCCACTCCTTAGCTGTACGCATATAATAAAAGTATTCCCGAAACTTTTGTGAATATGGGTGGGCTGTCCACCATGTACCGATGACACATCGCTGTACGTCTTGTAGTCCGATGATGACACATCGCCGTAAGTCTTGTAGTCCGATGATGACGCATTGCCGTACGTCTTGTAGTCCGATGATGACGCATCGCCGTACGTCTTGTAGTCCGATGATGACGCATTGCCGTACGTCTTGTAGTCCGATGATGACGCATCGCCGTACGTCTTGTAGTCCGATGATAACGCATCGCCGTACGTCTTTTAGTTCGATGATGGAACCGGTTAGGAGGAATCTTCTTCTTCTTCATCGTGTCGATGATTCCATCTAGAGTTTTGAATTTAGATGGTGTGCTTCGGCCAGAATTCAGCCACATCGACAGCCCTAGCGCTGGCCTCGCACAGGTGCAGTCGTATTGAGGCTGATCGGCGTACCCCCATCTGACGCGATGTGGATTTCCGTCTATGTAATTAGTCGATTGATGGCGGTCAAACCGTTTACCTTACCAAATTCACTAGTGCAATTAGGTGGCAGATTATATCTACAGCGGCCCACTTTACTTCACAGCCTATTTTGGGATTGCCAGGTTGCCACATTTCTTCAGTTGATATATAAAACATCAGAATAAATTACAGTAGTAAGACGACGAAGCTCCTATTCCTGTCTGCAGGGCGTAAAGGAACCCAAAGATGCGAGTACGCGACCGAAGCAGGTGACGCGCATGATATGTATCATCTTCGACCGACGTATGGATGAAAATGTTATGGATCAAGTGATTAATACGGCATTATTCATAATGCCCAGACAATTTGAAAATGCCCAATATGAGTAGGCAATTTGCTAAAAACTATTAAAATAATTCAATTGACCGGGCTATCTGAATAATGTCCATCACTTATTGGGCAGGGTAGTAAAAAATGTGTTTTATCAAATTATTTTAATGTTGATATTGATTTTAAAATAGAATCGGTATCGTATGTAATTACGATTACTATTTAAACAGCAAAGGAGGAATAACTATGCAATTCCATCTAACAATCCCCGAAATGTAACCGATAAAATACCGGCAAGCTGGCAACTCGGCGCCGTGTTCAAGATTCTGGAGCCTAGACTCGACCAGTATCTCATTGCCGATGAGTTTCTTGGCCCGTTCTTCGATAAATTCAAGTGTATCCAGTTGGTACTTGGCAGATCCGTCTCAGATATGAGAGCAGTCCAAATCCTATGTTATAGGGGGTGATCCTATTGATCCGGGCACTTATCAAGACTCCCGGCTGCTACTGAGAAATGGCAAATCGAAAAAGCCAATAACAATTGCCCGACCCGGGAATCGAACCAAGGACCTCATACTCAGCCGTAGCGCTTGAGGCCGCTGGACCAACCAGAATTTGCCGCAATTTTATTCATAGTAGCAATTTTACTATTCTGCAAGGCTTTTATCCATTCGGCGGTTCGAGTAGGCAGTAACTAACCCCTAATGTGGCAATAATTTAAAAGCTTATGCTAAAGCCTGGATATATATTACACTATGCTTTGTAATAGCACACATTTAGCATAAGTGTGTATGTATAAAAGAGCAACTGTGGTCTCTTTCACACACGAGAGTTTGCTGTAAATAACTCGCGGGCGGACAGCGCGCGCATACTGCATTGCGCACACAGCTGCGCGACCCACACGGCATCGGCGTGTGAGTGCGTGGCACGGCAGCGGCGGAGCTCAGCAGGCTCTCGCTTCCACGGACTCCACCGGGACAGTCGATACCGCATTATGAAATCTTGATTTTTTATATTATTTTTAAATCTTTAAATATAATGGCATTCAAAAAATTTGCCTATTTATACAGTCCACTCTTATTTTCGCCTACGAGCTAACATTGGTCCTTCGGGCCGGAGCATGCTTATTTGCCAGTACCTCCCAAATACAACTTAGTATTTGGGAGGTACTGGCCAATAAGCATGCTTTTTAATGCCTTGTGTATTTCAGATTTCTTCATCTTTGACAGTCGTTACAGTCAGAAAATTGGAATCAGTCTTTTCAATGGGTGTCGAGGGAAAGTTATGGAGTTCAGATAGGTTGTCGCTCCATGAGAAATACTGTTTTTCCGCTGCCTCCAGTTAAACTAGAAGCCCTGACCCCTGGCCTGGGCCTGAAATGTTGGGAAAAGAAAGAAAAAGAGTTAGTTGCGCGAGGTACCACGCATACCATAAAAAGAAAACAAACAAAAGGAAAAACTTAAATACAAATATAAAGTATGCGTTTCAACTGCACAAAACGGTCATCGCTCAGCATAATGCTGGGCAGATTCGCATGCGAGACAAAGGCACCCTGCTGATTTTCAGTCACAGCCGGTTTCTAATGGGTGACGCCAAACCAATGAAACATTAGAGGGCAAATGATAGAGCGAACAGTTCTGTTTATACTTATTTTTAAAATATTTAAAAAAGAATCAGAAGTGCATGTCGGACTGCCCACATTTAGGGTTCCGTACTAGTGTCCGACCGAAAGTTCGGTTTCGGTCGAGTTTCGGCAAAAAAAAAACTTTCAGTTTAGTTTCGGTTTCGGCGGCAAACTTGCCGAAACTACGACTGAAACTGAAACTGCATTCGGGAGTTCTCACGCTGTGATCGGCCATGTTCGGCGCGTTAAATTACATCCAAGCAAGTAAGCGACGAAGACATTTCATTATCCTCCGCACTGTCCTGCGCACACACTCCATGATGCCACTTGATAAAAACCTTACCTGCCGACGAATAGGTTTTCCTGTTTGTAAATCGGTCCAATGTCGTTCTGCACTAGCTCGACGTAACTATCGTGCACAAAGCTCCCAAATTTTCAATCAGAACGTCGCAATTTACAGACTTACTGTGCATAAGGTCAAGCAGAGCCTTAAGCCATGGTTGTTGTCCCTCAGCTACGAAGAAACAGAGCAAATAATAGTGACCATCTCGTGAGCCAAATCCTTCCAATATACACGTAGACACATTACCACATACGTGCACACACATACACAACCACACACACAAATACACTCGCTCACACACTCACACACAAAGACATTCACGCTGGACTTTGATTTTTATTTTTATTATTAGTTTGATATGTACCTTAGTTTTAATTTTACACTGTTCTGTCTGCATAAGAATTAACTGTAATTCCTCCTCGGAAGAGGGCACTGGCTCCTGTAACACAGGTCTATCACCTAGCACAGGAGTCAGGGAATCCATGTATTTGAATGTTTCTTATGTAAATAAAGTTATTTATTATTATTTATTTGTTTTGCCGTGTCCACGTGCCTAATCATGTCGTGACTGGCTTGTGTTTGCAGTTAGTTTTTTTAAAGATAAAAGATAAAGACTGACTGATTATAATAACGTTTTCTTTATTTTTTCCTCAAAATATGATCATTGTAAGGAAGTTTCAGTTTCGGTTTCGGCCGAAACTGAGACTGTTGCCGAATTTCGGTTTCGGTTTCGTTCGTAAATCCAGTTTCGGCCAGAAAATATTGCGTAACAAAGAAAAATCTGATTTCTCAAAATATTGCTATTTGTTAGTAAAGTATACGTAATAATAAACATTATCACCAAATTTCAAGTTCTTAGGTCAATGGGAAGTTAAAAAATTCTTCGGAACAAAATTGTGTGACAGACGACGAACAGACAGAAAGACGGACAGACAGCCGGTCACGTGAGAAACAACAATAGGGCTACGTTTGGGCCCTTTGGTTACGGAACCCTAAAAAGGATTTTATGAGCCTTACGTTGCTGCATACATAAAAAAGCACAAAATACCCAGTGAAACTGAAAATATCAGATTGTAGATTCAGTCTGTTTAAATATTGTACATCTTTGGATTAAACTTTCTTGACAAAAAGTTCTGTTCCCTAAATGGAGTAGAGCATTACCCCTGTAAATATGTTATTTTAATTACTGCCTTGTAACATAATATGCTTACAAGCATACGCTTCGCAAACTATTACGTAGAGCCGGTAGAGGTAGGCGAACCAATTATCATCCCCGACATTAACATTAGTTTTTAACCGACTTCAAAAAAGGAGATTTGTTTCTGAAGTCGCAAAACGATAAAACAAAAGGTACCAAAGACACCGACTTCTGGGGAAATGTTTTTTTTTTGGGCATATTCCTCATCCAAATTCTCTTTTTCTTTCTTTAATCAGCTGAATAATGTTTTTGCTAATCAGTTGATAAACAGTTCGGGGATTTTTTGGTTTTTATTCATTGGTGGTTTTGCTAATAAAATAAAATAATCATTTACCAACGCCTTGCTTATCTTGAACTTACAAAATAATTTAAAAAGAGATGATAATTGGTATATTCACCCTACGAGAAGGGTAAAGCAACCATTATTCACGAACGCAATAATCAAAATGGTTACCTGGAGCCTCGGATCAGATTATAATTAACAACATATTAATAATTATGAACCCATAATTCTACGAAAGTTTCTTCATAAACTCGGAAAAGGATTTACGCAATACCTTTTGTAAGATGGTTTATAAAGGTGGTTTTACACCGGCCAGGCGAGGCGTGGATGGGATGCTTTTTTTTCACCTGATTTGCATTCAGCATTCGGAGTTCAATCTTGACTGGCGCCAATCGTGGGCAACAGTGAATTTAAATTCATCGTCAGTCAAGTCGGGTGTCATGTCCACATGGGGTCGTGACCACGACCGCTCTGTCAAAAGCGAAAGGAAGAAGACGAAGAATTTATGGCTAGGTTTTATAGAATTTCTACACCGTCAAATCTGTCGAATCACGAATCACCAAACAGAATCTGTTTCGTAGAATCAAATAAACAGCGTCGAAGTTCATTAAAGTCGAATTATCTCACTCGACATAACACGTTAACGAAGTCAAGCAATTATAATTTCTGTCATCTTAGGTACTATTCACAAGTTTGGCAAATAATCAGGAACGCGGCTTTAACTTACTATTTATAAATTCAAACTTAATGACCGCTGCATTAAGATAAGGCTGTCCGAACGTTTGTATATATGCGTTCATAAAACAAGGAAACACGACATATTTAATGTCTCGCGCACACGACCGCTCCCGAAAATAACCGACCGCACCTGACTGGGTCTTACCATGTATGACCAAAATTGCGACGCCTGACAAACGACCGATCCGTCCGGTTTATGTGACGGATGTGAAGTACACTGTTTTTAATATTTCTATGGAAGTACCCCACCCCTTAACCCCGCTGTCACATGAATTTGTCTGTCATGTGACTTACCTCGAGTTCCTAGCCACTATTAAGTTTGAATCTAACTATACACTAAAATGACTTCCTATCAGAGTGCCGAGTACAACCCTGCCTCCCTTGACTTAACGAACTGAGATTTTAATTACCGTACCGTCGTCGCGCATCGCTTCGTTTTGATGAAACTTTCATATACCTACACGTAAATTACTGCATGAGACATTGAGAGCAGTACCTAACTACCGCTATGAACACTGCACAGCCACGTGGGTATTCCTTAAAAAAAGTTGTTAGTGAAAAAATAAGGTTTGGAGAAAATTTAAAATAGCGTCAGTGCAGGAACTTTTTAACCATACCTGCAGTCAGGGGCGGCCGGGCGGTACCGTATATAATTTTCGAGATCCTTGCATTTTTTTGCAATGAACGTGATAGTGATGATACTAGTAGAGGAGAAATGCAAAACTTGATGCTTATTATTATATTGTTTGACTTTGACCCTTGCACCCGGTTGGTGCAGGACTATTCCAAAATATGTAGACAAAAATAGCATTGGGCTATGGCTTTGGTAGGTTTAGTGGATCGATTGTCTAAAACTATAGGAGGACTACTGCCCCCCCTGACTACTGTCGAACTACACGGCTATAAAATGGCTGAGGGTGACTCACACTCAATTAATGGGCCCCCATAAATTGTCGCTTGCACTTTAGTGACGAAGCGCCAAGAGGGCAATTTATCCGGAGGTGCTTGAGGAGTGGAGAGGTATACCACGGCTATCAGGACAATCCCGGCAGTCCGGTCAAGATCCCTACCAGCATCTTACTGAGTTAACTTCCTTCCTCCGAGCACGTTTGCTCTTGCGAATCTCCAATCAAGGCAGCCAATTAAGGCAAGAAGGAGGTGGGAGCTCTGTTCCTCGTCAGTGTTCACTGCGACCGGCCAATAAAGGCAAGCCGGAGATGAGGGACAAGACTTCTCCCTGGAGATCAGGTCCGTGGAGTCGCCATCAGCTCGCCACAAAGCTGCCCTGCGGACTGTATCTCTCTTAGTCTGGCCCCTCACCTCAGGCATGTTGCGGCAAAGTAAAATCTTCCGGCACAGAACTAGGGATCATTGAAGCGCGCAAGCCCCAACACGACGATAACGTAGAGATACTGCGGTGGGGTGCTTATTATTATCATTAATACTAATTACTAGGAACAACTTGACCAACTTTAACACGTATAAAAATGTTTGCTAAGTATAAAAGAAAATTGTAAGCTTTATGGGTTTTCGCGCTTGGCCCCTGCAAGAGCGTTGCTCCGGGCGATTCTCTGCTCGCCACCCCCTAAGGCCGCCACTGCCTGCAGAACCTACCAATCTGCCTAGCCTTCCCCAGTCTAACCGGATGCACATGAGTATCAGTATTTTTCATGGAGCGACTGCCAGTCTGACCTCCACAATGCAGTAACTGGGTAACCCTGTATTCCTATCGGCAATACTGGTGGCAGATTTTCTGGCTTTTGACTACCGTAAAGATTTACAAATGACAAGCGGGACCAACGGCTTAACACCGGCCAGGCATCGCTTTCTGGATCAAGCACTTGATCCAACTGCCCAACGAGAAGCTCCTCAGGCCAGCCATTGACTGACACGACTCATCATCAGTAGTATATTATTGGGCATTCTATACCACTATCGGCAAGTTGCTCGGCGAGTGCGCCTCGCTGCCGATAGTGGTATAGAATGCCCAATAATTGATAATCTACTCGCCTCTCCACTCGACCGAGACAGTACATTGTACTGAGAACTTGATTTGGAACGATAATTCGAGCAAATCGATACTCGACTCGCCACTCAACTCGACCGATACACTCGAACGAGACAGTTCATTTTGTCGCGTACTGGATGAGCTTTACTCGACCATTGACTAGTAACTTACTCCTTACCACTATATTCCATACGTCTGACCAGTATGCGGCGTTTCGGAGAACGATGAACTGTCAACTATCAACTCGACTCTCCGTTTACTTACTGCACTCGACCGATCACTCGAGTTTGTATTCGCTGTTAACAGAATGTCGAGCGAGAGTGATGGTGGCCGATGATTGTAACAAACCAAAGCTTGTGACTAAAGCGTTAACGGGTTGTTACTGTAAATAATAAACAACTGTAACTTAGGTACTTGGTTTAATTATCATAAAATGTTGGTTTGTCTGGAAACAAAATATCAGCCGCACGCACGAGCTCTTGTAGTTTTCGCCACTGAGGAGAGTCCGCGTCGGTCTGGAACTTGATTCGGACGAGCGCTTTCTTCCACAGCTCGGCGGAGTCGGTGAGGCGAGCGTCGTCAGCCTTGTACACCTTGCAGTCGATGTAGTACTCTCCGTCGGTGCTCGTTGCTCGGCGCTCACAGCCGCTGGCTACGCGGTTCACAAAGAATGAAGTTAGGTGATCCGATGAATGTTCTTTGTGTGGGATGTCGCGGTTTTTACTGATGCCGAATATGTCCATGTCAGTGTTGGTTTTTTTACTGAAATAATAACGAAAACTGTTATTAGTTAATGTTTACAACGAGAGATGCAGGGGCAAACAAAAAAAAAAAAAAAAAAAAAAAAAAAAAAATAACAACGGTGTGTAAGCAGCGCACACAATCGCATAATATTTTATGAACGACACCACGGATATTTCTGTAGAAAATATTACAAGTGACTAATCAGCGAATGGAATACTTATGCAAATTGCACTATTATAATTCAATTAGTGGAAACGTACTACTTTACTATTTTAATTTAATCAGAACTAGGAGATAATAAATTCAAAATATTATTCACCTGCTACGAGTTACGGTTGTTGTTTGTGACTGCATCTTGCGTTTCCCATTGCTGTCTGCAGACGGTTTGCGACTGGCCTTCACTTTGTGTCTAGTGATCGATGCTTGCGAGTAATCACACTCAGAGTCTGACCTGAAATAAAGATAGAGGAAATGTAGTCACACAATTATTATTAATTAATCCAATGGAGTAATGTCCATTGCGCTGGGCATACTATAGGACACAAGTGTTCGGGCAAACACTGGTTCTCTAATATTTAAATGGGATAGCACTGAGACTGAGCTAACTATGTACAGATCGGGTGATCTGTGAAGTAACGCGCTCACAAACAAATATATGTAGTTATAAATGACAGGCTAATCACAAGTGTGATCCATGAAAACGAACAGACTATTTTATCAGACTTACATTATTTTCCGATCAGAAGTTCCACTCGGTTTGATGACTTGGCTGGTGATGACAGCAGCGGATGGCTATCGACAATGCCGTCACTGATATTGTAGGCGACACGGAGTGTTTGTAGACCGATTATACAAGAGCACTTCGTTGCACTTGCAGACTGCGAAAACTTTGTACCGAACAGAAAAACTTGTGGCTTATAAGTTAAAATCGAATTATAAGTTAGGAATGTTAAATCCACTACAATCAATCCGGTATTGCTTTGTTAAAGTAACTTTTTCTATAGTCGTATTATACGCGTTGGTAAAATGAAGACGAAGGAAAATTTTATACTGTATCGAATGTCGATGCAGCGAAATAAGCTAGGGCTGACCAAACGATAGCGTGAACGGAATCGCCACAACCAGATAGATTTTATTATTTTAAAGAAGTAAATAAATGTTTCCAAGGTAATTATTTCATCATCTACATTTAGGTTTCGTGTAGAAAAAATGAACTTACTGCCGTCTACCGCGTACTTCTCTAGATTTCCTAAAATAAATAGATAATATAATTCCTGTAACTACGGTAACGGGCATGACGAAACCATGAACGTTATATGATATCGTCATCGTCATGTCGTCTATCGACATACTATGATATATTTTAATCGATTAAGTGCATTGTGTGAAATTTGTATATTTGAATGCCTACCAAGTTGTTACCAACCCTAACCAAAATAGCTGATTATTGTGATTGCGAAATAAATAATTATGTTTAGCACACGTGTAACAATTAGGCAATAACAACTTTTATGATGAAATATTTTTCTGCTTTGTAGACAAAAAAAAGAAAACAAAAAAAAAATCCCTAAAATATTATTTATTACCTCAAAGTCTCTCGGAGCGAGCACCTTTCTAAACTGTTACAGTACAATCAAGTTAATTATTATAAATAAATATTTAATTGATCTCACACCAGAAACAACAACAATTTCAGCTACTGGAGCAACTGTGTTCGTTATATCGGGGTGCTGAAATATACATACATATTTGGATCACGCAAATACATAATCTTATGTATGAATCATTTCATATTGTGCAGGTAATTATCAAATATAACACAACAATAATACGATAACTATTTAGAACATTACAATAATTATGACTATTTTTCATTCTAGAATTTACAGCTTTTTACCTAATTCTTCATCGGTACCAATAAACCATTTTTTTTTTTTTAGTTTTAGATACATTCTGCCTAAACATAATATTAATTACTGACTTGCCTGTGAAGAATTATTAAATTACTTGAAGTATATCTACATATTTGGACCACGCAGATACACGTACTCTTATGTATACATAGTTTCATATTTTGCAGGTAATTATGAAATATATTTTTCTTCCCAGAATATACCATTATCTTACCTAATCAGATTATGTACCTAATGCATCCATTTTTTTTTTTTTTTTTTATTATTTCAGATACATCCTGCCTAAACATAATTACCGACTTGCCTGTGAAAAATTACACAAGGATCTTGAAATCAGCGTAAAATTGTCCTGACCAAGTTGTACTAATTATATAAAATATTTTGTCTGGTATACCTAAGACGGTGAATATTAGTTGTAAGTATTATCTAATCCAAATTTATTGAACTAATAATTTCAAGTGTTCTTTGATTTCAAACAATAATATAATGCCTCACTGCTCTGATTGTAAAGTATTTGTAGACAATCGTCGATGGTCTGGTCATTTACGTAGCAATGTACATAAAAACAATAGTTCTACCCCTATGTATGATAATGTTGCAATTATTAATTCTTCTTTTAAAGAACGAATCAAAAGTTACAAAATCATAGCGACAGGTGAACAAATACATAGTTTTCCTGAGGTGTTTCTCAAAAGTATTAGTACACAAGTCAAACATTTAATAGACAATTCAATAGAGAAACACACCTCTGTCAAAATAAATTTTGAACTGTTTGCTTCGTTTCTTATGTATAAAAATGATCAACAAGAAATAAAATCATTCCGTACAAACAACATTATTACACATTTTAATTACGATTTTGATTCTATTTATAAACTAACTATTGATTTACTACTAAAAAAAATTGAAGAATTTGAGGAAAGGGATAGTGGTTGGACTTTTTTATGCAATTCACATTTAGAATTAAATATTAATAAATATCAACCTCTCAGCGGATCTAAATTTTTAACTTTGCCGAAATTCATAAAAAGTAAAAGAGCTTGTTTGAATATTCGGAACAATGATGAGTATTGCTTTTTGTGGTGTGTTGTGGCGGCATTGTACCCCACAAATAGACATCCCGATAGGATTTCGTCTTATCCCCGCTTTCAGGATGTTTTGAATGTTAATAATTCGACATTTCCAATCACATTTTCGGACATAGCTATCTTTGAGAAAAATAATCCTTCTGTTAATATATATGTGTATGGTTTAAAAAACGAGAAGACAATTATTGGACCGCTTTATAAAACGTTGAATAATAAGTCTAATAAAAGTATCCATCTACTGTTTATAGAAAACAATAATAATTCTCATTACTGTCTTATCAAAGATTTATCTCGTTTAGTTAGAAATCAGATGACCAAACATCATGGTAAACTATATTTCTGTGAAACTTGTTTATTGTTTTTTCCAACGCTTAGTCAAATTGAATCCCACTTGTGTGGGGGGATCGTCACAGTTTTACCAGAACAAGGTTCATTTTTAAAATTTAAAAATTATGATAGGACACAAAACATTCCATTCGTCATATACGCTGATTTCGAAACGTTACTTGAACCCATTTCCGGCGATGATTTCAACACCGCTAATACGTCATACTCTAAACGCCACGTGCCGGCTGCATTCGCTTACAATGTCGTGTCATCAAATAAAAATGATAGCGTTGAAGGCTATAGAAGTTATCGCGGCAATGATTGTGTTTCAAAATTTATAAATTTTCTTACTGAGGATGTAAAACAAATACATCAGATTATATCCAAAAGCGAGCCTATGATATTCACTGATGACAATTCTCTAGAGTTCAAACGTGCCGTTAGGTGTCATATTTGCGACAATTTACTCTTGACCGATAAAGTAAGAGATCATTGTCATATTACAGGCCTGTATCGAGGTGCAGCACATCGACACTGTAATTTGCAACATAAAGTACCAAAATTTATACCAATATTTTTTCACAATTTATCCGGGTACGATTGTCATTTATTTATAAAAAAGTTAGGCGAAATTCCAGGCCCAATTAAAATAATCCCTAAGACTAAAGAAAAATACGTCGCATTTACCAAATTTATTCCTATTGCTGATAATGAGTTTATTTGTATAAGATTTTTAGATTCATTCAACTTTTTAGGGACAAGTTTAGACAAGCTCGCTAAAACATTGCAGGTGGAAGATTTTGTTAATCTTCGATTTAATTTTTCTAAAGACAGACAGTTTAATTTATTGACAAGAAAAGGTATATATCCTTATGATTACATGACCAATTGGAAATGTTACGATCAAAAATCATTGCCGTCTAAGGGTAATTTTTATAATTATTTGACTAACGAAGACATTACAGATGAGGATTATAATCACGCACAGGCTGTTTGGGCTGAATTCAATATTAATAACCTCGGCGAGTATACGGATCTATACTTAAAAACGGATGTGCTTTTGTTAACAGACATATTTCAAAATTTTCGGAAAACCTGTAAACAATATTACAGTCTTGACCCAGCGTTTTACATTACTGCACCTAGTTTATCTTTCGATGCAATGTTGCTAAAAACGGGCGTTCAGTTAGAACTCGTGTCGGACTTAGCTATCATCAGAATGATACAAAGCGGTATACGCGGCGGTTTGTGCATGTGTTCCCATCGGCATGCTAGAGCCAATCACAAATACATGCCTGAATATAATCCATCACAACCTGAGAGTTTCATAGTATATTTAGATTGTAATAATCTTTACGGTTTTAGCATGTGTCAGTATTTACCATACTCTAGTTTCAGATTTTTAAGTGATAACGAATTAGCAAATTTTAATGTTACCACTATAGAGGATAACGCAAACTGGGGCTTCATATTAGAAGTCGATCTATTGTATCCCGAGCATTTACATAATGACCATAATGACTTACCATTTTGTCCCGAAAAATGTGTACCCCCGGGAGGTAAAACAAAGAAATTAATAGCAAATTTGTATAATAAGTACAACTACGTGATTCACTACGTTCATTTAAAAAAATGTTTAGAACATGGTTTAATATTACGTAAAATTCATAGAGCAATTACTTTTAGACAGAGTCCATATTTAAAACAGTACATAGAGTTAAATACTCAATTAAGACAGAAAGCAAAAAGTTCCTTCGAACAAGACTTTTTTAAGTTATTAAATAACAGTGTTTTTGGAAAAACATTAGAAAATACTGAAAATAGAGTAACCGTACATTTAGTTAATCAATGGTGCGATCAGTCCAATCGAACTAAGAAATTTATATCCGCTGAGAAACTTATAGCCAACCCCTATTTCCACAGTGCATCTATTTTATCAGAAAATTTAGTTGCAATACAAATGAAACCTGATCAAATTATTTTAGATAAACCTATATACATAGGTTTCACTGTATTAGAACTTTCAAAAGCACACATGTATTACTTTCATTACAATATTGTAAAGCCTTTTTATAAAGATCGAGTGCAGCTATGTTACACAGATACCGATTCCTTTGTCTATAAAATATACACGAACGATTTTTACAATGATTTGAAATATAATTTTTTACAATATTTTGACAGCAGTAACTATGAAATCACAAATGATTTACAGATACCGCTAAAAAATAAAAAGGTTCCCGGTCTCTTTAAAGATGAAATGGGAGGAAAATATATTACTGATTTTGTTGGTTTGAGATCGAAACTTTACTCTATAAGAACCCCTAATAGTATCATTAAAAAAGCAAAAGGAGTAAAATCATGCGTGGTCAGGGATTTAAACTTATCAGACTATGAAACCATTTTATTTAATGGTGGAGTAATCCGGAGAAAAAATAATATGTTTAAATCAATAAAGCACGAAATATTTACTCGGACTGTCAACAAAGTTGCTTTATCTAGAAATGATGACAAACGATCGATATCTGTGGATCAAATATCAACCCGAGCCTGGGGGCATGCATTTATTTTTAAGAATGAATTACTTTGATCATAATTTTAAGTTAAGTGTTACCTACTCATAGTTTAGTTTTAGGAAATAATAAATGTTAATATTATACAAAAAATGAAATAAAGTGTGAATTATTATAATTATTGACTTGTTTTATTTCTGAAATCCTGTTTATTTCAAAATATCATTACACTTTTTTTTTTTTTTCTTTAAATCGGTAAACAAAGTTAACACTGATTGCAGTTATCTCACTATGCACCTAAAATACCATGCATCATAAGGTTGATTTTCGAATAACTAACGTTTTACGATTAAGTAACATGCTTACAAGGCGTTGTTTGTCATTGTATAAGTGTTACCTACGTTGCAGTTCATTGGCCTTAGTCTTGAGACACAAACGCTTAGTTGACAATATTAGTATGACTTGTAATTATTTAGTTATTTTGTCATCATTTACGAAATATTATTCGGCGCGAACACCTGTTTAATATTTTTTTAACTTCCATCAAAAGTTATCATGTCGGTGAGTAAAATATTTTTAATTCGTTTTTTTTATGATTGTTTTATAATTAGAGATTGTGTTCGCAGCTGTGTTGTGTTGCATTTTTCCAGAGCCTTTTGTCACTAATCTAAAGTAAATCTAGACTTTCTCGATTGAAAACCCAATTAAAACGCTATACTAGCGGAATAGTGGTATAAATTGTGTTTATATTTTGTTCCAGAATTCTGACACCGAGATTGTATTCAGCCAGTATGCTCAGGATCCTTACGAGGGATTCTCCGAGATGTTTCGCAGTGAACCCGGGCAAAGCAAACAAGTCACGAAAGATAAAAAACCAAAACAACGGTGCAGGGAAAAATCGATAAAGCAAAATCCTACAAAATCCTTCGTTATGAGTCGACTACATCGAAAAGGGATTAAGTTAATAAAAATTTCAGTGGTAGATCTGTGTAACAACAATCCTCAAACCATAGACAGTGATAGTGACAGTGAAAACGTTATTATAAACGCTCAATATATTGTTCAAGATCCCATCGACAGTGTTATGGACGAAACTGAGTCTTTAGTTAAGAAAATATCAAAATCTTTAATAGGTACTGACTTTTATTAACCGTTTTTGTAAAGTAGTTAATATTTGTATTTTCATTATGATGTTTTTATTTAATTTTGTATTAGGTTGTGTTATTTGTGGAGTAGCGTGGGGGTGTTTAACAAAATAAAAGCAAATTTACATTATTTTGATTTTTATTTAAAAACCTTAAAACCAATAATCTAAATACATTACACATATGAGTACATACATTTATACCCATTCTAAATATTTCCTTAAACAAAGCACATTTTTAAGAGCACAATGCTTTAGATGTTTATTACAATTAAAATTAGATCTTCCTTCACAGTATTTTTTATGCAAAACAGAGAAACTAAGACATTGTTCTGTACCAAGGTCTGATACTTTACAATTCACACACAGTTCCTTTATCCAATTCACCTTCTCCAAACCATTTACAATAATTTCCTTATTTTCTAGATATGGAACGATTATACGCCGAAATTCTCTATAGTCAATATATCCTTCATTCCAATAAATACCTCTATTTCTTTCCAACCATTTAACTTGTCTCTTTTCGTCACTTGTTAAGTATTTAAACAAGTATGGCGGTTTTATTAAAAATGTTTGCGTATAATCACGACTTGCAAAAGCTAATTCTTTTATTATAAAATTATTGTTCAGGTCTTTAAACCCTTGAACATCTAAAATAATAGTATTCGGATTCATGATATTTTTCTCACAGTATTACTCAATGGCTTGTACTCAATTATGCAGTCGTTCAATATAAGACAGTATGCAGAAGTTTGATCTGGTATATCGGAATCACTCTCAATTTCCACTCTTACATCCACAATAGGACCTGTCTTTACATTATCGGCTTGTCTAGAGCAATCTATGACAAATAGCGGCGCCAAATCTTTGAATTGTTTCTCACTTAATAAGGGTTCCGAGCGACGTCCGTAATAAGACTGTTGAAATCTGATGTATTGCTCGTATAATAAAGCGATTCTGTTATTCGCGAAGCTGACATTTAGGTTTTCATACGGGAAGTAAGTTGAGTTTAAGTATACTCTAACGTCACGAACATGACAGTGATCGAACTGGGACATATCAGAACTTGAATTGTTTTTTCTATTTGTTTGTAGACCCATAATTATGTATCTTGGTTTCTCTATTTGTGAGGAAGTTTTGATAGACCAGGTATGTTTTGTAGTTTTAGGTAAAGCTGGATATTCGTACAGATCCCAATTTCTGAATATCATCTGGAGTGGTCGATCTTTTTCTAACAGTTTTAGCAAACTTATTTTTTCTTTGTCGGACACTTTAACATGCGGTACACGCCAGATGATTTTATTTATCTGAACGTCGTCTACAAATTCCCCGGTGTTAAGTTTCACAGCATTCAGATTAGTGTTACTTCGTAGCAATATCAGTTCGTGCCTACTATTTATCACGACTTTCTTGAAATCTTCTGCAAAACCGATAATGTTACAGAGGGGTATAGAAGCAGAAAAACTACCCCCATTAATATTTTTTATTCCATCGATATTCCAGCCCCATGCATTGGCTATCTTTGATTCACCTTCACTCATTGATATTAACGATTTCATGGTGGTAGTTATGCCAGCGTTTTTTATTCTATCAATTTCCACTCCATTCAGCTCATATCTTATATCTTGGAATAAGTAGAGTAGAGCATTATTCGTAAAATTAACACTAGTGGCTTTCTCTTTCATATCCTTTTTACTTACGACAACAGTTCCTTCCAAATACAAGGTACTAGCTGAGGGAAGTATATACAAGTCCTGTTGGTTAATAGGTATGCGGATTTCATCGTTTCTATTGAAACTAGTTACGTAGGGCTTGTAAGAATGAAATTCGATTCCTTCAACAGTGTTGTCATAAGTCGGAGCAGATAAAACGTCTAAGATATTCATTTTAGCAAACCGATCGCTTTGAGAAATGCCTTGTTTTCTTTAGTTAATTTAATTTTCTTCTTAGAGCGAGCTCTTATTTGGTTGGAAGCTTGAGCGGAACTGATATTTTTGATTTGTTGATGCATATATTTATTGTAGTCAATCATTTTTTTCTTCTGAGATGCAAATACAGCTGCACTTCTTCACCGCGCAAATTGATTAAGCGGTTATTTATATCTAACAGCCTGATATGTATACAGCTAATGTTGTTTTGGTTAATTGGAAAGTATATCGCGTTTTTCGGGATTTCTATAATTCTATATCCGGGAGGCACGTTGAGAGCAAATTCGTGGATAATGTGACTGGGTTCTCCGTTTGTGTACGAGCCGCTTACAATATCACATTCGATCCTGATCACTGTTGTAGGTAAAATGTTGACTGGAAAGTGCGATACATGCCATTTATTTGCTTTTAAGATCTGCTTATTAAACCCTAACAAATTCCTAAACGTACCTTCTTTATTAAAATTTATGTCTTTTGTACAATATACAGCAGCTTTTAAAGTATTGTTATTGCACTGTAGTTTGATTGATGCATCTTTCATTTCAGATTTTAAATAATCATTAATATCTTGCAATTCATAGGTGCCGTCAGGTATTTCAATAACTTCGTTAGAACCATAATAGAACTTATTATTCGTTTTGTCAATGTTTGGAATAGAATTAAATGTTGCGAAATGCAATAAGGCACACTCATACTGTTCATATAGTTGCAACGTGTTAGGATAGTAAGTAGATAAAGTTGACGAGTTTCCAGTTATCGATAATGTGAGTGACATCTTGCAAATGATTCAAATAAAAGAAAAGCATAAGTTTTATACGTTTTATTTCCAAAAATTCCATAGATATTCTAAACATAAGTGTCCACAATTTACAGTGTTGAATTTCTGATATCTTGTATAATTATAAAAAACATTACAATTCTTAAAATATCGCATTAATTCCATTGGAGGTTTTAAATCTCCAAAGCTATCAAAATATTCACAATAATTGCATACTTTTACATAAGCTACCCAATGCGTGCCTTCGTTCTTAGAGTCGTCCAAGTTAACGACACCACATTCAACCCGTTTTGGCGTCCTTGGTAACTGATCCTTCATGTATACTCCTCGAAAGTGAGGGATGTTGCGTGCATACCTTTGGATGTCTATATTAGTGAGAGGACGATTAGGTAGCTTATTTTTCAGTTTTTTGAAGACTTAATGAATAAACCATTACCATTTTTATGTGACTTAATGTACAAGCCCTGACCTATCTTTAAAGACTCCATAGCCTTATTATGTCGTTGTGTTTCTCGCAAATTTTGCTGACCTGCTTTGTAATCGTTAACAGTTTTTGCAATACCAGCCGCACCACCAGCTAAAGTTCCTAAAGCTGATAAACCCGCAAAAATTGGGATTAAAGGTAGAATACCTCCAGTCTTTGGTAAGGGTATCACTCGCGGCACTCGAATTTTCTGAATGCATGGGATTATTTTTTTTGCTGCTGAGTAAGCAGCGTTAATTAAAGCTTTACTGTCCTTTGGATTCAGTTTCTTTATTTTTGCTTTTATTTTTGACACGAAACTTTTAAACGTTTTAATGCCAGAACCAGATTTCAGTTTGGCTTTCATAACTTTGCTCACTAACCATGAACTAAGTTTTTCACCTTTCCCAGCATCGCTCGATTTAAGTCTTTGTTTAGCCATATTTAGTAGTTGCAAATCAGCTTTGTGGCGATTGGGTAAGTCTGTATGGTTTGCATATGCAATGTCGTGATGCATACAAGCTTCGTCTAGCTTATTTACACCTCGGTCACCTCGTTTTTTTTTTTTTTTTTTATTATTGATAGGCTCGCGCTTGACCACTATCTCACCTGATGGTAAGTGATGATGTGGTCGACGATGTAGCGCGCTTACCTAGAAGAAACCTATTCACTCTTGACTTAAAGACTCCCAGGTTGTAGCTCTCAGGAAATACAGACTCCGGCAGGGAATTCCACTCCTTAGCTGTACGCATAATGAAAGTATTCCCAAAACGTTTGGTGCGTATGGGTGGGATGTCCACCATGTACCGATGACACATCGCCGTACGTCTTGTAGTCCGATGATGGAAAGGGCTAGGAGGAATTAGTTCATGCAATTCCAACGCACACTCCCCGAAATGTAACCGATAAAAAACCGACAGACTGGCAACTTGGCGCCGATGTTCAAGGCTCTGGAGCCTAGACTCGACCAATATCTCATTGCCGATGAGCCTCTTGGCCCGCTTTTCGATCGACTCTATTGCATCCAGCTGGTACTTAGCAGATCCGTCCCAGAGGTGAGAGCAGTACTCCATGCATGACCGAACTTGCGCTTGATACAAGTTGAGCAGCTGTTCTGGCGTGAAGTACCGTCTCACCTTTGCAAGGATCCCCAACTTTTTGGCAGCCAGCTGAGCTTTTGCCTCAATGAATGGACCAAAATTGAGGGTCGATGTCAACGTAACGCCAAGAAGCTCGAGATGGTCCGTTATCGGCACGGTCACACCGCGGAAAGTAGGAGCCGGGTGGAATTGGCTCCTTTTAGCGGAAAAAAGACACGCCTGGGTTTTAGCAGCATTAAACCTGACCAGATTGGCATCGCCCCATTCGGAGACTGCCTGCAAGGACAAGTTCAAGCGCTCCACCATGGCCTCCCGGAGAGACTGGACCTGAGGCCCGGTAGCACGCGCGTCGGACAAGTATCTCTCAGCAACAGTGCTGTCGTCTGCATACCCAAAAGTGCCGGGTTTTAGCAGATCATTTATGTGCAACAAGAACAATGTTGCTGAGAGTACCGACCCCTGAGGGACCCCGGCGTTGATATCCAGTTGGTCAGACGAGCGGCCATCAATAACCACTCGTATAGACCGGTCCCTCAGGAAGTCTGCGATCCAATCGCACAGACCACCGGGCAGACCGAATGACGGAAGCTTACCAATAAGGCTCTCATGCCAGACCCTGTCAAAAGCCTTCGAGATGTCGAGGGAGACGGCAAGCGCTTCCCCGTGCCTCTCGATGGCTTCACTCCATATGTGAATGGCATACGCTAGAAGATCCCCAGTTGACCGATTTCGGCGGAAGCCATATTGGCGGTCACTGAGGATGTCGTTAGCTTCTAGGTATGCCAGGAGCTTGGAGTTGAGCACCCGTTCCATACTCTTACAGAGGATGGACGTTACTGAGATGGGTCTATAGTTGGCCGGGTCAGCCCGACTGCCCTTCTTGGGCACAGGCTGAACGTTAGCTTGCTTCCAAGCGTTCGGTACTTTTCCAGTCTCATATGAAAGGCAAAACAGGCGAGTCAGGATCGGAGACAGTTCAGGCGCACAAGTTCTTAGAACAATTGCCGGTACCCCGTCGGGGCCACTAGCCCTGTTCACGTCAAGATTCCGCAGCACCCTACGGACGTCTTTTTGATGGATGCGAATGTCCGACATACTCGTCTCGCATCCATCAGGAGATGGAGGGGGCCGCGCGTTACCAGAATCCAGGCGTGAGGATTCCGCAAAAAGAGAGGCAAACAAGTTTGCTTTCTCCTCAGCGGAGTGGGCCAGCGTTCCGTCGGGTTTCAGCAGTGGTGGTAGTGAGGGCCGGCAGAAGTTCGATTCGACCGACTTAGCCAGGGACCAGAACGCTTTACTACCGGCTGGATAGGAAGCAAGTTTGGACCCAATACGGCTTATATGGTCGAAATAATATATGGTCGTAATAAACGTTTCTGCAATTTAGTTCCGGGACCGCAATAATTGTAGCCGGGTAAATGAAGTTCGAACGGTAGATTATTAATTAAGGTATTAACAAGTTCACCTCCTTGCATTGTCTAATGTGTAATGAGAGAAATGATGCAAAAGTAATCGTTATATAATTATTTTAATCCACTATTGCAGTTTTCTCGATCCAACTATTTTCTTCGTTGTTTAGACCCAACCATTTCACAAACATTTTTGATCCTTTTCTTTTTAAAACCCTTTCTATCAAATAAATACCAGGATAGTAAGATTTCTGAAGTTCTTGCTCGTAAAAGGTTCCCATTATGGCTTGCTTTCGCTGATCTTGTATATGATATGTTACTGGTATGGTATGATTAATTTTTTTTATAGTAAATATTTCAGTTGACCAATTAGGTGTATAACCTTTTTCAAAATGGTGTTTGTATTTACTGATACGAACAAAGTCACCTACTTTGAACTTAGGTTTTCTACGGACGGTTACATGATTTAAGGCTTTTTTAATATTTTCTTTTATAACAGACTCGCAAGATTTATTTACTTCAATTGGTTTAAATTTAATGGTACGATGTTTTGTGTTGTTATATATCTTTAACGTAACCTCTAACGGTATACCTAACCACATATAGTTTCCGTTCAGACTAAAATATTTATATATTTTATTTTTAAGAGTTTCTCATCAGTCGCTCTACGATCGAAGCTTTTTTGGTAGAAAACGTTGAGTAATGGTTAACATTGTAAGTCTTCATAAGCGTTTGAAATGAGTTGTTATAAAATTCTGTTCCCATATCAGTTTGTAAATTAACCGGTTTGCGATTGCTGTTAATCAGTATTCGTTTAAATGCATGAGTAACATCAAGTTTATTTTTTGATTTTAATGGCTCTGCCCAAGCGTACTTTGAGAAGCAGTCAATCACCACTAAAATGTAATTATGACCTTTATTATATTTTCTTAGATTTTGCATGTCCATCAGATCAGCTTGCCACAAGTCATCGATCCCCTTTAGAATGACAGGACGTCTAACGAAATTTCTTCGTGCTGCTTTATGTATTTCATTAACAATTTGCTGTTTTGCCATTACGGAGTTTTTTGTAGTAATTTATCTACCTCTGCTTTGGTATAAAACTTATCTTCCAAATGAGTTGAAATCTCAGGTATCTTTGCTTTTAAAGTAGCCTGAACTGTGTCCTTTGTGTCTTTTATGATTTGAGAGCGCAATGAACCAATCATGTTATTAAATTCTTTTAACATATTAGCATTCAATCGATCTACATAATCCTTGTTCACGGTCAGGTTATTTAATTCTTTTAACATGTTAGCATTCAATCGATCTACATAATCCTTGTTCACAGCATCGCCTGCTTCTACTGGAGATCGGACTCCTCTTAATCTTGATGTTTTTAAATCAAAATCTCCGTTTTCTAATTTTAACAATGCGTTCTCATTAAACTCAAATAACTCTGATAAACGCATTCTTTTGTGAATGTAGTGTCCGAATTTGTCTTCGTTCATATTTAAGGTGTATTGTATCGAGAAGCTGATAATAAAATAAACACATTTTAAAATATTTATTTATTTATAACTTTACTTTCACGCAATTCTTCAATGATAGATATAATTTCATTATCTAATCCTGTGTTACCAGCATCTCGAGATGCAATTAGTAATTTTAACCTATCTACCAATTCATTTGGATCGTCCCAATAAACAAAATCAACATTTTTCTTCCACATTTTTGTAAAGGGTAGTCCTTTTCCTTTCGTTTGGTGGTCCTGAATTGTACTTCGTAGTTGGAATAGAGGCTTAATAATTTGCAAATATTTTTGTCCTTTATTACTTTTGATTGGTTTACTGGGCTCATAGTCCCGTCGATGTGCGTTTGTGTCAAGTAGCATCGACTTATAATGTTTCATATCACTCTCTGTAACCAAGCTTAAATCGGCATTATTTTTCAACAGCAACTGTTTTAAACCAGACGTATTTCGGTATTTGCGTCCAGCTACGATGATATACTCATCACTGATCGTTATACGAGCAGAACCTAACATCAATTTTCCGCCCTCTTTTCTGACACCAAACGGAATATCGGTCAGAGCTTCTGAGGACACTGACCAGGATGACGAATCAATACCTTGGTTGTTTTCAACTAATGATTTGTACGAAGAGTCACTTTCGATATCAGATTCATATTCGTCTTCATTGTCGTTATTATCATTGGTTCCTTTACTAATTGTGGGTTCTTTTTGCAAAGTTTTATCGATAAACGGAACTTCGGTTTCTTCATTTTCTATATTATGCGGAACACAAGCCTGCTTACTGACATTAGCAATTTGGTTGAGTGGTTCTGTTACCGGCTTGAAAACTGATTCCAGTACTTGCTGATTGTTAAGCTCAGCATCTCTCATCTTTCGCACCTTCTTCTTAACAGCATCTGCAGCCTCAACAATTTGTCTTTTCAGTGATTTTTCCATAGTAACAAAAAGTTCGTGATTGATTAAGCGATGTCTGAAGAATAATAATATCGCGAGGGTAACACTCTTAAATATAAATATTTTTAATCAAAGACAACAAAAGTGTCAAATTTATTTCTATAACATCCTTTATTTTTGGAGCAATCCTTATTAATCACTACATAATTGAAAGGTTCACTCCATATTTTCGAACACATTTCACGAAATTCAATCCATGTCATATCAGTGTTGACATGTTCTTCATAAATATGCCGTAAATTAATTTCATCTTGTTTAAAAAGTATGATTAAGTTCGCATTATCTCTTACTAACTGCTTGGGGATTTTACTATATGTTTGGTTCAGATAAAAACAATCTATGCATTTGTGTCTTCCCATTGCAAAATAATCACGCATGTTATTTTGATTTTCACAAGCAACATCATCAAAAATAATCACGGAGTTGGGTTTTGCGTCCTGAACGCTTAGTACTTCCTCATTTCCCTGATATTTCTGGAGGGAAATACCGGGAACCCGTTGCAAAACTCTTTCTAAGAAAATGTACTTAGGTTGGTGCAGAGTTTTTGAATAAACATAAACATTTTCAAATCTTAATCCATTTTCGTGTATAAGAAGGCCAATTAATAAATTGGTTTTTCCACAATTGGATGGACCACAAATGATACATCGTACTGAGTTAGGTAATAATTCCCCATGACGAAAACTAGTCTTACAAATATCATCGCAGACTGTATCAACATGCAGCGATTGCGGTTGTTTTACAAATTTCATGATTACTGTTGGAAATGAACCATAAATCATAAATCATTTATTTATCTGCAAACATGGGTAAAAATATACATTGATGTTTTCTGTTTAACCGATTAAAAATGAGTGAATGTATATAGTACGTTAACATTTATAAACTTACCACAACCTCTTTCGCGTTACTGGTCATTGATCGAGTGGATTGTTCATTACTAAGCATTCTGTACCACCCTTCAGAGCGATAGCAAACTCGCATGATCATTGGTTGTAGACAGTTATACACTAGAGAGTAAGTAAACGGAGAGTTGATGGATGATCATCGTTGCTCATCAAGTACGCAGCAAAATGTACTGTCTCGGTCGAGTTTATCGGTCGAGTGGAAAGGCGAGTCGATTATCAATTATTGGGCATTCTATACCACTATCGGCAGCGAGGCGCACTCGCCGAGCAACTTGCCGATAGTGGTATAGAATGCCCAATAATATACTACTATCATCATCACCATTTCAGCAAAAAAGACGTTATTCATGTTTTTGAAAATTCTTTCACCAGTAGAAAGCCACATTATTCCTGAGTGACATAGGCTATTTTTAAAAAATAAATTCGACTCTACAATTCTACACATCATCATCATCATTTCAGCCGAAAGACGTTCACTGCTGGACATAGGCCTCCTCCAAGCGTCGCAACACTGATCGGTCCTGTGCGTTTCGCACCACCGGACTCCCGCAGCTTTGACCATGTGGTCGCTTCACCGAGTGGGAGGCCTTCCAACGCAACGCCTTCCGATTCGCGGTTGTCACTCCATAACTTTTCGGCCCCAACGGCCATCCGTTCTGCGAGCAATGAGCACTGCCCACTGCCACTTAAGTTTGGCAATTCTTCGGGCTATGTCGGTAATCTTGGTTCTTTTGCGGATGTCTTCATTTCTGATTAGATCACAGCTCTCTACATTGCCCTTTGGGTGACTTTAAGCCTTTTGATGAGGCACATTGTGAGCGACCACGTTGCGGTTCCATACGTCATCACTGGCAACACACATTGGTCTTAGACTTTCGTCTTGAGACACAAGTTGGACGAGAACATACCATACCGCGCAACTTCCCGCGAACTAACACGGTTGGTCGACATATCGGTAATATAATAAACTTTATTATTATTAAAACCGTTCGAGCCTTTACAACACAAATTTTCCCATTAAACTCAAGTCTCTTCTAAGTAAATAAACCCGAGGCCACAATGCACATCCACCAGGCGAGACTCCATTCACGTCAAGCCGAAGGTGAGACAGTGTCACCCTTCACACTTACAATGGATTTATTCAGGTTAAGGCATTGGGTCGTCTTTCACCGCAATTTTCTATTGAAGCTAGTGGCCGAGCTTTCTTACAAGCAACACTCGATCAACATGAGATTGGTTAACTAAAAATATGTGCCCTGAAACTTTTTTTTATATTATTTTTCAACAACAAAAAAAGAATTAGCCAAATATGTGTAGCCGATCTGAAAATGTGAAGTGATGCGCTTACATGATACATAATTATAATAAATCTGTAGAAAAGTAATTTTTGTACATCGAAAATATTTCCATTAAAAAAAACTTTTTTGCAAAAAAATACTACCGACTTCCAAATAAAAAACTACAAAGTGAAAAATAACTTTATTTTTGGAAGTCGGTGTCTTTCGTAGGTAACAATTCTTTGCGATATAGACACCGACTTCCAAAAATAAAGTTATTTTTCACTTTGTAGTTTTTTATTTGGAAGTCAGTAGTATTTTTTTGCAAAAAGTTTTTTTTTTATTTTACCCTTTTTAGTTGTACCTATAGGCAAGTTGTTTAGTAAGTACCTATAACGCCAGAATAGATTACCCGAATAACATGAAACTCAAAACATAATCGGTGAAATGAGAGTTCTGCGTACCACTTTTGAGCGTACTGGCGTGATGTTATGTTATGAAATGGTATAAACAATAAATAGACATGCGATTGCAGCAATCCCGAGAGATTTTCCGATATTTATTGAAGAGTTCTGTTGCATATCTCCGAAGTTCTTCATCAGATCTTCACCAAATTTAAATGGGACCAATTTCGGAATATGCGCTTTCAAACAAAAAAAGCATTTTCAAAATCAGTCAGGAGATATCGGTGAACATACACAAAAAAAAACATACTTAAAGTCGAACATAGAACCTCCTCCTTTTTGGTAAGTCGGTTAAAAAATAGCCAGGGTGTTAAAGGATAACCAACAGAACCTATTGCCAGCATTTTTTGTATTTTTGTCTGTTTATTTGTGCACGCATCACGTGAAATGTACGAAACCAATGTAGATAACTTGTATACATAAAAATTGTGCGTAACTTGAAGAATTACTTAGTTTTTGTTTCATCGCAATCGGTTCACTCTATCAAAAGTTAGATGAATTTAAAGTTTTCAAGAAGTAAAATAATTATCACAACACACGCAATTCAGATACTCGGACAGTTGAACTCGATATTCGATAGATGGCGTTGTGCATTTGAAGTCATTTTCTGAATGGCGGTGTTAAGATTCTCCGTGAAAGAATGATGACTATAGAAAAAAAATTGGTAGGTGGGTAAGTAGGGTAGGCAGGACGGTAAATAGGGTAGGTTGGCAGACAGATGACGGGAGCGAAGCCGCGGGCACAGATAGTTATCAAATAATATTTTTATTTAGACTGGGTGGGTAAAAAATTTAAATTCGTAGATCAAACGATACAGGGCGATAGTTGGGGTTATTTGCAGTGCAGTAGGTTCTCAAGTTTATTTTTCTAATTTACTCTTATTGCCTATATAATACTGGCAAGTCACCCATCCACAGAAAAGATCGGGGATGACTTTTTTGAACACGTCCATTATATAACTGGCTGTCATGTACTTCCCGAGCTGGCTGTTTGGCGCATCTCGTGGTCAAAACCTGTGAGCAAAGGATATAGGCATTTAGTAATTAAATGACTTGTGGATCTTTTGTGTGCATATGTTATTTACGTGTATTTATTTTATATTTATTGTAAGCATATTAAATTTTAGTCTAGCCAAATCGTTTACTTTATTTGGACCTACGCCATCATTTATTTATTGGTTATTGTGAGATTATTTATTATTTTATACATTATACATTTAACTATATAAATGCCTAACCAAGTAATCAAAACGAATTTATGAAATATTCAACACGCCTAAGAACTGGAACTTTTTCTACTGCAAAAAAAAAAAATGTAAGTACTAAATTAAAGTTGCGGGTATACTTACCTGAATTACTCTATGCATAACACTGTAACAACACCAACATATCACGTCTGCTTGGCGACCATTTGTCACTGCAGGGATCCAGCAGAATATCAGCGTCAGGTATATTTGCCTGACACGTGCTGAGCTGGACTCCCATTTGGTGAAACCTTGAGACGCACACCGCACTGTGTTTTGATTGTCAAAATTAATGTTACTGGTGTCACTTTTACTTTTATTTCGGTTTCCTTTTTCTTTTTATGTTGGCACTTTGTTTTTAAACATACCTACATGAAAATTGTAATAATTTAATTAAGATTTGGTGTGTTGTGCTGTCTTTTGTGTGCACTAAATAAATTATTTCTGCCGTGGTATCGATCTGTGTTTGCGAATTTTTAATACTTTGAACAAAATTTAAGGTCTCATCTATTCAAAGTATTAAAAATTCGCAATCACGGATCGATAGATATTTTTTTTCTCAATAATCTAGCATCAAAACCAGATGTCGGATAACGGCATTTTAGTTATAGATTTATCTATCTATCTACCCTCTTAACTCTCTAAATAGTGCTATTTGGTGAATTCAGGCCAGGGCTGAAACTTAAACACTCACCGTCTTATTAATAAACGTGGACTAAGGTAAGAATAACTTTATTCCAAGCATTAGGTAGGTACTAAAAAAAAACCGTATTAATAAACACGGAATAAGGAGGGATTATACTAATCTGACACTAGTCTCGGACTAAAAGTTAAACCATGGTGCCAGCTAGTTTAAGGTCGGAATAAGAGTAGTGTAACTATGGCAACCACAATTTTTTAAATTTTTTTTTTTTTTTGTTTGTTCCTTACGGAACAGGCTAAGGTCTGAGACCATGCTGCCTAGTCATCAGTATTTTGCTTGAATTCTTTAGTATGCATTAGAATGCGGATGTAACGTATTCTAATGTTTTTTGGAGTATTTGGCAGCAAACTGGATCGAGTCAGCCTTCCCAGTAAGCTTTGCGGAGGTAGTCAATACTCTCGCAACCACAATTATTACATAGACTTTGATTTTTTATTTCGTAAATGTGGAACATTAAAAAAAAATAAGGTCATTGGCAGCTGTTTAGCTTTAGTCAACGAAATTACAAACGAATTAATTAATTAATCATCATTTTATGTAATTTTAAAGTTTAAAGGTAATACGATAATTTGAAAAGGAGGGATTCTTCACCTTTACCAATGAGGTAGGATAACTATGGAGACGGCATATTCTACTATATGAAGAACGAACTCTTTTTAACTAACCAAGAGCTGCATATGAAAAGAGAGACATCTAAATGTTTGTCAAGGACTAAACTTGGTAACACTTTTGAGTGACGTCAAAATCATGTCTATGCGTGACCGGTCGCCATGTTAATCGCCGAGTAAAATTGGTAGTTGTGTGCCGTATATGTACGTTTATCTGTGTAGTTGTGCTGTCAAACAGTTGCAAATGGCCTACCTCATTGGCCAATGGGCAGCCATCTTAATTGCCAGATTTATATAGGTAAGCACGCTAATTTCGTAGGTATGGCAAGTCCATAGGTTTATAAGTCAGTGACCTTTACTGTCAAATCTCTATGGCAGATGTCATTTTTAGTTTTTTTTTCTACATAATGTCTTCAACTTGCTTATTTTTCATTCACTAGTTCATTCTTTTTACTTTTAAATTCAACTGGGTTGCCAGAGCTTAAGCGTAAATCCAAGACTAAGAAATGAATAGTTAGTCCGAGGTTATTCCATGTTTATTAATAACATTGCTAGATCTATGTTAATCCTTAGTTACTCCGGGATTAGCTAGTCCAAGAGTAACTTCGGAGTAAGCTGGGAATACGCCATTTTTATTAATAAGACTGTCAAAGTGTCATAACTTTTACGGAAATCAAGGGCTCTGCCGCAGAGATATTTTTTACTGGTAAAACCCCATTTTTTTACTGCGGATAGATTTTTACCCACCCTGTATAGGTTCAATACGGAGACACATTAGCTGGTGATTAATATAGTTCTCGCCAAACTTCTTGGCCCGCCTGAAGTTGGCTACAACGGCAACATTTCGTGCCTTGCGCATCGGCAAACCTACTTTTTAGGGTTCCGAAGTCAACAAGGAACCCTTATAGTTTCGCTCTGTCCGTCTGTCCGTCCGCAGCTTAGCTCAGAGATTCTAAGTACTAGAAAGCTATACTTTGGCATGAATATACATATTAATAATTCCGACAAAGTGGTACAATAAAATCATGAAACAATTTTTATTTTTGTTGTTCCTCCTATAGACGGAAAGTGGGGATGTTTTTTATTTATTTTCTATCCCATGGTGTGGGGTATCGTTGAATAGGTCATTCAAAAATATTATGGGTTGTTAGAACCATTTTTCAATTCAGATATCCGTTTTCGTAAAATTAAGCATTAAATTGAAAATTTATGTTAGAGTCAAGTGTCCTCCCCCCCCCCCCCCCCTCCTTCCAGCGAAATGGTTGGTCGGGGCTATGTGAAAAAATTCACGGCAGTAGTTAATATGACGAAATTAAAAGGAAAACTATCACAGATAAGTAGGCTTTACAAGTTTACGAGTAATAGTCGACCAACTTATAAAATGTACTTGGAACCGTAAAAATTTTGTGAGTAAATATATGCTTATGATACATGTAAAAATATACAAAAATAAAATCATAACATCCTTACTAATATTGAATAATGATTTTTAAGCTCGAATAACGCATTGGAGTGGCCGGAGCCGTTGACAGTACCGTAGGCTTATTACGTATCTTTTACAAGAGCAAAACGATGGCGACCAAACGCTTTATGTCATAAAAGTCGGAATTACCTGCAGTGTAGGTTCTACACAATCGTTTGCTAATCGCTCGCTAAAAAAGAACATCATCCTATGTGGGCCCGTTTTTAGACGTTGTGTGCCGCTGAAACCGTTTTAATGTTAATTTAACAACAACAAAACCCTCTTCTTAGTCCGCATTATTATGCAACTTCGGCACCCTATTACTGCGCGTGGCCCGACACGCACTTGGCCGGTTTTTTTAATTAGGAAAGGAACCATTTCAAAAAGCCATAGATTAGGTACATAAGTAAGTATACCTTGATGGTACGAAGGTACTTTTCCATAAACACGAAGTTAAAACCATACCAACGATTTACCATACCACTAACAAGTACCTGAGCGCTTAAACACAGGATAATATCGCGTTCATTTTAGCGGCAAATCGAGTTATCTATGGGTCAGAAAATTGTATCGAAACTTATCTCTATACAGCAGCGGTTTACCTTGTACACAGGTCGTTTTAAGTGGGTGATCGTTTTAATAGGTACCTCCTATAAAAGGATACCAAGCATATTACGCACTAATTCACAGCATATTGCGCACTAATTATACGTTCCACTCATATCACTCTAGGAGCCACATTCCTGTTGGGGTAACGTACGCGCATCACATTCCCATTACTGCCACTCCTGAGAGCCAAAACAATAGTTGTAATAGTTGTAGCTACCGCCATATCTGCCGTATCAATTATACGGGGCCCCCGACGAGCATAAGCAAGAATTAATAAAAACTTCCCATTTTTTCTCAGTTAATCTATACGACCAATTAAAGGCTATAAAACATGCTTAAAATCTGAAATTCATAAAATTCATTCCATTATGGAACTCATTGAATTATTGCTGATAAAATTCAACAGTCTCGCATCCAGTTTTAAAAATAAAGAAAATGAATTAATATTTTATTTTTATTAATTAATTATTTATTTCCTATAAATGATTTAATAAATCAGTTTTCCGAAAAAAAGGCAAGGAAAGTGTATATTTAATTTGAATTGTTTGTAAAAAATACGGAAAAAGTGACAGATAGGTAATTCATCATCATCTGCCTAGCCTTTTCCCAACTATATTGGGGTCGGCTTCCAGTCTTACCGGATTCAGCTAAGTACCAGTGTTTTACATGGAGCGACTGCCTATCTGACCTCCACAGCCCAGTAACTGGGTAACACGGTACCTCTTGGCTAGACTGGTGTCAGATCTCAAGCTTCTGACTACCCGTAACGACTGCCAAAGATCTTCAAATGACAGCCGGGACCAAAGGCTTAACGTGCTTTACGAGGCACGGAGGAAACTCGGTATGTTGAAATGGTCACCCATCCACGGACCGACCTCGTCAAACGTTGCTTAACCTTGATGATCGACCCGTGCGGCTGTTATTATTTAGCCACGAGCTCCTCTGACAGATAGATAATTATGATGAATAATTAATATTTACCTTTCATAAGGGCCCTCAAACAAATTTTATACGGGGCCTTGGTGGGGCAAGGCACGCTACGCCACTGTAACCACCAGAAAAGCGCCGACACTCTTTGACTGGAAAAGTGCCGAATGCTTGGAAGCAATCCAACGTACAGCCCGTGCCCAAGAAGGGCAGTCGTGCTGCCGGCCAACTACACACCCATCGCTGTAATGTCTCGTATTTAATAGTAAGCTCCTGGCATACCTAGAAGCCAACGACATCCTTAGCGACCGCCAATACGGCTTCCACCGAAATCGGTCTACTGGGGATCTTCTAGCGTATGCCATTCACATCTGGAGTGAGGCCATCGAGAGGCATGGGGAAGCGCTTGCCATCTCCCTCGACATCTCGAAGGCTTTTGATAGGGTCTGGCACGAAAGCCTTATTGGTAAGCTTCCTTCATTCGGTCTGCCCGGTGGTCTGTGTGACTGGATTGCAGACTTCCTGAGGGGTCGGTCCATTTGAGTAGTTATCGATGGCTCCTCTTCAGACCTATTGGATATTAATGCCAGGGTCCCTCAGGGGTCGGTACTCTCAGCGATATTGTTCTTGCTGCACATAAATGAACTACCAAAACCTTTGGGTATGCAGATGACAGCACTGTTGCTGAGAGATACTTGTCCAACGCATGGGCTACTGGGCCTCAGGTCCGGTCTCTCTGTTAGCCCATGGTGGAGCGCTTGAGCTTGTCCTTGGAAGCAGTCTCCGAATGGGGCGATGCCAATCTGGTCAAGTTCAATGCCGCAAAAACACAGGCGCGTCTTTCTCCGCGAAAAAGAGCCAATTTCACCCGGTTCCACCTTTCCGAGGTGTAACCGTACCGATAACGGACCATCTTGAGCTTCTTGGCGAAACGTTGACATCGCCAAATGGAATGAGGTTGTGCAAAGCAAAGTCCATGACTAAGACAAACCCACTATCATCTGTAAGGGATGAGAATGGGTATATCACGGAAACTAGACAGGAAACTCTGGGCGTGATGTTTAGGACCCACTTCCCAGAATGTATACTGCGCGATAGCGATGAAGAGGAACCAGTCACAAGGGACGAGCTCACAAAGCACACGTCCAAAAATAACTGGCTCACGGCAAAGAAAGTGGTAGATGATAATAAACTGAAACTGGCCATAGCGGGCTTCCAGCCTCTTAAATCCCCTCATAAATTTAAGAGGCTGGATACCTCTACCCTACCCAATACTATTGCAAAAAGGGGCATCTGTATTGATACCCCATTTGAGTAAGCTCTACAGAGCCTGCATAGCCTTTGGTTATGTACCAAAGGCATGGAGGGAAGTCGAAAGTCACCTTTATACCGAATGTGGGTAGACCGACTTATGAAGAAGCTAAAGCTTACAAGCACATTAGTCTGTCATCCTTTCTCTTGAAAACTCTGGAGAAACTGGTAGACAGGTACTTAAGAGAGGGACCACTGAAAGTATTCCCTCTACATAAACTACAATGCGCCTGCAGCCCTGGTAAATCTACGGAAACGGCATTGCACTATGTTGCGAGTCGAGCCGAGGCTGCGCTAGAGGGTCAAGAAATCTGTGTCGGGGCTTTCCTCGACATAGAAGGCGCCTTCGACAAGACAACATTTGAGTCCATACGCATTGCTGCAAAGGAGCATGGCATCAATGATACCATGTGCAACTGGATTGACTATATGCTGAGAAGCAGAATAGTCAGATCGGTACTAATGGGAGACAGACTTAGTGCAACACAACATGAGGCTTTCCGCAAGGCGGAGTGCTGTCACCATTATTGTAGTGCTTGGTAGTAGACTCGCTACTTACCAAACTTAATACCGGACCATTCTACACAGTAGGCTATGCAGATGACATAGCTATAATGGTCAATGGTAAATTCCCGAACATAGTGTCTGGATTATTACAATAGGCATTGAGGATGACAGAGGAATGGTGTACAAAGAACCACCTCTCTATCAACCCAAGCAAAGCAGTCATTATTCCATTTACGAGGAAGAGACAACTAGGAAACCTAGGAGAGCTCTCCCTCAATGGAATAAAACTGCCCTGGGTGTAACGCTTGATAAAGAACTCAGGTGGAAAACTCATGTGGAAAATATCACGACAAAGGCCTTACGAGTGTTCGGCATGTGTAGTTTAACCGTAGGTGGGTGACCTACGGTTAAACTTGGGTGCTAAACCCCAAAGTGATACGATGGCTGTACCGGACAATAATAATACCTATTATCACATACGGCAGCATAGTGTGGTGGCCAAGAACAAAGCTTGCCTCGTGCAAAGCGCCACTCACCAGGTTACTAAAACAGTGTGTCTCGGCATCACGGGTGCTTTCAGGACAACACCTACGGCAGCGATTGAGAGATACCTCAATATCCCTCTTCTGCATATGATGGTTGAATTGGAGGCAAGGAAGACATTACATCGTCTCGCTGTTGCTGGACTATGGGATGGCTCTAAGCCAAAGACTAACCATACAAAGTTCGATGAGAATGAAGACCTGGATCGGGTAACAAGTATGTTATCCGATAAAATGCAAACTATATTTGTGTTTGAAAGGTCTTTCAAGGTCCAAATCCCTACAATAGAGGACTGGACGAAGGGACTTGATCCACCAGAACATGATAGTCTGGTGTGGTACACTGATGGATCCAAAATGGAATCAGGTACAGGAGCGAGAATATACGCAAAAGGCTACAAATGTAGCAAAAGCTTAGGGAAGATGGCAACTGTATTCCAAGCAGAAACATATGCCATAATAACCTGTGCTCAAGAGAATATAGATAGAGGAACCAGAGGTAAATATAATAACACGCATAAAAATTGTATCTATAAACCATTATTTCGCGGGCATTGATGTGGGTTACACGTTTACCTAGTCCTTTAATCTTATTATGTCGCACTTGTATTGTAATGTGTAACTGTTTTATGTCCCAATAAAGTAAAATAAAATAAATAAATAGTGACAGTCATGCTGCAATCAAAGCCATGGCATCCTAAAAAGTGGACTCCGGAATTATTCTGGATGCTATCCAGACCCTTAACAGGCTTGGGAAGCACAACAGGGTAAGACTCATGTGGGTCCCTGGGCACAAAGGATTCCATGGTAACGAAGTGGCTGATGAACTGGCAAGAGATGGCTCAGCAAATGATTTTGTGGGTCCAGAACCATGTGTAGGCATCTCGAAGTGTCTCGAAAAGGCCGCATTTAGGGAGTTTGCAGATCACAGACAACGAACTTGTTGGCTGTCTAATTTACTGGGCACTTTGGAACCAACGACATACTCATGAAAATGGGTCTAACCGCGACACCCATGTGCAGGTTGTGTGGGGAACATACGGAACGCATGGAGCACCTACTGTGCACATGCGATGCACTAGCTGGTAAGCGAATGAGTCTCCTAGGGGTTGGATACCCAAAACCAGAAGACTATAGGCTCATATCTCCTAGTCTCGTTGTAAAACTCATGAAAACTGTTTTCAACGAGATTGAGGAGGAGTAATTTACACAATAGATCCCAATGGGTCGAAGTGTCAGAATTATTTCTCGGCCCCTCGATAAGATAAGATAAGATAACGTTGACATCGACACTCAATTTTGGCCCATACATTGAGGCAAAGGCACAACTGGCTGCCAAAAAGTTGGGGATCCTTGCGAAGGTGAGACGTACTTCACGCCAGAACAGCTGCTTAAGTTGTATCAAGCGCAAGTTCGATCTTGCGTGGAATACCGTTCTCATCTCTGGAACGGATCTGCCAAATACCAGCTTGATGCACTAGTCGATCGAAAAACGGGCCAAGAGGCTCATCGGCAATGAGGCACTGGTCGAGTCAAAGCTCCAGAGCCTTGAACAACGTCGTCGAGTTGCCAGCTTGTCGGTTTTTTATCGGTTGCATTTCGGGAAGCGTGCGATGGAATTGCATGATCTAAATCCGCCTAGCCCGCTTCATCATCGGACTACAAGACGTACGGCGATGCGCCATCGGTACATGGTGGACATCCCACCCAATACGCACTAAGCGTTTTGAAAGAAAGAAAGAAAATTGTGTTTATTGGCATTCAAAACAAAAACACCTTAAAATTAAACAAAATAAAACTATTAATGCCAAAAGGGCCTCAGCTCAGCATAATGTCAAATGGTAATACAGAGTATACCACCTGACGCTGATTTTCAGCTGCAGCCCACGAGTGCCATACGCTCGAAAACACCAACACATGTTTATACCATACTGAATTTAAAGTAAAGATAAAATTTTTGCGACTCTTAAATATAACATAACAAAAATAAAAGTTGTATGTGCCCATTGACAAAAGAGAACAAATAAAATATGAATTGTATTACATCATTAAAACGGGAGCAGGTCGTTGGACTAAAATAAATTAAAAGACGATAGTAAAAGCAAAAATGATAAAGTCGATCCATTTATAAAATTGATGAAAATTGTATAAAATTGATAAATTTGAATACAAACAGTAAAAATAGGAAATACTTTCATTATGCGTACAGCTTAGGAGTGGAATTCCCTGTCGGAGTCTGTGTTTCCCGAAAGCTACAATCTAGGAGTCTTTAAGTCAAGAGTGAATAGTTTACTTCTAGGCAAGCGTGTTACACCGTAGACCACATCATCGCTTACCATCAAGTGAGATAGTGGTCAAGCGCGAGCCTATATAAAATAAAAAAAATAAACACAATGAAGCTCGACGAGTCCCGGAAAAACGATTCAACTGTCTTGGAATTAATCAGAAAAGTACGAAAGGAATAAGAAAAACGTATTTGATCTTTTCCCCTAAAAACATGCTTATACAGGTTACGTAAAAACGACTTACAAATTAATGAGGATAGGCGGTAACGTGCGTGAATTCGTGCAAATTTTTAATGACGCTCTCCAACACCAACAAGATTATTTTATTGAATCTGCATAAAATAAAGCGAATAATAACAGCGCCACCTATTGATAAAAGATGAAACTAAGTGTTCATGGTATTATGAAATCAGAATGGCGCTCAGGCGAACAACCTGCACACGTTTGAAGGGAAGGGGTTTTACTTCTCATCCTTATACTATGATGTCGGTCGGATAGAGGGCAGAACCTGTATCTACTTTTTTTTCAGTAGAATGATTGGTAAAAGAAAATAAATTACATAAGTCACTGAACACTAAACTCAGGCAAATTAATTGAGAACCACTTTTGGCAACAATGCCCAGTAAAGTAAATGAGGCCTTTCAGAAAAATTCTCACCGCCAGTAGGTGTCCCTTTAGCAAGAAAACATAACTTATGTTGGTAAATATTAGTTACTAGCATCTGCCAGCGTCTTCGCCCGCGTGTATTATACATATAAACCTTCCTCTTGAATCACTCTATCTATTAAAAAAGCCAATCAAAATCCGTTGCATAGTTTTAGAGATCTAAGCATACATAGGGACAGCCAGACAGCGGGAAGCGACTTAGTTTTATACTATGTACACAGATAATATACCCATACAAAGAAACCGTGCCGACGTAACTAGCGTTTTTCATCTGATTAATCTTGTTATTTTTGTAAGTACCTCAATTGCGTTCGATCCCGTTTCACGGCAATAGATGGTGTTAACAGCGACTTGCAAGTAAAAGGGTTTACTAGGTTCGTCAACATTTTTTTCTTTAAATACAGTGAAAGTTTGTTTTATAGTATTTTTTTGCACGTTTTTACAGTTTTTTTGCACCGTTGTGCAAAAAAAACTGTAAAAACGTGCAAATGTGTTACAATGCAAATTTTAACAAACGAGAGGAATGCCTCAGAAATTTTAAAATGCGCCATCTATTGGCATCAGTTTTAAATGAACCGTTCAAATAATCTTTGAAATGTGAATTAAGAGCCCAATATTTTATAATTTTGTACTTAGGAGAATTGATTAAACAAGAAAATACAATTTTTATGTTCAATTCCAGAAAATTTTAATTTTACACTATTATATTTAATTGTGTGCACATGTCGCGCCACCTAGTGAGATTTATTTGAACCAAATTTCCTTCCTTAGCAATGAGACCCCGTGCTATGTATAAGGATTATGCAAGTCATAGATAATGCCGCAGACATAGTTGAAAAACCTTTAGTAAAACCACTACAGAATCTATCAACAAGTTTATTTACATTAACAGCTAGCCTACAAACATTAACACTACAATAATCTACTTCCTAGACTTCAAAGCAGCTCCTTTAGGCTTTAATCTGTTAGATATGATAGTCTTTCTCTCGTCCTCTTTGGCTGCTTCCAAATAGTTATGTCTCTCTTTAGCAAAGTCAAGCTCGGAACACAACTCAACGATCTTTGAGGCAAACTCTCTTTGGCGTAGCATTCTTTTCTTTTGTTTTTGCTGAAAAATGGTAATTTAAAATAAAGAATGGTTATGAGGTGTTATATAAATTTACCAAAAACTATTTCTACTTCTCATTCTTGCATGAATACTAGGGACTAACTTTATCCTGTGGCTTTTAATAAAAAAAAATCTGGATTGTCTCAGCGGAGCCCAGTGGTAACGGCTGCGACTTACAAGTTGTAGGTCGTCAGTACGAGCCCAGGTAAGCACTTTACTTTGTGTAGATTATTAGTGAAGGAAAACATTGTGAGGAAACCGGCATGTCTTAGAAACAAAAATTTTATGACATGTGACATCCACCAAACTGCACTGGGCCTGCATGGTAGATTACGGCCCAGTCCTTCTCACAGAGAGGAGGAACGCATAATGGACCAAATGGGAGTCTAAGTACAGAAAAGGGGGTCCATCTATCCTATCCCATCAAATCCATCAACCACTCAGCAACAGTGTAGCTTTTTAAGAGTAAATGATTTTCTGTAAATAGAGTAGTAGTATGGACCACCGTGTTACCCAGTTACTGGGTTGTGGAGGTCAGATAGGCAGTCGCTCCATGTAAAATACTGGTACTTAGCTGAATCCTGTAAGACTGGAAGCCGACCCCAATATAGTTGGGAAAAAAGGCTAGGCAGATGTTGAGAGTAGTAGTATGGACCCCCGTTTCTGCACTTAGACTCTCATTTGGTCTATTGTGTGTGCAGGTCAGTACTTCAAGAGATTACCTTCTATTAACAAAGATTGTTACTTCTTTGTAAATATTAGTTTAGAAGTTGAAGTCAAAGTATACATTTAAGTGCTACACTAAGTTTAGTGAAAATAATCATACCAATAGGGGGGTTGGTCTTCCATCCAAATAAGTGAAGTCTGGAGTGTCAGTCAGGACTCCTTCAGCGTTACGATTGAGAGGCAAGCCGTGTTCTACTCGAAAATGCTTGGAACAGACTACAGGGCTGCTGCTCAGGGTACGACATATCACTGTAAGAAACAAAAATTAAAAGTAACAAGGAATTTCTACAGAAAGAACTTTGTATCAAAATTACTAACATTGTGTTTGTGATAATTTTGCTACATTTTTCAATATGATACTCATGATTAAGAATACAAATTAATGTTGTTTTTTATTTATAAAACTTGCAAAACGCTCGCTTTCTTTCGAGGTTACTTTATTATTATGACAGCCTGTGACAGCCAGTAAGATTGACAGATGTCATCATTTCATTTTTTTTTTTTTTTGGTATTTGTTCCTGACGGAACAGGCTAAGGTCTGAGACCATGCTGCCTAGTCTTCAGTGCAATTTTAACATTCTTTAGTATGCATTAGAATACGGATGTAACAGATTCTAATGTTTTATGGAGTATTTGGCAGCAAATTGTATTGAGTCAGCCTTCCCAGTAAGCTTAGCGGAGGTAGTCAATACTACAATAAAATTCTCCGCTCCACAATCCTGAGATCGCTTCTGTCAATGATTTCACACATTGTCCAGTTGCGTAGACAGTTGAGACACAAAACTACACCAATTTTATATCACAATATCCACTAGGAATCAATTTGCAAATAATATTAACAGCCGCTGAACTTCACTCGAAAAAATCCCGCCAAAAACTCTGTCATCATTTCAGTAATGTGCATAGATATAGAAACCTAGGTTTCTATATCTATGCTTCTGTGTATGTTCTGTGTCATCATCATCATCATCATTTCAGCCGAAAGACGTCCACTGCTGAACATAGGACTCTTCCAAGCGTCGCAATACTGATCAGTCCTATGCATGATGCGACTAGCATCCTCCGGATTCCCGCAGTCTTAACCAGGTCATCGGTCCACAAAGAGGAAGGCCACTAACCAACGTTGTTCAATGTTCTGTTCAGTTATCGAAACCCATCTTCCCATCTTGCTCGTAAGCTGTATTAAAATAATAATATTGCTGGTGGTATTTTTAATTTTTCAACGAAAAGAAATTGGGTCATTGGAATCATCACGTTTTGATCTGTCTAAACTTCATTTATTTAACTTTCTTTCATTACCAGTGTGCGTTCAGATACAACTTTTTTTATAAAACTAGTAGAGCAATAATTATTGTCATGGATATTTGATGTACCAAGACTATATTTTCTGAACAAAAAAGATATGCCTACCCTCATGGAAAAAAGGCGTGAGTTTATATATGTACGTAAAAAAAGTAAAATTATCTATGGTGAAAGAAAACAAAAACGTCCAACTCAATATGATCACACCTATGACGACACATAACTCTATTGGCCTAAATTAAAATCGGACCAATGAGCATGCATATTTTAAAAGATATCCACCAATGAGGACTCACAAATATTAGTCACCTTTATTTTTGATTCCTTTGAATCGCGCAAATGAAAACAGTCGATATTTAATTCTGTAAGGAAAAGGAAGGTGTTTGACCAAAAATCTGACATATTTTGTGCTCTCTTACGTGTCGTGCGTTCGGTATTTACTGTATCGGATTTTAGTGATATTTCGGCAAGTGTTGTGTTTGCTATTTTCAGAAGCAGCAGATTTATTCCTAAACCAGGTATTGCTATAATAATATTTACAAAATATGAAAACAGATCGATCAGTTGTTGCGACATTCATTCATGTGCGGTCGTCTGACGTCTAGTACTTTCCAGAGCGCTTTTACATTTTCCGACGCAAATTAGATCTTTCTATTTATTTTAAACAATATTAACATAGTTTCATCTGTATTTGATATAATGTAAGGTAATAGAGTAATGTGAGTTAATATAAAACAGTGTTACACCACTTTTCATTATTTGTTTGTTACACTTGTAAAGAACAAATAAGAAATCCTCTTTCGACATAATGAAATATTGGTGTTTAATATATATCTAGTTTCATTTGTATTTGGTAAATTTTAAGGTAATAGAGTATTGTTGTTGTTATAACAGTGTTGCACCACTATTTCATTATTTATATGTTACACTTGGAAAAACAAATATGAAATCATCTTTATACACAATGAAATCTAGGTTTATAATGTTTTTAATATATATCTATAGCAGATTGAAAAACATGAAAATATGTACAACATTTGAATACCCTTCATTACCTACATGATGCTTTTTTGTATACTAAAAACTTAAAACATGTAATTTATTTTATTCTCAAACACTGACCTTAAATTTATACCTACTTGCCTACCTATTTATAAGTAGCCTAAGCTCAGCATTTTTTTTAAACTGAACTGCTGAACTGAACTTTTTTTTCTTATAGGTTTAAATTACCTTTTTGTAAACTATTCTAACATTTTGTTAATGTAATGATTTTAGCTGTTTAACAAATTCCCCATTTGACATTAAGTGCATGCTATAGATAGGCATATTATATTTTACAGATATGTGCTTTACCTGGCTTTTATAGGCCTTTTTTTTCATTGTTTTGTTTATAACAAATTTACCTTTTGATATCTACATTGTACCATTGACTATGTTTTACAAACAGGAGTCTTATCTTGACTTTCACTAGACTTTGTATCTTAGATTTGTTTATTCTTAAAACCCTTTGCAGACAAATTACAGCTCTCTTACTTTTGGATATCATAATATTATCATGAACTAATTAAATTATGTTTTTTTTATAATAACTTAATCTATCATAAGGATAAGCATACAAGATGACTTATTAATCTTATCTATTGTTTACACATTGTTTCAGCTTATCAGTGCGTGTAAGTTCCTGACCACATTCAAAACGGCTACCGAAAACCTAAACTCGAAAGAACAACCCAATTACAACACCATGTGTATGTATCTTTTTAAATTTATTATTAATCATAGATTTTTTTTTCTTTTCATCCGCAGCTTGGAACAATGTGGCAGAACCCAGGAGTTTATCCCGGAGGTCAATTATAATAAATTTTATTTATTCACTGTTTCAATTCAGTGATAAAAGATCTAAAACAGGTTCTATAGGAAAATGCTTATCAGAAGGGGAAATAACAGTGCCAATTAGCATTATATTTTAATGAATCTTTTGTTGTAAAAAAACAGCACTATTTTTATTTTATCAATGTTGTTAACACCAGATAAAGTATTATTTCTATCCTAAGCTTCTTAAGTACTTTATTTTTAGTAAATAGTCATAACACTGTACAAATAAGATCTTTTATCATTTAATTGACAATATATGTCGCATTGCACCAAGCACTGGCACGCTAATAATATCTGTTCTTTAATAATACACTACTTAAGTGACATGGATCTATCATTACCTATTGTATATACCACCAGAATTAACACCAATGACAGCCATTACCGTTATCAAATAATGGGTTTAAGGTAATGCAAGTGTACAAGTAAACAAATTTACTTAACCTTTAATACAAATGAATTAAGTCATAGTTTATTAGGACCAAAGCAAATGGTTGTTAGGCCTTTTCATCCTCACTGTCCCATTGGATTATAATGACTAATAGGGCAATATGTCTATTGCATGTCAATTACCTATTTAATACAACTGAATTAAGTCATAGTTTATTAGGACCAAAGCAAATGGTTGTTAGGCCTTTTCATCCTCACTGTTTCATGTGATTATTATGACTAATAGGGCACTATGTCTGTTGCATGTCAATTGCCTATTTAATATAACTGAATTAAGTCATAGTTTATTAGGACCAAAGCAAATGGTTGTTAGGCCTTTTCATCCTCACTGTCCCATGGGATTATAATGACTAATGAGCCACTATGTCTGTTGCATATCAATTGCCTATTTAATACAACTGAATTAAGTCATAGTTTATTAGGACCAAAGCAAATGGTTGTTAGGCCTTTTCATCCTCACTGTCCCATGGGATTATAATGACTAATAGGCCACTATGTCTGTAGCATATCAATTGCCTATTTAATACAACTGAATTAAGTCATAGTTTATTAGGACCAAAGCAAATGGTTGTTAGGCCTTTTCATCCTGACTGTCCCATGAGCTTATAATGACTAATAGGGCACTATGTCAGTTGCATATCAATTGCCTATTTAATACAACTGAATTAAGTCATAGTTTATTAGGACCAAAGCAAATGGTTGTTAGGCCTTTTCATCCTCACTGCCCCATGAGCTTATAATGACTAATAGGGCACTATGTCTATTGCATGTCCATTACCTATTCTAAATTCAAATTAATATGAGTACATAGCCAAAGGACAGAAAAGTAAATTGTTGATACCATCTAGCCGATTTCGACTACAGCGACCGAGTTCTTTGGCTCCTCATTGCGGTTGCGAGCTCAGATGTGTTGCTCTGCTATGTGCCTTGCATAATCCAACTTTTGCCAGAAAACTCCGAGCACAAAGGGACATGTCAGAACACCATTGACGATATTAATATGGTAGTTGTTGGTGGTCTAGCTTTGAGGTCGTCGCGTTTTTGGACTATAGTCGTGTACACTGTGAAATCAAACTATATTGTCTCAGGAGTTTCTCGGCTTGTCTCCTATCTTTAAAGTAAGAAACTCTCTATGTCATTTCATTATACACTCACAAAATAAGAAAACATGTTGCATCAGCCCAAATCTCAAGGGACAAGGGCAAGATGATTATTCTTTATCATCATCATCATCATCATTTCAGCCGAAGGCGTCCATTGCTGGACATAGGCCTCCCCCAGGCGTCGCCACATTGACCGATCCCGTGCGTCTCGCATCCAGCGCCTTCCCGAAACCTTAACCAGGTCATCGGTCCACCTAGTGGGAGGCCTTCCAACGTATCGTCTTCCGGTTCGCGGTCGCCATTCCAGAACTTTTCGGCCCCATCGGCCATCCGTTCTGCGAGCAATGTGCCCTGCCCACTGCCACTTAAGTTTGGCAATTCTTCGGGCTATGTCGGTAACCCTGGTTCTCTTGCGGATCTCCACATTTCTGTTTCGATCACGCAAGGAAACTCCGAGCATAGCCCTCTCCATTGCCCTTTGAGTGACTGTAAGCTTCCTGATAAGGCCCATTGTAAGCGACCACGTCTCAGATCCATATGTCATCACTGGCAACACACACTGGTCATAGACTTTCATCTTGAGACACTGTGGTAAGTTGGACGAGAAGATACCGCGCAACTTCCCGAACGCTGCCCAGCCGAGTCGGATTCGACGGTTGACCTCTTTCTCGAAGTTGGCCCTACCCAATTGGATCGTTTGTCCCAGGTAGACATAGTCGCCCACAACTTCGAGTGTAGAGTCTCCGACCTTGATAGGAGTGGGTGTAACATGGGCATTCACCATGACCTTGGTTTTGTCCATGTTCATTTTAAGACCCACTCTTTCGGAAGCTCTACTGAGGTCATCGAGCATTTTACTGAGGCTCTCCATGGTCTCAGCCATGACCACTATGTCGTCGGCAAACCGAAGGTGAGTGATGTACTCGCCATTAACGTTGATGCCAAGCCCTTTCCAATCCAGAACCTTGAAGACATCCTCCAGCGCAGCAGTGAACAGTTTCGGAGAAATGACGTCTCCCTGTCTCACGCCGCGCCGGCGACGAATTTGGTTTCGAGGTCTGATCCTGAAGACGGACTGACATAGTGGCGTTCTTGTACAAACACTTCAACACTTCAATGTACCGGTAGTCGATCTGGCACCGTTGGAGAGACTGCAGTACAGCCCAAGTCTCGATCGAATCGAAGGCTTTCTTGTAGTCCACAAACGCTAATCAGAGAGGCAGGTTATACTCTTCGGTCTTCTGTATAACCTGCCGCAGCGTATGTATGTGGTCTACCGTGCTAAAGCCTTTTCGGAATCCAGCTTGTTCGGGAGGCTGGAAATCGTCAAACCTGCGCGCGAGTCGATTCGTGATGACTCTTGAAAACAACTTGTAGACATGGCTAAGAAGTGAGATGGGCCTATAGTTCTTCAGCCGGGCATTGTCGCCCTTCTTGAAGAAGAGTACCACCACACCCCTGCACCATGCCTGTGGCGTTTTGCCCTCGAGTATGACGGAATCAAACAGCTTCTGAAGGGCCTTAAGGACCGGTTTTCCACCCGCCTTCAGGAATTCAGCCGTGATTCCGTCATCACCCGGTGCCTTGTTGTTTTTAAGCTGTTTCAGAGCCATCCTAATCTCGTACAGACTGACGTCCGGAATATCTTCGGTATAGTGTCGGGTCAATCTAGCTCTTGGGTCGTTTGCTAGACTCGCAACGGGCTTGCTGATGGAGAAATTCTTTATCATCATCATCATATCACCCGAAAGACGTCCACTGCTGGACATAGCCCTACCCCAAGCGTCGCCACATTGACCGATCCCGTGCGTCCCGCATCCAGCGGATCCTCGCAACCTTAACCAGGTCATCGGTCCACCCGGTGGGAGGCCTTCCAACGCAAACTCTTCCGGTTCGCGTCGCCACTCCAGAACCTTTCTGCTACATCGGCCATCCGTTCTGCAAGCAATGTGCCCTGCCCACTGCCACTTAAGTTTGGCAATTCTTCGGGCTATGTTATGTGTCCCTGGTTCTCTTGCGGATCTCTACATTTCTGATTCGATCACGCAAAGAAACTCCGAGCATAGCCCTCTCCATTGCCCTTTGGGTGACTGTAAAGCTTTCTGATGAGGCCCATTGTGAGCGACCACGTCTCAGAGCCATACACTATCACTGGCAACACACACTGGTCGCAGATGATTATTATGTCAATGAACACATGAGACTGATGTGAATCTTCTGCTCAATTCGTGTCGTTAGTATATTTAATCATACTGTTTGATTTGGGCCCAGTAGGTGGCCTCGTTTATTGCCGCTCGGAGGCGATATCAGGTCATGTAGGGTGCAGGTAGACTTAGGGACCTACCTGATGGCGCGACGCAATTTAAAATGCGTCGATTGGCGATGTGTTTTACAAGAAATTTCAAGTGCAAATTGGTTGACTCGCATCGCATTGTGTCAATGTGAACGTACCCGCGTCGAGCCACCAGCAGGGAGGTTGTTTGGAGTTGAACATTCTCGGTTTTCCACAATCAAAGACAATATTTCACACTTATCAGACATAAACATAGGGTTGTTATATTTATCTGTAGGTGACATTATCTGTGGTGACTCATAACGATGAATGTTTCGAGATATCATACACTCCTGTCTGCTAAAGTTTCTAGAATGTTATCTGCTTTCTTTATTCATTTATACATATAAAAGGATTTAATTATAATCAGGCCGAATAATAAAGATTTGATCCTTGTTACCTATTGCTTGACGTAAGTGCGAGCTATAATCCAGATAGTGCATAATAATTAAATGTGAATGGATAAGGAACAATTGCGCCGTAAACTAAACTTAAGATTTAGTTCCTAACACGAGGTTAAATTGACGATATGTCATACATAGTGAGACTGGGTTAACTACTTATTCTTTAGGTTCGCAAAATACGCGCTTGGTCGTGGAGTTGCGGAAACAGCCCGTCGAAACTAAACTAAACTAGTAGCTAACCCGAGTTAACTATCCAGGGTGGTGCAAGTGGACTTTATTTATAAACCCGGGTTATCTACCCTAACACGGGTTATCTACCCTTACCCGGTTTATCTACCCAGGGCGGTGCAAGTGGACCTTTTTTATGAGATGAATGATAGAAATGTAAAGATAGAAACATTTATTTCTTTAGCACACGAAGAGCAACATATTATGGAATTTATGGAATGTCTTTTAAATTTATCCATTACTGGAGGAGTAAATAGGCGAGAGCCAAACCTCGAATTATTATGACCTTTTACTTAGGAAATTCAGTCAGAGCTCTCTGCCCGCATTTCCTCTTGATTATGTAATAAACAGCACAGAGGAGCTCGTGGCTAAATAATAACAGCCGTACGGGTCGATCATCAAGGTTAAGCAACGCTTGACGAGGTCGGGTCGTGGATAGGTGACCATTTCAAAATACCGAGTTTCCTCCGTGCCTCGGAAAGCACGTTAAGCCGCTGGTCCCGGCAGTCATTTGAAGATCTTTGACAGTCGTTACGGGTAGTCAGAAGCTTGAGATCTGACACCAGTCTTGCCAAGGGGTACCGTGTTACCCAGTAGCTGGGTTGTGGAGGTCAGATAGGCAGTCGCTCCATGTAAAACACTGGTACTTAGCTGAATCCGGTAAGACTGGAAGCCGACCCCAATATAGTTGGGAAAAGGCTAGGCAGATGATGATGATGAATTTAATAAACAGCACTCCGTAGCTAACATATCCATACGTCCTGTTTTGAACGCGAGTGCTTCTTTTTTAATAATCCGTTCCAGAGTCCCGGGTATCCCCGTAGAAATCTTCGGGACGCCGAATTGTCCCGTAAAAAGCGAGAAAAATAAATAATATGCCATATTTTAGCCCTACCGTATTTTCTCTGACGTCATTATCAATTACCCACGAGTCCCACGACCTCTATTGAATTCTGTGCTCCTGGTACTTCTCAAATATTCAGCATGTTGTTTTCACACGGCTATGTCAATTAACGTAATCACTATCCAGCTTCCATGTATGTCAATGTTGTCACTTGCTTGTATTTTTTATTGTTATGTACTTCGTGGTGTATGTTTAATTATATAGTTATGACTTATGCGGTTATATAAGTATTGTTATATTGCTGTGTTGGCCGTGAAGATATTACCTTTTCTAAAAATATGGACACGTGTTTGTCGTCGTCTGCTATCTTTATGCTGAAGATACTTAGTCAACATCCGTCTAAGATATTAGGAGAAACATTTTTTTTTAATTATTAGGCTAGGATTTGACTACGATCGCACTTGATGGCTAGCGATGATATGGTTGACGATAGAGCACGCTTACCTAGAAGTAACTTAGATTCAGTCTTGTCTTAAAGACTCTCAGGTTGTTAGCTATTAAAAACACAGACTATGTCCCTAATCTATCTGCCTTGGGCATCTTTAGTATTAGCTCATATTAAATCAATGGTCATTTATTTAAATTAAGCTGAGAAACAGCACTTTTTGAGCGTCCAAAATTACAAAAAAACAGCTTCAGAACAGGCGTTCTGAAGCGACTGAGCGGACTGGCGTTGTGAGCGTGAAAAGTGGTGACGGGCAGGCGCCCGTCACCACTTTTTTCCCGACTGCCGAAGGAGGGTAATGTGTTTATCAGTCTATATATGTATGTATGTTTGTTCCTATGTGGCGTTCTAGAGACCAAACGCGTTTGGCGATTTCGATGGTTCCTACCGAGTGTCACTGGCTACATTAAAATTGGAAAATAGAAAAATGGCGGATTTTGGGCGCCATATTGTGGGGGCCCAATTTTGATTTCAAAATAAAGGGTCTTAGGAGGTGATTTCAAAAATGTAAAACACTTTACGTTTAAATGTACAAAATACGAAAAAAAAAAAAGTTTACTAAAAAGTTGTAAATAAAAAAAGTTAATCAAAAAAATCTTTGAATAAGATTTTCGAATTAATTTTTTTTAATGTTATAGCTGGGAACATGGGAAGTGAAGTGACGCAAAAATTCTCCAGGACTCCTGCAGCTTACAATGTTTCACAACCCCTGCAATAATATACCGTCAATTGCCAAAATGTCCACTTTGTATTCAAGACATACGCGAAAAAAATATATATATATGCGTATGTTATTTAAAGACGTACCTACTCAATGTGAAAGTAGACTTTCTACATGGAAAGTACCATTCTTGCATACACGGCTTTTTTTAACTGATTTTTTGCACGTTTTGACACTTGGTTTTTTAAGGGCCTTTGGTGAGCGTTAGGCTTAGCACGCACTGCGATTATAATTCGCGCGAACTTTTGTCCGCGTACTGATATTAACTAACACGCACTGCGATTATAATTCGCGCGAACTTTTGTCCGCGTACTGATATTAACTAACACGCACTGCGGATAAAATTTCGCGCGTTTTTGTCTCCTTCTACCTGTTCATAGAGTTTAAAATATTCGCGCTAATTTTATCCGCGCCGCGGTGCGGTGGATTCTTTGGCAAAACACGGATTTCTTGAGATATTATTTCCGCGCGATTTTTTTTTCCGCAGTGCGTGCAGCTTCATACATTTCCATAGGTCACAGATGTGCGGAAAAAAATTCGCGCGAATAAAAATCGCAGTGCGTGTTAAGCCTTACAGTAACAGGTTTCAATACGATCTGTCGATAAACTTTCCATCTGGCGAGATCTAGGACAAGAGCACTTCTATAAACGGCTTTTTTTTTTAACTGATTTTTTGCACGTTTTGACACTTGGTTTTTTAAGGGCCTTTGGTGAGCTTTACAACAACATTTTTCAATACTTTCTGTTGATAAACTTTCCATCTGGCGAGATCTAGGACAAGAGCACTTCTATTTATAAATGGGGGAAAGGGGTCGACCTTCATTTTCTTCAGTGTTTAATAGATACATTATTATAGGTCATGTTGTGATAAAAAAATGTGCCAGCCAAGCCAGCTAGTATAGGCACCGGGACGATTTTAGAGCGCTCAGCGAAAGTGGTGCGGTGATTTGCTCATGTGTACATTCACGCATAAAATTACTAAGTGTGATTTGAACTATTTGTTTGTAAGTAGTTTAAATTTTGTGAAGAATGGATATTTAAATAGCAAATTTAACACAGTGTGGTTTAGGCACATTTTGCCTAACACCGTATAAAAAAAACCGGCCAAGTGCGAGTCGGACTCGCGCACGAAGGGTTATGTACCATTATCGCAAAAAACTGCAAAAAAATCACGTTTATTGTATGGCAGCCCCACTTAAATATTTATTTTATTCTGTTTTTGTATTTGTTGTGATAGCGGCAACGAGGAGCTCGTGGCCAAATAATAACAGCCGCACGGGTCGATCATCAAGGTTAAGCAACGCTTGACGAGGTCGTTCAGTGGATGGGTAACCATTTCAACATACCGAGTTTCCTCCGTGCATCGGAAAGCACGTTAAGCCGTTGGTCCCGGCTGTCATCTGAAGATCTTTGACAGTCGTTACGGGTAGTCAGAAGCTTGAGATCTGACACCAGTCTTGCCAAGGGGTACCGTATGTTACCCAGTTACTGGGTTGTGGAGGTCAGATAGGCAGACGCTCCATTTAAAACACTGGTACTTAGCTGAAACCGGTAAGACTGGAACTCGACCCCAATATAATTGGGAAAAAGGCTAGGCTAGATGATGATGTGATAGCGGCAACAGAAATACATCATCAGTGAAAAATTTCAGCTGTCTAGCTATCACGGTTCATGAGATACAGCCTGGTGACAGACAGACAGACGGACCGCGGAGTCTTAGTAATAGGGTCCCGTTTTTTTTTACCCTTCGGGTACGGAACCCTGAAAATGCTTTATCATTAATAACGGATATAAATATGTCATGTATTATGTGTAAATATGTGTAGTACAGTTATTACAGTCATCCGGCCTAAGCCTCGTGAAACGCGGGGCGTCGCGCGACGCGTGCTGTCGCGCGACGCGTGCATGTGTGGCGTCTCCCGGTGAGTCGCTTCTACGAAAACGCCATCGCTTCTCTGTAAACGCTCTAGAACGCCATTATGTTTGAGTCCGCACCGGCCAACCACCAGGACGCGCGATGCCACGCGTCTTCGGAAACGAGGCCTAAGCCGTGCCTAAGCCTAACTGATCCTTGGAGAACTTCCAGGTTGGCAAGGAATCATTGACGTTGAGTGCTTATTGCAAAAACTGATGTCCTGAAACATCTGTAAAGTAGAATTTCTTAATCCTACGGAGAAACAGACTCGTACTGACGAAAACCCCACGGTATACTTGCTTTGTACCACCAACAGATTTCAATATTCTCTCCCTGTTCATTTTTGTTGTAGCTATTTATGTAAAGACATAATTTAACTAGTAATCTGATTATATTGTCTGTCTATGCTTATAATAAGCCAGTAGCCGGTTTTGATTTCTATCCATTTCCATACACGTGCGTCATTTCGCTTTTTACTAACTGAAACGAAAACAGACGACCTCGCTTTGCTACATACTACAAATAAGTACTTACTCACTTCAGAAAATGACCTCCATTAATGACCGGTAGCTTCAATAAGCTGTATCTACTTACATACGTGAGATAATCTTATTAACAATACAGATGGATGTGCACACAACTGTCACTTGTGTGTGAAAAGAACAATTGTGACGTCACATGTTCATATAACTGCTTTGTATGTGTTTGGCAGTAAACGCACACAAGCAAACGTAGAATTGATCGTACACACACTTATTTTTTTTATACGAGCGTGCATCGCAACGCCACTGATACTTATGTGTGAGTTTCTTGCACAATATTTTAATAACTAATTTAATGTAGACCTCAGACCATACGGTATTTCCCAGCATATGTGACGCATACTGTTTGAATATATTGCGTTTTTCCTTATAGGAACTGTATGCGGAATCACTGATAAGAAACAATGGCTATTTATACGATAAATTTTTTACGCTGAATGCCAGTAATTTTATTAATAGCTAGGCCTATAATATTGTATGATATATAGAGAGAATCATCAATATTATATTTGCCCTAGAACTGCCTCGTTGATCGAGTGCTCGTAAACGCTACTGCTAAGCATGAGGTTCTTACGACGCGTAAAATTTCACGCGCGCCTCAAAGAGATGTCAGCTAAAACTGATGGGTTCCGCTAGGGCCGATGCCTTTCTGGGTCGTGGATAAATTTGCAAGAGGCCCGCGGCCCTGGCACAAGCAACTGAACGTTGTGAAGGAACACGGCTGGGTTTAAGTCAGTAAAAGTCTGACACGCCGTTCCGCTTCACCCAGCGCGGGAGAAGTCATTGGACGATGCCTTATCACAAAAAAAGCATGAGGTTCTTGATTCCTGGGTCGGGCAAAGTGTTGTATTTATAAGTGGGTTTTTCCATCTGGAATTCTACAGTAGCAGCCCGGGCCCGGTTATTGACAACAGCCCGGGCCCGGGTTCACCCATTTCATGGGATTTTAAACGTAACTGCCGAAATATGGGTCTGCTTTAGGTGCACTAACCTAACACTTCAAAACGAACAAAGGTGTGAAGTTATGCATGTATGTGTAATATTTTCCCCTGAAAATAATCATAATTATCCTCCTGCCATTGTCCCAATATTTAGGGTCGTTACAGAACCTCTCTTTCTGCCATGACATTTATTTAATTTTATATAGCCGTTACACTACTTAGTGCCGATTTTTCAATAGTATGATAACTTATAGCCGAGGAATAAAAATGGCCATTTGACATATTTTCTATAAAAAAATCTGTCGAACGGCCATTTTTATGGCTGAGTTAAGGTTACACTAGTCGAAAATTCTTCCATACAAACGTAGGCTAGGGATTATTCCACTGTTTGACGATTTACGTTCAAAATAAAAATTGATATCAATTTTTCTCATCATTATCTAGCCCTGTATGGAAGCAAAAAAGTAAAAACATAAAATATTAGAAAGTTATGAGCGTCGAAAGTTCCACATTTCGACACAAATTTTAACGCATTTTTGGGCGCAAATAAATATCATAAGAAGACGGAAAATTGCAAAACGGCCTCCATACAGGGATAGATTAGTAGTTCAACAATACAAATAATGTTATTTTGAACAGATAGATTGTCGTTTTTTCATGATATATAGACTGCCAAAGGTCTGTTTATAAAATTTCGCGCGCTCGTTTTCGTCCTAAATCATTATCCATTTCGCTACTTTGCAAAAGTGTGTATTCGTACGCGAACTAGCTTCCTACTGCTCTTCACAGCATCTATCTCTTCCGCACGTGTTGTCGGTTGATATAAAATGCATTTTAACCCCGCGCACAAAATAGTTCGTGCCGTCGACTTGTGTACCCTTAAAAGTTATCAGACTATTGAACAATCGGCTCTTACTTATAGCCATGACCGCCCTCAACGTAGATTTCACCTTGCTCACAAGGCCTACAAAAGCCACATACGTGAATGTCGTCAAATTTTTCTAACATATTCTGTCATGCAAATGGACAACTTTCACCTGTCATTTCCATGACGTCTGTCAGTATCAAACGGTCACTGATTCGACTACTCCTTATTCCGAAGTCCTCTACAGTATCTAATCTTTTGATAGCTTCACGTTTGAACACCATCTCACCTGATGGTAAGCGATGCTATGGTCGACGATAGAGCACGCTTGCTAAAAGTAGCCTATTCACTCTTGACTTAAAGACCTTCAGGTTGTAGTTACATGAAACATACTCCGGCAAGGAATTCCATTCTTTAGATGTACGCACAATAAAAGTATTGCCAAAGCGAAGTTTTTATTTAAACATAAAGTTATCTTCATGAAGATAAAAAATTCGTCAGACGACTGGTTTGACTTCCTTCCGTGTTTCCTCATTCCCGACAACCATACGCACTTTGCTACAGTATCTTACCCTTCGGACTTTCAGAGAATACATTTGTGACGTCAGTACTGTTCTGAGTTTTACTGTTCTGAGACATAGTCTGTACCATGTGACGTCTTGTTTGACGTTAAACCTTTCATTTTTATGAGTCATCGCAAGATTACGGGTATTGATAAAAGCGATAGTGTTGCTTCGATGGCCTTACTCACAATTTCATAAATAACTGGCTATGCCACTCGAATAAATTGTATCCACGTAATAGCATTGTTTTAGGAAATTGTTACTCATGCTTTGACTTCATGACTGCTTCTTGTTAGGATATTCTTCAGCCAGATGTTTTGGAGGCTCAAGACAGTCCCAAATCAAAAGGGCCATCCTCATCCACTGCCTGACTTAAGCATAGACCTCTCTTTTCTTGTGCAATCCCTACGCGACAATACCAACCTCATCCAGGCTCTATATGCAATGACAGCAATGTCGTCTGCCCGTAAACACGCTGGGCGACCAGCACTTCTTCCAGTCATTGGACCCAACTTGAAAATTGCCTTGCTCTACCAACCCTTGCTAGGTGTCATATCCAAATTCCTTAATCGTAGACCTTTTGTTCAAATCGCTAGCCTTACGTATTCCACTTCGAATTTTTGGACTTCACTTTTAATTGTAAGGATGAAACTCATGAAAACGATATCCAGAGGAAAACTCGGTAAGTAATCATTCTTGGTCATTAAGCATGATTACCAAATAATATCGCCAGTCGTAAAAACAAAGTAAACAGTTGGCTGTCCTTCATATGTCTTGGCGCCGGTTCAAATCGATCGGTTTGCAAGACGCCATTGAGGGTGAATACCCAAATGTATGAATTGTCGAAAATAGCATGTAAAGTGCTTGTCATCCCCTAAGGCTCCCCGCACACTAGGCAGCCTGTCTGTTGCGGCCATGCTGCGGCAACTGAAATATGGAGCTGCTAGTTATAGCAGCCAATGGACGGCGAGTTGTTAAAATGATTCGGACCACAAAATACGTCAGGCTGCTAAGACAAGAGCGTGGGTGATATTAGAATCATCAATAGAAGTCTATATAAAAGTATTGATATCTCCAGCAATCTTACCAAGATGGCAAGCTTTGAATGTCAAGATGGTTGTTAGTTATTTACTGTGTTTCTATGTATGTGGTGTGTAAGAGAAGGGTTTATGAAGAAAAGCACAGAAAGACAAGACTAGTTATTTTTTTTCAATTAGGCTTGTCAATTAATTCATATTCAGAAAGCTCAGACAGCTTACCACCTAATCGGTAAACTAGTTCTCTTGGACAAGAGGGGCAAGAAACCCCACGGAAGCTCTTTTTTAGTATTTATCGATACCTGTTACAACCACATAAAGTATCTTTTATCACAGTAAAGATTAATTCTATAATTACCATTATATGATGAATCTTGTGATATTTCACAATGATATAGAATCAAAATAATAAGGGTAAGGCAAAGAACATGACTTTTGACTAGCCCTTAAAAAACTGTTTTAAATCGTAACAAGACAATTAAGAAATTTAATGGCGATATTAAATGTTTAGTCATTCTTAAATCAATTTTCGAAAGAATTGATACTAACTGACAGTATTGTACTAATTATTTCATAATGATCATTACGAATTATGTAATAATTTATAGGAATGTCATCAATATGGCATAATATAAGTGTTATTTCCTGTGCGTACAAGAAATGTTTAAGGAAATGTGTTTAGCCCTTTAACCGCTTGGCTAAATATCAATTGTCGTGCCCCTAGCGCGAGGCTACAAATCGACAAAATAATACCTACAATAAATAAGGAGGGGCAATCGTTGTATCGATAAAAAAAAGTCAAAGAATTTTTTATGTTTTTATTTTAAATCAGCCTTATGGCTTCTACAAACAGGCGCGACACAAAGAAACCGCTCATGTTTTTGTGTCGCGTGTCGCGCCTGTTTGTAGGACCTTTAAATTAACCACCCTAATCACTTTCTTCGTATCACAATCGTTCATCTTTAAGCTAATAAGTAAATGTTTTTAACAGTTACTAATTGTTTAACCTTACTAAATTCGAATTGTTTACATCACAATAATCTCTTATTAATCGACTAGGTACTTTTTTTCTTTTCTTATAAATCTACCTACAACAGCAATGGCTAAATCTTTGTATCACAATTGTTTAATCTTATTATCTAAATTTTAATTACTTACATCAAAATAATCTCTTATTATTCGACTTTTTCGTTTTTAAAATGCGCATTGCATTGTATCCCATCCCTATGGTCATATTTATGCGACGCGCGCGATAGACGCCGAAGAAAATTTCAAGCTGCCAATTACTTATTTTTGTTTAAGTTTTTTGAATGCTTAGAGTTATGACACATAATTTTAAGTAATTGTTGTAAATAATAGCTCTATTTAATAATAGTTTTAGTTGTACCACGCAATTAATAGGACGAAAATAGAACGAAAAAATCATGCATGTTCTCTGTCGCAGAAATACGACACGCGCGGTAGGGACACGGAAATATTTGTCGCATATATGCGACACGCGCGGTTAAAGGGTTAGCTGGCTGCCGCCAGCCTAGCTGCGCAACCAGGCTGCTTAGTGCGTGGGGTGCCTAATTTTTACACCTTTGCTTAACAAAGGGGACGGCTGAAACTGATGATAGAAAATGAAACGGTTTTCAAGAGATCCAATTTTGTATAGAAGAGGACAGAACGTGTTGGGAGAGAAAAGAGAAGAATTGTTTGAAAGATTTTATGTCTCGCTATAAAGGAAGAGTGAATACAATTTTTGCTTATTATAGGTGTCTGGAAGAAAAATAGGCGGGTTTGCGAATTGAGTATTTGCAGTTAAAAACTTGTCAAACCCTAACTGCCAATTTTTGGCAGGTTTTTAGACTAAAGTTAAATTTGTCAAATACTCAACTTCGAATACTTAATTCGAAAAGCGGGGAAAAGACGAGTAAAGAAATTGGGATGAGTAAAATGAGGAAGTTTAGAGACCTAGTTACCTACAGCAGACGCATTGGTAATTCCCAGTTGCCTGAACTTTGTTCACTGTCTGTCTGGGAACAGTGGGAACTTGGCTTGGAATGTCAATTTTGACGTAAATATTGACGATATTTATTTTAGCTTATTTGCGCGTTACATCATTCAATAGCAATTCATTCGTCATCGATAAGATATTGAAGGATATTTTAATACGAAACAATTAATTACGTAAATATTTACTAGATAAGCTATGTACGAGAGATTACCGTTGCTGTGAGTTACGTGTTTTAAATAATATTATCTTCAGTAATATAAATAATTTATCAACTGTTGTGGTTGGGGCAAAAACTGAAAGTCTAGAAACAGTAATTGCGTCGAAAGGGAGAGATCTCTTAAAAAGGAAAGTTATTCTTAATAATTTTACTTTGTACCACTTTGCTTCAATATTATCGTACCCATATCTATACTTAATATTATAAAGAGGTGAAGTTTGTGAGGTTGTAGGGGGTAATCTCTGGATCTACTGAACCGATTTAGATTAAAATTGGCATGGAGATAGTTTGAGACCCTGGGAAGGACATAGGATAGTTCGTATTCCTTTGGGATGATACACATAACACTTGAAACACGGGCGAAGCCGCCGGCAGAAACTAGTCTAATATAATAAGCCAATGATCAGCATGTGCCTTGCAATTTTACCGTTTTGCAGTAGAGTATGAAAATAGCATGCATTGAGAAACACGAAATAAATGTCTATTGTCTTGCCTCGGAATTTCAATCGGGCAATCCCCTTGTATAAACATTCAACCATTTATCAACCTTCGCACATTTCATTATCGTGTTATCTTTTCATGTACAGTCTACCCTCGCGATTTTGCACTTTAATACTCGTGAAATAAATTGCAAATTGTATTTAGCGATACACCGCGGTATGCAGACTCCACACAGTGTTTACGTTATTTGAGTCACCTTATTTACGACTAGCTGTCCCACGCGGCTTCGCTCCCGTCAACTGGCTACGTACCTACCCTATTCTACCTACCCTACCCTACACCTACCGTACCCCTACCCTATACCTACCCTACAGCTACCCTACAGCTACCCTACACCCACCCTACACCTACCCTACCCGGCACCTACCCTACACCAACGCTACACCTACCCTACACCTACCCTACATACATGATTGCATAACTGAAACCGTTTACGAAGCGCACGCAACGGAAGCCCTCAAAAAGTATTATTCTTGCCCGTTTTTGCAACATTTTTCATTTATGCTCCGCTCCTATTGGTCGTAGCGTGATGTTATATAGCCTATAGCACTCAGGAATAATGTAGCTTTCTACCAGTGAAAAAAATTTTAGAATTGGATCATTAGTTCCAGAGATTACCCCCTACATACAAACTTACAAACATACAAACTTACAAATTTTACCTCTTTATAATATTAGTATAGATTAATAATTAATTATTAAGTATATTAAGTATTAGGTATATTAAGTATTAAGTATAGATGATTGCATAACTGAAACCGTTTACGAAGCGCACGCAACGGAAGCCCTCAAAAAGTATTATTCTTTCCCGTTTTTGCAACATTTTTCATTTATGCTCCGCTCCTATTGGTCGTAGCGTGATGTTATATAGCCTATAGCACTCAGGAATAATGTAGCTTTCTACCAGTGAAAAAAATTTTAGAATTGGATCATTAGTTCCAGAGATTACCCCCTACATACAAACTTACAAACATACAAACTTACAAATTTTACCTCTTTATAATATTAGTATAGATAACATTTGATGATGCTCGATTTAATTTAATACTTATTTTAGTGTTTGTAAAGTCTGAAATATGATGGCAATCATGCTCTAACCGTTGGAAATTTCGCGTCATATGTCTGGTGTATTCTATATTTCATTCATTACTGTTAAGTATTGAGTGCTGGCGTGCTGGTGCAATGTCTGAAACAAGAGGTGTCTTTGTGAATTTAAAATCCTGCTCGAAATTGTGTTTTTCGTCTGTAATCGTTCATTGTCCAGTGATTCTTGTCTATAGCTAAAGTGAAGTGTCTAAATAATGTCTATGTTAAGCCTATTTAAGTACTCAGCTTCGGCAATAAAAATTACCGCAAATTTAATATATGACTAATTGGCAAGTGCGCGTAATCTGTTGTGCTTGGCTGGTGATAACTCATTCAATTAATCACAGCGTTTTAGGCGCGCTTTGACAATTTAATGTGACAAATTGGGTTCATTTTGCGGTAATTTCCGTTACGGAGGTTTGAAGCTAGTCTAGCTCTAAACACTGTTGTTTTGGGTATGTTAATTAAAGCTAATCTGTGGCCTTAGTGCGAGTTTTTAAACGTATTCGTGCGCGTTAACGTGTAAACTTCAATTTGTAGTATAACTGGATTATTGCCGTCGTCTAGTGACAATAAAGGAAAACCTCTTTTTCTATAGAAATTGACATAATTGAACGTTTACTCCAACATCGTGTACGTATAAAAACTCGCACTGAGGCTGCTGAAATCGTTCAAAGATTGGCTTCAGACCTTCTGTTCTGTATGTATGAGTGTAATCCTGTGGTTATGGTCAGTGTTTGCCTCATTCTGCCTCAAAACATACATGCTTAGAACTCGACTTGAATTATTGTCTACATTTCAAGGGGCTTCGAAGTTTGCATTTATTTAACCTTGTCATATCGCAAATATCTTTCTGCATTTAATATCTCATCAGTTCTTATCAGTCAGTTTCCGAATTAGAATTTAAATCAAACCTTCTTCTTCTAAACTCTTAATTCAGGACCGGGAGTACCAGTACTTAAATCATCTTAAAAGTGTTGTTAGCGAACAAATAACAATGCACAATAACTCCTTGCAGTCAAGGATTAAATATTTGCAACTTCTAAGCACCTGAAATATTGTTTTACACACAGTCATAACTGCCTTTTAACAGATTTTTATCATAAATTGAAATATAGTGAACGTTAATCAAAAATACTGACACAAATATATAAATTAACCTTTTCAAATTGGGACTAGAGAAAGCCAAAGGCTTTAGGCTGACCTGGATGGAATATCGCATAAGGTGCCACATGCTATACTTTTAACGTTGGTTTTCCATGGAAACAACAACAATACAAACTCTTAAAACATCACAAAAATAGACAATTAAAAACACGTTACATAATGCAGTGACATAACGTGACATGACATCATAATGAGAACAATTCAATAGATGGTGTTTGTTCATTAGCACACCTAGCAAATTGATAAAAACCGTCATTTTTTTTTCGTCTATATTACCTACCGTGTACTAGAACACAGTACAGTCACAGTATCAATATGGACAAACAGTATGGAAACTACCTGCAACGCTCGAAACGGAACACTCACACAAATTTGCGCATCGACGAGACCCCTAAGCAGCGTCCGCAGTGATGTCAGTAGTGCGACTTGCGAGCCGCTTAGGGGTCTCGTCGATGCGCATGTTTGTGTAGCAGCTGTACAGTGTGTGTGTACAGTGTACATTGTCCCACTGCAGGCCAAAAGCCTCTTCTCTCCCATTTCCACAAAATTCGGCTTTCTATAATGTGGCCCTGTCTTGCGTCTGTCAAATAAATAAAAAAAAATATGTATTTTGTCGTCATATTTGATAATCTGTCGTGTCCTCGACATTGTATTTTAATTAATTACACAATATGTTCAAACTATATAATGTCGTCACACTATTTAAAGGTCACGCATGATATTGATCTTGAATATTCTCGAAATTTGAATATAAGCTACAAAACAGATTCAATTAAATTCTATATATATATTTTTTTTAATGGTGATGTAATTAAAGAAAACATTAAAATGGCGGTCGTGACTGTGTTTCTTTAGTTCTAAAACTCATTTACTGATTTAATATTTGTAATACCCACAGATCAAAATCAAGGCGGTTACCCGCAGCAGGGTGGCTACCCACAAGGGGGCTACCCTCCGCCCCAGGGAGGCTATCCCCAAGGCGGGTATCCACCACCAGGGGGATACCCGCCAGGAGGATACCCACAGCCGGGATACCCACCACCACCGCAAGGATTCCCAGCGTACGGCGCGGGCCAGGGATATGGCGAGGTAAGCTAGTTGCACATAATTATGTTTGATTCAAAATCAAAATCAATTTTTTTTATTTTACATAGGCCTACATGGGCACTTATAAAACGTCGACAAAAGGTGCACGGTTCGGGTTAGTCGTTTCCTATGGAGAAGAACCGTCTTAGAAGTGGCTTAGCCTAGGCATTCGTTTTTTTTTTTTACTTAGCCTGTGTTGTACCTTTGTTGAGCAAAAGTCTGCCATATCTTTGCTTGTGCTTCACTGTCGACCACATCATCGCTTACCATCAGGTGAGATAGTGGTCAGACGCGAGCCTAGCAATAATAAAGTCAAACCAGCTAAGTGCGAGTCGGACTCGCGCACGAAGGGTTCCGTACCATTATCGCAAAAACGGCATGAAAAACACGGGTCCCGTTTTTACCCTTTGGGTACGGAACCCTAAAAACATCTTTCACACAGTCCATCTCTACTTCTGCCCGCCCTATTTACAATTTAGTTGCGGTCGGGCCTCCTTATATGTCTATGCCAGGATGGTCTACCCTGGGTTGTCGATGGTGGTATATTTTGTTCTTTCAGGTCTCTCTCGACATTGGTCCACCAAAAGTCTGGTTGTCCCTTGTTCATTATTTGGTGTTGATTTTGAGCATTGTTTTCAAGTAGCTTACTTCTCACTACCATCTTGTCGATACAGTTCTCGCCAGACCTCTTGGCCGCCCTGAAGTTTGTCACTACTTGGCTATTTTTAGGGTTCCGTACCCAAAGGGTAAAAACGGAACCCTATTACTAAGACTCCACGATCCGTCAGTCTGTCTGTCCGTCTGTCACCAGGCTGTATCTCATGAACTGTGATAGCTAGACAGCTGAAATTCTCACAGATGGTGTATTTCTGTTGCCGCTATAAAAACAAATACTAAAAACAGAATAAAATAAATATTTAAGTGGGGCTCCCACAACAAACGTGATATTTTTGCCGTTTTATGCGATAATGGTACGGAACCCTTCGTGCGAGAGTCCGACTCGCACTTGGCCAGTTTTTTTGTCGTCCTCAACTCTTATAGCCACCCACTTAACAAAATTGTATACTTTTATTATCTTCGAAACTTCCTGCACACAGCAATCAATAATTATTCATGAAAAAAATACATGTCATAATCATGTAGATAAAAACATTACTCATCGTATTGAGTAACTAAACCGCCAGTACCAACGTCACGATACTAATCTTATTAACATTAAAACTGTATCAAGAAACGAACTAATCGATCTAGTGGGCCATGACGACAAGGCGATGTCAAGCTAACACGAAAGACTCGCTTCGCCCGCGACTACGCTCCCGTGGATTCAAAAAAAAAAAAACTCAAATCTTTGAAATAAATGCTTGGCTCTTTTGAATTGTCAAGGTCGCAAGTCAAAAAGATGAAGTTATGTCCACGTTCCAAAGCGTAGATCCCTATGTAGAAGAATGTGTAAGAATCGCATCTGCCAACTATTAGCGATTACCTTTACAAGGCCAAAGATTACTAAATACTAACTTCGTAAACAAGGCCCACTTGCACCAATAACTTAACACAGTGTTAGCTTCTAACACGAGGTTAAATTACAATTTATCATACATTGAAAGAAAAGAAAGAAAAAAAGTATTTATTTGTGACCCGCACAGGAGACACGAGAAATCAGCTTAAAATTAAACAAAATTAAAAATAAAAACGTGATAGCTACTAACTCGGCTTTAGACAACCCTTGGTTCCGCAAGTGGGCATTAAACATATGAACAAACATACTAATTTACCTCTTTACAATATTAGTTTAAGATGACAGTAATAAAACGTACAAATAAATTCATTACGTAGTGACGTTTAATTCTTTGAATGCAAGCATTGCCATTCGGCTCCAGACTAGTGAGTTATTCATAATATCGATTTTCCTGTAGACGGGGGGACTATCCTATACTTGCATAGGTACTCATAGTATCTACGTATATTTCATTTATGCTTTTGTATTGACTTTTCTCCTTCGTCATATTAATGACTAGCGTCTGCCAGCTGCTTTGCCCGCGTTATACGTGTTTTATTATCCCAAGGGAACATTATACCGAGATGAAAAGTAGCATATGTGCTATTCCAGATCTATCTCTGTGGCAAATTTGATCTAGCTTCGTTCTGCCGTTCTTGCGTGATTGAGTAACTAACATCCATCCATTCATAGTTTAACTTTTATAATATTGGTATTAGTAAGATTCTAAAATAAATGTATTTTGACCAGAATTCCGCCACGTCGACACCACCATTAATTAGCATTTGCCTTGTAAAGGTCTTTTTTTTATTTATTTAACGATAAGCTCGCGTTTTACCACTATCTCGCCTGATGGTAAGCGATGATATGTCGACGGTGAAGCACGCTTGCCTAGAAGTAACCTATACACTCTTGACTTAAAGACCCTCAGGTTGTTGCTATCAGGAAACAAAGTCTCCGGCAGGGCATGCCTCTCCTTAGCTGTACGCGCAATGCTAGTAGGTATTCCCAAAACGCTTTGTGTGTATGTCCAACTGATGGTGCATTTCCGTACATCATGTAGTACGATGATGCTGGGCGGAATCAAATGTCTTTAAGGGTGCAGACGTTGTTACAAATATTGGCGAAAAAAGATTTTGCTTGATGAGAATGTGGAATGGTGATGCGGAGTAATGAGGAAAATGTCGTGAGGAAAGTTATCAGGAATGTGGATGGTTATAAGGGTAGAGAAAGACCAAAGAAACGATGGATGGGTAATGTGAAAGTCTACATGCTGATAAAATTTCATTTTTAAAAATATTTTTTTAATCAAGTTTAAAATTAAAAAAAATGTTTTGATTCAAGTTTTTATTTAAAAATTGCATTGTAACGAGAAATAAACGTGCGTGCAAAATTTCAGTTCAAACAGACACTGGGAATTGGGTCAAATTTAACTAACAAGATTTTTATTACAGACACCGGGAAAGGTGAAAGTAAAAATAAATTTAACTTGTAAGATTTGATTACAGACACCGGGAAGGTGAAAGTAAAAATAAATTTAACTTGCAAGATTTGATTACAGACACCGGGACAGGTGAAAGTAAAAATAAATTCAACTTTCAAGATTTGATTACAGATACCGGGACAGGTGAAAGTAAATAAAATATTGTAAAAAGGATTTGTTTGAATTTGGACAGCTTGATGATTGGAGGCATGTGATGCAGAGTAATGAGGAACATTTCGTTTGAACAGTTTAGAGAAATGCGGATGGCCACAGAGTCAGAACCAATCTATACTAATATTATAAAGCTGAAAAGTTTGTTTGTTTGTTTGAACGCGCTAATCTCAGGAACTACTGGTTGGAATTGAAAAAATCTTTTTGTGTTGGATAGTCCATTTATCGAGGAAGGTTATAGGCTATATAACATCACGCTACAACCAATAGGAGCCAAACATAAATGAAAAACGTTGCAAAAACGGGCAAAAATATTCCTTTTTGAGAGCTTTTGTTTAAGTTAAACGTTTTGTAAACGGTTTAAGTTACGCAAATATAATGTATGATGGAATTGTTCTTCTTTAAAAGTTCTAAAAAAAAGTCCGCGACAGCATATGTCTATCTTTTAAGATTGACTCACAATAGCAGCTTTTATGTTCTAAATTTTAATTAGATCGCCGCCGCCGGTAGAAACAAAAGTCTACAGGTTACATTCGTATAGTAGTAAGATGTGCGTGTATGACTAGATGTATGAACGTGAGTGAAGCAAAATAAGTATGTCAGGAACATAGCAGGCGGCGTTCTGTAGTTTCTGCCTACCCCCTTGGCAAAAAGACGTGAGTTTATATATGTATTAGATGGAAGAACACATGCTGCGCTGACTCCAAACAATACTGGGATTAAGGGTGTGTTTTTAAAGCATGATATTTTGAGGTGACACAAATTGAGATGGAATAAGGCAAGTCACATCAACCGATCCCATACAAATGCTTAGACCTACTCATTACATAATTAAATTATTTATTCAGAACAGAAATTATACTTTATAATTAGACGGGAATGTGTCTACAACGAAACCAGTCAAACAACTACTAAAAAGCTTTTAATATCTAAAAAATATTCACACATCACAAATCCGGTTTGTAATACTATTAGAATAACAAGTGATCTTTGCTCACAGATTAGATATAAGAAGCTAAAATCTTATCAGTAGGTACAATAGTCTCATAACATTCTGATGGCGCTGATAAGCAAACATATTTGGTTTAAAATCTTTTTAATGACTAATTTATAATTCTTTATGTGTGAAAATTGCTGCGATAGATGTCCAACAAGCTAGAAACGTCTGCTTTCAAAGAACCATACAAGGTTACTTAATAAATGAGTAACATGTGAGAAAAGTTTTGGTATAAATGAGGATGAGAATGGTTATAAGGATAAAAAAGGCCAAAGAAATGGGGTCGGCGCAACACGTTTTCTTTGTCAGGCTATCTCTGACTCCCTTTTATTTCATGCCACTCCTCACACAGTCCATCCATCTTTTTTCTTTGGCCGTCCTCTCCCACTCCGTCCATCCACATTCGCGAGTTGTTCCAGTGACAGGCCAAATAAATTATGCACAAAAAAAACATAATCACGGCATTTTATCCATGCTTCAGGCTTTTTTACCCGACTGCCAAAGGAGGGTAATGCGTTTATCAGTCTGTATGTATGTATGTTTGTTCCTTTGTAGCGTTCTAGAGACCAAACGCGTTGGCCGATTTTGATGATTCTTACGTCAATCGATTAGTCTTAACCCTGCGAGTGTCACTGGCTACATTAAAATTGTAAATAAAAAACGTTAATTATAAAGGTCAAAAAACCCGACTGTTTAAAAAGCGAACTAAAAAGACTTCAGAAGAAAATCATGCTGTGCAGTCTGATTTTTCTTGTTTACGGATTACGGCCCATTCCCTCTCACAGAGAGGAGGCCTGTGTCCCAGCAGTGGGAACATTAAAAGGCTGATGATGATGATGACTTATCTGCTCGGTACAGGTACAGGCTGTTTATCTCAAAGAATATAAAAATAGAATCTTCGGGCAGTATATTTATTCATTTATTAATTATGCGACAGCAATAAAAACCGCATAAAATGTAATCATGATTACTTGGACACCTAACATGGTTATGTTCTTACTGTTCTTAGTACTATAGCTATTGAAAGCCACTGAAAAATACAGGAAATAGGAGTAGGCCTTCTAAGATTTCTAGATGCTTGTTAACATTTAATATCAAAATAATCTTTTTTTTTAGTTTCTTATTACTTATTGTCGGGCCTACGTTGTCCCCCCTTTCAAAGCACTAATGCTGTAACATCTAAATATTGTAAGACCAAATCAATTTTTTAATAGTTATTTATGCTACAAGTGCGGGAAGTAGGTGATTTCCGATGAGTGGCATTTTTATTCACGAGCGAGCGAAGCGAGTGAGTGGATAAATCGACACGAGTCGGAAATCATCTTACGCACGTGTATCATACAACATTTTACTATGCATTGTGCGAGGAAATAAAAAAATATATCTGAACCAAGCAAGACATTAATAAAATGGCGCTCATTCAAAGGCGCTCAGCATATCCACAGATTAACTAATAAAAGCTGTCACGTCGTAACGCAAAAAGGCACGAGCAAAATATTCATTCTGCCAAACATATTGTTACAAGATAGGGCAACGCCATCTAGTAACGAGTAGAAGAATTAAGTAGTTACTAGTGGCGCCATCTAGTATCGAATAGCGGAACTAATCTTCTCGTGTCGAATGGAATTTTCCAGAATGTTCGAACCGAACTTTCTGGAAGTTTCTAGTCGCTTCGGGGACAGTGAGTTCGAAAGTGGATTGTTCTGGAAGTTTCTCGAAATATCTAGAACAGTGTGGAACGTTCTAGAAACATCTTCGCTGCTATATAAAGAGCGCTCGGGTTCGTCGTGAGTCAGTTTCGATTCGGAAGCGACACAGAGCGATCACCAAAGGAAAATAGTGCGAAGTAATAGAATTGTTTAAGAAGTGTTTTTGTAATAAAGTGTGATTAATTGAAGTGTGCTGTTTAAATAATTTATCCCTGAGCCCCAGCTCGTAACAAATTGGTGTCAGAAGTGCGGGATAAATTATGCCGGTTCTACCAAAGGAAGAAACGGAAGGGGTGCGCACCAGGAGTCAGCGCCAGCAAGATGTAGACCAGAGGCGCTTTGGAGACGCTCCCTCACCGTCATCAGGTGGACATCGAGACTCCACGGCTGCAGCGGAACCCGCTCAATCGTCGGCGTCGCCTGACCTAGCCGCCCTGATGGCATTCATGCAGGAGCAGGCTCGCCGTCAGGAGGAGCAGGCTCGCCGTCAGGAGGAGCAAGCTCGCCGCTTGGAAGAGCAGATGCAGCGTGACAAGGAGGAGCAGGCTCGCCGTCAAGAGGAGCAGGCTCGCCGCATAGAAGAGCAGCTGCAGCGCGACAAGGAGGAGCAGGCTCGCCGTCAAGAGGAACAGGCTCGCCGTCAGGAGGAGCAGGCTCGCCGTCAGGAGGAGCAGGCACGGCGCTTGCAGGAGCAGTTGCAGCGAGACAAGGAGGAGCAGGCTCGCCGTCAGGAGGAGCAGCTCTTGGTGATAAAGGACCTCCGCGGAGCCATCGGGAAGGAGATGAAAGAGGTAAAAGACCAGGTCCAGCAACATGAGACCCGCATTGTCGAGATGGAAAAGACAATACGTGGGTTCAAGTCTGGAGACGGGACCGTGGCAGCTGCGGTAGTGGCACCTTCGCCTCGTGGTTTTAAAGTGCCACCATTCGATGGCTCTTCGTCATGGTCCGCCTACAAGATTCAGTTTGAGGCCGTGATGAAATCGAATGGGTGGACCAACGAACAGGCATTGACTGCTCTAACTTTGGGCCTCCGCGACCAGGCCTTGTCTGTATTAGAAGCGCTTGGACACGACGTCACCTTTGAGAAGCTTCTAGAAGCATTAGAAGCTAGATACGGCGACGCACACCTGGAACATGTGTTTCGGACCCAGCTGAAAGACCGATCGCAACGGAGTGGTGAAACTCTTCAGCAGTGGGCTCTTGATGTGGAAAAGCTGGTCCGAAAGGCCTACCAGTCATCACCGGTGCTGATCGACGGGAACCTCGTACAGGCGTTCACGGATGGGATCCGTGACTTGGAGGTTAGAGCTGCCGTAAGGCTAGGGCATTTCAAGAACCTTAAGGACGCCCTAGCCCACGCTTTGGAGGTGGAGGCAGTACGGCGGGACGAACGAAGTCACCGAATCAGGGAGATTGCGACTTCACCCCGGTGCTATGGCTGCGGAGAAAGAGGCCACATCCGATTGAGCTGCCCAAAGCGAAGGCCACCCCACGGCAATAAGCAGCCGCCAGCTAAAGAATCGCCAGACGTCCCTGCTGGGCAACAGCAGCAGGGAAACGAATAGAAGCCAGGACTAAGGGGCGGGTGCTGGCTGGTGATGGAAGAGCCCCAAGGATCTCGATCTCACAATCCTGTGACGGGAACAGCCTGATCATCGAGGGCGAAATTAACAGAACACCTTGCAAGCTGACATTGGATACTGGAGCTTCTCGGACGGTTGTCAGTTTCCAATTAGCAAGACGGTTTCTTGGGGACTTCTTCGGGAGCCATGAAGGTGTACATCTGAGAACAGCCACCGGTCAGCACATACCCGTCCGAGGTGAGAAGGAGGTGGACATAAAGTTAGGGAACGAAGTTTATCGCCACAATGTTATCGTGGCCGACATAGTGGACGACTGCATTCTGGGTTTGGACTTCATGCGGAAACATCAGTGTGAGATTGACGTTCATCAAGGAGTGTTGAAGTGTGGCTCAGAGGAAGTCTTCATGGAAGGTGCATCATCGGGAAAGGTGTACTCCATCAAGAAAGTTATTCTTCGTCCAAGGTCAGAAACAATCGTACCAGTTTGTCTACCAGGAAATTCTGGTCGGGAAAACCGATGTGTACTTATAGAAGGATTAGATAACGATGCTTCATGGAAGATTGCACGCACCTTGGTAAGGGGAACTAGAGTTTCATCCGTACGTGCACTCAACACAAGTGATCAGGACCTAGTGCTCAAGAAAGGCACAATGTTAGGCACTTGTGAAGGAGTGGTTTGGATGCGCAGATGCCACGAAAACCCTACCAACGCCAAACTTCAAAGTGCAAGATACGACGTGACTTCGCTTTTGAAGGACTCCCAGAATAACTTATCGGAAGAAGAAAAGAACAAGGCTAAGAAGATGTTGAACAAGTTCGCCGACATTTTCTCGACGAATGATGCCGACATAGGGAAGACTGCGTTAGTTCAACACAGAATAAATACAGGAAATGAGGTACCAATCCGCCAGCGACCAAGACGTGTGCCAGTGGCACGGGAACGTGAAGTTGACGCCATGATCAAGGGTATGGTGAAAGATGGCGTGATCCAGTCCATGGTGTTCACCGGTAGTGTTGGTGAAGAAGAAGGACGGCAGCATGCGCTTCTGTGTTGACTATCGCCGACTAAACGACATCACTAAAAAGGACAGTTATCCGTTGCCAAGGATCGACGACACGCTGGATACGCTTACGGGAATGAAGTGGTTTTCTACCCTAGATCTGAAGAGTGGCTACTGGCAGGTCGAGATAGACCCTCGAGATAAAGAAAAGACAGCATTCTCTACAGGAAAAGGATTGTGGCAATTCAACGTCATGCCATTTGGTTTGTGTAATGCTCCTGCCACTTTTGAGAGATTGATGGAGCGGGTGCTTACTGGACTGATTGGAGATGCCTGCCTTGTCTACTTGGATGACATTATCATCGTGGGTAGGAACTTTGAAGATCACCTCCGCAATCTGGAGCAAGTGCTGTCGAAGATACGAGGAGCCAATCTAAAACTAAGCCCAAAGAAGTGCGCGTTGTTCAGGCGGCAAGTGAACTTTTTAGGACACGTGGTTTCCGAAAAAGGTATTCAAACGGACCCGGATAAGCTCGTTCCCGTCAAGGATTGGCCAGTTCCAGAGAACAAAACGCAAGTCAGGGCATTTCTCGGTTTGTGCTCCTACTATCGACGGTTTGTGAAGAGCTTTGCTGACATTGCCCGACCTCTTCATAAACTAACTGAAGACAAGATACAGTTCTGCTGGAATGAGAGCTGTGACGTCGCATTTCAGAAGCTGAAAGAACATTTGTGCAATGCTCCCATCCTAGGCTATCCTGACCATGAAAATGAATTCATAGTTGACACAGATGCCAGCAATACTGGAATCGGCGGGGTGTTGTCACAACGAAAAGGAGATCAGGAGGTTGTAATTGCGTACTTCAGCAAAGCCTTATCCAAACCTGAAAGGAACTACTGTGTCACTCGAAGGGAGCTTCTAGCTGTAGTAAAAACATTGCAGCATTTCAATAAATATTTGTTGGGGCGGAAATTTCTCCTGCGGACGGACCACGCTGCACTGAAATGGCTACTGCAATTTAAGAACCCAGAAGGACAGGTAGCAAGATGGATTGAATTACTGCAAGAGTTTGATTTCGTAATTCAACATCGTAGCGGAACGTCGCACGGTAATGCTGATGCTCTCTCGCGAAGACCATGTCCAGACCAATGTAAACATTGTGCGAGACAAGAAGCTAAGCAGGTAGCACTAGTGCGGGTTTTAAGGACGGATCTTAGCGAAGAGTGGAAGGAAACCTTGCAGAGTGCTCAACAGGATGACAGAGACATAAAACCGATCCTTGAATGGAAGAAATCAGGTGCTCCTAGGCCTCACTGGAGTGATGTCGCAGCAACCAGTTCCATCACCAAGAGTTATTGGGCACAATGGGAAAGCTTGGTTATCCAGGATGGAGTTCTGTGCCGGAAATGGGAGAATGCTCGCGGTGACCAATGTCATCTACAAATGGTCGTACCAAAAGTTAAAGTGCCGGAGGTCTTACAGCTCTATCACAATGAAAGTTCAGGGGGTCACATGGGAGTTAAGAGGACTTTAATCAAGATCCGAGAACGATTTTACTGGATCCATTGTCGAGAGGACGTTGAGGAATGGTGCCGCAAATGCACAAATTGTGCGGCTGTGAAAGGACCACAAACTCGAAGCAGAGGGGCACTAAAGGTTTACAATGTTGGTGCACCGTGGGAACGTATAGCATTAGATGTTGCGGGACCATTTCCGGAAAGCCAAAGCGGGAACAAGTACTTCTTGGTCGTCATGGACTACTTCACAAAATGGCCGGAAGTGTTTGCAATCCCTAATCAAGAAGCCGTTACGGTGGCTGATAAGTTAGTTCACGAAGTGTTTTGTCGGTTTGGGGTACCCTTGGAAATCCACAGTGATCAAGGCCGGAACTTTGAGTCAGAAGTGTTCAAGGAGACGTGTCGTGTGATGGGTGCTCACAAAACCAGAACTACTGCTTATCATCCACAATCAGACGGGATGGTTGAACGATTCAACCAGTCACTAGAGAGATATCTTGCAAAGGTTGTGGAAAACAGACAGAAGGATTGGGACAAACACATTCAACCATATCTCATGGCATATCGCAGTGCTGTTCATGAAACCACAACAGTAACACCAGCTTTTGCTAATTTCGGCAGAGAACTACGATTACCTGCAGATCTCATCACTGGCATCCCACCTGTGTCTCCACGCAGTATAACAGATTATGCAAACGAACTACGGAACAGGATGAATGATGTATATGAGCACATCAGAGAGACAGGTCAACAGATGTCTGAGAAGATGAAGACTCGCTACGATCGGAAGGCGAACAATAAGGGCTTCGATGAAGGATCACTGGTATGGTTACATAACCCGGTACGCAGCAAAGGAAAATCGCCTAAATTGCAAGCAAAATGGGATGGACCATATCGCGTAGTTACCCAGATTAATGACGTTACCTACCGAATTCAAAATGGACCCCGAGGTGCATCAAAGGTCGTTCATGTGGATCGGTTGGCCCGTTATCATGGGTCTAACGATGCTCGGGACGAGCATGTCTAAGAGGGAGGCAATGTTACAAGATAGGGCAACGCCATCTAGTAACGAGTAGAAGAATTAAGTAGTTACTAGTGGCGCCATCTAGTATCGAATAGCGGAACTAATCTTCTCGTGTCGAATGGAATTTTCCAGAATGTTCGAACCGAACTTTCTGGAAGTTTCTAGTCGCTTCGGGGACAGTGAGTTCGAAAGTGGATTGTTCTGGAAGTTTCTCGAAATATCTAGAACAGTGTGGAACGTTCTAGAAACATCTTCGCTGCTATATAAAGAGCGGTCGGGTTCGTCGTGAGTCAGTTTCGATTCGGAAGCGACACAGAGCGATCACCAAAGGAAAATAGTGCGAAGTAATAGAATTGTTTAAGAAGTGTTTTTGTAATAAAGTGTGATTAATTGAAGTCTGCTGTTTAAATAATTTATCCCTGAGCCCCAGCTCGTAACAATATTTAATGAATACTTATTTAAAATTAATTTATTGATCAAAATCTAAATCTAGAGTAATAAAAACGCCTTAAATGACGTATTAGTTTTGTTTTACTTTTTATATGAATGATAATCTGTACTTAACTAATTTTAAAACTTTTCTCAAATAATAAAAACTCTATGCGGCGGGCTGACGTTGGAGTTAAAAATTAAAAAAGTACAGGAAAGTAAAAAGCACTAGTAAAAAAAAGTGACACTTTCCGCACAGTTTGGCTGCTTGGAAAACGCTCTTTTCGAGGACATGCATTGTAAAAGAATAACCGTGGAGTTTCTTGCCGGTTCCCCCCATAGGAAACGACCAACCCGAACCGTGCGCCTTTTGTCGACGTTTTATAAGTGCCCATATAGGCCTAGGTGAAATAAAAAAAAAAATGATTTTTTAAATAAAACTTAAATTTCAATTATTAATTATTATTGATAGGCTCGCGCTTGACCACTATCTCACCTGATGGTAAGTGATCATGTGTGGTCGACGATGTAGCACGCTTACCTAGAAGAAACCTATTCACTCTTGACTTAAAGACTCCCAGGTTGTAGCTATCAGGAAATACAGACTCTGGCAGGGAATTCCACTCCTTAGCTGTACGCATAATGAAAGTACTGCCAAAACGTTTGGTGCGTATAGGTGGGATGTCCACCATGTACCGATGACGCATCGCCGTACGTCTTGTAGTCCGATGATGGAACGGGCTAGGAGGAATTAGTTCATGCAATTCCATCGCACACTCCCCGAAATGTAACCGATAAAAAACCGACAGACTGGCAACTTGGCGCCGATGTTCAAGGCTCTGGAGCCTAGACTCAACCAATATCTCATTGCCGATGAGCCTCTTGGCCCGTTTTTCGATCGACTCCAGTGCATCCAGCTGGTACTTGGCAGATCCATCCCAGAGATGAGAGCAGTACTCCATGCATGACCGAACTTGCGCTTGGTAAAAGTTGAGCAACTGTTCTGGTGTGAAGTAACGTCTCACCTTTACAAGGATCTCCAACTTTTTGGCAGCCAGTTGAGCTTTTGCCTCAATGAATGGACCAAAATTGAGGGTCGATGTCAACGTGACGCCAAGAAGCTCAAGATGGTCCGTTATCGGCACGGTTACACCACGAAAAGTAGGAGCCGGGTGGAATTGGCTCCTTTTAGCGGAAAAAAGACACGCCTGGGTTTTAGCAGCATTAAACCTGACCAGATTGGCATCGCCCCATTCGGAGACTGCCTGCAAGGACAGGTTCAAGCGCTCCACCATGGCCTCTCGGAGAGACTGGATCTGAGGCCCGGTAGCACGAGCGTTGGACAAGTATCTCTCAGCAACAGTGCTGTCGTCTGCATACCCAAAGGTACCAGGTTTTAGCAGATCATTTATGTGCAACAAGAACAGTGTTGCTGAGAGTACCGACCCCTGAGGCCGGCGTTGATATCCAGTTGGTCAGATGAGCGGCCATCAATAACCACTCGTATAGACCGGTCCTTAAGGAAGTCTGCGATCCAATCGCACAGTCCACCGGGCAGACCGAATGAAGGAAGCTTACCGATAAGGCTCTCGTGCCAGACCCTGTCGAAAGCCTTCGAGATGTCGAGGGAGACAGCAAGCGCTTCCCCGTGTCTCTCGACTGCCTCACTCCAGATGTGAATGGCATACGCTAGAAGATCCCCAGTTGACCGATTTTTGCGGAAGCCATATTGGTGGTCACTGAGGTTGTCGTTAGCTTCTAGGTATGCCAGGAGATTGGAGTTGAGCACCCGTCCATACTCTTGCAGAGGATGGACGTAACTGAAATGGGTCTGTAGTTGGCCGGGTCAGCCCGACTGCCCTTCTTGGGCACGGGCTGAACGTTAGCTTGCTTCCATGCATTCGGCACTTTTCCAGTCTCACATGAAATGCGAAACAGGCGTGTCAATTTAGGCACTTTAGCTCTGTTACTTGGCTATTGCGATACAATACAATATTTTCGTATGATTCAACAACACACAAAATTACACAATATTATAGAATGACTACCATACAACACAATTAAAAGGGCATTAATAAAATATGACTAACCAAAGTTAATGATAAAACCAATCATTTAATCAACTTTTGATATCTGCAAATTAAAACAGCTCACCAAACAGTTTTTAGGGTCCAAAGGGTAAAAGCGGGACCCTGTTACTAAGACTCCACTGTCCGTCTGTCTGTCACCATGCTGTATCTCATGAACCGTGATAGCTAGACAGTTGAAATTTTCACAGATGATGTATTTCTGTTGCTGCTATAACAACAAATAAAAATTGAATAAAATAAATATTTAAGTGGGGCTCCCATACCACAAACGTGATTTTATTGCCGTTTTTTTTGTGATAATGGTACGGAACCGTTCGTGCGCGAGTCCGACTCGCACTTGGCCGGCTTTTGTCACTTTCAAACTTCCTCTAATATATTCACCTCACTCCGCACATCCATCTCAACATACATTGCTTTGTCGTTGGAATGAATAAATGAATAGTATATTGTTATCAGTGTCGCTCCACCCCTCGTTGCTAAACTTGGCTCCTTCATATCAGCTTATCACCTTCCTGTCCTGATATGATACCTTATTGATAAGCACAACTTAGTACACAAAGTATCACGACACGCTTACTAATATGTCTCAGGTAAATTTTACTTAAAATATGTGGTTCTAAGGGTTTTTTGAAGATTTGAATGGTAAAAAATGTAGTGCTTAATCTAAAGTTTTGTGATTGTGATTGTTCGTGTTTGTGGACTGTTGAAAGTTTATTTGAGAAGTTATTTTTGTGATAACAGGTCAACGTTGTATAGTACCTAACCTAAATTGATATAATTTCGTAAACAGGTAACAAAACGGATCTAGAAAAAATGTATCATAATTTTGGTTTGGATTGGATGTAATGATCTTTCATTTAGAAATTACTGTTTGTTTTTGTAAACAGTTGCTGTAAATTAATTATAAACGGCAAATGAAACAGATATAACAATACAAGCCTGTTATTGTCAAACTGTAGCGCCTTTCGCACCCTCAGAATGAAAATGACCTAACTCAAAAATGCAATTTGTGGGCAATAAGCCAAAAAAGTATAGTGTTGACTGTATTCTTTTGTCCTAAAGGTGAGTATAGACTAGAGCATTTACTCGTAAGAGAACATCGAGCATTCGCTGTTTTTTAAATTTACTCGAACCACACTTCGATTCGAACACACTCGATGTTTTGTTACAAGATTATTTTAAAAACCAACGAGCGTTTTGGTGTAACATTTTATGAAGCAAAGGCACGAGCGCGGGTGATTTGGTGTGAGGTCAATAATGAACGCAAGGTACAAAGAAATGTTACAGGTAAATGCTCACTCGCCGTGAGCATAACGTCGAACATTCGCAAGAACGTTACATTACATTGTAATGCTCGCGAAAATGCTCTAGCTAACAGTAGCTAGAGCATTAGGTATATAAAGGAGAGTATACACATATAGTTCTCGCCAAACTTCTTGGCCGCCCTGAAGTTGGCTACAATGGCTGCGCAATAGAAAATCTCATACAAAAACAGCACAGTTTCGTGCCTCGCGCATCCGGTAAACCAACTTCAGGGGGGCGAGGACTATACTCACCTTTAAGTAACCCATGTATAAGCTGTCCCTTTCTTACTCATAATTCGGGCTCTTTTATACCAAAGTGCATCAATAAAGCCTACTCTAAATATATTAAGCTATAAGCTAAATCAGAAATTGAATTAGGTCACTTTCATTCTAAGGATGCGTTTTCCTATATAGAGAAGGTACGAATGTTAATGCATTAGCTACATTACGCGCATTATTTGCGGGGTTTTTATTTTTAATTTTGTTTAATTTTAAGCTGATTTCTCGTGTCTCCTGTGCGGGTCACAAATAAATACTTTTTCTTTCTTTTCTCTTTTTTATTATACGCTAATACACTAGCTTATTTTACCCTTAAGGGTACACTAGTCGACGGCACGAACTATTTTGTGCGCGGGGTTGAAATGCATTTTATATCAACCGACAACACGTGCGGAAGATATACATGCTGTGATGAGCAGTAGGAAGCTAGTTCGCGTATGAATACACACTTTTGAAAATTTGTAGCGAAATGTATAATGATTTAGGACGAAACCGAGCGCGCGAATTTTATAAACAGACCTTTGGCTGTCTAGATATCATGAAAAAACTACTAAATCTAACTGTTCAAAATAAAATTATTTTCATTGTTGAACTACTAATCTATCCCTGTATGGAGGCCGTTTTGCAATTTTCCGTCTTCTTATGGTATTTATTTGCGACCAAAAATGCGTTAAAATTAGTGTTAAAATGTGGAACTTTCGACGCTCATAACTTTCAAATATTTTATTTTTTTACTTTTTTGCTTCCATACAGGGCTAGATAATGATGAGACAAATTGATATCACTTTTTATTTTGAACGTACATCGTCAAACAGTGGAATAATCCCCAGACTACGTTTGTATGGAAGAATTTTCGACTAGTGTAACCTTAACTAAGACCGGTATGACCTTAAAGAAGGACAAAGCTTTGGATTCCTGTTGCGTAAAGAAATCGATCCTTCGCTCCAGACACTGAGGCGCCTTCTCAACCTCGTCTCCGATCGTATGACCTATCCCAAATGTTATGGTCAAGTTAAAATGTTGTAAGTACAGTCGAAAAAGCTATTTGGTGTTCAGGCAACAATTTTTTACAATTTTGTGAATAAGCTGAGCAGTCAGCTTAATTCTATAAGCTTCAAATGTCACAATAAAAAATTAGAAGAAAACGTGGTAGATACCTTACGTTCTCTTAAAATTATTATGTGTCACTCTGTTAAAGTGCCGATTCTTTTATTATTGTTTACTTTCAGCCTACTTGACCACTTGGCGCTTGACCACTCTTCTCAATCACCTGAATAAATATGAATATTGACATCATTGTGGTTTTTGCTGCGGCATAGGTACAGACCAAAAAATTATATCATATTTTGGTCTGCATGCCAAATGGGAATCCTACTCTTGGCATAAAATTTCAAGGCGTAACGTTTACGCATAACTTTTATTAGCATAATAATACTTTGGCATAATGCGAAGTTTAGCATTACTGTCATTTGTTCTAATTGGTTTTGGCATAATTTGGAGTTGCATACATTTTTAAGTCAGAATATTTATTTGTTATGGTTTAGGTTAAGGTGCGGCAGGGGTGGCCCTTTGTCAAGCGAACATTTTTATTCCGAAGAACATTATGTGTAAATATCATTATGCGTTTATAACATTATCTGCCGCACTCAGAGACATTTCACAGTTACTTAACGCGCTCCTTAGTATCAGAGGCGGCTGTACTTTAAGTTCACTCGTGCACTGAACTGCCAGATTTAAAAAGGTTTAGAAATAAAATAAAAATGTTTAATAATATCTGATTAACGATCTAATCAATATTTACGAAATTATGACGAACAAATTTAAGCTCTTTGCTAAAGTAATAAGACGTATATTGCTGTAAAAAATACTCCCCGTGCGCTAGGCTAAAGCGCACGGCGAGAGTTCATATAATTCTATGAGAAACAAGCGAAAACGCCTGGCGCGTGAAACAGAGATAGTTCAATAGAAAATGTACGGCGAAATATGACCATTCTCGTGCGCCGCACCAGAAAACCGAAGATTACCGAGAGCGGGCGAGGTTTGACGAACGAAATTTATCTTAGGGTCGAGTACGAACATTAAAAGTTGTACAACGACGTAACTAGATGGCGTTGGCGTCGAATTAGAAGTCGCTAGCGAGATGGTTTGCCGATTTACATAGGCTCCTGTGAATTTTAGCATATCTAATCTAACACAATTACCCAGTGAGACGGCAAAGTGCACTACCACTACTATGATCCACCAGCCGCCACTGAACATAATACATACTATATTACAATAAAATACATAACTAAAATCTTACATTTATAAATACATATTTATGCGTCATGTTGATAGGAAATAGATCCTTAAATTGCAATCAAAATTAGCAGTTCAATACAGCTAAAAGCCTACCCTAATAACTCCAACATCAGTAAAGACTGCCAATCGTCCCATTTTAAAATAGTAATTAACAGTCATAATTGAATCCGCAAGCAAAATAGGCTTCATTATAGTAGCAAGCCCTACCTCGGTCGTCGCAGCGAGCTATCAGCCCGGGGCTACCGAACCGTAGCTCAAACTGATCCCCTTTAGATTGGCCCCGGATTGCGTTTAAATTATATCATGATTGAGTTAAAAAGCCTGTTTTGTGTTGTGTGTTATATACAGAATTGGAGTTCGTTTTAGGGTTCCGTCCCCAAAGGGTAAAAACGGGACCTTATCACTAAGACTCCGCGGTCCGTTTGTCTGTCTGTTAACAGGCTGTATCTCATGAACCGTGATAGCTAGACAGTTGAAATTTTCACAGATGGTGTATTTCTGTTGCCGCTTTAACAACAAATAAAAACAGAATAAAATTAATATTTAAGTGGGGCTCCCATACAACAAACTTGTATTTTTTGCCGTTTTTTGCGATAACGGTACGGAACCCGTGCTCTCGTGTCAGTCGCACTCGTGCGCGAGTCCGACTCGCATTTGTCCGGTTTTTTAAAATGGGATGATGTAGTAGGATTTGATCTGTTTTATTTACGGTGTTGTTTCCTCTGTTGTAGAGATTGTTGTTTTTTATTTATAAATATATACACAACTAGCTGTTGCCCGCGGCTTCGCTCCCGTGAACCACCCCACAGGACCCGTTTTCGGGATATGTAGCTTTCTATTGGTGAAAGAATTTTTTAAGTCGGTTCAGTAGTTTCGGAGCCCATTCGGTACAAACAAACAAACAAAAAAATCTTTCCTCTTTATAATATTATTAGTATAGACTAGCATTTGCCTTGCTTTTTTCAGGGATTAAAAGTAATGTGTGCCAACAATAGTGTTGTATTTTAACATCAATAGAATTATTTTAATTGGATCAGTAAACAAACAAACAATTTATCTAATTATCTTTGTAATATTAATCTAGATTAATATTATTCCCTGCTGCTACTAGCATACAACACGAATCTCTTCAAAGTTAGAGTGAACAGGCTTCTTCTGGGTAAGCTCACTCCATCGTCGACTTTGTCTCTGTCACCTCTGACCTAGACTAGAGTCAAGAGCAAACCCATAACAAAAAAAAAATACATATATATACTCCTCAGCCATCAATATATTGGTAGTATGGTCTAAGTAGTATCATCAACTCGTATCTAATGACAGCTGCATGCAAACGGTAGTCCACATTAATTACTATGAATTAATGCTCCATCTAACAATACATTATATACATCATGTGGTTAAATTATTTATTTATTTATTCGTTCATCCTCGCACTGGAATACCTTGCAGCAATCACAACAATGGAGCACAAAGGACATAGCCAGATTCTGCCCTACAATCAATTCAGAATACGTTAATGTACAGTAATTATTAATATGTGAAAATTACTTGTAAAAGAAATTAAAATTAAACGCAACAATTGCATTTCTCTAGAACAACGCGACAAAAAAATCCAAAAAATATGTATGTTTATTGTTTTTGAGCGGTTTCTATGCAGTGCATTTGCGTTTGAGAGTGATTGTCAAATGTCACTGTCATTGTCAAATGTCACTGTCAACTGTCATTGTCAAATGCCAATTGTCACTGTCAACTGTCACTTAAACGCGACATCATTGCTATACAAAATGATACGGCATTTTTTTGTTTCCTTAAACAGTGTCTCTCGCTTCTTCTCTGATCATAAAACAAAAACTATTGGAAAGCCATACCTCTAAGCTTTAATACGACGTACTGTATGTCAATGTACATGAATATTTTTTGTTAGGGCACAGCTCCATACAAATTTTGGCCATGTCTTTTATGCTAACTATAAGTCCAGGTTTCCTCATATTTTTTTTTCTTAAAACTTAGAAAGTACATACGAATTGAAAAAGTCACATTGGTACTTTCCCGGATTTGAACTCACGACCTCAAAGCACGAGAGGCGAGGTTCTTAGCCATTGGGCCACCTTGACATAATTATGATGTATTTTTTAGTATAGATGAAATATACAGTAGTATAGTGCAGTGGTGGCCCAGTGGTAACAGCCGCGACTTATAAGTTGTAGGTCGTGGGTTCGAGCCCAGGCAGGCGCTTTACTTTGTGTAAATTATTTCATCACCACTGCTCTCAAAACGGTGAAGGAAAACATCGTGAGAAAACCGGCATGTCCTAGGACCAAAAATTCTTAGACATGTGACATCCACCAACCCGCACTGGGCGCGCGTGGTGCTTTACGGCCCATTCCCTCTCACAGAGAAGAGGCCTGTGTGCCAGCAGTGGGAACATTAATAGGCTGATGATGTGATGTGATACAGTATTGAACTTACACCACCAAAATTTTAAAAGTTCAAATTGATGACCTAACGTTTTAAACTGCACGAAGTCATGCCAAATTTTTTTCACCCTTTTTAAGTCAACCCAGGTCAATGCTCAGACTGTTAAAAAACGTCATCCATCACAGAAAACTTCATACATATTCCTAGGAGCAGAGTTCGAACATTTAAAGTAAATTGGACCTGTCAAATAAAAGGTTCTAGCCATGAGCGGTGAACGTGATGTGAATACTTAGTCTGAGTAACCTTTGTCAAGAGAGTATGGTAGATTGATGTGGATTTTTGAACCACGAGATGTGTCTTGTACAGTAAATATGTGACTGAATTATGCAGTTTTTACATTCATACATATCAATTTAAACATTTTTGACTCTTCATATTTATTTGTAGAAATACCTCGGTATGACTCTCCTTATCAGTAGTGTCCACATCGGCAATATACCTTAGACATTTTTCACTAAAGAATAAGTATTCTTAAGTAGAAGTCACAGGTGAAGTACTTTTTTCACTATCTGTTATCCAAAGTCATACAAATGGACCACTTTCCTAAAGGTACAAAAGCAATTTACAATCTCTCTCTCGAGCAATAACCGAAGCTGCGACAGAAAGCTTCGTTTGTTACCTGCGACTGCGACAAATTAAACTAAGAGCGTGATTTCTATTAATTAGTTAATTAAGTTTCGTTAGAGTCGCACCTGACTTCTCTTTGATCATATCGAATCTTTACTTTATTGCGGATATGATGAAAGGGAAGGTATGAGTTTGTGTGTGTGTAGGTTTAAGTGAATTTGTGTCAATATTTGCTGGTATTTCAAGGAGTTGATCGAAAACTTTTGAGATATTCTCTTTGCTATTTTATTCTCTCAAGCATCATTGAATTTTCAAAGATCATCAAGCCTCCTCCAAGTGTCGCCACCTCTGTCGTCCACCGCGTCTCGCACCCAGCGGATCCTCGAAGCCCTGTCAAGGTCATTGGTCTACCTAGAGGGAGACGGAGGCTCCAGTACGTGGTCGCCACTCCAGAACTTTTCAGCCATCGACCATCCGTTCATCGACACTGCCACTTAAGTTTGGTAACTCTTCGGGCTATGTTCAATGATACTTGAAAAAACCCTCCGTTGAAAACAGACATGGTGTTACACATTTGTGTTCACCGAAGGATTCGGCCGAGGTTTTCCAGTCTTCATATTTCGCCATGCAGTAGATAATGTTTAAGTCCTATGTACTAGGTAATCGAACCTAGGATCATGCTCAGAAGTACAGGGAAAACCGAATTTACACTATATGTAAGACAATTTAGGCAAAACGAAAATTGGCAACCGCGTACCGGAAGACGTAGCGTTGGAAGGCCTCTCTCTAGGTGGAGCGATATGTCGTGGTGGCTAGAGGTCGTGGGTTCAAATCCCGCCAAGTGCCAATGTGACTTGATGGACTTATAATAGTTAATGTTAGTCTGAAATAGCCAAGTCAGAGGCCGAGGCTGAGGGGCCCCCAGAGGCGGCTTATTTAACTCTGACACTAGACGGGTGAGCACGGCCTGTGTGATAGGTTTGTCAAGCATTTTATCACGGTTTTTGCTCTCAAACTGAGTTAAAAATATGTGACTCAAGCCTGTCACAGTAGGCCGTGCTCGCCCGGTAGATGTGGCAATAACCTAACACGAAAAAAAAAAGAAGGTGAAGCGATGACCTGGTTAAGGCTGTAGGAATCCTGTGGATGTACAGGAACGATCAGTGTGGCAACGCTTGGGGGAGGCCTATGTCCAGCAGTGGACATCTTTCAGCTGAAATGATGATGATGAAAATTTTTCAGCCTATGTTAATTTAGCAACATTGCATCTAGCACGGCTACCACTACACCTAAGAGGCCATCAAGTGGCATTGCTGTGTTCTAGAAAAGTTATGGGTTTTGTTCTGGCAAAATTAACGCAATCAATTTACCGCAAACAATGAAAAATAATAACTATTTTCATAACACTGCGTTTGTAAGAGGGATAAGCAGTTATTATGCGATGTCACAAACAGCCTTTTGTCCAAGAGATTGTTATTAAAATCCATTCTACTTATAAAATTTATTTCCAGTGAAAATGCCGGTGGTAGAGTTTGCAAAAATGGGGTTTGTTAAATTCTTTTCGCTGTGATTGGGTTTATGACTGGAATTAAATTAACTTGTAAATATCAATATATATTGTGATTTATAGCGACTGTCGAAATTATGACAATTCTGCGTATAGGTAGTTGAACTCAACTGTGCGCGCGGTGCCATGTGTGCGTGCGCTTGTAACGACCCACACATGCTTACCCACACATAGCACCGCGCGCAAAGATGAGTTGAACTATCTATATACAATTAGATATTTTCTATATATTAATCTCTATGACATTCATTCTTAGTATTAAATTACTACAGCACGATTCAATTAAATTGACAATTAGGTATAGCTTATTATATATATAGGGTTTTTTATGTCATGGCGTCTCAGTCGAGGGAGGTCCTTCAAACTGACTTGGAATAAAAACCTAAGGAGCGATCGGCGACATTGTGATATATTTTAAGACATCATTATTATGTGTTTAATTTTTATGAATTTTTGATCGACAATGGTCCTAAGTTCAAATAATAAAAACTATTTACTATATTATATATTATACTAGATTTCTCTCAATATTTTAAAGAATTGTAGAGGTTTTTTTTTTAATAAGGCTTGTCTCTTGAATTGCATTTCATGGATCAAACATTATTTTTCTTTAGTTGTTATACTTCAAAGCTTGTTGTAAATAGTTCTTTTAAAAATAATTCTTTGATAAAAAAAAAATGAGTCAAGAAGTTTTCTCTGTGTATATTAACCAAAGTATTTTTATTGTTACAGGTATGTTGCAAATTCCAAATCAACTCTCTACATTCAACAACAGCATATTATGTAAGTCTAAAAAAACACCTATTCAAATATGCACCTGAAAAAAAAGTTCATTCTTTAAACAAAGAAATAATTATGCTGACCGTAAAAGCAATCTCGCCGCAGAAATCCTAATTAATAACCTTCTATTGTTTTGTTGATAGGGGAAAAAGTTGTTTTAGTACTTTTCTCGTTAAGGGTATACTAGTCGACGGCACGAACTATTTTGTGCGCGGGGTTAAAATGCAATATCAACCGACAACACGTGCGGAAGAGATAGATGCTGTGATGAGCAGTAGGAAGATAGTTCGCGTACGAATACATACTTTTGCAAATTTGTAGCAAAATGGATAATGGTTTAGGACGAAACCGAGCGCGCGAAATTTTATAAACAGACCTTTGGCAGTCTAGATATCATGGAAAAACGACTAAATCTATCTGTTCAAAATAAAATTATTTGCATTGTTGAACTACTAATCTATGCCTGTATGGAGGCCGTTTTGTAGTTTTCCGTCTTCTTATGGTATTTATTTGCGCCCAAAAATGCGTTAAAATTAGTGTCGAAATGTGGAACTTTCGACGCTCATAACTTTCAAATATTTTCTTTTTTTACTTTTTTGCTTCCATACAGAGCTAGATAGTGATGAGAAAAATTGATATCACTTTTTATTTTGAACGTACATCGTCAAACGGTAGAATAATCCCTAGACTAAGTTTGTATGGAAGAATTTTCGACTAGTGTAACCTTAACGCTTTATATCACCATTTGTGCTCGGTTTTACTTGGTAGCTGTGTACTAGATGAAGAAAAGGTATCCGACTGGACACTGATTGGAACGTCTTTGCTTTATGTTATCTTAATTCTTTTTTTATATTCAACTTGACTTTTGACAAGCTTAATATTACCGTGCTTTCGTCTTTTTTCGTTCAGCGATTAGTTTACCGATTTTCTAAGCACTTCCTGGCAGTCGATTAAGTTGAAACTTGGCATATCAATGTAACTTTGGCAATATTTAAATAATGATTATGGTACTATGGAGCAGGTCTCCCCGACCATAGGAACACAGATGTATATGACTTGTATACATCTGTCACTTACGCACACTCAAAATAACCTTACTCTAAGAGCTTAGGCTTAACACGCACTGCGATATTTATTCGCAATTTTTTAGTACTATTTGAGCGCGATTTTTTTTCCGCAGTGCGTGCAGCATACATTTCCATAGGTCACAGAATGCGCGGAAAAAAATTCACGCAAATAAAAATCGCAGTGCGTGCTAAGCCTTATTGTCACCCCCCTGGAAGGTGGCTATAGGAACTCCTCAACTATATAAGATCGTGTTTGGATGTGAATTGATAAGTGATATTATACTTAACCTAGTACCTTTTAGTTCAAAAGCTTCTTTCAAACAGAATTTTTACCTAATTACTCGTATTATTATATTCAAGCTGACTTTAAATCTATACATGATCAAATTAAATTCATCCTTATACTAGCCATTTTCAATTAATCCTACAATAAGTAATTAGATCCAGAAATCAAGACCTAGTGAAATTCAAAAAATTAGGAAAACACAATTTTGCTACAGTTATCGAACCTTAGTACGCCACTTAGTAACTTTGTTTGAAACTACTAAATTACCTTCCTCTCAAACTATCCTACTAATATTATAAATGCGAAAATTGGATGAGTGTTTGTTACTCAATCTCGCCAGAACGGCTGAACGGATCTGGATAATATTTGGCACAGGAATAGATTATAGTCTGGAATAGCACATATGCTATTCATATTTAATAGCATATATACTTTTTATCTCAATAAACCAGGTGAATGATACACTTTTAATAAAGTAGCAAGCTATCAATTTATTTTCTATAAATAATTTCAAGAACTGTAATTTTTCAACAAGACACCAACAAATGGCATGTCATTATTTATTTGATAAAAAAATCGAAATTGTTTTGAAAAATGGCGCTGGAAATAAGAATAATTCCACTGAGTTTTAAAATTTCGGGCGTGACAGAATACCTGTCGTTGCTACTGACTTTGAAACCTATACTACATTTGAAATAACATTACAAATTTTTACAACCCCTTTTTACACTCCGTTCAACCGATTTTGAGTTCTATCCCGCAACTATAAGGATGGCATAATAGTACATTATGGTACAAGTGTGCAATGTTGGCGATTACCGCTGAGGCGCCATTGAGTAATCGGTAATCATCAATACACACGTGTATCATACGACGTTTTTCAACACACTTGTGAAAAAAATACTACTAAAAATCATTTTCAACAGTAAAAACGAGTTGTGAAATTTTTCGCAATGGCGGGCAGATTTAATCAGTTTTCCTATGCGCGCGCATTTAACAATGGCGATCGGCCATAGACTAAAAGAATGAGGTTTCTTATTTTTTTGGCTTTTCGTGGATAGTGTTTAAGCCATGTACAAAATAGGGAATTCCAATTTTTCTTAATTACAGAGCAAATAAAATTTATATTTGAGTGAAAATTTTATTTATTAAGCACGTACAAGTTGAAATTATCTATTTGAATACGAAGTTGCATGAAATGAGCAAGCAATAGGTACATTAATTTATTTGTACTATTGAGCACGATCTTTTTTGTATCGAAACTTTTTTAAGAACAAAACAACTCAACCAATAAATAAAAAATAAAAAACTCTATAACTCACTTGTGAATAATAGCAATGAAAAAGTCACAGTTTGATAACAGGGATCATTATGTGTCTAATTGCGGTGAAATTAGAGCCACTTTATGAGCAAGTGTGTTGAAAAAAGCATAAATCTGTTACCAAAACTAACTGTTTAATACAGCTGCCATTTTTTATATCACCAACGCAATAGAAGTCAAAATCTGTTGAACGGGCTGTAAAATGGGATTATTTAAATGTCTATTGTTATCACAAATGGAGTATAATAGCTAAGTCAACCGACAAGTCTGCGTCATAAGTATAAAAATATCCACCAGTTTACAGCACTGATGAAATGAGAAACATTTTTAAAAGAACTTGCGAAATCATTAATTTGTTAAATGAGCATGAGTATTTTCGTCAAAATTATAATTATAATTTTCAACTAGCTTCTGTCCGAGGCTTCGGACGCGTAAAAAGTGTTTTATCATTCCGAGGGAATACAAACTATCAAAATTTCAACATGCCAAATTTCATCTAAATCGGTTCAGTAGATCCAGAGATTAATTACCCCCTGCAACCTCACGAACTCACAAAATTTATCTCTTCATAATATTATTAGTAAAGATTTCTTTCAAAGACTTTACCTTATGAAATAATTAATTTACAAAAGCTCACGCCTGTAAATGCGACGATATCTAAATACCTTACCTTCATTATTTCGATTTGACACTAATATATATGTCGTAGATAGATTGCCGAATCAGCTGTTTTACATAACCACTAAATATTTCACAAAACTGCTCCGTTTTGTAAAATAATTCTCTCGCCTTTTCTTCTCTTAACTGGACCACAAGCCGCTCTATAGAGCTATACGTTAGTTTCTGTCTAATCGGCGCATGATTCAAGATAACTTTTTGGGTTAGAATTGCGCCTGTTTCTGGGCCCATTAATTTATCGGTACCGAATCCGGTGAACCTTAAACTTGGCATAAATGACAGGGCGGAGCTTTATATTGTAAAGTTTGTGAAGTATGACTAGTCAAATGAATGTTTGGGGTCCATTTTGGTCTCAAACTCTTCTGTATGATTTCATATTCTTAATTTAATTTTTTTCGACCAGTACTCAGCCATGTATCGACATGGCTGAGTACTGGTCGCGAAGACAGCGAAGCTGCGGGGACAGATAGTTCTATAATAAACGAATAAGACGTTTTCATTTACAAAGGGAAATGGTTACATCTATACTAATATTATAAAGAGGAAAGATTTTTTTATTTGTTTGTTTGTACCGAATAGGCTCTGAAACTACTAGAGCTATTTAAAAAATTCTTTCACCTATAGAAAGTTACATTATTCCTACATAGGGAAATGGTTACATCTATACTAATATTATAAAGAGGAAAGATTTTTTTGTTTGTTTGTTTGTACCGAATAGGCTCCGAAACTACTAGAGCGATTTAAAAAATTCTTTCACCTATAGAAAGCTACATTATTCTTACATAGGGAAATGGTTACATCTATACTAATATTATAAAGAGGAAAGATTTTTTTATTTGTTTGTTTGTACCGAATAGGCTCTGAAACTACTAGACCGATTTAAAAAATTCTTTCACCTATAGAAAGTTACATTATTCCTACATAGGGAAATGGTTACATCTATACTAATATTATAAAGAGGAAAGATTTTTTTGTTTGTTTGTTTGTACCGAATAGGCTCCGAAACTACTAGAGCGATTTAAAAAATTCTTTCACCTATAGAAAGCTACATTATTCCTACATAGGGAAATGGTTACATCTATACTAATATTATAAAGAGGAAAGATTTTTTTATTTGTTTGTTTGTACCGAATAGGCTCCAAACTACTAGACCGATTTAAAAAATTCTTTCTACTATGGAAAGCTACATTAGTCCTGAGTGACAGGCTATTTTTTAATACCGAAAACGGGTCCTGTGGGGTGGTCCACGGAAGCGAAGCCACGGGGAACAGCTAGTACAATATACAAGCAAGACTGAGAATTGTATCTGAAATACCAACAATATTTTGTAGGGTTTTTCCTTACAGAATATTTCGCTTCAAAAAAATAAGGATAGCTTAACAGTACAAAGCTCTTAGGTGCTCCCCTTCCGTTCACATTCATGCGTTTTCCACGCATGCGCTGTGCCTTTACGAGTACTACGCGAATACGCGACTGACCTCTTCGAAGGACATCTTCAATTCATTTAGTTTTCTATTTATATTCTGACTATAGCTACCGCCCGCAACTGCACCCGCGTGGAATTAGTACTTCCCCCAATATCTTTATACCTTTGTTTTATTCTGATGTGTTATACTGTAAAGTTTCATGAAAATCCGTTCAGTTGTCTTTGCGTGAAGGAGTAACAAACATACATATACACAAAGTTTCACATGTATGCTATTATGTAGGGTAGGATTGGCAAGGTTTTAAAACTTGTTTACTTATCATCAGCAAGATTTAATTCCTGTACGGTATATTCATGTATAATGAAACGAAAGCCCTTTTGCTGGATGATAAGATGCTTTGTAACTTTTTTATTTATGTAAGTTACTAGCTTTTACTCGCTTTCGGCCAATCAAACAGAAATTGACCTTTGATTTATTATTATTTATTTACCTTCTAGCTTTTGCCAGCAGCTTCGCCCAAGTGAAAGTTGAAATTATCCCGAGGGAACATAATTATGCCCAGGATAAAAATTATCGTGAGGGAACATAATTATTCCCGGGATAAAAATTATCGTGTGGGAACATAATTATTCCCGGGATAAAAATTATCGTGAGGGAACATAATTATTCCCGGTATAAAAATTATCGTGAGGGAACATAATTATTCCCAGGATAAAAATTATCGTGAGGGAACATAATTATTCCCGGGATAAAATTTTCCTATGTGCTATTCCTGACTAAAATCTATCTCTGTGCCATTCAGATCCATTACATAATTTCATTCAGATCCGTCCAGCTATTTGAGCATGAAGAAGTAACAAACATGCAAACACACACACACACAAATTTTCGCCTTTATAATATGAAGTGTTAAATGTGATTACTATTTATTGAACATCAATTCTTCATCGTCGTATCGATGTTTCCGCATTTATTTAAGTTTTGACCAGAATTCAGCCTCGTCAACAGCGTTTTCATGCCTCACAAAGGTCCTTCAGGGTGCCGGTGTTGTTGCACAAAGAGCACGATGGGATGTGATGGCATTATAATAAATAATAATAATAAATTTATTTGGCACAAAAACAAATTACACAAAAACAAATGGTCCTGAAACTCTGGTGCCCGTGGTAGGTAATGAGAACCTGTATTACAGGTCACCAAAATTTGGCATTGTTTGGGACGTAGCCACCACTACTTTCTGCTAATGTTTTTTACGGGTTTTGCCTAATTTCTTTTTCATATCAGAACAGACGAGTTTTAAAAACAAGCTGTGTTTACAAATAGGCTATTTTGTGGTGTTGTTATTAAATGGCACAAGGCACATAAATTGCTAGAAAACGTAAACAATGCGCGCACAGACTGCCAAGTTTAAATGCGGCGTATTTTCCACTAATTACTAAAGAAGAGCTTACTAACTAATAACTCTCAGGTGTTAATACTAAGTGACCTTTATGATGGCTCGACGCGATTCGATTTATATCACTTATTATTAAACGAAATTGCATGTATATTCACATGGACGCAATACGATGCAATTCGACCGATTTGTGTGACGTAGTAGGTAAGTACACTATACTATGCTTGTGTGAGTGCATATAACATGTATCAATGCACCAAATGTACTCAGTGTTTACTCAGCGTTTGATGTGTTTCATTTTCCTTGAAGTTAAAACTTCCTTATATGGCGAGCCTGAACTTGCAGACATTTGTTAATGATGAAGTCTAAATCGCTCACAGAGTGAGGGTCATCGCTTTGAAAACCTATTGAAAGAATATCATCATGTGTCAATCAAAAGTGCAGTATGAAGAGGTTTCCTTAAACCAGTAACAGTGCCTTCGGAAGCCACAATTCAGCCAAGGTGGAGGAGTTCAAATTTCATTTATCCAAAATAAGCATTGTGCTTATGATTGCACTTGCAATTTTCGTTAAAAATTCGCTTAATATCTTCTATTGACGACGATTAACTTGAAGACGATGTTCAAGGCTCCAGAGCCTTGAACATCGTCTTCAAGTTGCCAGCTTATCGGTTTTTCCAAAGATCTTTGACTTGACCAGTGCCTCATTGCCGATGAGTCTCTTGGCCCATTGTTTGCCCAGAATATGCCCACGATTATAGCAGTGTCAGAAGAGCTGTACCGGTCATCTAGGGTGCAATTGAATGGACAGTGGGACATAGTCTGCACAGTGGCATCATAATCCCACACATTTTTACCCGACTACGGCGAAGCAAAAGGGAGGGTTATGTTTTTGACCGGTATGTATGTATGTTCATCTGTTCCCCCATAACTTCTGAATTACTAATCATAATTTGACAAATGAGGTGTCGTTGGAAGCGTCTTGTTTGTCCATTGGTTATAGGATAACCGTGGTCGTATGCTACTTTGCAGCATGTATTGTTTTGTTACGGTAGGTGGCATACGACCACAGTTATCCTCAGAACACCACTATGAATATGTATGAAATACAATAAAATATTTAGTACTTATAAGTAATTTATGATAAGTATATATCGAAAAGTTTGTACATAACAATTTCAGATGAGAATATTTTCTTCTTTCATAAATTTAAAACGTTATTTTTAGGTAGTCGGGTTTTAGTTTTTGAAACAAAACCGATCACTTTCATCATCTGCCTAGCCTTTTCCCCAACTATATTGGGGTCGGCTTCCAGTCTTACCGGATTCAGCTAAGTACCGGTGTTTTACATGGAGCGACTGCCTATCTGACCTCCCCAACCCAGTAACTGGGTAACACGGTACTTCTTGGCAAGACTGGTGTCAGATCTCAAGCTTCTGACTACCTGTAACGACTGTCAAAGATCTTCAAATGACAGCCGGGAACAACGGCTTAACGTGCTTTCCGAGGCACGGAGGAAACTCGGTATGTTGAAATGGTCACCCATCCACTGACCGACCTCGTCAAGCGTTGCTTAACCTTGATGATCGACTCGTATGGCTGTTATTATTTAGCCACGAGCTCCTCTCAAAACCGATCACTTTCATAGTTTCTAAAAACGTTTTTATATCTCCAGAATAAAAACTTTGTTCTCTTGAAATAGATACGATACTATGTATTATATACGATAGATATTCACATTATTTCAGACACTCGATTAGTATATACGACGTATGTTCTAAACGCTCGTGAATGCGTAAATGTCATTGATCCTCTCAAATTTATTTTCGCTGCGGACTTTTTGCCGCTGTTCACGTGACGAACATAAATTTCTGCACATACATCATGTCGTGTTGTCTGTGGGTAATTGCCCCGCTACAGGGCAATGCCTCTTCTCATATAGAGATGGAACAAGCATTGATCAGAATGGTTGCTCATAGTGTGTTTACGAAATCAGATCATTCAGGTCCAGGTTTACCCACAATGACGACAACTTCGTCTTAATTAACGTTTTCTAAATAACAACACGTGTTTTTGATCATCCATCCATACTCCTAGTTCTTTTCTTAAGATTTAATTTACGGCATTTACTGTAAATGGCCAATCACGGCATCCGTGGCGTTTATAGGTCCTCAGAAGTTTTAGGGCCGTACAATGCCATCAAAAATTATTTTCAGAGAAAGAGACGGAGCTATAAGGAACAAATAGCCCTATCCCTTTTTCGCAAAGGAATCATGATGGAATTGGCACGTCATAGTATTTTCCAGTGTATTTACACTTCAGTACCGCTATTTAATCCGTTTAGAGGATGAGTTTTTAAGAATAATTCGCTTTCTCACTTTTGTTCCTATATCTGAAGAACTCTTGTGCGAAAGCTTCTAAGACCCAGCAGTAGTGGGCTGCTCGTTGCCTGTCAGTGAATGTAAGAATTTATTATTCTTTATAGTTTTCAAGGGCCAATGCTGGCTGAAACACAATTATATTGACTACCTACCAAATAAGTGTTTATATGTGTAGGTAGCATAAAATTATCATCACAAACCTTCTATTAACATTATACAACATCATTGCGATTCAAGAAACACTCAAATATATCTGTCATCGAAAGATCTTTCACTGCTGAACAATTCTCAACATCACGTGCCCTTGATATGAGTTAAAATTAAAAATAAACATCGTCGCGGCACGTGGCAGCTAGGCTAAAGTCCTCTTATTTATAAAAAAAGTTGCGCAACATTGCTTCAGAGAACTTTTGAAGTTTGGGAAACAATTTTGCGAAACTTTTTTTTCCCCAATTATGTATCAATACAGATAAATAAAATTGAAATATCTGTTTCTTATATAAAAAAAGCTTTTTAGTAAACGTATATAAATGTACAGGTTTACGGTATTTATAACAAAAGATTAATTTGTCTGTCCGTTTGTTCCGGCTCCGGCCTTTTACCGGCCGATAGCTTATGGTATAAGGAGTAACTTAGCTACTTTTATTTAATAAAAAAGAATAAGGGTGCCGAGAAGAAAGTAAATCATTAGTTCTTATTAGGGTTGCGTACCCAAAGGGTAAAAACGGGACCCTATTACTAAGACTCCGCGATCCGTCTGTCTGTCTGTCTGTCTGTCCGTCTGTCACCAGGCTGTATCTCATGAAGCGTGATAGCTAGACAGCTGAAATTTTCACATATGATGTATTTCTATAGCCGCTATAACTACAAATACTAAAAACAGAATAAAATAAATATTTAAGTCCATACAACAAACGTGATTTTTTTGTCGTTTTTTGCGATAATGGTACGGAACCCCTAGTGCGTGCGTCCGACTTGCACTTGGCCGGTTTTTTAGTTTGACGCGGTCGAAGTCGCGGGTGGAAGCAGCTAGTAAGTTATAAATTACAGGAGCCTGCATGCATCTAGACTGGGTCGCGCCCGACCGCAGGTGAAGATAGTGGGACGCCTTGGATGGAAGAAGCACACCACCAAGAGAAATGGAAGGAATGGGGGTAGGTCTTTACCCAGGAGTGGAACAGAACAGACTGATATAAATAATAACACGGCACGGTGCGATGATGATAGAGGTGACCGAGAGGCTTCTAAAGACCTCCTCCCCCTACTCCTCCTTTATTTCCTACTCCTCCGTTATTTTCTGATTAATTTCGTTGCGGTATCCAAGACAGTTAATTTCACACTCCGGGGCTTCGTCGAGCTTCATTGCCTCGGCGCTTTTCTGGTGGTCGCCACTGTTGATTCTGACTTTCAGGAGTTGTAGAGGTTTGGGAATAGTGCGGTGGGATTGTACAATAAAAAGGCTTCTAAATACTGGAAAAAGTGTTGATCGCCCGGCGACGTTGCGAGATGCCCATTTCGACGAAGACGACATTGTTAATATCGCGGGTAAATCCTGGATGAGGTTGGCACGGGAGTTTAAGGACTGGTACAAGAAAACGGAGGCCTATACCCAGCAGTAGGTAGAATTGGGCTGAGGATGATGGTGAATATAATAAACAGAATCTTCTAATAATACGGGTTCCTATGAATCTGTCTAGCATTTCCCCAATTGTATTGGAGTCACCTTCCAGTATAACTGGATGTAGCAAGGTACCTATTGGTATTTTACATGGAGAGACTGCCTATCCGACACCCACCACTCTGGGGTCAGATGTCCTGGTTTCTGGCAATCAGTTACGCCCGTCAAAGATCTACAAGTGATAGCCGGGACCAACGGCTTAAGGCGTAGCTGATTTTAAAATGATAATCACGTCTAAACGGCGAGTCGCAATTTTTTGGAAAAAATATATGTTATATTAGACCATTTTCTTAATAATTTTATTTAAGAAAATGTTGAGTTGTATTCGCATAACATAGTGTAATTAATTTGTAAATGTATGTCTAACACGGACAAAAAACGGCAGTTGCACTAAAACCGCCAGGCGTATTTTAATGAAATTTTCTCCATTTCAAAGAAAATTTAATTATCTACATTTTGATCTGAGGCTTTTTTTTAAAGTCATAGAATAATAAGGAAAGTACAAAAAAACTACTGAATTTTGGTTCGTGCGGGTGTGAAACAAGTGCGCGTTTTGTTCCTTCAAGGTCGTTGGCGACTGTCGTCTTCTTAACGTGCTTACCGAGGCATGGAGATCTCGCTATGTAAAGATGGTCACCCATCCACGGATTGACCTCGCCTCGCGTTGCTTAACCTTGAATATCGACACAAGCGGCTGTAATTACGTACCCACGAGCTCCAGATAATCTTCTAAAAATACGGGTTCCTATAAATACGGCTCTTTATTTCAGTTATTTTCAGTAGTGATGTGTCGATCGCATGTGGTCACGTTATATAGTGTTGTGCTATAACTCCATTGTAATTTGATTGCGTGTTTTAACTACTTTTATTTGGGTCGTTTGTTTAGTGCTGAAATTAGAAATAAGCTTATGTAAGGCGCCCGAGACAGGCGCGACGCGACAATGTGATAAAACTTTTTTTAAGAAATGTTTTCTTCGGTCGATGTTTACAAATCTACTGTTTGTAACGCACTTAATATTTGTTGATTGTTGCGTCGAGTATGTCTACGGGACTTTTAAGGGTTTGCAAATTCTTAAAATATCTTTAAAATGTTTTGGTTGCGAAAAGTTAAGCCCCTAACAAAAATATTATTATAATAGTTTCAAAAATATTATTAGTGTTTTCAAAACTTTGACGTCTTTTTGCGTCAAACAATGTAAAACGTTCCTTTAAAAAATAATTATTAAAACTTTTAAAATCTTCTCAAGTTTAATGTACCGAGAATGATTTGTTATATTATTGACTAGTTTCTGCTAGCAGCTTCACCCGCGTGAAAATTTTCACAAGTGAAACGTTCGCCATGACAACAGAAAAAAAAAACCTCAGTTAGTGTATTTTAATAACAAGCGATAACTGATAATTTGATTGAAGGAGGATTAGTTGAGGTTGAGGAAATTACATAATTAGATAGAATATAAGAGTTAAAATAGCCAAAGACTGACTGGCCTGTAAGCAGCTCATCAATGACTGACTGACCTGTAAGCAGCTTGTCTATGACTGACTGACCTGTAAGCAGCTCATCAATGACCGACTGGCCTGTAAGCAGCTCGTCAATGACCGACTGGCCTGTAAGCAGCTCGTCAATGACTAACTGACCTGTAAGCAGCTCGTCAATGACTGACTGGCCTGTATCAGCTCGTCAATGACCGACTGGCCTGTAAGCAGCTCGTCAATAACCGACTGACCTGTAAGCAGCTCGTCTATGACTAACTGGCCTGTAAGCAGCTCATCATTGACTGACTGGCCTGTATCAGCTCGTCAATGACCGACTGGCCTGTAAGCAGCTCGTCAATGACCGACTGGCCTGTAAGCAGCTCGTCAATAACCGACTGACCTGTATGCAACTCGTCAATGCTGGCCTTCAAGCAGCTCGTCAATGACATACTGGCCTGTATCAGCTCGTCAATGACTGACTGGCCTGTATCAGCTCGTCATTGACTGACTGGCCTGTAAGCAGTTCGTCAATAACCCCATCAAAGCTTTCAAGAGGCTTTAAACAAAGTGTCATTCTATCAACGAAGGCGATGGTCGCAATGCCAAAATTTAAGGGATGCGCTGCGGTGCCGCAGTAGTCTGTCACAAAACGTCTGAAATGAAAGAGCCAAGTATCAGGACGAGCATAACTTTCAGCAATGAAGAACGCGACGATAAAAGAAAGTAAAGAAAAATAATATGTTCTACATTTAGGTATTCATATTATTCTCTTCAATACTTTGTTTATAATTGAATTACATAGGCAATGTAATACACTCTCTTTTTATTGCATTCATTTACAAGGCAGTAATATTTTAGAGCTCGAATAACCTTCGGTAACTACATTCAAAGCACGGGAATTCATTTGGAATATGAGCAGGCGAAAAATCCGCTACCTGCTTGGGGCCTTTACTGGCCACTATGGAACTAAGCCCTATTGCTGTCACTCACGTGTCTGTCTGTCTCTCCGTCTGTCCGTTTATAAACGGTATCAAAGGGTGCAAATGACTATGTTTTATGCATTCAAATTAACCATTTATGTAAAGGATTACGGTAAATGTAGATACACACATATGAGTAATCATGCAGTATTGTATTCCTGGAAATAAGCCTCTCCAATCTCAGTCACACTTACTCGCCATTTACGTCGGCAACTGTCATCCATTTAATGCCACCAGCCACTCTGCGAAGATCGTCGCTCCATATAACCTTTATTTAAAAAAAAAACAACATGGTCTTCATTTATTAATTGCATTCTATTTACGTAATACCTAGTAATTGTTATTCAATTTCACTTATATTTTAGAGCTTGAATAACCTTCAGAAATATTCTATTTACTTAGGGGAACATTAAATCATAAACAGATAAAACCCAAAATTACAACATTTTCTAATATGGCATCAATTCTTAATAGAAAATCTACAAGGAAACATGACCAGGAGACAAACCGTCAATACAAAGGGGTCACCGACCCCAGGGGATGCTCGTAAACTAAGTTTACGACCCGTCTCGGTTCAGACAACATTTGTTTTGTCACTTATTACTCTGCCCATTTCGTTTTATTATAAGTGTTCGAAGGAATTCTATAGAAAACTCATGCAGACACATAACATAATGACAACTCATGGTATAGGTATGGTACCAGTATAAGTTGACCTCGTATTGTATATGCCTTTCTTACAATGAGAGTACAGAATAAACTGGATATAAGTGCGTATTTAGAAAATCGAGGTAGAATTTGGAAATAAAGAGGCTGTCAGAGACAATACAATGAAATTCATTGTGAAAGACAGGTGACAATAATATTTTTATTAAACTTGTATTTCGAAATAAAAGATGATCGAATCACAACGTATTTTAAAAAGAGAATTTAAGAGAGGACGTTATCTAGTAAAAGACAAACATGTTTTACCCGACTGCCGAAGGAGGGTAATGTGTTTATCAGTCTATGTATGTATGTTTGTTTCTATGTGGCGTTCTAGAGAACAAACGCGTGGGCCGATTTTGATGATTTTTACGTCAATCGATTTGTCTTAAACTTTCGAGTGTCACAAAACATATATCAGTACTCAAAAATCACCAGAGCGACCACCAGCCGTCATATTGTCAAAACTAAAAAAAAACCAAAATCGGGGCATTATGTCAAGTATCGTTGCATGGGTATTTATAGAATATCTTTAGGTTCGTTTTAACATTTTTAATTTAAATATCGGTTTAGTGTATGTAACGATTTAAAGTTGGTTAAAAACCATTCTTGCTAATTACCTCATATCATTCACACATTACCCTCCTTCGGTAGCCGGGTAAAAAATACAAAGATTTAAGATAAGATAAGATTATTTTTTCCCCAAGGGACACAAAGTATTGTCAGAATAATTTTCAGTGAATATTTTGCTCTTTGTATATAAAATCTTAAAGGTCGTTATTCAGTAGGCATTCAATTAATAAGATACAAACAATGTAGCAATTTCTTTTTGATTTTTAAGTATTCTCTTGTTCAGAAAATATTTTACAAATTAATTCTGATAATGTCGATTTTGGTGGCACCTTTATGTAACATAGTAACATTTATTTTGCTGTTTAAAGCATTATACAGCAAAAGGTGAAAAATGCCTTTATTATTCTAAGACATGAATAAGTTATGAAAATATGTAATTTTCCCAGCCGTTACTTTTTTGAGTCTCATTACAAAAATCTTTTTCTTCAAATGAACAAATCTTAACATCATGTCTGTACCTCTACCATCGAGGTTTAGGCAGAGATGTGTTTAAGTTTATCCACATTGTATCAGTTAGGTTTAACTAAAGTATGAGTTGAGCATTTGAGGGGAAGATCGTGACGAATTTGCAACGCAACGTGTGACTATTTCAACATACCGAGACTTCTCTGTACCTCAAAAAGCAAGTTAGGCTGTTGGTTCCAGCTATTAGAAGCTTAATATGGTTTTAGCTTCGTTCTTTCTTGTTTGTGGACTGTAAATGATGTAGGCTGGTAAATTGATACAGTTTGCTTGTTTTATTAATTATTTACTATAACTCACATGAATACGGTTGCGAGGATCCGCTGGATGTGGGATTAACGGGACCGGTCAATGTGGCGACGCTTGGGGAAGACCTATGTCCAGCTGATATGATGATGATGATGTATTCATGATACGTGTTGGTTTTTAGCCACACGAAGGAGGATATATAAACTTATGACAGTTCTTTACTACAGATCACAAATTATCATAGATAAAACTAGAAACAATAAAAACTTTGTGTTGCCATCAATAAAGAAAAAACGAACAAAAATCCTAAATATTTGACAGTCATTGCGGATAATCACAAGCCAGAAAATCTGTCACCAGTCTTTGCACTGTCTCAAGGATAGGCAAGAGAAAGAAAATTCTAAATAAAAATAATATATTTTACTATAACATGTTGCCAAATTGTTAGTCCAAATATTTTGCCAACCAATCCCGATACTTCTCTACGTCTGTGAAGATTGTGTACTGATAAGGGTCACAGATAGGAGCATCAGGTCTGCTAAGCGTGAGAGATACTATGCCGCGGACGTACCACGAGCCAGATGCCTGGCTGGTATCGCCTGGCCTGTCCGGCACAAAGATCATGAGACCGCCACCGCTGTCGCCGTTACAGACTGAGGTTCCTGAAACAGGAAGATCTTAGGGTCAGTCGCAAACTACTGTTTCATACCTACACTTACATCAAGATTCTCACAGGAACCATTTTTTTTTTTTGCTGTACTAAAAGTTGACCCCAAGGAAAAACTAAACCTCGTGTCAATGCGACACGATAACTCTACCCTGACCTCTCAACTCCAAAATGAGTACAATATCTACATAAATCATTATCATAACGGCCTAGAAGAACATACATCTAGTCATGGTCCTTATTGCTGATGTTATTCAGAAAGGCCAGGTGCGCAGTACTCTTAAGGGTACACTAGTCGACGGCACGAACTATTTTGTGCGCGGGATTAAATGCATTTTATATCAACCGACAACACGTGCGGAAGAGATAGATGCTGTGATGAGCAGTAGGAAGCTAGTTCGCGAACGAATACACACTTTTGCAAATTTGTAGCGAAATGGATAATGATTTAGGAAGAAACCGAGCGCGCGAAATTTTATAAACAGACCTTTGGCAGTCTAGATATCATGAAAAAACGACTAAATCTATCTGTTCAAAATAAAATTATTTGCATTGTTGAACTACTAATCTATCCCTGTATGGAGGCCGTTTTGCAATTTTCCGTCTTCTTATGGTATTTATTTGCGCCCAAAAATGCGTTAAAATTAGTGTTGAAATGTGGAAATTGCGACGCTCATAACTTACAAATACTTTCTTTTTTTACCTTTTCGCTTCCATACTGGGCTAGATAATGATGAGACAAATTGATATCACTTTTTATTTTGAACGTACATCGTCAAACCGTGGAATAATCTACGTGGAATAATAGACTACGTTTGTATGGCAAAATTTTCGACTAGTGTAACCTTAACAGGCGTGCGTGTATGACACGATGTATTAACGTAAGTGAAGAAAAATAAGTAAGTAAGGATTAGCAGCCACCCGCAGCTCCGCCCGCGTGGTATTAGTACTTCTCCCAATATCTTTATAAATTATAGCCTATGTGTTATTCTGATGAATAAGCTATATTTCTGTAAATTTTCATCAAAATCCGTTCAGTAGTTTTTGCGTGAAAGAGTAACAAACATCCATCCATCTTCACAAATTATAATATTAAGTAGCAAGATCCGTTCTGTAGTTTCTGCCTACCCCCATGGGAAAAAAGGGCGCGAGTTTACAAAAACAACAACACAACAATCCTAATCGTCGTCTTCAGCAAAGTAGAAGGAGCCCCGCGCTCTGCATCTTTACATGATTGGGCTGACGGTGACTTCGATCGCCCCATTTGCTCACTTACTCTAGCCCCCGCCATCTCTTTCGAACCTAACCTGTCCAGTGTTGGTATCAGAGCGAAGCTTTCGAGCTCGCTTCTTTCGGGCTGAGGCATTTTTCTCTTATGGAGAGAAACAGAGTCAACGGGGACTTGCTTCGTGGGGCCCTTGTTTTTGGAGTTCAAATGAACCACACGAAGAGGTTGACGCGGACTTTTTTGGCTCACTTGTATGGTCATTTGAAGATGCGTTCCTACTTACCATTAGCAAATCCAGCACAAAACTTGTTGGTGTTCAGTTTCCTATTAAAGAATGTTGGGTTACTCTTCAAGCAGTTCAACTCCGATACTAAAGGGATGGTTATTTGCTGAAGAGTGGAAGACAGGAAGTCTCTGTTGGTAAATCCCCAACCTACCACCTGAAAAGTTAATTATCAGAATTATAATGAGACCTTTGTGGACCTCGTGGATAACGAGGAATGTACAATTCTGTCCCACCACTGGCATATATCTTATGGCTATTAGGCTTTGCGAAAGATTCCCATAGTTTTATGCCCATCCTCCGTCGTTGCTTTACTTTATTTTAGACATCAGCGTGTATACAGTAAACTTTTTAATTTTATAAGAGTTGTCTGTGGATAAAGTCTGACAATCCCACCGCACTAAACCACTGCAACTCCTGAAAGCCAGAATCAACAGTGGCGACCACCAGAAAAGCGCCGACGCAATGAAGCTCGACGAAGTCCCGGCGAATGAATTTAACTGTCTTGGATCCCGCAACGAAATTAATCAGAAAAGAATAACGGAGGAGTAGGAAAAAGTCTGTCATTAAGTTACTATTTATGATTTCAAAAAACTATGAGAGTAGATAAAAGATATTATAATTGACTCATGCACGAGCCACACCGAGAAAGACCCAAGTAGTTTTTTTTTTATTTTATTATAGGTAGGCTCGCGCTTGACCACTATCTCACCTGATGGTAAGCGATGATGTGGTCGACGGTGTAGCACGCTTGCCTAGAAGTATCCTATTCACTTTTGACTTAAAGACCCCCAGGTTGTAGCTATCGGGAAACACAGACTCCGGCAGGGAATTCCACTCCTTAGCTGTACGCATAATGAAAGTATTTCCAAAAATTGGAAGAAAATGAAATACATACCGTCGCAGAAACATCTTCAATAGGAAGTTTGTTATCTGGGCGCCACAAGCAGGCTGGTTGAACATAATCAGTGAATATGGCTTCAGATTTTAGTTTCAGTAAAGCTATGTCATTAAGCACTGTTAACGCGTTGAAGTCAGGATGGATTATTACTTCAAACACCTAGAAAAATAATTATAAAACTGATTATCACATTTTTATAGAACTTTGTGCAATCTGAATTTTATTTGTAAGTGTTAATGTTGTTATACATGGTGTAATGGCAAGATGTGATCATATTTTTAAAACTGCTTCTGCCGATGTAAAAAAAATTTACTTCCATACAAATTTTGGTCAGCTGAGTCGTCAAAGTTATCGTACTTTGTATGGAAAATCCATTTATTTTTTGGAAATTGCCTATGATTTTCCTTGCAGAATATTGTTCATTTACATGGTCAGTTGCAGTTTTTCAAATAGTTTTAGTCCTTTTCGTTACACATTGTTTAAAAAATAAAAAGATAAGATAATTCAAAAAATCAAAAAATCCCGACTGATTAAGAAGCGAACTAAAAAGACTTAGAAGAAATTCATGCCGTCGGAGGATACATATTCGCGAGCTGGCTGATCAAAACCAGATGTTGACCTTTTTTTTCGAATTAGGTACATTTAAAACCCTTTTTGATACCCCACAAGATGGGATTGGAAAAAAAAAAAAACAGAATATGGCGCCCAAAATTCGCCATTTTTCAATTTGCCCATTATAATGACACTCGCAAGGTTAAGACGAATCGATTGACGTCAGAATCATCAAAATCGGCTAATGCGTTTGGTCGCTAGAACGTCACATAGGACAAATACAAACATTCAAACTTTATTGATACAATGGGTATTCAGTACACTAACCTCTCTTTCCTGCGATGCTATATCTCCTCCATTGAGGTTATGCTTGCCAAGATAAACAATCAAGGATTCCGGTACAACACTACTTCCCCTTATAGACGCACAATGAGCAGCTGAAAGGAGAAAATATAAAAGTTACGAGTTTATGTAGGGATGATCCTTAGGATATCCCTTCATAACTTGAGTAGCAACCTTTTATCGCTCAGTGGCAACGGCCCCAAATTACGAGTTGTAAATCATCGGTTCGCACTCAGCACGAAGAAGGAAAACATCGTAAAGAAACCAGCATGTCCTTACACCATAAATTCGAAGACATGTGACGTCTTTTCTTATTTTTTTTATTTGAGATGGGTTTGCTCTTGACTCTAGTCTAGGTTAGAGGTGACAGAGACAAAGTCGACGATGGAGTGAGCTTACCCAGAAGTAGCCTGTTCACTCTAACTTTGAAGAGATTCGGGTTGTATGCATTCGGAAACACAGACGCAGGCAGTGAGTTCCACTCTTTTGTTGTGCGCATTATGAAGGATGTTTGGAAGCGCTTGGTGCGAATTGGTGGAATAGCAACTAGGTGAGGATGGTAACTTGAAGTGCGTCTAGATGTCCGATGGTAGAAGGGCGCTGGTGGGATGAGGTCGTGGAGTTCATGAGCACACTCGCCAAAATACAGTCTGTAGAATACCGACAAGCAGGCAACCTTACGGCGATGAGCTAAGCTGTGAAGCTTGGCATCCACCAGTTTGACGTCGCCAATTTTAGCTCTGCGTCTACCAATCTACATTGGGCCCACGTGGTGGGCTTATACAAATATAATTATCATTATTTTATTAGATATTGTTCCCGTATTTATTTATATGAGATTTTATGATGGAAGAAAATAATACCTATGCCTGAATGGTAGATAATATTTACCTGTTAGAACCAACGACTTGGACAGCAAGGTTCCTCCGCAAATATACATGAGGAGAGACTTGTCAATCCTGGATATAGCTGCATGCCAGGGCCAGTCTCCAGGCTTGCTCGTTTGTCCATTTACTATTAGCTCAGTATGTACGACTTTGCGCCGACCGCAAGATTCATCTAGAAATTTGTCATTTAAATTGATATCTTCTGTTTCTCCTTCTACAATGTATTTGGCGAAATAGCCCTGAAATCGAAAAGTTTCTGGTAAAGTGTTTCAGTTGCTTTTTTCTTCTTTTTACAAGCTCTAATTTAATTTGCCTTGTTAAAAAGTTTATTAGTTAGGATGTTATTAAGTTTTATGTATGTAAGCAAACGGTTAGTCGACTCTTAGCGTGACCAGAGAGCTGGGCTTTTCCTTGATTGAGCATTGCCATCCAACGTGACAATGCTGCCAGCGTTCTGGGCACTTTTCACGTTGACAGCGATGTGGACGAATTTTTTAACCCCTGGCCTTTTATATGTTTAATTTCATTATTGAATTATAATATTGTTAGTATGTTTGTGTAAAATGTTTCAACTGAATTTTAAAACAGTTATCCCCAAACCATGGGCACCGGGAGTCCCATGAGGCTCATTAAATGACCAGCCGATTCTGGTTCCTCTGAGTTCCACGATCAGATCGTTTACATACAGCAGACTTATTGCGTAAGTGAATTCGACAAGGCAAAGGGTTTTGGACACTATCAACAATCACATGCGAAATGAAAGACGCAATGTGGATTTCCGTCTCTGTGATTGGTTGATTGTTTGGGTCAAAAGTGTTTACCTTGCCGAATTCACTTAAGCAATTAGGCTGAAGGTTGAACCAGTCCGGAGAAGTCAACCCCCTTGGCGGTCAATGCAGGTTGTAGAACTTTACACCCTGTTCCGCATAGCTGCATAAAAGTATACTTTGTGCACGGAAAGAATGACTATTTTATTACAAGATTTTATTCACCTTGCAATGTACGCATGAATGTATGTATGTAAGTGTGTTCGGGTCAAATCTTGCAACTGAATTTTAAAGCAGTCATCCTCCACCGATTAGAATGAAATTTTGCGCACACGTTTAGTTTCGATGACAATGCATGGTTTGCTAAGTAACGTCATTCTTAATCCAATATGGCGGACAGCCCAAGATGGCGCACTAGCTATTTTTTGTGCACTGCCATGATATGGATATCAAATGAAAGGGTTTGTTGAGAAGAATACAAAAAAAGCTGGCTTTGAAAAAAAAAAATTTTTATTAAAAGAAGTACAGCGTAGTAGAGTATACTTATTAAGCAAGCATTATCTGATGATATTTTGGTAGTGTGCACAATGCACACCACCACAATATCACTCATCATCACGTCATGTACCTACTGATGCAACAGTAGCTTATCAATAATAAAAATGTGATAACATAAATTCAAATTACTCACGTATTCCGGATTTGTACAAAGCTCTTTATTATCAGCCAGAACGCTTTGGATGTAAGGAACAGTTCCAGAAGCGGGACCAAAGACTTGAGCATGAAATCGACGATTTCTTTCGTCGGGATTTATTTCGGTGGGAAGAATAACATGAAAATTATTCCTGAATTCAGAAAGTTTCTTGAATGCAACTTTGACTTTTTTAGGATCTGGCTAAAATAGAAATGATTACGGCTGTGACATAATTATTAGGCAAAACATTTCAGTGTTAAAAAATAAAGAAACAACCTGTATACTTATTGTATATGAACTCATGTTTGGGCAAATAAATTATCTTTAAGCTTCAAATGTTGCTAAGTTACTTACAGATCAACCACAAAATGTATGCGCTTCGGCCTTAATTATCATTAATTTTTTGAAATAAAAAACCGGGCAAGTGCGAGCCTGACTCGCGCACAGAGGGTTCCGTATATACAGCTACATTCACCAAAATAAATAGGTAACATTACTAACGTTCATAAACAATGAAAGCACCGAACATTGCTCTAACGAAGGGACAAAATTAACTTTGCTGTTCGAAAACTGTTGTCCCTATACATCAATATACATTTTTTTTATTTTTCCAAGTACATTTTATAACTTGGTCGACTATTACTCGTAAACATGTAAAACCTACTTAGCTGTGATAGTTTTTCTTTTAATTTCACTATATATACTACTGCCGTTATTTTTTTTATTCATCCAAAAGCAACCATTTAGCTAGCAGAGGGTGGGACATTTCACTGACAAATATTTGTCATTTAAAGCTTAATTTTACGCATACGGATCCCTGAATGGAAATAGTGTTAACGATACCCCACGCCATGGGATAGACGAAAAAATAACATCCCCACTTTAGTCGTACAGGAGGTACATTTTTTTTACTCATTTTATTTTTCTTCTTCGTCGGCGTGATTAATATGTATATCCATGCCAAATTATAGCTTTCTAGCACTAAGAGTCTCTGAGCTAAGCTGCGGACGGACGGACAGATTGACGGACCGACGGACATGGCGAAACTGTAAGGGTTCCTTGATGACTGCGCAATCATAAAAATGGAATCTTGTACGAGAACTGTCACAACCGAGGAAGTATTTTATAAACCACTGTGATTAAAAAAATATGTAATTGTGTTAAGGCGCCTCCCCGAGCAAAACGCCGAGCTAATCGTTTTTGTGCAGTTTTTAAGAGCTATCTACTCTTTATTTAAAAAGAAATATCAATTAATAAAAATACTTTAAATTTCTACATAACGTTGATTCTAAAATTATAGTACACTTTTTTTTTAAAGAGGTATATGTTTCACTAATCTGCTTCCAACAAAACCATAAAAATGTGAAATAATTATTGATAGCATGCATCTCCTCGTAAAGTGTTCATTAATTATTTTTTACACTAACACTAATGGATAGACAATTTGATAACGAACATTTTGTAAGTTTATTTTTTTCAAAAGATCAATATTCGATTTTATAAAGATTTTATTCTAAAATCTGCGCGTATTCACTAATGTAATTCATGCGCCAACAGTGCCGCTAGGCCAATAGGAATGCTCATATCTCATGCTGATTTTTTGGTCAAGGTACGGCCTTAATGGTTCGAAAATAATTACGAATTTAACAGAAGCGCAAAGCTTTTATAGTATATAAATATTTACCTCTTTCAAGATAAGTGACGCTTCCGAGTCAAATTTCAAAGTCAAATATTCAGTTCCATTTGGTAGTCCAATAAACAATGAGTACTGATTTTGTTTTTCTGGTAGTGGTGTCTCATATTGAATTAAAACTTGCAAGTTGTTTCCACAAGGACGGTAGTACGATAAAGCAGTTCCTATACTCGCATCTTGGTTCAATCCACCAGGTATGAAAAATATAAGGAGTAGCCAAATCATTTGTCACGTATTAGAAGCCTGGAAACAAATTTTTGATCGGTTAGTGGAGGATTTCTCAAACCTTTTATAAATTATTATTAAACTATGTAAAATTATTGTTCAGAGAGACCATAAGCTCTTAGAGTAAGGTTATTTTGAGTGCGTGTAAGGGGCAGATGTATATGACTTGTAAGACCTGGTGTAAGTTATAGGTCATGTGTTCGAACTAATACAGGCGCTTTACTTTGTGTAAATTATTTCATCACCACTGCTCTCAAAACGGTGAAGGAAAACACCGTGACGAAACGGGCATCTCGTAGAACCAGAATTTTGAAGACATCCACCAAGTTGGACTGGGCCTGCGTGGTGGATCTAACCCATTCCTTCTCAGAGAGAGGAGGCCTGTGTCCCAGCAATGGGAACATTAAATGACTGATGATGATGACGAGGTTAAATTGAGTTTATATGCTTGTAAAAGTAATCTGAGGAAGTTCCAGTCGTATAACAGAAATGTATACACTAATGGATGCTAAGGTTACTTTTTTCTTGGAAAAATGCATATTACCACTAGAATTGGCCACGAGGGTGAAGCTGCGGAGCAAGGCCAATCAATTTTCCCTTAAATAAATGAACGTGTATAAGCGTAAACGGTAAAAGACTGACAGACACGTCATCAATTCGCATTTGTAATATTAGTTTTAATTGATGACCTTACTTATAATACAGGTTTTATGAGGCAATACATTTAATAAAAATGAAACAAAATTAAATTAAGATAATGTAATGAATGAAACTTAAATATAATAATTTACAATGTATCACTCACCGTTGTAAAATATAAAGTTTATAAGTTTAGAAATCAATCAACTACTTATTTAAATATAATATAGAACTTTTTAATACACTATAAAATATTTTTAATGAAAAGGTCATCACACTTTTAAGTCAATTCTGAACTGAGCATAGTGGTCAAGTGACATCAGTAAAGGTGACAGCGGGGTGTGAAACGGCGGCGGCGGGGGAGGTACAGTTAATTGCAAACCAGTAGTAACACTTTGACCTCGAGCTGGCCTAGTAGACTTTAAACTTGTTTTTATTTATATATATTATTATAATGCGTAGGAGAAGCTCGTGGCTAAATAATAACAGCCGCACGGGTCGATCATCAAGGTTAAGCAACACTTGACGAGGTCGGTCCGTGGATGGGTGACCATTTCAACATACCGAGTTTCCCCGGTGCCTCGGAAAGCACGTTAAGCCGTTGGTCCCGGCTGTCATTTGAAGATCTTTGACAGTCGTTACGGGTAGTCAGAAGCTTGAGATCTGACACCAGTCTAGCCAAGAGGTATCGTGTTACCCAGTTACTGGGTTGTGGAGGTCAGATAGGCAGTCGCTCCATGTAAAACACTGGTACTTAGCTGAATCCGGTAAGACTGGAAGCCGACCCCAATATAGTTGGGAAAAGGCTAGGCAGATGATGATTATGATGCGTAGGTATCATATTATGAAAATAAATCTAATGGTCTCTTAAATAAATCAGTATTTCTGGCGAAAGTCAGTCGTTCATTCTTACACCGCCTTTTTCGCTATTCCTCATTGTTTCGGATTTCATCCTCCACGCTCACTTGGAAAACTCACTCTGTATATATATAACTAGCTGTTGCCCGCGGTTTCGCTCCCGTGGACACACAGGACCCATTTTTGGGATTAAAAATAGCCTATGTCACTCAGGAATAATGTAGCTTTCTATTGGTGAAAGAATTTCTCAAATCGGTCCAGTAGTTTCGGAGCCTATTTGGTACAAACAAACAAAGAAAAAAATATTTTTCTTTATAATATTAGTATAGATAAACCAAAATCAGGTGAACATAATGCTATTTATTCGAGTCATGTTTTATGAATGAAAATACGTAATTTTTACCAAAATCTAACTGGTCCAAAAATATTGCCTGATCTTTACTTTTGGCTTTTGGTCATTTATTCTAAACTATCTCCCGCGGCTTCGCTCCCGTTAACAGTCTACCTACTACCTGCCAATTTTTTTCGGGTTATCATTCTTTCGCGGAGAATCTTAACACCGCCATTCAGTTAATGACTTCAAATGCACAACGCCATCTATCGCGTATCATAATATAATTATACTTCTTGAATATTTTAAATTCATCTAACTTTTGAAAGAGTGAACTGATTGCGATGAAACAAAAACTAAGTAATACTTCGAGTTACGCACAATTTTTATTTATAAAAGTTATCTACATTGGTTTTGTAACAGACAAAAAATAAAAAAAATGCTGGAAATGGTTTCTGTTGGTTATCCTTTAACACCCTGGCTATTTTTTTTGGCAATATTCTCAATGTACAAAAACGACTTTTCTACAGATTTATTATATGTATTGATGATGATTGATTGATTGATCGCTGATGATGATATTTATATTGATGATGATGATATTGATGATGATGATGATGATGTAAGCAATAAATTTACTTACAGACACATAGTCTGTAGTATTGTTATAAATGAAAAAATCAAAAATAAAGAAAAAAGCAAAAACGAAAAAGTATTTAAAAAAAAAAGCACCGCCAGGTTCAACTATTTTTGCTTTAAACTAGATACTTTAATAATACATTCACATCATGCCTGTCCCAGGAGTGTCAAGTCCATCCATATTTACAATGTTTTATTTAAATAGCTTTACCTGTCCCGGTGTTCGTAATCAAACCTTCAAGATAAATTTGGTTCACTTTCCGATATTCGTTTGAGCTGAAATTTGGTTCACTTTCCGATGTTCGTTTAAGCTGAAATTTGGTTCACTTTCCGATGTTCGTTTAAGCTGAAATTTGGTTCACTTTCCAATATTCGTTTGAGCTGAAATTTGGTTCACTTTCCGATGTTCGTTTGAGCTGAAATTTGGTTCACTTTCCGATGTTCGTTTAAGCTGAATTTTGGTTCACTTTCCGATGTTCGTTTGAGCTGAAATTTGGTTCACTTTCTGATGTTCGTTTGAGCTGAAATTTGGTTCACTTTCCGATGTTCGTTTGAGCTGAAATTTTGCACAAACGTTTGTTTCTCGTGACAATGCCTTTTATTGTTATTAATACAATAAATTGCATTGTCACAAGAAGCAATCGATTTTTAATATGAAAGCCTAGTTTCTCCAGTTATGTTTACCAGCAGACGCAACCAGTATTTAAAAAAATAAAATTGTTCGTTTTGTTTGATTAGAAAAAAACTGATAATGGTGACCGAGCCACTTAGCACTAACGGGGTACCGGGTAAAAGGCAAGCTCCTCCTTTAAGAAATTCCTTCAAAAAATCATTCTCAATAAATAATCGGTTTCAAAGATTTCATTTAATCTGCCTAGCCTTTGGTCGGCTTCCAGTCTAACCGGATTCAGCTGAGTACCAGTATTTACCATGAAGCGACTGTTTCTCTGACCTCGACAACCCAGTAACTGGGTACTAGGATACCACTTGGCTAGCCTGATATTATCTCAAACTTCTGACTACCCGTAACGACTGTTAAAGATCTTCAAATGACTGCAGGTACCGAGCCACGGATAAAACTCGCTGTGTAAAAATCAAGTCGCCCATCCACGGCAAGCGTTGCTTAACCTTGAAGATCGACCCGTGCGGCTGTTATTATTTAGCAGCGAGCTCCTATTAAGGCGCCGATTCCCTTGAGTAACTGATTTTAAAATGAGAATCACGTCTAAACGGTCAGTCGTAACTTGTTGGAAAAATATTTGTTACATTAGATCATTTTCTTAATTATTTGATCTTAGAATATTTTGAGTTTTATTCGTATAACATAGTGTAATTAGTTTGTAAATTTATGTCTAAAATACGACAATCACACCAAAACCGCTGGGCGTATTGTAATGAAATCGACACCATCTCAAAGACAATTTAATTATCTACATTTTGATCTGAAGCTAAGTCATAGAATAATAAGAAAAGTACAAAAAACTACTAAATTTTAGGTCGCGCGGGTGTGAAACGAGTGAGCGTTTTGTTCCCTCAAGGTCGTTGGTGTTAGTCGTCGTCTTAAGTTATTGCTTTAAAAAAAACATTATCATAATAAAATCATCGGTTTCAAAGACTTCTCGGCAATTTTCTTAAAGTGCCGGATATATGGGGATGAAAGTAAAAGTTCAGTGTGGGGAACAAATTGGGTCAGTGACCCGAACCCTTCATTCAATGTATTAGAAGCCTTTGGCGCAATAGTACAGTCGAGGCATTTATACCTTCGTCAGTTTCCTAATTCATTTCTTTGTTGTGAATTATGGAAAAAGAAAACATAAGGGGAGAAGAATAATTGTCAAGGCAAGACAATCATTCTCTAACTCTCGAAACTTCAAAAAGATAAAAAAACATATTCTTAGGAAATTATATTTTAAGTACTTGAAAATAATGGACAACCTTTTACTAATACCTAGATGAGTACTTTTTTAATTATTTATTACATCCATCACTAACCGATTTAGGATAAAATGCACATATACTAGCATTATACATATGTTAGTTACCTAACATCTAAAAGTAATAAAATTATCTACCAAACTAATATTACAAAGGTGAAAGTTTGTGCGTGTGTATGTGTGTGTTTGTATGTTTGTTACTTCTTCACGCTCAAACGACTGGACGGATCTGGATGAAATTTGGCACAGAGATAGATTATAGTCTGGAATAGCATATATAATACTTTTTATCTCGGGAATATGTTCCCTCGGGATAATTTTCGACTTTTACGCGGGCGAAGCCGCTGGCAGAAGCTATAGTAATCTATATTTTTAATGGCGATACGACCTACTGATTGATGAAAAATAAATCAAAGCCGTTTTATTTTGCAACTGTCATTCGTAAAAACTGAAATGATTACAAATTCTAATTCGGCAACTATCTATCATGAATGGAACAAACAATATCAAACTTTAAGGTGACGAACCTATTTTTACTTTGACTGTACCTATGGGGTAGGTATAGGTATGTATTTCTATGTTGTCTTTGAAGGGTTGTAAGACAATACAACGATAGATAAGGGTGAGCAAGGGGTTTTAAGACAAAGTAAAATGCCAACAGGCATTGTACATTAACTTTTCTATGGGACAGATAATTTTCAGGCTTTAAAAAGCTACAGTATTAAGAGGGCCCAGAAAAAAATATATTCTATCTCCGATAATAATTTCAAAGAGTGAGAAAGGCCTGTTCTTCTCCGATTAATTTCGTTACGGGGTCCAGGGTAGAATCGTCTTTCCGGGACTCGCTTTTCTGTTAGTTACCACTATTATATACTACTGTATAAACTAAATGAAATAAAATTTAAAACTTTTGTTAAAAGCAAACTTTGTGAACAAGCCATATTACTAATTAGATGATTAGGTATATAGTATTGCTTTTTCTTTTCTTTTTGTTCATGAAATTGCAATATTTGTAAGTATGTGAGAACCATGTTCCTATTTATAAAATGAATGAATTTACCTGTTAGTGCTTGTAATACTTTATACCTTTACGTTGTATAGTAGTATACAAAATAGTATTTTACAAAATTTACAGACATACCTGTAAATGTTGTAAAATACTATTTTTAAAAGGTTTCCGTTCTTCTCCATAAGAAGCTACTTTTCCGAATGGGCGGTACTATCAATTATTATTACTTTTAAATTTAATTTTTTTGATGTTCAAAAGTGCCGCTTAATTGCCTAATTTAAATAAAGAATTTTGACTTTTAATACTGGCTTTCAGGAGTATGAGATTGTCAGGCGATAATGACATGTGGTTCTCCCTCTGTCGTGGTTTATTTTGAACTATTGACCATTATCACTGTTAATGTCACTATGTCTAGTAAGGGCTTGTTGTTCAGACCAATTATTCAAATCTGCAGTAAAATAATTAAGCCGTATTAAAAAGGTACTGTAATTAAGGCACTTAAGGTATTTTACAAAACTAAACCAATATATAAAAAATATAAGTAAATATAAATTTCGTTAATGTTTATTTTAAAAACACCTATATTTACAATAGAGTGTTAATAAACATTAATGAAATTTATATTTCCCTGCAAAATTGGCTATAAAATTAAGTTATAATTTAAAATATGAATGGTGCTGAAATTAAAATTAACAAAGTTTCCTCAGGCAGCTTTTGTCATTTTCCGGGTCTTATTAAAATGAAACAAGCGTTGAATTTTCAAGTGACAATGACGTGTAAATCTGTTGGTCATAATTACTAGAGCTAATTTTACATTTTCGATCTTTGTTTGATTGGACATTAACAATTTTTCGTGTAAATTACAGCTTATCTCGTTTTTTAGGGTTCCGTACCCAAAGGGTAAAAACGGGACCCTATTACTAAGACTCCGCGATCCGTCTGTCTGGCTGTCTGTCTGTCCGTCTGTCACCACGCTGTATCTCATGAACCATGATAGCTAGACAGCTGAAATTTTCACAGATGATGTTTTTCTGTTGCCGCTATAACAACAAATACTAAAAACAGAATAAAATAAATATTTAAGTGGGGCTCCTATACAACAAACGTGATTTTTTTGCCGTTTTTTGCGATAATGGTACGGAACCCTTCGTGCGCGAGTCCGACTCGCACTTGGCCGGTTTTATTTTATGTTAACCTTAACTATGATACACCTCGCCCTTGCAGTAGGCGTCTAGGTCGTCTCGCCATCTCAAAAATTTACGTCATATAATTCTTAACTAGATTTTTTCCGCGGCCTCACTTTCGTAGCCTAAGCTGTGATTTTTTCGGGATAAAAAGCACTCTTCAATAGCATAGCATACTATCGGTGAAATATTTTTCTTCTAGAAATGATCTTTTACAGATCGATCAAACACTTTTACACATCTTTTTAGTTTCATTTTTGCCTTTTAATGTTCCTACTGCTGGGACACAAGCCTCCTCTCCGTGAGAGAGGGAATGAGCCCAGTGCGGGTTTGTGGATATCACATATCTTGAATCTTTTTAGTTTGGTAAAATAAAAAAACTGGCCACTACAAACATTCGCTCACGCAAAAATCTGAATAATAAAATTCTGAATTGAATTTTTTACAATGCATTAAGACTGGCCAAATATAAAATCGTAGAAGAATAAAAGCCATTCGAAATTCAATTTAATATGGTAAAAGCTGACTGTCGAAAATCAAAATCAGCACGGCCATTTTGTGAAGGAATAAAATTATTTTATTGATGTTGAAAATAGAGTTCCGTAAAAGCTTTTTAAGAGCTATCCCATCAGAGGTGTGGTTTCCATCGCAAAATTTAGGTAAATGTAGATACGTTACGCTGCGTTTCCCTTGGCTAATAATAATTTAACTGAGTAGGTTTAATTAGTTTGAAATTGTATGGTGAACATAATGAGAAGGGCACTTATTTTTCGACAGTCTTGTTATGTTTCTAATAGTAGTTTATGATACTGTTGCATAATAAGGGGTATTAAAACATGAGTGTGTGTTTAAAAACCGAGCCGTAGGCGAGGTTTTTATTAGTATTCACACGAATGTTTTAATACCTAGTTATGTGCAGTTTCATACACTACTTTATCTACACTCATACATTTTGGGATTGAACCTACTAAATACCTTTTTTTTGCATATTCCATGCCATACATTCGTAATAAATGCATCATATAATAATCTCGACTTTGCTGGTAAGAGATTATGAGTAATTTCCTTCGCCGCGTTAAAACATTTGGCGGAGTCAAATTTTCTTCACATTCACTAATATCAGACATTTTAAGCAAGAATTTTAAAAACTATGAGTGGCGCCAAAACCTGAGCCAATACAATTAAAATTACAAAGCAAATAAAATTTACATTTGAGTGAAATTTTTATTTATTAAGCACGTACAAGTTGAAATTATCTATTTAAATACGAAGTTGCATGAAATGAGCAAGCAATAGGTACATTAATTTATTTGTACTATTGAGCACGATCTTTTTTGTATCGAAACTTTTTTTAAGAACAAAGTAACTCACCAATAAATTAAAAATGAAACTCTTTAACTCACTTTTGAATAATAGCAAAGAAAAAGTCACAGTTTGATAACAGGTATCATTATGTGCCTAATTGCGGTGAAATTAGAGCCACTTTATGAGCAAGTGCGTTCAAAACTATTTTACGTTTTAGCCGTGGGCTATGTTTTAGTTGGTTTCTACAACTTGCCTACATTTTGTTGTAGGTAGGTTTATTTACATTTGTAGATTTATAATAATAAACGATTATCATAGATCATATTGGACTTTTACCAATAAGACTTCATAGACAACATATAGCTCACAGCGGACAGTCGACATATGGCTCTGATACGTGGTCGCTCATAATGGGCCTCATCAGAAAGCTTACAGTCACTCAAAGGGCAATGGAGAGCATCGCTTGGAGTATCCTTGAGTGATCAAATCAGAAATGTAGAGATCCACAAGAGAACCAGGGTTACCGACATAGCCGGAAGACCTTGCGCTGATAGGTATCTTACCAGGTGGACCGATGACCTAGTGAAGATTGCGGGGGATCCGCTGGATGCAGGACGCAGGAGACCGGCCAATGTGGCGACGCTTGGGGGAGGCCTATGTCCAGCAGTGGACGTAATTCGGCTGATATGATGATGACGATGACCGGTAAGACTTGGTAAACCCCGTCTTCGGGATTTTACAGTAACATATAAAAAAATAAAAAAATATTATAGAACTGTTCTTACATACAGCGAAAAGGTTATGAAAGCCATTTCAAAAATGCAATTTCGCCAAAATACTAATAAATCATCAGACAAAACTGTAACTAAAATTAACTAAAGCTTCTGGGCCTATTTATTACGTCAAAGAACCGGCTTCCATTTTAAATTCTAGGATTACTACAGGCCTAGACCACATAGTGTTCCATACTGTATAAAACGGACCCAGTATTAATATTTGTACGGAACCCCTGATTACTAAATTATTTCTGAAAGGCTTCAGGGAATGTAAAGGCTAGCTTAATCCTTGTTATGCTAATTTAAGTTTTAATATGAATGGACGTAAGTTTGAAAGAGAATAAGCTAGTCTGTTATGTATTTCTCGTAAGGGAACTAAAGTGTATACCTAGAAGTCAGATTCCGATTTAAATAATAAACACGCGTCGATGATTCTGCAATCCAAATCCTATTTAATAATATATATGTGAAAGTTTGGATGTATGGACGGATGGATGTTTGTTACCCAATCACTTTTTTTTATAATGTTCCATCAGGATATTAAAATACTTTTCACGCGGGCGGAGCCGCGGGTAGAAGCTACTACATACTAACGTTGTCACCTGTCATGCTTTCTCTATATGCTTATCTATACTATAATCTATACTTCTATACTAAAGATATTATAAAGAGGAAAGATTTTTTTGTTTGTTTGTTTGTACCGAATAGGCTCCGAAACTACTGGACCGACTACATTATTCCTGAGTGACATAGGCTATTTTTTAATCCCGAAAATGCGTCCTGTGGGGTGGTCCACGGGAGCGAAGCCGCGGGCAACAGCTAGTATAATATTATAAAGAGGAAAGATTTTTTTGTTTGTTTGTTTGTACCGGATAGGCTACGAAACTACTGGACTGATTAAAAAAAAACTTTCACCAATAGAAAGCTACATTATTCCTGAGTGACATAGGCTAATTTTTATCCCGAAAACGGGTCCTGTGATCCACGAGAGCGAAGCCGCGGGGAACAGGTAGTCTCTAATAAAAATAAATATGTAACTAAGGCTTCGAGTCCGTTTCTGTACCTTTTGGGATGCATGATGCTTTAAATAATAAATGACCAACTCAATTTTACCATTATCATCAGACGAATTGGTATACTGGTACTTATTATAGCAATTGCTACTTATCCTCTTTTTATCAAATAAATCAGTAATTTCTACATCATTATTTGTGAGTTGATACTGTGCCCTCATACTTGGCCCAACATGCTTGAAACAAACAGTGGCCCAACAACGTAAAATGAAAAAAAGCATGACCTTACTTAAACTGTTAGTTATTCAGCACAAGTAGTTAACGTTAATTAAGGAAAACAAGTTTGTGAAGACAGATCATTAATTTTTTACACTTTTCTATCTATTTTTAGGGTTCCGTACCCAAAGGGTAAAAACAGGACCCTATTACTGAGACTCCGCGATCCGTCTGTCTGTCTGTCTGTCTGACTGTCTGTCTGTCCGTCTGTCACCAGGCTGTATCTCATGAACCGTGATAGCTAGACAGTTGAAATTTTCACAGATGATGTATTTCTGTTGCCGCTTTAACAACAAATACTAAAAGCAGAATAAAATAAACATTTAAGTAGGGCTGCCATACAACAAACGTGAATTTTTGGCAGTTTTTTGCGATAATGGTACGGAACCCTTCGTGCGCGAGTCCAACTCGCACTTGGCCGGTTTTTTTTTGGCTTGTAAGTTGTAAGGGTTAAGTATACGACACCTTTGTCTGCTGTGAGGATCCATAAAGAGGGGGTTGAAATAACTACAATAAAGCCTATCCGCATTTTTTAAATATTTTTTTTATATTCTATAGTCTCACGCTTGATCACTATCTCACCTGTTGGTTACCGATGATGTGGTCGACGGTGATACACGCTTACCTAGAAATAACCTATTCACTCTTGACTTAAAGACTCCCAGATAAAAAAATAAAATAAAATAAATATTAATAATATGTTTTCTTTCTTTTACTGAGAGGGGTTTAAAAGACGAGGGTTGAAGGCAAAGGCAGTGATACCATGGTAAAATTTTGGAGAGCTAGAAAGCCCTACCTCAATATAGTGCCAAGAGACGTGATAATAGAAAAAAAACCGGCCAAGTGCGAATCGGACTCGCGCACGAAGGGTTCCGTACTTGGTAAATTGCGGTTTACGGTTTACGACGTATTAAAAAAAAACTACTTACTAGATCTCGTACAAACCAATTTTTGGTGGAAGTTTACATGGTTAATGTTTTAGTTTTATCATTCTCTTATTTTAGAAGTTACACACACATTTTACCACTTTGGAAGTGTCTCTCGCGCAAACTATTCAGTTCAGAAAAAAATTATATTACAAACCTCAATATCATTTTTGAAGACCTATCCATAGATAATGCACACATATGGGGTTGACGAAAAAAAACATTTGAATTTCAGTTTTAAGTTTGGGGAACCCCCAAAATGTATTTTTATTTTATGTGTCTTAATGCGGTTCACAGAATACATCTACTTAACAAGTTTTAACAGCATAGTTCTTATAGTTTCGGAAAAAAGTGGCTGTGACATACGGACGGACAGACATACAGACAGACCGACATGACGAAATCATAAGGGTCCGTTTTTTGCCAATTGGCTACGGAACCCTAAAAACCACTGAGGAGAATAATCACGTGACACATCGGTAGCACCTGTCATGAATTTCGGACATTTTGACAATCGTTATTGCTGATATAACGTCATCGTCACTTTGTCTAAAATCCCCGTCACGAGAAGCTATAAAGTAGTACTGGAATGCGTCTAAAATCAAAATCAAAATCATTTTATTTTTATTTTACATAGGCCTACATGGGCACTTATAAAACGTCGACAAAAGGTGCACGGTTTGGGTTAGTCGTTTCCTATGGAGGAGAACCGGCAAGAAACTACATGGTTACTCTTTTAAAAATGGTTTGGTTTTAAAATATTTCCATGTTAGTACTTGTATATGAAGGGACAACATAGGCCCGACAATAAGTCGAAAGAAACTAAAAAAAAAAAGGAAAACGAAATAAAAAGTTAGTCATCTAGACATCTAGAAGGCCTACAATGTTCACACATTCACAAAACAATCCGTAAAAGAATCTATACAAATGTAAAAAAAAACAAATATATAAAAAAAAATGTCTAACAACACTAAATTTAACATGTGGCACAAATGTTGTTATCAGTTCTGTAACTATTCTTAACAAAGGGCTTTAAAGATAATTGAAAAACATTGTAAAAAGTCTAATTAAAAGAGAGAAAAAAATGAGATTGATAATAGTTACTCATGGAACGTTCCAGTACCACAAAACATTAGACGACAGCGCTTTATATCGCTAAAATATAACCCGACCAAGTGTAATTGCTCGTTCTTTTCGTATTACACGTATTTTACTTGTGAGTTGATTGAATTTGAGATTATTTCTAGTTGATTAAATTGTCGCTACGTAACTTAGTAGAATTCTTTATTTACAAAATTTACATCTCCTCGTGACGGGGACTTTAGAGGCCCTTTAGAAGAAATTTGATGTAGAGATTTACCAACATTAAAATGAAACGGATTCATCTTTCAACATTGTTTTTTTATTATTTTAGCTTACATGAACATCGACATTAAAAAATAAGTTTAACATAGCTTACCTATTACACTCCAAAGTAAAAACAAATGCTGTCACTCAGGCCTTATATTAAAGCTAGGTGAAACTGAAAGGTGTCATCATAATTTTAAAAACTGCTTCTGTCTGAATGGGAATTGCATTTTTTTGAGTATATTTTTTATGATTTCCTTGGAGAAGGTTGCTCATATATATGGGCAGAAGCAATTAAATTGTCGCTACGTAACTTAGTAGAATTCTTTATTTACAAAATTTATATCTTCTCGTGACGGGGACTTTAGAGGCCCTTTAGAAGAAATTTAATGTGGAGATTTACCAACATTAAAATGAAACGGATTCATCTTTCAACATTGTTTTTTTTATTATTTTAGCTTACATGAACATCGATAATGAAATAGTACATTGTTACCCTAGGGGTGAAAGTAACTTATTTATTTATTTATTTATTTATTTAATACTTCAAGCACACAAATGTACAGAGGCGGACTTAATGCCTTAGGCATTTTCTACCAGTCGACCTTTGGGTGATGCAGAGACAACTAGTGGTAGGTGCAATATTGACGAATATGGGTTCTGCAAAAATATATATAAACTATAAATACTATATAATTATAACATATATACACAAAAGAATAAACTAAATATATAGACATACTTAAACATTAGTAATATTAGATTAATAATTGAAAAACATTAGCGTTGTGACGATACTGCTGCCAACTTCTTGCGAATGTGCTCGCGAACTTTAACTTTGAAGGTTAGCCGGTTGGATGCCATCCTGATTTCCTGGGGGAGCGAATTCCACAGAGAAATAGACTGAACGAAGAAAGAACAGTGAATGAAGTCAGTACGGTGAGTGGGACATTGAAGAAGGCGGTTATGGGATGACCGCAGATTTTTATTGTGGTTATCGCAGATGTATTGAAAGTGAGGGGCCAGGTAACCAGGGGAATTAGAAGAGGCGAGAAATGAGAACAAGGTGGTTAGTGCCCTTTGCTCTCTGCGCTGTCGTATAGGCAACCACTTTAGAAGCGATCGATGCGCAGAGATATGATCATATTTACGCAAATTGAAAACAAATCGAATGCAGTAATTTAGAAGACGGTCAAGTTTGTTGAGAAGATCTGCATTCAGGTCATAGTAGCACACATCACCATAATCGATGATAGGAAAAATTAGGGCCTGCACAAGCATTGCCTTCGTGTTCGATGGTAATAAGTTTTTCATACGATACAGAGCCCGTAACGTTCCAGTGACCTTCCGACTGACACTAGCGACTTGAGTACGCCAGTTAAGGGTATTATCGATGTGCAAGCCCAAGTCCTTTACATCAGTACTAAAAGGAACAACTTTACCGTCAAATAAAACAGGTGGCAAAGTTGCACCATCCACTTTAGCGATGCTTCGGTGACTCCCAATGATAATCGCCTGACATTTATTGGGGTTTACTGCCACACCGAATCTATCGGACCAAGTTTTTATAGCCAATAAGTCCCTGTTTAATTTACTGATAACGTCAGGTATTTCGACTACTTACTTATCCCCTGACAGTACAACTGCAGGTCATCTGCATACAGATGATACGCACACTGAAGTTCGAAAGTAATGAGATTTATGAAAATAGAAAAAAGAAGAGGAGAAAGAATGCCGCCTTGAGGAACGCCAGTTTCCAAATTACACCATTGAGATGATGAATCCCCAACGCGAACCGACTGCTGACGTTCCCGAAGGTAAGAGGTATTTAGTCCCGAGACGGGGTTTGGCGCCCGGAACGAAGTGAGGGCGTCAATAGTTCGAGGGACTAAATAAGTCTTTAACCCGAGGTAAACACTGTGCTTTTCATTACAAATACAAGGAAAGTAAAAATAAAAACATGAATTAGCTAAAGAAAAAATGAGTAAATTTTATTTTACATTTTACAACAACTTTGATGAGATAATTTTACTTAAAGCCTCTTCTCTTATAAAATCAGGCGTTAAATTCATATCAGAATCAGATGAACTCATTTTATAGGTACAAATCTCTGCTATACGTATAAAAAAAAGTCTTCAAATCGAAAAAATAAATGAAGATTGAATTGCCGCTTTCCTGCCTATTTTGTTTGTTTCTTTTTTTCTGTGGCCGGCCAGCTATTCAGCCATTATTTTTTATTTTCATCATTGAAAAAATGGTAAATATTTTGCCCAAATCTAAGTTATTTAAAAGAAATTGTTGAAACTAAATTATAATAAAGTTATTTAAAAAATATATATTCTTTAATCAATACTTTACTTTAAGTTATTTCAATTTTACATCGTATAGAAAGTTGGAACATGGTTCAATAGATATGTGAAAAAGAACTAGTTTTTTTTTAATAATTTGACAGCTGTCAGTTGAAAACGATTCTCCCTAGGGATGAAAAGTATTACTTTCATCCCGCTCCTCAGGAAACTTCAGACCTACTTGCAGAGTATGAGTTATGAAAAATAAGTTTAACATAGCTTACCTATTACACTCCAAAGTCAAATAATGTCACTCGAGCCTTATATTAAAGCTAGGTGAAACTGAAAGGTGTCATCATAATTTTAAAAACTGCTTCTGTCTGAATGGGAATTACACTTTTTTTGAGTATTTTTTTATAATTTTGTTGGAGAAGGTTGCTTATATATATGGGCAGAAGCAATTCTTAAAATATGCTCACACCTTTCCGTAATACCCAGTCACGTCCTAGGCGACCACTGAAAATCAGCGCCGCCGTGCTTTGGGTCCTCCACGGCACAACATTATGCTGAGTGGAAGCCTTCTTGCCACAGCCACGACATGCGTCTGCTTTTACTTATTCATCATCTTACAAGGTCCTCAAAGAACAATGGCGAAATCTTAGCTTAAATTTGAGCGTCTGAAACTTAGTGATATATGAAATAAATTCCATTAATTGACTACGTTATTTCAAAGCATAACATTAACTGATTCATTACGCATAAAAAAAAAAATATGTGAAAGATATTTGACCTTTTCTCTTTTTTTTTCTTCTTTGACTTTTTTTTTGTCTCTCATTAGCTTAGTGTTGCCATTTTATACTTAGTCTGCCAAGTGACTAGTAGTGACTGTAGTACGTATATCATTTTTGTCTTTGTTATTATAATAAAACAGAGTAAATAGATTAACAATATAGTCTATGTCTAAGTGTAGGTGTCCTTGCAAGTAGGTAAGAATACTGTAGTGTAGTAGAAATAAATGAATTACGTACTTTCAATTAATGATAGGCAAAAATACTAGTTTCCAAGTAAAAAAAAATGTGGCTTGGTTGTTGACGACGACCTTTTGATACACGTCAAAGTCGCTTAATAAATAAATATACCGTACTCTTTCCAAAGAGTGTATTTCACATTTCATGCTGAAATAACTAGGAAAGGGAAATACTAATGCGATATTGCCCTTTTACGTTCACGAAATTGTAATAATATTTCCAATTAAAAGTTACCCAGACATAACCTACAAAAGTTCATGACTGAATATCTATTATTTTCGGCATTCTTGAACAAAAATTCTTGCACAAACTAATTCAGAAAATGACCCTGAATGACACCTGAATTTTTCATTTAGAGTCGTAGGAATTAAATCTCAGCTAATACAATGTATGGGTGTTTGCCATTGTCCTTTTGTACTTTATTTTAATCTTACTTTTCACTAACATAATTTAAGTACTTACTAATACTATCGTTAAGGGTTTAATTCGAGGTAAAATCAAAAACATTTATGTCTTTTTTGTGGCGAATAAACACTTTTCTTTCTTTCTTTTCTCATATTTAAATTAGATTTTTCTTAATCTAATATTCTCAAAGTAAATAGGACCAATAAATTCAGCAATAACTCGAAATCTTTACGATAATTTAATCTGTGATGTTTTGACAGAAAATAAACAAAACAAACCGACCATAAATTCAAACTCCAATCAAACCAATTTGAGGTCCAAAGGAGTTTATTTTTGGTATTAATAAAAATGTCACAAACATTGTGGACGGGTCTGAAAGTAACGGAGTTATGAAAATATTTTTATTTCTTCGGTCCGTGGTCCCTTTTTATCCGACTGCTGGCAAAGGAGGGTTATGTGTTTTTTATTTGTTTTGTGCATGCATTTCATTGGTCTTTATGGATTGTTGAAACATGTGTTTTACAAGAAAAATATATTGTAGTTTTCCTATTAAATCGCATGTGCTTGAAATTGAGGTCTGCGAATAAAAACGTTTTCGTTTACACAGTCCCCGGCAAATATTGTGGTTGTAGAATCATAATATTTTTCTCTAACAATCAACGATACTGTTTTGTGGTTCTAGTATATTATAGCTTAAACAGCCTATTGACGTTCCAACTGCTACGCGGTCCCAAGAATATAATCTATACTTATATATAAAGCTGAAGAGTTTGTTTGTTTGTTTGAACGCGATAATCTCAGGAACTACTGGTTGGAATTGAAAAATTATTTTGTGTTGGATACTAGATTTATCGCGGAAGGTTGTTGGCTATATAACATCACGCTACGACCAATAGGAGCGGAGAATACATGAAAAATGTTGCAAAATCAGGAAAAAATATTCCTTTTTGAGAGCTTCCGTTGCGTGTGCTGCGTAAGCGGTTAAAGTAACGCAACATTCATGTATGTAGGGTAGGTAGGGTAGGTAGGTAGCCAGTTGAAGTTACCAAAGCCGCGTGGGACAGCTAGTATATAAATAAAAGATCATGGTTTTAGGAACATTTACCATTGTTTGTTTCTTTTTATGCGTCGTCATTTACAAACCCTCATCCTGTTGAATTTGGGGTCGTCGCAACATGTCTATTAATCATCATTATACCCCCAGATATCCCCGTTATTTATTTCTAGCCATATAATCTCTCTCGCAGTCGAACCGTCAGTTTTGTGGGCTCCCCACTTCATAAGGACATCCATACTTATTAATTTCTCATTAACCTATATTGTCTTAAACTCCCAATGCTGGGCAAAGGTGTCCTCATAGCCTTCAAATTTGCCCGGTGTTTCGCCTTCTCCAACCAATCTATGCCGCCATGCCAGCGTTTTCTTGGCTTCCCAAGCCCGTCTTCTGGCTGCGTGGTGCATTCTGCATATATTTCTCAAGATTTGCCTAAGGGATAGAGCGTTATGTATTGGGTATCAAGTTCAGCAACCGAAAACGTAATACTGCGATATACTCCAAAACAGGAATCGCCTATGTAGGCAACATGTTTTTTCATGATTTTTTCATGTTGTGAAGCCTTTTCTTAACTAAGTATAGCGGAGTCGACTTCCAGTCTAAGTCAGTCTTCGGATGCAACTGAATACCAGTATGTTGTTTACTGTTTTATTTCTTTGTTTATGTCAATAAGTATTTGTCAATTACATAATATCTAACTCCAAAACCCGGTTGACCTCAGGGTAACAATATTAGGGATACATTGGGACATCAGTATTAGCTCAGTGGTTCTGTGCTTTCTTCGATAAGGGTACTTCGATTCCGGGTTGAGTAAATATTTGTATGGGACGCACTGAGACATATTTCGTGATTTATGATTTCGGGTTGATTTGGGTATAAAAACCACACTTACAAAACAGACAGTCTTATTTAAGAAAAAAAATCTTACGGTCTTGATGGCGTATCTTAAAATCTGAAATACTTCGTAAGATTCATCATTGAAGTTTCATAGCTTTAATAAGGTCCTCTCGCGTTATGCAACGTTACTTTATACATGTCACTATATTAGACTTGCCACACCAAAACAAAACTAAAAATGAACACGCTTGAAATCCTGAAAAATTGTAAAGCTTAGGAACAGAAATTGGTACCACGGCGCAGTGCCACGGCAATAGTGAAAAGTATAAAACTGCTTCCAAATAAACACAAGAATGAAGTGCCTTAAGGCGCCTCCCCGAGCAAAACGCCGCGCTAGTCGTTTTTATGCAGATTTTAAGAGCTATCTACTCTTTTTATTTATTTTTATTTGTGATGGGTTTGCTCTTGACTCTAGTCTAGGTCAAAGGTGACAGAGACAGAGTCGATGATGGAGTGAGCTTACCCAGAAGAAGCTGTTCACTCTAACTTTGAAGAGATTCGGGTTGAATGCTTTCGGAAACACTGACGCAGGTAGCGAGTTCCATTCATTCGCTGTGTGCTGTGCTGTGTGTGTGCTGTGCTTTATTTAAAAAGAAATATCAATTAATAAAAATACATTAAATTTCTACATAATATTGATTCTAAAATGGTAGTACACTTTTTTTTTAAAGAGGTATATGTGTCACTAATCTCCTTCCAACAAAACCATAAAAATGTGAAATAATTACTGATAGCATGCATCTCCTCGTAAAGTGTTCATTAATTATTTTTATACTAACACTAATGGATAGACAATTTGATAACGAACATTTTGTAAGTTTTATTTTTTCAAAAGACTTTATAAAGATTTTATTCTAAAATCTGGGCGTATTCATTGCCGTAATTCAAGCGTCACCAGTGCCGCTAGGCCAATAGGAATGCTCATATCTCATGCTGATTTTTGGTCAGGCCGCCTTAATAAGATGAATGAATGAAGAATGCAATAAGAAAAGTGCTATTGGACACATTCTTAGTAAATACTGTTTAATATTTTAGGTTATAATAAAATTACTTATTAGTCTATGTGCAAGGTGTTTTCTTTTTCCGGACTTAATTCAAAATGTAAAAGGGGCCAATTTCATCATGCTCATGAAATGAGTAGCCTTTCCACAAGCCAACCATTTGCGAGAGCAAAATTCATAATATTTACGAGATATTCTATGTAGGTGTATCCGAAGTCATTATGAAATCTAAACACTGTTAATTACAATTTATTATGCTTACGTTTAAAAATACTCCTTTAATAATGTGAAACGTTTGGTCATAGATTATTGAAACAGTGCAGAAGCGAAATTCCTGCCGTTTCGATTGTAAGAACATCATTACTATACTGCCAAAATAAATATCTAAAGCCGGCTATCGACATTGCGAGATTGCCTCGCAGAGTGGAGACGCGTTTGAGAGCGTGACTCGCGTGATTCGACCGACTCACTGTCGGAAATTAGGCGGAACTTAAAGGGCGCTCAATATGAGCTGCTCAGTTGCAAGGGACGCATGTGAATTGCCTCGTAGCTCTCGTCATGGAAGACAGAGAAAAACTTCGTAATCTCGTATACTGACGCCTCGTAGGCTCGGCGTGGCTCGTGTTGACTGTGAAGATGGAAGCTGAGCGCACCGCGAGGCTGCCTCTCGACTGCCTGCTCAATATGCGCCCCAGATGAGCAGCCTCGCGAGTCAGCCTCGCAATGTCGATATCCAGCTTAACAACTAAGCAAATCGGAGTCCACAGCTGAACATAAGCCTGTCCCAGGTTCAACCCAACTCGTGGTTTTCTCCCTACGCATCCAGTCTCTCCTAGTAATTTTTTTACGGCTGGAAGTTTTCTCAATCATATATACCCATTGAATTTGGCAGCCCTACCAGCCAGCAACAGTTAGTAATTGAGGGGCACTGAAGCAGGCGACACTCTGATGTTAAGTGGCTGGCTCCCCACGTATGCATAAGGAATGCAACTCCAAAGGTAATTTAAGCTCAGTATCAGCACATCTGCTAGATACAAAGCTGAAATATCTCATGAGCCTGTACACCACTTACGTACCCTTCATATCGTAGCACAAACTCTGCATGGTAGCACAAATAGTGGTCACACATGGTAATCCTCCGGACCGCATTTCGGCAATCTCAGCGATGACTAGTGTTTGCAAATACAGGTGCACTCTAATTCTTCACTCTCATAGTTCGATTGGGACGGCGATCCGATACGACCCGGAGAAAAATCAGGTGTAACGTGCTTTCCGAGGGTTAATGTTATATAACTTCCAAACTCCGGGTTGCTATTGAGAAATTTCTAATGGACAACCCCAATATCACTTAATGACCGACCTGGGACCCGGTCGTATCCAGGACCTCACGCTCAGCAGTCGCAATTGCTACCGCGAGACTAACGAGGCAGCAATTGTGGCATAAATAAAACCACATGGTGCGTCCACACGACACAGATTTTCAACAACTTCTATAGAATCTTGCCTGTGCAACACAGCAGTACATAAAAATGACGGTGTCAATGTATATGCCAAGAAGCTGGGGATCCTTGCAAAGGTGAGAAGGTACTTCACGCCAGAACAGCTGCTCGGCTTGTATCAAGCGCAAGTTCGATCATGCATTACTGCAGTACTGTTCTCATCTCTGGGACGGATCTGCCAAATAGCAACTTGATGCACTAGAGTCGATTGAAAAGCGGGCCAAGAGGCTCATCGGCGATGAGGCGCTGGTTAAGTCTAAGCTCCAGAGCCTTGAACATCGTCGCCGAGTTGCCAGCTTGTCGGTTTTTTATCGGTTACATTTCGGGGAGTGTGCGATGGAATTACATAATCTAATTCCGCCCAGCCCGTTTCATCATCGGACTACCAGACGTACGGCGATGCGCCATCGGTACATGGTGGACATCCCACCCATACGCACTAAACGTTTTGAGAATAATTTTATTATGCGTACAGCTAAGGAGTGGAATTCCCTGCCGGAGTCTGTGTTTCCCGATAGCTACAACCTAGGGGTCTTTAAGTCAAGAGAGAATAGGTTACTTCTAGGCAAGCGTGCTCCATCATCGACCACATCATCGCTTACCATCAGGTAAGATGATGGTCAAGCGCGAGCATATATAATATAAAAAAAAAATATCAAGTCTGTGCAAAGTCTGTGAAGTGTGGACGCACCATCAATCTCACTTCTACACATTTTTAATCTATGGCTCAGTCTTTGAAATTGAATCGTTCGTATAATTTTAATGAAAGCTAAACACTCGCTCGTAATGAAACGGCGTGTTGTGCTCTCTCACTCTGGATAGAATAACTTTTAAAGGTACGCTCACAATGGTGGATGGAGTTGCTTATGATTGTAACTGGATTTTATTTTATGAACATTGATGTGATAAATATATATCATTTTTAAAGGACTACTTGTTTTAACCATGGCCCAAAATTGTGCTGTTAGTAATAAGCGTCGTAAAAGTTTGTTATAAATTTCATTCTATTGATCTTTCTACGTTTAATGAACCTATTCACGTTACCTGCTGCTGCTATTTTCAGTCGGCTATGAACTTGTACCTTAAGTTGCCTCCAAGACTGATTTAAGTAAAAGTAAAAGTAACTAAGTATAAATGGGCTTATTAGGGCTTCGGGCAAATATTTTAATAAATATGAATAAGCCTCGTAAATATCGAATTGGAAAGAAAACTGTAGTAACGAAGTGAATTAAAAAAAAAAAAAGGCCGAACCCTGACCAAAAAATCAGCATGAGATATGAGCATTCCTATTGGCCTGGCGGCACTGTTGGCGCATGAATAACGGTAGTGAATACGCCCAGATTTTAGAATAAAATCTTTATAAAATCGAATATTGGTCTTTTGAAAAAAACAAAACTTACAAAATGTTCGTTATCAAATTGTCTATCCATTAGTGTTAGAATAAAAAATAATGAATGAACACTTTACGAGGAGATGCATGCTATCAATAATTATTTAAAATTTTTATGGTTTTGTTGGAAGGAGATTAGTGAAACATATAACTCTTTAAAAAAAAGTGTACTACAATTTTAGAATCAACATTATGTAGAAATTTAATGTATTTTTAATAATTGATATTTCTTTTTAAATAAAGAGTTAAGTTAGCTCTTAAAAACTGCACACAATTCGACTAGCGCGGCGTTTTGCTCGGGGAGGCGCCTTAATGCTACACACACTCAAATCAATCAAAATCAGCTTTGCCTTTCAAGTTATAATTGAAACGTTTACAATATTCAAATTCAAATGTATTTATTTGTGACATACAGGTAAATGATGATATGTATATGGCAATATCGTAGCATTATTCAAACATAATATACTTTGACAAGAAAATTGAGTTACACTAACGAATGAAGTCATACGAAATAACAATTTATCTTAAGATTAATGTAACACTCACTGTACAATATAAATAAATTAATGTCAAACTCTATAATATAATTAGTTAAAGTCTGTTAAACTTAACAGATTTAGTCGGACTATTTATCACAATTACGTGGTTTGCATGGACTAACTTTGTCTGAAAATGCTGAACAAAATATTCACCCCGAAGTGATTAATAAAAGTTGTTTAATTTAGAGTAAAAAGGTCAAATAGTGTTAAGGTTGTAATTAGTATATGAGTTGACAACTTGTATAGGCCAATGGACATGGCTAAATAAAGTATGGATGACTGCCCTAGCAATGTATAAACATTTTAACTAGTAATATGTAATGCTAAATAGCTGAATATTAGTATTTCGTATGAAAAAAGTTACTGGAACTTTTTACATCGTCACAATCCTGAAAATAATATCGTAGAAACTCCTACATACTTAGGTATACAAACTTGTAAAATAATAAGATTTTGCTATGATACTTTATTAAGGCGTTTAGAGGAGCTCGTGGTTTAGTAATAACAGCCGCACAGGTCGATCTTCAAGGTTAAGCAACGCTAGCCGAGGTCATTCCGTGGTTCCTTCGTTCCTTGGAAAGCTATTTAAGCCGTTGGTCCCAGCTGTCATTTAAAGATCTGTCATTTGTGGCTACACCACAGTTTATGCATCTCATGATGAATCAATACGCAATTGAAACTTAAGGCCATACTAGTTGGCTCTGTATTAATACATAATACCCGGCGAAAGGAACTTCGTTCAAAGTGAGTCCCCACGACACCCCCAACATGTATTTTTTTTATTTGGTTCTAATCGAATCAAGTGTAATCTACAAGTGCCGTTTCTTGCCAGTTTTTTCGAATAATTTCTAGAAAACAGATAATTGCAATTAAAGAAATCAACATCTAAGGTTCTATCTCTAAGGTTTTGAGGTGTATAGCGAGAGGTACAAAAATAAATAATAATAAATACTGTTCGTTTCAATTTACGCAAATGTCTTTAAAAGTAGGTTTATTGACTACAATTTTTCGTAAAACGTGTCAAACAAAAACATGAAAACACTTTTAATTATTTGATTAATTCGCGAAAGTTCTAGAAGAATAATAAAACTGTAATAATTCATTAATGAATATTTGAATGTTACGAGCTAGTGAAGAATTTCTATTCATGCTAAAGGCAGTTATTTAGCCATGTCCTTTAACAAGAATAGATAAATTGCTGAAAATTTAACATAAGTTACCCAGAACAAAAGGGGTCAGTATCCGTAATTGTTACGAAAAGTCAAGTGTGATTCGATGTCAGCTATGGCGATCGTCAAACTGCCATAATTTAAAGGGGCGATAACATGACATTTAGACATCGTTAGACATTCCAATACATTTTTGTCATTCTTCATATTGCTAACGCCATGCTTCTGATGATAGAATGTCATTTGTCTAGGTCCCAAGATTTAAGTAAAGGTGTAGATGATCGAACTATGCCGTGGTCGAATCTTGCCGTGGTAGAACTATGTCGTGGTCGAAAAATGCCGTGGTCGAACCTGGCCGTGGTCCAACCATGAATTAGTGACCATCCATTCCATATCGAGAATCCTCCGTACCTCGGAAAGCATGTTAAGCTGTTGGTCCTGGCTGTCATTTGGATATGTTTGGCAGTCGTTAAGGTAGTCAGAAGCCTTACATACTGACATTAGTCTTGCTGCTACCCAGTTTTTTAGTTGTGGACGTCAGACATGCAGTCCTTTTCAGGGTTCCGTGCCCTAAGTGTAAAAACGGGACCCTATTACTAAGACTCCACTGTCCGTCTGTATGTCTATCACCAGGCTGTATCTCATGAACCGTGATAGTTGGACAGTTGAAATTTTCACAGATGATGTATTTCTGTTGCCTCTATAACAGCAAATACTAATAACCGACCATGTGTGAGTCGGACACGTGCATTATCGCAAAAAATAGCAAGAAAATCACCCTTGTTGTATGGGAACCCCACTTAAATACTTATTTTATTCTGTTTTTAGTATTGTTATAGCGGCAACAGAAATATATCATCTGTGTATATTTTAACTGTCTAGCTATCACGGTTCATGAGATACAGCATGGTGACAGACAGGCAGACAGATGGACCGCGGAGTCTTAGTAATAGGGTCCCGTTTTACCCTTTGGGTACGGAACCCTAAAAACAGAATGAAATAAATATTTAAGTGGGTATCCATACAACAAACGTGATTTTTTTGCCGATTTTTTGCGATAATTGTACTGAACCATATTTCTATATTTTTTTTATAAGATACTGGTACTCAGCTGCATGCAGTCCTACTGGAAACCAACACCAGCATAATTTGGAAAAGGTTAGGCAGATTGAATAAACCAACACACTGCAGACACCACCTCTTCAAAGACAGAGAGAACGAGCCATCATCGACAAAACATTTTTGACGCATATTTTTTTCAGCAACCGTATAAAAATAATACAAAATATAAATCGAATTTCATCATGATAGTGACATAAAGAGGAAAAGTTCAGAGGGTTATTGGCTTGTGTAACCAACCATTAGACACCCATGTCAAGTTTGCGTGACTCTGCGTCATTCGGCTGAAAACGCACTATGCGTGGCTTAAGCCCGGAAATACGTGTACTATGAGGCAATTTATATTTGAGTCCATCCCATAATAATGACAAAAATGTCGCTTGTTATGACTGAAATATCGTGTGTTTGAATACGACTTCTTTAAATTAAATAATGTCGATTTTGTTTGAATACATAGCAGTAAAAGAAAAAGAAAGAAAATACATTTATTTGTCACAAGCCATTAGAGCACACAATATAAAAAATGAAAAACAAAAAACAAAACTTAAAAACTATACGACAATAAAAAAAAGAGAAAAACAATATAAGTATGACATTGTGTGTCCCACGGCTGCGCCAAATAGGACCAGTTCAGCAAAATGTCGCGCAACTAGTGCCCGACGCTGGTTTTCGACTGGACCTGTGACTGTGACGTGACGGACGTAAAGCAGTTTTATAGTGACACAATGTGTATGTAAAACAAGTACTTACTTATATAAAAGATAAAAAAGATGTGTTAATTACAATATAAAAAAAACAGATACACCACAAATGAATAAATAAGGTGAGTGTGACAAGAAATGAGGTGAGTGAGTGTAGGTAGGCTAATGCGTCATATTATTGAGGCATTCAGTGCGGCCATATCCAGTTTACGTTGCGCTTCCACCAGATACTGCCGTAAACGTTTTCTAAATGTGTGTTGCCGTAAACGTTGCCGTAAACGTTTTCTAAATGTTGGTTGTTCTGATCGGTGGTGGAATGTTATTCCAAACTACCACCATAAGTTCACCACGTTCACAATATCGTTAATGAAATGATTTTTATTACTATTATTTGCGCGTGGCTTTGTCCGCTTCAGAAGCATTTTATAACGCCACTACCAGGATGAGAAGTATACTATGTCCCAATCCACCTCATCATCATCATCATCATTACAGCCGAAAAACGTCCACTGCTGGACATAGGCCTCCCCCAGGCGTCGCCACATTGACCGATCCCGTGAGTCTCGCATCCAGTGCCTTTCCGCAACCTTAACCAGGTCATCGGTCCACCTAGTGGGAGGCCTTCCAACGTATCGTCTTCCGGTTCGCGGTCGCCACTCCAGAACTTTCCGCCCCATCGGCCAACCGTTCTGCGAGCAATGTGCCCTGCCAACTGCCACTTAAGTTTGGCAATTCTTCGGGCTACATCGGTAACCCTGGTTCTCTTGCGGATCTCCACATTTCTGATTCGATCACGCAAGGAAACTCCGAGCATAAACCTTAAAAACCGAGCATTTACCTTTGAGTGACTGTAACCTCAGAAACCTTACAGTCACTCAAAGGGTAATGGAGAGGGCCTCCATTACCCTTTGAGTGACTGTAAGGTTTCTGATAAGGCCCATTGTAAGCGACCACGTCTCAGAGCCATATGTCATCACTGGCAACACACACTGGTCATAGACTTTCGTCTTGAGACACTGTGGTAAGTTGGACGAGAAGATAGCGCGCAACTTCCCGAACGCTGCCCAATCCACCTATCGTGGCAAGTTTTGTCAAAAGAGTTTTGCAGTTTAGATGTGAATAAAAATGTAACCAACAAGCAGACCGACAGACATACTGACACATTTATAATACTTGTATGGATTTTTGTATCCTACCTACCAGCATTTACCCCGTTATCACAATGTTACCATACCTTAAGCAGTATTTCTATATGCATTTTACAGGCACTACTCGACTTCTTTACAAATACAAATATACCGAGTTTCCTTCGCGCCTCGGAAAGCACGTTAAGCCGTTGATCCCGGCAGTCATTTGAAGTTCTTGGTCGGTCGTTACGAGTAGTCAGAAGCTTGAGATCTGACACCAGTCTTGCCAAGGGGTACCGTGTTACCCAGTTTCTGGGTTGTGGAGGTCAGATGGGCAGTCGCTCCATGTAAAACACTGGTACTTAGCCATTATAGTTGGGAAAAAGGCTAGGTAGATGATGATGACTCGACTTCTTTACAATATGACAGAAATTGCCCTACTTTCATAATGTGGTAATACCTAAACCTATTTAATTGCTTTTTGTTTATAGTTAGGGGCTGCATTATGGGCGGTCTTGCACTTAACACCGCTTACGACCGGGGTTGCCATATAACAGGCACTTAAAATATTTCGATGGCATTTTATGTCTCTGTTTACAGCCCACAATTGTTTTAGTAAATAACAAAGTACCTATGCGGATGGTGTAAAAGTGGCAAACTATGGCATACAGGTTCCCTGGGGTGGTCACGGCGTACAGTGTGTTCTGGTGCGCCGGTGATCGGGGGTAATCCCCCGAGGAGGGTCCGGTGACGGACAGCCGCGGCGGCTTCGCGGAGAGTGCTAACGCGTGCCCGTGTTCCCGCCATAAGCGGCACTGGAGGACACCGTGGTGTTTTAGTGGGTTAGAGTCCCACATAACTGCACTATCTCCCCGTGGTAGTGCAGCATGCATGAGCATTTCTCCACGCAAAAAAAAAGGTAGACAATTATTAGCATTTCAAAATGCCAACGTTACTTTGAAAATAATTGCTGGAAAATCTGTAGATTGCTTTTCAGTGGTTTTAAACGTAAAGTTCAATTAGTTTAACGAGAATTGGACTTACGGTCTAGTCGTCGCGAGTCATCATCATCATCATATCAGTCGACATAGGTCCACTGATGGACATAGGCCTCCCCCAAGTGTCGCCACATTGACCGGTCCCGTGCGTCTCGTATCCAATACACACATCCCCGCAACCTTCACCAGGTCATCGGTCCACCGGGTGGAAAGCCTTCCAACGCAACGTCTTCGACCTTTCGGCCCAATCGGCCATCCTTTCTGCGAGCAATGTGCCCTGCCCACTGCCACTTAAGCTTGGCAATTCTTCGGGCTATGTTGGTAACCCTGGTTGTCTTGTGGATCTCTACATTTCTGATTTGATCACGTAAAGAAACTCCAAACATAGCCCTCTCCATTGCACTTTTGGTGACTGTAAGCTTTCTAATAAGGCCCATTGTGAGTGACCACGTCTCAGAGCCAAAGGTCATCACCAGCAACACACACTGGTCATAGACTTTCATCTTGAGACACTGTGGTATTTCATAAATATAGATAAAATAAACTTGCCCCGTTGATCTAGTCGTCGCAAGTGCTATCTATCTATCTATCTATAACTGAACTTGAAGTAGAATAGAATAGAATTTATACTTTATTGTACACCAAAAAAAGTAATTACTCATATATTTTTCAACAACTTAATACTATGGGTACAAATGCGGTCTTACCGCTATAAGTTTTTAAACTGTCATGGTCACTAACATTAAAATTAGAAGCGGGATATAATTACCATGTTTACTGTTTGTTGCGAGTTGCCGATATTTCACTAACAAAAACAAAATAAAACCGCTAATAGCCGGCGCGGGGTTATTGCCCGCCGATAATATCCCGCTTCTAATATTAATTTTGGTCTTATCGCTGACAGCGATATCTACCAGACAACCTTTGGAAGTCCTGGATTCGAGTGCCAGAGGCGCTAGACAATAGATTATATTATCGAAAGCTTGGCGTTAGCGAAAACGTCAAAAAATTATGGTCATGACAAATATCACGTGTAAATCGAAATATCACGTGATCAATCCCTGACATTTTGGCTAAGTATTTTGGCATTTCGACCATTACCTTCGCCGACGTCGAATGTCTCTTCTCTAGAGTCTCAGGTAAGATTAAGAGTTACTTAGTGAGAATTTTCATCTGGAATTTCTCAGCAAAGCCCGGAGTCTAGATTTTTGCTTGATTGTTGGCAATACCATCTTCCATTTAATCCATTGCATACGACATAAACATAACAGGTTTATATAACAATACAAATATATTCATTCAGTCATCAGCAGTTCCAACAACACTTCAAAACAATCATGTTCTGCATATCACTTGGTTTTGCGCACTAGTGGATGTGGAGCAGGAATAGCATTTAGCCAAGCATTTTTATCAGTGATGTAATCCCCCAACGTATAATATGCCAGCCTGCATAGTGTGTGTTTTATACAAGTTTTAAAATTCGTTTCATTCAGTTCAAGAATGTGGGGTGGCTCGCCTTTCTACATGAATTTTGTTATCAATTTGTTTTTCAAGCTTAAGCAAAACGACTTACATATATATATATGTCACTTTGTGACAATTAAACACTTTTTTTTTCTTTCTTCTACTTCGAAATGTATAGTTTTGGTGTACAATAAAGAATTAAGAAGAATTACGAAATGTGGCCCTCTGCATGACCATTCAGGGAATATAGATGATATTACGTTGTAAAAAAAGACTGTGTACCAACAAATTCAAAAGCCATTTTAAACTGCAATGGATCTAAATCGGTGACTCATTCACACAATGAGTACTCAGTTCCAATTATTTAAAGCTGTAAATAAATCCTAACGATTTAAATGTAGCCAATCTGTTATAGAGTCACTCGATCGTGGATAAGCGCCGTCAATTTCTATTTAGTCTGTGGTTTGTAACGGGAAGATATACGACTAGTAATGTTTTTAAGATGTACATCGGTATCTTAGCTTACTGAAAAAAACAAAATTATAAGTATTAGACAATTTCCATAATAAATTGATATGTGAAAACTGTATTTTTTTAACATAGTGTAAAGTTAAGGCTGACGCCGATAAAATATCGACAATATTACCAAAACCCTGATGGTTTTGGTAATATTGTCGTTATTTGTAATTATGTAATTATGTACGTTGATGCATATCTGTACTTATATTATAAAGCTCAAGAGTTTGTTTGTTTGAACGCGCTAATCTCAGGAACTACTGGTTGGAATTGAAAAATTATTTATGTGTTGGATAGTACATTTATCGAGGAAGGCCTATATAACATCACACTTCGACCAATAGGATCGGAGCATAAATGAAAAATATTGCAAAAACGGGAAAAATATTCCTTTTTAAGAACTGCCGTTGCGTGCGCTGCGTAAGCAGTTAAAATTACGCAACATTATGTATATAGGGTAGGTAGGGTAGGGTAGGTAGCCAGATGAGGGGAGCGAAGCCACTTGGGACAGCTAGTTTTTTATAAATTTTCACCACCTCAAAGACAATTTTAGTATCTGTATTTGGTATACGTTTTTTTTAAATATAAATTAGAAGTACGCGGGTTTTTTTTTTTTCGACAAAATTTTTATCGCACGGAAGTGCGTGTCTTTTACTGGTTATTGACACTTATCGTCCCCTTAATTTAAAAGCCATTTAACATAGCATCAGTATACATACTATACAAATAAAAATAAATCCTATCAATTTATCTGTAATCACCACAGAGTACTCTTGGTATGTAATAAATGGACACCCGTCAATGGACCTTCTAGGCAGCCGTTGTTTAACATTTAACATTGTCCCGTGCCGCTATTACTTAACTCAACCTTCTCCAATTAACTGTAGCCAATCTCTTACACTGTTCACTGTATCGTGCAAGAGCACTGTGTTCTATTTCGTCTATGCTGTGTTCCATACATATTCTTAGTGACAGTCAGGCTGCAATCAAAGCCATGGCATCCTACAAAGTGGACTCCGGCCTTATTCTGGATGCTATCCAAATCCTACACAGGCTTGGGAAGCACAACAGGGTAAGACTAATGTGGGTCCCTGGACACAAGGGATTCCATGGTAACGAAGTGGCTGATGAACTGGCAAGAGAGGGCTCAGCAAATGACTTTGTGGGTCCAGAACCATGTGTAGGCATCTCGACGTGTTTCGTAAAAGCCGCATTCAGGGAGTTTGCAGACCACAGACAACAAACTTGTTGGCTGTCTAATACCGGTCTACAGCACTCCAAGAAATTCCTAGGCTCTACGTTCAAAGCCCGGGAATGTATTTGGAATATGGCAGGCAGCAAATCCGCTACCTGCTTGGGGCCTTTACTGGGCACTTTGGAACCAACGATATGCTCATGAAGATGGGTCTAACCGCGACACCCATGTGCAAGTGTGTGGGGAACATACAGAAAGCATGGAGCACCTTCTGTGCACATGCGACGCACTGGCTGGTAAGCGAATGAGTCTCCTAGGGGTTGGATATCCAAAACCAGAAGACTATAGGCTCATATCTCCTAGTCTCGTTGTAAAACTCATGAAAACAGTTTTCAACGAGATTGAGGATTTTATTCTGACATTGTTTGAATTGACATCGGTATAATAATGTGACTGTGACATCAACTAATTAATTAGATCTTTTAGAATTGCATGAGGTATTTTTGTTATTACTGTCTATTTTCTTAATTTATTAAAGATAAGCTTAGATGATAGTACACGCTGAAATTAAACATTTGCACACCATATTTAATGGTAGAATGTAAAGGGACCGTCATAGATTTAAGATCCTACTTTGTAAACCTACATTCTAGCAAATAAATGAATTTGAATTTGAATTTGAGGAGGAGTAAGTTCTCTAGGGGACCACAATAGATCCCAATGGGTCGAAGTGTCCGAGTTATTTCTCGGCCCCTCCATAAGATAAGATAAGATACTGTGTTCAATTTCGTCTATGCTGTGTTCTATTTCGTCTATGCTGTATTCTATTTCGTCTGTCGTGTGCTTAACACGATTTGCAGCTAGAATCAGACTTGCGAACTGATTGGCATCCGTGGCACAAAAGGGAAATCTGTGCCTGGAATTTAGTGAAGCGTTTGAAGCGAGATAGTCTGTTGTATGTTTGAAATTTGTAACTTAGATGATAGCAGTTTGACTGATACAGGATGACACAATAGAGGTTGTATGGTTACGGTGTTCAGTGTTGTCAAAGGACTTAAGGTGTTATTGCTCCATAGCAATAACACCTTAAGCTCCATAGATTGTGGTAATTTCAGTATGTGATCCATCATTTTTTTTATTTTTTTTTATTGTGCGTTCATATCTATATTTTCGTAATAATTCCTAGTAGCTTGTGGCCATTTTAGTACCAACATACCGGAGCTCATGGCGAAATGATAACAGACGCACGGTTCGATCTTCAAGGGTAAGCAACGCTTGCCAATGTTGGTCCGTGGAATCCATCCACGGACCGACTTTGGCAAGCGTTGCTTACCCTTAAATAGCTAGTTTCCTCCGTGCCTCAGAAAGCACGTTAAGCCGTTGGTCTCGGCTGTCATTTGAAGATCTTTGACAGTCGTTACGGACGCTGGGCTTATCCCAGTTGTAAACGACCCTTTGTGCCTATTGGCCTTGTTAGTTCTGTCTGCTGCTGGGTATATAGGGAAGTGGAAATTTATATTTTTTCTTACTCCTCCATTATTCGTTTCTGGTTAATTTCGTTGCGGGATCCAAGACAGTTAAATTCATTCTCCGGGACTTCGTCGAGCTTCACTGCCTCGGCGTTATTCTGGTGGTCGCCACTGTTGATTCTGGCTTTCAGGAGTTGCAGTAGTTTGGGAATAGTGCGGTGGGATTGTCCCAAAAGTCGTTACGGATAGTCAGAAGCCTCAAATCTCCTCAAATCAGTCTTGCCAAGGGGTATCGTGTTACCCAGTTACTGGGTTGTGTAGGTCAGATAGGCAGTCGCTCCACGAAAAACTCTGGTATTCAGCTAAATCCGGATAGACTGGAAGCCGACCCCAACATAGATGGGAAAAGGCTAGGCAGATTGATACCAATATAATTCTGCAATTGTTAAGTACTTAATAAGTGGCACATTAAACCCAACACACATACCGATGTAGGTACCTATTCATAAAAACAAAACATTTGCTTTTGTGAATCTATATTATTAATTCATTAATCGAGTAAAACATATAATATTATTTTTGCTTCAATCTATACCTGAAATTAACTCCATTCGCCGAGTATCTAAAAATATTTATACAAAATGCACACATAAATACATACGCCATCTTTCCATGGGAATATGCAAAAAACTTCAAAAGGATATTTATACACTTAATAAAAAAAACTGAACAGAAACATTCATTTACCATCATAAATATATCTTCATATTAATCATTTTACTGACCAAATTGCTTCTTATTCAATAACGAACCAACGCTTTTGCGTCAGATACTCGTGCCAACTGAATTATTCTATATCATTTGCGTCATAATTTTTATACGAAAATGTTGACAATCTAAAGTTTGAGTAAGATCTGTGTAGTCTTTCACTAAATGGCATGGCAATTTTGTTCAGAAGAATTTTACAATAGAGTCAGAATTATATGACTGATTAGCTTTGTAGTCTCCCAGAGAGGTGACATGTGTCCCAGCAGTGGAAACATTAAAAGGCACAGCATCATGATGATGATAATGATGATGAGCTTTGTAGAAAACGTGACTAAAATTATCAACACACACTCCCATGGTTTTCTGGGATAAAAAGCAGCCAATGACAGAGATAGAAGCTTTTAAAATTTTCATAATCAGTTTAGCTAATTAACCACCAACTATGTGGATGCCAGGATAAAGGGCGATCTTCATTTAATACGAATATTGATGCAGGTACCTATTTCCTTGCATCAATTTTCGTTCATCAATCGTGTTCAACAATCGTGTTTTCCGAAAGTTTGTGTCTCCTTAGTTCAGTGAAAGATAAGGCTGAATCAGCGATCTTCTATCTTCAGGACAGAAGGTACCTATCTATAGATTAATTGAAAATACCAAAACTTCATAATAGATCAAAACCCTTGTTATAAAATAGGTATTTTAAATACGAAAGCTATGATATTTTTGAGCGTCAGATCATCGTCATGAAAGTGGGGCTTTACATCAGCCCGCGGAAAATAACAACAAAATTCAACATAATTTAATATTTTCCTTAGAAAATATCGTGTAAGATATCCGTCAATTGCCAGAACTCCGTTATAAACTTGTCATTCTGTTCATATTTTTTTTATAAAATGAAATATACTAGTAAAATTATATTTATTGCTTAAAATAGGTTAGTTTTGTTGTTCAAAATGTTATTGACTAGTTCGTCATCTCAGCCACAAGACTTCATCTGCTGGACATAGGCCACCCCCAAGCATTCATCATATCAGCCGAAAGACGTCCACTGCTGACCATAGGCCTCCCCCAAGCGTCGCCACATTGACCGGTCCCGTGCGTCCCGCAACCAGCGGATTTCTGCAACCTTCACTAGGTCATCATTTCATTTCATTCATTTCATTTCATTTCATCGGTCCACCTGGTGGGAGGCCCTTCCAACGCAACGTCTTCCGGTTCGCGGTCGCCACTCCAGAAACTTTCTGCCCCATCGGCCATCCATTCTGCGAGCAATGTGCCCTGCCCACTGCCACTTAAGTTTGGCAATTCTTCGGGCTATGTAACCCTGGTTCTCTTACGGATCTCAACATTTCTGATTCGATCACGCAAGGAAACGCCGAGCATAGCCCTTTGAGTGACTGTAAGCTTTCTGATGAGGTCCATTGTAAGCGACCACGTCTCAGAAACATATGTCATCACTGGCAAGTTGCCAGTGATGCCAGTGGCAACACACACTGGTCATAGACTTTTGTCATGAGACACTGTGGTAAGTTGGACGAGAAGACACCGCGCAACTTCCCGAACGCTGGCCAGCCGAGTCGGATTCGACGGTTGACCTCTTTCTCGAAGCATTATCATAATAGATATCTGAGGTCATCGGAAAACTTGAGACTAGAGATGCCGATCCATTCCACCAGCATGTACGACAAATCTTTAACGGTTCAAGCGGTGCGGTTGTGGAATGCTTTACCCGTGTTAATAAGGCGTGCTCAATGGTCACCAGGCTGTATCTCATGAACCGTGATAGCTAGACAGTTGAAATTTTCACAGATGATGTATTTCTATTGCCGCTATAACAACAAATACTACAAACAGAATAAAATTAATATTTAAGTTGGGCTCCCATACAACAAACGTGATTTTCGTGCTATTTTTTTGCGATAATGGTACGGAACCCTTCGTGCGCGAGTCCGGCTCGCACTTGGCCGGTTTTCTACATAATAAACATTATACTCCGTAAAATGTTGGTTGCTACAATCCCGTGGAGGGTCTATCCGGGTGGTCTACTTACATGAAACAGTATCGTTTTGTAAAGATACAATAATAAAAAAAAACGACTAACAAAGCGAAATTCTAAAAAGTTGAGTGATTCATCAACACGCCGCCGTAGGGATGAACGATGAAGGTTCATCCCTACGGCGCTACGGCCCATTTAGGACTACTTGCAGAAAGTCAATGATACAAGTGTGCAATGTAGGTGATTACTGCTGAGGCGCCATTGAGACCCGTGCTGTAGGTTAGGGTCTTAAGAGAGCCGAGGACGGTAATCATCAATACACACGTGTATCATACGACGATTTTCACACTTGTGAAGAAAATAACACAAAAAAATCATTTTCAACAGTAAAAACGAGTTTTGAATTTTTTTTCGCAATGTCGGGCAAAATTAATCAGTTTTCCTATGCGCGCGCATTTAACAATGGCGATCGGCCACAGACTACAAGAATGAGTTTTCCTTTTTTTTTTGGCTTTTCGTGGATAGTGTTTTAGCCACGTACAAAATAGGGAATTTCAATTTTTCTTTATTACAGAGCTATTTGCTCTGAAAATTTAAATTATATTTGAGTGAAAGTTTTATTTAACTATTTAAATACGATGTTGCATGAAATGAGCAAGCAATAGGTACATTAATTTATTTGTACTATTGAACACGATCTTTTTTGAACAAAGCAACTTAACCAATAAATTTAAATTAAAACTCTATAACTCATTTGTGAATCATAGCAATGAAAAAGTCACAGTTTGATAACAGGTATCATTATGTGCCTAATTGCGGTGAAATTAGAGCCACTTTATGAGCAAGCGTGTCGAAAAATAAATAATATTTTCGTTCTGAATTTCGTATAGTGTACTGTACTTTTAAGTTTAAATAAAAAAAAACATCGATTTAACACTTTAGTTATTAATATAATATTTCAGGAGAACATTTTAACATATTTTTCAACACACTTGCTCATAAAGTGGCTCTAATTTCACCGCAATTAGGCATATAATGATACCTGTAACCAAACTGTGACTTTTTCATTGCTATTATTCACAAGTGAGTTATAGTTTTTTTTTAATGGTTTCCTGCCTTCATTTTAAATACTCTTAAATTAAACTAATTTTAAAAGTGTCACAAATCAATCCAATGATCCAAATCCAGTTAAAATTTAAGTATTTTCAATATAATAAAATGTAACACTGTTATTCAATTAAAAGTGTCCCATTCGACATTAATCCCTTTCTATTCCTGTCATGGAAGTAGTACTTACTATATCCATAACATGATATGGGTAGTAATTACTATTTCCATGATATCCATTGAATACATAAAATGTGGCATAGCTTCTAGTCAAACAATTCAGCAAAATGCTAGAACCTAACACATTGCTTGCTCATTTCATGCAAATTCGTATTCAACTAGATAATTTCAACTTGTACGTGTTTATTAAATAAAACTTGCCCTCAAATATAACTTTTGTTTCTCTGCAATAAAGAAAACTTGAAATTCCCCATTTTGTACGTGGCTAAAACGCTATCCGCGAAAAGCAAAAAAAAAGTAACCTCATTGTTTTAGTCTATGGCCGATCGCCATTGTTAGATGCGCGCGCATAGGAAAACTGATTAATTTACCCCGCCATTGCGAAAAAAATTTCACAACTCGTTTTCACTGTTGAAAATGATTTTTTTGTATTATTTTCTTCACAAGTGTGTTGAAAAACGTCGTATGATACACGTGTGTATTGATGATTACCGTCCTCGGCTCTCTTAAGACCCTCACCTGCGGCTCGGGTCTCAATGGCGCCTCAGCGGTAATCACCAACATTGCACACTTGTACCATAATGTACTATTTCATTTTAATTATTTTTTCATCAATCCTGCTTAAAATACTATCTAAATTATGTTTACGAAGGAAGATACCATGAGGTTAACGATAGCAGCGATAACAGTTGCCATTAACGTCACGAACTTAAGTCTATTAATTACGAGTTTACGACTGAGTAGTTACCGGTACGGTTTACCGAAACCGAGCATTGTTTCACAATATGGCCGCCGGTTTATTAATAGTTTGTTTTCTTTGACTATGGCTTGCGTGTGCGCGCTTCAACGCGAACGAATCGATGTGGATTCCGTGGTGAATATTTTCATTGGATTGAGACAAAAATTCAACTCTATTGTACCCTAGAAAGGACAAAAAAGAGGGGAATTCCGTCACGAGATGAGAAGAATATAATAACGACGGTTGGGAAAACTTATGGTCAAAGTAAATTGATACAGAGTCGAAGTAAAACGCAGATACATAAATAGTGACCCCTATTTCTAAATGCGCACTTTTCAATGCAATATTTCTAGCAAGAATAGCCAGTAATGCGTGGTTGACTGTTACTAAAGGATGTTTTTTTTAGAGGTGTAGAACTTTGAAATGGAATAAATCAAGGATGAATTTTTAAAATTGACATGAAATTGACTTCATTCAGAAGATAATCTTTTGGCATTATAATTTAAATATGATTTCTGGCATAAGACCGCCACGGTAGCCTCGGACGTAATCTTATCTGGAGGTCCAATTTTCAATCACTTTTTCCAAAATTTGTGACCGTATATCGGCAATAACGCGGCGAATGTTGTCCTCCAAGTGGTCGATCGTTTCGGGCTTATCGGCGTAGACTAGCGACTTCACATATCCCTACAGAAAATAGTCTAGCGGCGTTAAATCGCACGATCTTGGAGGCCTCCGGAACGTGAAACAATGTGGCTACCGAACGTTTCCTTCAGTAAATCAATTGTGGCACGAGCTATGTGACATATTGCGCCGTCTTATTGAAACCACAGCTCCTGCACATCATGGTTGTTCAAATGAGGAACGAAAAAGTCAGTAATCAGGTCTATATATCCGTCACTATTGACTGTAACGTTCTGGCCAATTCGCACAAAACATGAAATTTGCACAATTTGGAAGCGTTGTTCAGAAGTCAGTCTATTCATGTTGAAATGCCAAACCAAACTAAACTTGACAGCGGACAATATTATAAAGAGGAAAGATTTTTTTGTTTTTTTGTACCGAATAGGCTCCGAAACTACTGGACCGATTTAAAAAATTCTTTCACCAATATAAATCTACATTATTCCTGAGTGACATTGGCTATTTTTTAATCCCGAAAACGGGTCCTATGGGGTGGTCCACGGGAGCGAAGACGCCGGGAACAGCTAGTAGAATATAAAACATTTAATTGTCATACCCACAATACAACAGCAACAAAAAAAAGAAAACAGATTGTAAAAGTACTATCAAAAATTGCGCTGAGCACACTCAAGGAGTAGATGCTTTTAAACAATAAACGTTTCATAAAAAATCAAACCAATTTCCGAAATCCGATTAAAGTTATTGTTCACTTTATAGTGTTTTTATATGGAAGCTGGTTTTAGTTTTTTGAATAAAAATAACCTTACTCTAGCAGTCTTATTAATAAAAATGGCGTATTCCCAGCTTACTCCGAAGTTACTCTTGGACTAGCTAATCCCGGAGTAACTAAGGATTAACACTGATCTAGCAATGTTATTAATAAACATGGAATAACCTCGGACTAACTATTCATTTCTTAGTCTTGGATTTACGCGTAAGCTCTGGCAACCCAGTTGAATTTAAAAGTAAAAAGAATGAACTAGTGAATGAAAAATAAGCAAGTTGAAGACGGGGTTTTTGGCGGGATTTTTTCGAGTGAACTTCAGCGGCTGTTAATATTATTTGCAAATTGATTCCTAGTGGATATTGTGATATAAAAGTGGTGTAGTTTTGTGTCTCAACTGTCTACGCAACTGGACAATATGTGAAATCATTGACAGAAGCGATCTCGGGATAGTGGAGCGGAGAATTTTATTGTAGTATTGACTACCTCCGCAAAGCTTACTGGGAAGGCTGACTCGATACAATTTGCTTCCAAATACTCCAAAAAACATTAGAATATGTTACATCCGCATTCTAATGTTACTAATGAATTCAAGAAAAATACTGATGACTAGGCAGCATGGTCTCAGATCTTAGCCTGTTCCGTAAGGAACAAACAAAAAAAAAAAAAAAAAAGCAAGTTGAAGACATTATGTAGAAATAAATACTAAAAATGACATCTGCCATAGAGATTTGACAGTAAAGGTGAAGGATCCCTCCTTTTCAAATTATCGTATTACCTTTAAACTTAAAAATTTATTAATGACTTGCCTGATCCACATTTCCTATCATTGTAATCCTTACCGTTCCGCTTTTTATTTCACTGTTTCCCAAATTTTTACCTGAAAATGGCACAAAGTACAACTAGTGCCACACCAAAAAAAAAAAAAAAAAAAAAAAACTTAAAAATTACATAAAATGATGATTAATTAATTATTTTGTAATTTCGTTGACTAAAGCTAAACAGCTGCTAATGACCTTATTTTTTGAATGTTCCACATCTAAGAAATAAAAAATCAGAGTCTATGTAATAGTTGTGGTTGCGAGAGTTTTTAGCGGGATTTTTTCGAGTGTAGTTCAGCGGCTGTTAATATTATTTACAAATTGATTCCTAGTGGATATTGTGATATTAAATTGGTGTAGTTTTATGTCTCAACTGTCTACGCAACTGGTCAATCTGTGAAAGCATCGACAGAAGCGATCTCGGGATAGTGAAGCTGAGAATTTTATTGTAGTATTGACTACCTCCCGCAAAGCTTACTGGGAAGGCTGACTTGATACAATTAGCTGCGAAATACTCTAAAAAACTTTAGAATCTGTTGCATCCGCAATCTAATGCATACTAAAGAATTCAAGAAGGATATTATGAACTGAACACGAGGCAGTATGGTCTAGACCTTAGCCTGCCCGAATAGGGCGATGCAAAAAAATTAAAAAAATTGTGGTTGCCATAGTTACACTACTCTTATTCCGACCTTAAACTAGCTGGCACCATGGTTTAACTTTTAGTCCGAGACTAGTTAGTATAATCTCTCCTTATTCCGTGTTTATTAATACGGTTTTTTTTTAGTACCAACCTAATGCTTGGAATAAAGTTATTCTTACCTTAGTCCACGTTTATTAATAAGACGGTAGTTTATGGTCACATGCGATTGCAGCAAACCAGAAAGATTTGCCTTCATATATTGAAGAGTTCTATCGTATATTTTCAAAGTTCTTCATCATATTACCTTTACCAGTGGGATCTCATCCCATACAAAGAAACTGTCCCGAGGTAATGTACTGATTAAACTGATTATTTTTTTTACATCGATCGCGTTTGGTTCCGTTTTACGGATATAGATGGTGATCTATGGTGATCTATCTATCACCGTAGAACGGAACCGAACGCGATCGATTTACAAAATATAATCGGTAAAATCAGATGAAAAACGCTAGTTACATCGGCACGGTTTCTTTGTATGGGATGAGGCATCTGTATGCTAGTATTATATTATCTGTGTCTTCGCCAAATTTAAATGGGAACAACTCGGAAAAAAATCGGTCTACAAATGACGTCGGAGACGATAGAGAAATCGGTGAATTTACATTAAAAATACATGCAGGAGATGGGGCGTGATGAGAGAAACACTACTTGAGGATACTTCGTTTATTATGGCTCGTTAAACACAATTTATTCTTCTTAACATCATAATCTAGTTACAATCATCCGTATTTTTTTTACTCTCTCTCTCTTACCTACATTCTCTCACCTCATTCACTCATCTTTACGTTCCATATAACTAATGAATTTAACGTTTAATTTCACGTTTAACTTTAATTATTTAAATCTCTAAGAATATAATCCCACATAAGTACATACAGCTGCTCTCAAAACGGTGAAGGAAAACATCGTAAGGAAACCGGCCATGTCCTAGAACCAAAAATTCGAAGACATGTAACATCCACCAACCCGCACTGGGCCCGCGTGGTGGATTACGGCCCATTCTCTCTCACAGAGAGGAGGCCTATGTCCCAGCAGTGTGAACATTAATAGGCTGATGATGTGTGTGTGATGTGAAGTACATACAGTCGGACATAAAACCTCCTCCTTTTTTGGAAGTTGGTTAATGATTGCCGTTCCGTCGTTCCATAACACAATTAAAATATTTCAAAAACTTTTGACTGAAGTTTCCTTCTCACAGAAACCACAATTAAACCAAACCAATGTTTTAAATAATTGTTATAACTTCTCGATAAAGCTGGCCTACAGAAGCGAGTGAGTGCAAATTAAATTTTCAAAGTTCGGAGGTTGTCAGAAACTGTTTGTATTGTCTTTAATTTAGTTTAAAGCAACCATTCTAATTGTTTAATTTATTGCATTACCACTGGCTCAAAAAAAAATGGTGAAGGAAAACATTGTGAGGTATCGGCATGTCCTTGAAAGAAAAATTCTATGTCATGTGGCATTCACCAACCCGCACTGGGCCCGCGTGGTGAATTACGGCCCATTCCCCGCCCTTACAGTGTTATTCTGATGTTTAAGCTATATTTGTGTAAAGTTTCATCAAAATCCGTTCAGTAGTTTTTGCGTGAAAGAGTAACAAACATCCATCCATCCGTCCTAACAAACCTTCACGTTTTTAATAGTAGTAGGATTTAATATATTTAACATTAAAGATAATAATAGTTAGTATAATGAGAAGGCTGGTAATTAAAGTTTGCAACATGATCACGGACCCTCGCTTAATGGTTGCTAAGCAACCGCCCAACCCAGTTTTGGTGAACGATATACGCATAGAATTTGTGCCTAAAGTTCTTACATCAAATTATGAACAAGTTAGTCAACAATTAAGTTTACAAACTTTGGTGGTTGCCGACAAAGAGAAACTGTTTGTCTAAACGCGTGTTATGGTTACGGGGGTTAGTAGGGTTGATTGTTATATAATTTAAATTATAGCAACAATTCAGTTTTGTTATCTCAATATTCACATAAAGTCCAATACATTTCATCACTTACAATAGGCCTCTTATAAGAAGACTAAAAATCAACCAAAGGACAATGGAGAGGGAAATTCTTAGAGTCTCCCTGCGTAATCGTATCAGAAATTAAGATATCCACAGCAGAACCAAGGCATCCGTAACAGTCCGCATAATTGCTAAACTTGTGTTCTAAGTGGCAGTGGGCATTATTATACTTGCAAAACGGGTAAGCGATGGAACTGAAAGGTTCTGGAGCGGCAACTACTTTCGGGCAGAAGGCCTTCCATAAGGTAGCCAGATGAAGCATGCTGGAACTTTCTGGATGTGAGAAGCACAGAACCTGCCGATGTGAAGGACTCAACTTCAAGGGCTAATCTAAAGCAGTGCACATTTTACAGCTAAAATGATGGTTATTCTGCTTCATTATTTGAAAATTTATAGAATATATTTTCAGTAAATCTAGTTTTGAATTTGCGTCATTACCTTTACTATACCAAGAAACTTTTTTAACGAAGTTTGGTACTTATAATAAAATGATATTCCTATTTTAATGAATTGAATGAAACACATGAATTCTTACAAATACATTTAAAAGAGCAGTTACAGGATAAAATTATCAACGTAGCGCGACTACGGGTCCCGTATTAAGAGCACCGAGACCCTTCACTGGGTCAATTGTTCCCGCCTTTTAAAGTACTCAGTAGCTATTGTAATATTGTTTACTTTGATATCATTGTTATAGCCTATTTTATGTGATCTTACTTTATGCCTTCTTATTTGGTGGAGAATATTTCTATCAAAGTCATAATAACATTGTTTTGAGTTAGTGCCTTATGTGTTTACAGATGCTGTCCCATATTTGGATTAATAATATATGCAACTTTTGCTTTTCCAATTCACTTTAGACATTAGTAGAATAGTTGACATCGGCTCTGCTTGCCATTTATAAAAAAAACCGGCCAAGTGCGAGTTGGACTCGCGCACGAAGGGTTCCGTACCATTATCGCAAAATACGGCAAAAATAGCACGTTTGTTGTATGACCAGTTAAATTTTTATTTTTTCTGTTTTTAGTATTTGTTGTTATAGCGGCAACAGAAATACATCATCTGTGGAAATTTAAACTGTCTAATTATCACGGTTCATGAGATACAGCCTGGTGACAGACGGACAGACAGACAGACGGATCGCGGAGTCTTAGTAATAGGGTCCCGTTTTTACCCTTTGGGTACGGAACCCTAAAAATAGTAAAGAATAGAGTTTGCGTTATATGACGTCACAAGATAGCACCGCCATAGTGATTTCACGCTATTCAATACAAACGACGTTTTGTGTGAAAATAAAATTTCAAAAGCGTGCGAAATTTCTTAATTTGTCCACTTGTTTTGAAATGAAACCTTTTTACATCGTTGTGATTTGAAACTCGATAAAACGAAACATCAAAATTAAACGATATATTTCTACCGCGTGAGAACTACACACTTTTAATACAAATATTTACATATTTGATGATAACATTTTTAAACCAAGTATCCATTGAATAAGCTAACTGACAAAACTGGCAAAATTTGGGTGTAGGTACAGGTGCTCTTCTGCCCAACCCTTCGAAAAATACAGCCGTTATCTTATGTTGAACTCACGTATTGATTGTAATTCATCCGATTTTAATTCACCAACGCACGCACCAACAAAATTGACAAGTGCACGAAAAAAATCTAGTATATGGTCCTAGAGAAAGACAGTTTCTTTTATTCAATAAAAAGTAGGCAGATGTAAAAGATAGTAAAAAGAACAAGATATTAGAGAAATGAAACTTTATGTACCTTAAGGGTAACATAAAAGAAATTCTTGGAACAATTGCTTCGATATATTATTATCTTCGTACTGAATTATTTTCCATTGAAATATTGTATTACAGGTCTGCTTGTCTTTGATATTATTTCGTTCGAAGTAGTAGCTATGTCTACTGAGAAGTTTGTTAAACTTTTGATAAATAATATAGATAATAGATTAGTTGTAGACTAAATATTATTCAGGTACATTGTTAAATATTATTTATATTTATAAAACTTTATGCACAAGTACAAAGGCGGACTATTATTATTGCAGTATTATTTCCTTTGTTCCTTATAATTTATATTTTTAAATATTATTATGTAATTAATTTAAAAAAAAAAAAAAAAAATATAAAAAATAGAGGCCCACTGGTATCGGGAACAGGGTCCAAGCTACCGGCGGTCAGGGCTCCAGAGAGAGGAACCTCCTAACAATGCGAGCCGTGTCCAGCAGTACTGCTTTCTGGATTAGGCCCTTGACCCAGCAGTCTAACGAGAGCCTCCTAAGGTATTGGTCGAGGCATTATTATTATTTAAGTTTTAAAATGTGTTAAATCTATTTTGTACCATTTGGAATAATTACGACACGTGTGCAACAACCTGCGCGACACATGTGACTCCTGCAACAGTTGCGATACTTGCGATACATATTATGATATTCGCGACAGATGCGGCTCGTGCGACACTTCCGACAAATACGTCATCCAAGACACATGCGATGCGAGTATTATGAGTACTTATTTTATCAATTTGTGGTTAAGAGGTCGGCATCATGGAAAGGTGTTTAATTGGTGATGTTATAGTTTGAAGTTATTAGGTAGATATTGAAAGAGGGAAGTGATAGATAAGGCACGCTACAATCACGCCGTTAAGGGTCTTAATAGATATTCTGCTTTAAGCATTGACAGTCTAGTAAATTCATCATTGTAGCAGTTTTTTTGGGAATTTAATTCAGTTTTGGTCGTGAATATCAACGGTTCTGCGTCTTGCTGTGTTGGAGCGCGTTATCAGTTTGTTTTATGTAAGCTTACAAAACTTCAGAAAGGTTAGATTTTGCCTTAGATTTTGTTAAAGATGAGTCAACTAGCTTATGCTAGTTGAACCAATTTGATTGTATCATGCAATTTTTCTATTACATAACTCTCAAAACAGGTAACCCTAACAAAAACCGACCTTCGTTCCTCTCACAAGAAAGTACTTCACATAAATCATTTCACATACTGCTGTTCTACAAAAATAACCGCGCGTAAAGGTCGGGTTCTTTAAATAATACAAGCCGTAGGCCGCATGCACACTGAGCGACTGATACTGGCCAAATTTTTAACATTTGAAAAAAGGTTCAATGGCACACGGGCTTTTCAGTAGCTGCTACCAATTACCAGTCATGGGAGAAATTGCCATAACCGTCGTACATTGCAGACGAATTGACGATCGTTATTACCAAATAGTTCAATTCTGCTGCTTATTCTCTTATATAACCTCCAAAGCACATTTTGTAAGGAACTAAAAATATCATCATCATCATCAACATATTAATGTTCCCACTGTTGGGACAGAGGCCTCCTCTCGGTGTGAGCCTACGTGGGCCCAGTGTGGTTTGGTGAATGTCACATGGTTAGTTCTAGGACATGCCGGTTTTCTCACGATGTTTCCCTTCACCGATTTAGGAGCAGTGGTGATGAATTAATTTACACAACGAAAAGTGCCTGCGTTTTGTGTGGGTTGGAACACACGTCCTACAACTTGTAAGTCGCGGCCGTTACCACTGGGCCACCACTGCTCTTAAATCCACCAAAAATATGTATAAGCAGAAAATACTAATTATTACTTTTCTTCATTCAAGTTGTATAATTAAATAGTTACCTACCAATCATTATTCAAAAATAAAGCTAAAAAGATTCTGAAATTGTGTTTTAACAGGTCAATTTTAAGTTAATATTAGTCAAACTATAGTCTGAAAATATATGAAACTTTGACATAAGGCTTCGACGGGTCGAAGCCTTAAGTCAAAGTTTCTTAATTCCAAATGCTTCATTTTCCATTCCGATACTACAAGTAGCGCGACGAACTCCCCGTTCATCTATGTTTGAATTTTCCCATTTATTTCATCGCCCAGTAAACAGGCAGCCTTATCCCACACAGTAATAAGGAACTGGAATCCCTAGCCTTCACATTTGCATTATTTAAAACACAGCGTACATTATATACGATCTACACTGAACCCCTTTCTGGCTAAACCTCCGGGTTCCGTTAAGAAACTGAAAGCAAGGCTTAAAGAGAATAATGTGTTGACTTTAGCTTATTTACTTACGTCAGAAAGGATTAAATTGATGAAAAGACAGTGAAATATTAACTTAAGTAGATTTTAAAGAAGGGTCCTATTCTTACGAGATAGTCGACCAACAGTGGAAAATTAAATAACGCTTTCAATAAATGCGAAATACATTGAAAATTGTGCTAATGCCCTACAGTTTATGAAATGGCCTATACTGTCGTTTATGGGTACACAAAATATAATATAAACTGTGCCTATTAACTGTGGGTATGCTAGTATTATATTATCTGTGGACATACCTTTTGATAGGAGTACTTTCAAACCAGTCAGAATTAACCCGAGTAGCTAATCTTACTGGTAAAACGTTTCAAAAGCTTCGAAAGCCTACTTGCACGAACAACTTAACTGAGAGTTAAGATTTCGACACACGCTTAAGTTACAATTAATATTAATGTAAGCGACTTATTCGGATTTAAGATAAACCTGAATACCGCAGGCGGTCTTTACGGGATCAAAGTAACGCTTTAGTTAAACTAATATTAAGGAACATGAAAACAACCCAAAATACAATACAATACAGTGAAATAATACTCCAATACTTTTATGAAACCCAGATAATAAAAATCAAAGAAATTAAGGACCAAACAAACACAACACCCCAAATACTCAACTGAGATCGAAATGTAATAGGTAAGTCTGAAGCTGCGATTTAGGGTTGTAACTTGTAACAGAACATCAGCTCCTCCGAGAATGCGACCTTACCGCAAGGAATCATACTAAGCGCATATGTAATGGATGTCGATAATAATTATGGTAGTTTTTCACCATCACTACAAATTGAGCGAGTTCCATAGTGAGGTACCTAAAGGATTGACAAAATACCCTTAATTCAATTTACACATTCAGGCTGTTTGTGGCTAAAGAGTTCGATTGAATGGACTGTATCTTGAATACCGCTGAACCGATGTTGATGAAACTTGCACTATGACTTAAGTTGAGAAATACTTAATCCATTTTAAAAGAATGATCATGATCCGATTACTAGTTTCGGAGAAATGCGTGGACAAAGATACATACACAAAAACATACATACATATAACGTTTCCATGCGGACGACGACGTCACGGGGTATCTATTTGTTGTGTATCAAAACCTTCTTCAGAATGTAACAAATACTTTTCTGAGAACCGCATCAGGATCGGTTCACCCAAACACGGACAAACATACGTACATACAAACATACAGGTCAAACTGAGAACCTCCTTGTTTATTTGAAGTCGGTTAAAAATCGACTCCTAGTACGCAAAGAACATTAAATGTGTCGGCGATAACTCTAAGTAATATCCCCAGAAGAGAAGTGTAAAACGTTTAACAATCAATCTGACTACGTGAAGCGTACGACGTGAAGCTTAGTCGCTTCACGTCGGCTTCTAGTTTAGCCTGGAATCATCAGAGTATACCTATTTTACATGGAGCGACTGCCTATCTGACCTCCACAACCCAGTAACTGGGTAACACGATACCCCTTGGCACAGCTGGTGTCAGATCTCAGGCATCTGACTACCCGTAAAGATTGTCAAAGATCTTTAAATGACAACCGGGTCCAACGGCTTAACGTGCTTTTTCGATCTATGTAAATATGGTCAACCATCCATAGAACGACCTCGGCAAGCGTTGCTTATTCTTGAAAATCGACCCGTACGGCTGTTATTATATATTGACGAGTAAAACGATCACCGATAAATATTAAATCCTTGTTTTTTGTATAAACTATTGTTTGCCCTATTCCAAAATTCGTCGATTTTGTCTATTCTTACCATCAGGCGAGATAGTTGTCAAACGCGAGCCTATCGATAAATAAAAAAAAACTGAAAAATATTTTTTCTATTGTTTTCCACCTCCAACTTCGTAAACCTCCGTGGAAGCTAAGCCAAGCTTTGCACCTAGGCAGCTTATTGCCTCTGTATCTGCTAAGACAGCTTCCGATACAGTCCTTTTGCTCATCCTTTGACGGAAAGTGGGTACACTCAATAGTGTGGAGTGGTTCGGGGTCAAACCTACAGGAGTCAAGTGATCCTCGAATGTCAAAGGAGTATGTGGAGAGATTTACCTTTGCCTTTGTAGTGTCTAGGTAATTAGGTACGTAGTCATTGTAGGTGTGTACGTAGTCATTGGTTTTCAGGTTTAGAATTTTATTGTTTTTGCTTTCAAAGAAGTTAGGATGAGGATGATGAGGGTTTTTTTGTTAAGGCGGAAAGAAGTTTTTGCATTGAAGTTAATTGGGGATACATGAAAATAAAACAAACCAGGTTTTTGAGGGAATCACAGTTATTAATCATCTTCAATATCCATAATACGGACTAGGTGTGTTTTTTATTATTCCGTCGGCCGATAGCGGGTTAATTAACTGACTAAGGCCCACTTGCACGACACAGTTAACTCAGAGTTAGTTGCTAACACGGTATTAAATTGTCAATATTGTATGACAAACTGCAAATTAACCTCGTTTTAGCAAATAACTCTGAGTTAAGATTTTCGTGTAAGTGGGCCAAAGTCTCCATTGCCGTTTAGTTTCACGGTGTTGAAAATTCTTTGTGCTGTACCGAACATGAGCCAGTGGAAAAGTATTTTTAGATCTTTGAATACTCGATTACACGAATTTAATTCTTGCCGCCCAAACTAATAAACAAAAATCATACATCTACCTTCACCAGTCTTCATAAACAGTCAATTCTTCAAAAAAATATTGTAACTTATCACAAAAGCAATGTCTGGTAGAAGACAACCTGTTTGTACAAGTCGCTGTCAACATAGAACATGTTAGCGTGTATTGTACGCTGTTTGACTTCCCGGACGATGTTGGAACATGACAGGCGTGTTTGTACATAAAGTTATGTTGTGTCTGAACGGAGATTGGATGTTATTGCTTCATACTTTCATAAAGTTAGGCCGTTATTGATAGAGACCGAAGAAAATGGATAAATAGAGAATGAAACTGAAGGAGTTACACGATCATTCGGTTCGGTTCAATCAGCCTCGCGTTTTGGCTTAAATGAGGATACCTCAGACATTTTTGAGGTAACTACGTAGTCCTCACATGATTAGACTCGCCTCCCATCATCATCATCATTTCAGCTGAAAGACGTCGACACTGCTGGACATAGGCCTCTCTCTTCCTACCTCCGCAAGCTCAATGATTGTAAGTAATTGTATGGATAGATACTCTCGAGTTTTATTAGATGTTTCTTTTCAGAGTAAGTAGTCTTCTAGAAAATACTGAACTCATTTATGACCAATTCACTGAATAAGGGAGCCTTCAAATTAGACACGTGAGTAAGCGCTGCAGTGGCGCCACTGTGTGCGTTAGCAACGCCAGTACTAATTTTCATACAATTTCTAGAAGCGCAGTCGCAGCGCCACTACCGTGACACACGCACGTCATTTTTGCGTAGGGAAATGATTGTATGAATGTGAAGGCGCCCTAAATCTCACTTACAAATTCTGTTTAAGATGATACGCTAGAAAGACGGTCAGCAGCTCTGTGACGACATCTCTTACAGTTGTGTTAAAGATAGAAGAGAAATGTGGCACTGAACACAAATAAATTGTAATATTTTTTTTTGGCTGATTCCTAAGAAGACTAAACTACCTACGTAGATCTGATGAAATGTCTTAGCGTCCTGTAAAATACTGATTTTGAAAATGACAAGAGTGTGTTTGTAACTTGTAGATAACAACTTCGATATTTCACAAACATTTGCAACTATGTACCTATTCGTCATCACCTTTCAAGTTGAAAGACGTCCAATGCGAAGTGGAACAGTCCTGCCAAATCGGTATTGGTTGCTTAAAATCGATGCCACATCCTTTTGCCTACCCTTTACCTGCAAATAACATTACGTTAACCCATTACCCAGATCAGAAATCACCGCAGCCTCAAAAAATTCTTTCTTTCGCTCCATTTCGTAAACCTAGGTGAAAGTTCGACGAATATGTCATGTCCAATTTGCATCGGGAGGGTTAGCAAGTCTGTTCGGAATCCTATTGGGGTCCCATTTGAATTGTTTGACGATTTGAGGGTTGGCTCTGTGGTGTAATTTGTAATCACTTTTTGAAGGATTAGAGAGAGGTTATATTTGCTGAATAGTTAAATGGTGATGACTAATACGGAAGATTTTAAAGAAATTTAATTAATAATTCTGTTGTCCTTTATATACATACGCGTCTTAGTAGTCTGCTTTGTTTTTGGTTGCTTTATGCTGAGATCTGCTGCATTATGCTGCGTTCGGCTAACTTGCTTTGAGTTGCGACTGAGTTGCGTTACGCTGCGGTGCATCAAACCACATCACACTAGCACACTAAAATTATAAAGGCGAAAGTTTGTGTGTGTATGTGTGTGTTTGTTACTCTTTCACGCAAAAACTACTGAACTGAGATGGATGAAATTTGGCACAGAGAGATTATAGTCTGGAATAGGACATAGGCTTTTTTTATTCCGGGTATAGGTTCCCGTGGTATAATTTCCGATTTTCACCCGGGCGATGCCGCTGGTAGAAGCTAGTAATAAATAAAAAAAATAAAAATACTTACATGTTTTTTTTTTGTTGTTAAGATAAATAAATTCAACAGTCTCGAATAAAGTAATTTATTAATTCCTATTACGGATATATATAGACTATACGTTTCTGCCAGCACCAATAGAATATTAAGCTGCGTGATTGAAGCCGCGGGCACAGCTAGTGGAAATAATATAACCATCACCAATATCCAGGTCCATTCAACAATCTTCAAATGTGAGAGTTTGTAGTGTTTCTATAACCTAAAAACAGTTAAACAAATTTTGATGAAATTTTGCTCACAGATAATTCATAACCTGGATATTAGAACACAAAGGATATTTTTCATACCGGTGTATAATTTTCAATTGGAATAATAATACACTTTTTAGGCGCGTAAAACCGCGGTAAGAAGCTAGTTTTAAATAAAAAAGGCAAGCCATCTTAAACAGCAGGTGTAATTTAATTTCAGACGCAATACAAAACGAACCACAACGAAACGAACCTATAGTGAATGCCACCCTTTATTTTGTATTGTGCGTTTAGTTTGTGCAGAATAAACAATTTTTCTTTCTTTTCTTTCTTTTTCTTTCAATTCTCTCTCATAGCAATTCAACTGCATAAGAATGATTGGAACGCCCTCAATAGTCGTTTGAGCTGAGTTTAATTTTATGAAACCATTTGATAGCCACCGGGTTTTATTACTGCCATTTCAAATGCTAGAACTAAACTAGAACGGATCGTTAAGGGTACTTGATATTGGTAGTTATGGAAAATATTGCGAAGTTTTTTTTGTAACCGAAGCAAATGCAGTATATAAGAAGCGTAGAAGGTGGCGTCCTGTAGCAATTTCACTTTCGCTAAAAGAAAGTCAATTAATTGAAAGTCTGCCTTTATTAAAAACATTCAATTAATTTTACGTACTCGTTCACGTTCACAGGTGAGGAGCTCGTGGCTAAATAATAACAGCCGCACGGGTCGATCATCAAGGTTAAGCAACGCTTGACGAGGTCGATCCGTGGATCGGTGACCATTACAACATACCGAGTTTCCTCCGTGCCTCGGAAAGCACGTTAAGCCGTTGGTCCCGGCTGTCATTTGAAGATCTTTGACAGTCGTTACGGGTAATCAGAAGCTTGAGATCTGACACCAGTCTTGCCAAGGGGTACCGTGTTACCCAGTTACTGGGTTGTGGAGGTCAGATAGGCAGTCGCTCCATGTAAAACACTGGTACTTAGCTGAATCCGGTAAGACTGGAAGCCGACCCCAATATAGTTGGGAAAAAGGTTAAGCAGATGATGTTCACGTTCACAGGTCTATAATGAGAATCCTTTTGAAGAAAAGTTCTTCCATTCTGATCGAGTCAGTCACCCTGACAATGGAAATAAAACTTTGTCAGTAAGTAACAAATTATAACTGTCAATTTGATTGAGTCGAGAAGAGGATATATCTGAGTAGGAGTCAGCTAGTACATATATTATTATGTATTCTCAATACGTATTTACAGTCAAGCAAGTTGATGCATGACCCATTCGGCCTATAACTCGTCTGGAAACTTCAAAACATTATTTTTTCTTGTTTTACCACCAATGCACTTAGATCGCTTGAAATAATATAAAAACTGTGTCAATGTAGACACAGATTTTGAGTACTGTGCTCATTGCAATAGATTTTTAATTAAATTAAAAAGTATTGTTTTCACAAAGCATAAATTATGTTTTGAATTTGGAATTAACTATCATCCAACATTGTTTGCATATAGAAAGAAGTACAGAACAATATTTTATTTTAAAAACATATTCGAACTACGAGTATTTCGTTTACAGAAGCTTATTTTTTTTATTAAAAGAAACATGTCCAATAATAAAACGTCAAGTTGATATTAAAAGTTGTCAAACTAGGACTGTGTCCCAGTGGTGGAGATATTAAAAGGCTGATGATGATGGCATGTCATTGAAATGACAGCAAGATGGGTAAACTAACACTTTCTTATTAAATCAATAACAAGTTTGTTGCTAAGGAAGTATATATAATAAGCAAAATTCGACCTGATTGTATTAGAATGTTTTTAGTAAAATATGCTTAGGATGGATCATGAATTAATCTTGTCGACTGTACACTGTACACCATCAAATGAATCATTCTGTGCCCTTTGAGCAGCCTCTGTGAGGAAGTCTAGCATTGCCCGCCTATTCTACATTTCAATTAACCCCTTGAGTGCCGAACGTGGATCCACAATTTTTAATTGTTTTGGTAATTGCGGCATTCAACCGGTTAAAGCCTACGTTCTAATTAGTCTCTAATGTCTCCTAATGAACAACTCACTGACATTGACGTCTGACCATCTGATATTGGAATTTTGGATAAACATCTAACGTATAGCCAATTGATTAAAGTCTATAGCCATTACCCTTGTCAACGAATACCTGCGTGTTCGAAGCCTCTACCAAGTTCTCCTGGGAATTTACTTAAGTAAGTAATAGTTAGTACAGGCGAAATTCCGTAGGTACGGCATTGTGTTCGCCAAAAAAAAAACGCCCTTAACTCACTTGAAGGTATCGTAAAAGGGGCTTAGAGTTTAGAAGGAGGGCTAAATTTCGAATCTAATCTCAAAATTTGTAAAATTTTTGCGTTCTTCTGTATTCAAAAAGCGTCTGCAATCATATACTAAAATCAAGTTAATCTTTGACTGTCTCTAGTACGTATAGTAGTTACAACGGATATTTGTGTCTCTGAAGTTAGCTCTGTGAACCGTTGCGCAAAAACAGTTTGTCATCGACATATACTGCATACAGTAAGCGAGATAGGACCATGCGACAAACGTAGTCGAGTGAAAGAGGCAGTTATACAATGCTATCTTCATCTTCAACATTGACACAAAAATAGCTACTGCGCACGCAGGGTCTTGCAGCCAATTTCAGAGACAAAAAGATCCGCTGTGCGTATTATAAGCTATTATCTTGTAGCTCCATTCAACAGATGAAAAGAAAGTGGCTATTCTGCAGCTTATAACTATGTTTAAAAGCTAGCATTATATTATTCACCTATCTAGGTATACGTTATATGCATTTTTTCGGGGATATAAATTTGTGTAACTTTCTACCTTTTTCTTTTATTTTTGGGTGGGAAATCATCCAATGACTGTCAGACTTTTACTGACTAAAACCCACCCGTGTTCCTTCAGTTGCTTGAGCCAGGGCCGCGGTAACTGAAGGAATAATACTAACTATTGTTTTATGAATGTGTGAACATTGTAGGCCTTCTAGATTTCTAGATGAATGTTAACATTTGTTAACTTTTTATTTCGTTTTTTTTTTTTTAATTTCTTACGACTTATTGTCGGGCTTACGTTGTCCCCCCATATCCAAGTACTAATGCTGTAACATGGAAATATTGTAAAACCAAACAAATTTTAAAAGTGTAACCATGGAGATTCTTGCCGGTTCTTCTCCATAGGAAACGACTAACCCGAACCGTGCACCTTTTGTCGACGTTTTATAAGTGCCCGTGTAGGCCTATGTAAAATAAAAATAAATGATATTGATTTTGAATTTATCCGCGACCCAGACAGGCATCGGCCGTGAGGTGTTACTTTCTATCTGTGAAATAATTTTTGTAATCATAATAAAAGCAGATGCGCTAGAGATTGCCCTTTGTTTCGGGCAGTAATAGGTACTTGCTGGTTGGTGTAATTATAATTCTGGACTGTAGTTTGTATAGGAGGCTGTATTGATACAGTTTGCATGTTTTAATAATTATTTACTTTCACTCACATGAAAAACGTGTTGGCTCATCATGGCGGATTTCTTTACAACAGATCTTAAAATATAATAGATAAACTAATATAGTAACTTTGTGTTGCCGTAAACACCCTTTACAAACAAACAATCAATTTGACCTCTATATGATATTAATTTAGAAAACGAAATGAACACTTTCCACAAATGAATATGTAGTAACAAAATAATATAATTGCATAGGCGTGTTGACGCATGTGTAACTGTCATAATAATCGTAACACGACAACTGTTTGGTAGGCGTCCAACTGTAATGCGTTTACTGATATATTGAAGAGGACTTTTACAGTGAAGCAGATTGTGATATTAACTAGGGCTAGTATTTATAACTCTTGAACTATTAACAAGAATTGAAATACTGAGCTTGGTTATAATATTTTAAGAGTAGAATAGAATAGAGATCATTTTACTTTTAGAAAAGCATGCTCCATCGTCAAACACATCGTCGCTTACCATCCTGGTGACATAGTGATCAAACGCAAGCTTATCAATAATAGCTGATCCCCGCGGCTTCGCTCCCGTGGACCACCCCACAGGACCTGTTTTCGGGATAAAAAATAGCCTATGTCACTCAGGAATAATGTAGCTTGCTATTGGTGAAATATTTTTTTAAATCGGTCCAGTAGTTTCGGAGCCTATTCGGTACAAACAAGCAAACAAAAAAATCTTTCCTCTTTATAATATTAGTACATATATATTTTGGGGGCGTTTTTAGTATCACGCTGATTTTCTCAATGTACATTTGGCCCCGCATGCATAAGTACCCTTTATTGTAAAGCCCGCGTGCGTGAGCAAATCTGCGTGATACTAAAAACGCCCTTACTGTTACAAAAATGTAAAACCTTTATACGAGTACCATAAGTATATTGCCACAATTTAATGAAGATTTTCATTTGTTTCAGGTATGTTCCCTCATCTACAAAGAACTGTTGCCTACAGTCGCTGTCAGTTAACTAAGGTAAAAATTGCATGTTTTTACAAGCGAAAACAATAATGTAGGATTTCCTTCGCACGTAAAATACAAAACTTTTAACTATTATAGCGTAACTCCAAAGGTGTTGAAATTAACTACAGAAAATAAAACTACGTACAAAACTACAAAGTTACTCGTTGGTACACTCGGGCAAAAAAGCGTTAATACTGATATTAGAAATCGTTTGCCCGAAATTAAACAAAAAACTGGCCAACTGCGTGTCGGACTTCGCACGTTTAGGGTTCCGTACCAAAGAAAAAACAGATTTTTCAATATATTGATATTTGTTAGTAAAATATACGTAATAATAAACATTATCACCAAACGTACATAGGTCAATGAGTAGTTGAAAAAATCTTCGGAACAAAATTGTGTGACAGATGACGGACAGACGGACAGACCGAGACGTGAGTGACAGCAATAAAGCTCCGTTCGGACCCTTCGGGTACGGAACCCTAATAAATCTATCAGTACCTATTTAGATTGTCAAAAAGCCTAAAATATAAGTACAGGATTGACATACGCTTCCGAAACGCCACTTAAGGCTTTAGATAAAATTTCAATCTATCAGCGATGTAAATGGTCAAAATGCCAAAATGTAAGGCATTGATTACGTGGCATTTCGAAAATCACATACATTTCTGAAATTTTTGCCATTTTTGGCGCGATCGACGCTTTCGATGATAGAATTTCACTTTGCCAGAGATTACACCCAACCCACAAAACATTTTGTACTTTTGAAAATCATTATGGCTGCTATAATGTCACTTTGTCTAAATTCAAAAAGTCAAAAAACAGGTGCTTTGTCAACATTAAATAAACTGAAATAAGAACACCTTGACGATTTTTTTTTTGTAAGGAAATGTGAAAAATGAACCACTTCTTTCCGCGACTGTAGTTTACAAAGTAGAAGTGTTTGCGAACCAAACACACGTGCCAAAGTTTTTTTAACACGATCAAATTAACTACATTGTTCAACAACAGGAAATATGGTATAGTTTACTTAATATGTTTTGTATACAGCTTGATTTTGAATACATAGGTGTATTCATATCCATATAGTGCAATTACTCATAATAAGAACAATTTTACCGAGAACGAGTTCGATCTTGCATGAAGCAGCGAACTAAAAAGATGTAAACAAGAAAAAAAACATGCTGTGCAGTTGGAGGATACATACGGTTTTGGTCAGCCAGCTCGTGAATCCTCCCACTGCACAGCTTGATTTTATTCTTGTTAACACCTTTTTAGTTCGCTTCTGAAGCAGTCGGGTTTTTTGAATTTATAAACTTTTTTTTTATACTGCGACGATACTGAACAAACCAATTTCATGTTGGAGCTTAGCATTAAATCATATTGTAGACCTACTGAGCAAATCCAAAGACACTGGTCTCACCGGTCTAAGTAACCTACAGTCAGAACTATTGTTACACACGACCCTATAAAACTACCCTCCGCACAGCAAAGGGTTCGGGGTCACTGACCCAATTCGCCGCGAGCACTGAACCCGACTGAATATTTCCTTTCATCTCGATATTTCCGGTGCTTCAGAAAACTGATGGCCTATGGTTGATATGGAATTTGATTTCCAGGTGGTGAAATAATATTTAAAGGGGTATTTTAAATGTTGCTTCGATCTTTAGCCTGGTGATTGGTAAAAATGTGCATAAATTAACTTGAACTTTAATGACGTGGTGGCCCAGTGGCTAAGACCCCGCCTATCGTGCTTGAGGTCGTGGTTTCAATCCGGGCAAGTACCAATGGGACTTTTTCAAATTCATATGTACTTTCTAAGTTTATTTTGGATACCACAACGGTGAAGGAAGACATCGTGAGGAAACGTGGACTTATATAGTAAATTTTAGTCTGAAATAGCCCAGTCAGAAGCCTGTGAGATTACCAGAGGCGACTTAATTAACTCTGACACCAGAGTTAGCCACATCCTCACACGAAAAGAAGAAGAACTTGAGAATTTCATAACTGTATAAAATCTTACATCCAATGAGAGTCGTTTCTTGTCCAGCAATGCGATAATACAGGCTAGTACAAATGGGTTGTTCTACTACTAAGTCACAGGAATTTTTCTTAATCCTCCGCTGTTCTTTTCGGCTGAATTTCATTGTAGGTTCTAAAACAGCTGAATAATTTCTCTGGGGCTCGTTGAGCTTCATTGACTTGGTGCTTTTCTGGTATTCGTCACCGTTGATTCTGGCTTTCAGGATTTGCAGTGGTTGAGAATAGGGTGGGCTCGTCCCAAAGAAATCCTTATTACTAATACAACGATTTTTTTATTTATTTTTATTTGTAATGGGTTTGCTCTTGACTCTAGTCTAAGTCATAGGTGACAGAGACAGAGTCTACGATGGAGTGAGCTTACCCAGAAGAAGCCTGTTCACTCTAACTTTAAAGAGATTCGGGTTGAATGCGTACGAATGTTAACACACACACAATGTTACATTGTCTATAACCCAAAAAACACACAACGCGTTTTCATCGAGCGTTTACTTTGTTAAACTTTATTAACTAAAGGGAATGTAATTGATTTATTACGCATATCCATTACCCCGGAGTATCGCACCCCGTAGAGGCGCACCTTTAATGAATTAATGCACTGGCCGCAGTTAATGCAGTATTAATGGCGTTAAAGTAAACCCTAACACACTGGAATTAATAAAACATGCGTTGATAGCTAGTCTGTAATCATTTTAGTAAACGTATATGAGTTTGAAAGTTATAAAGGTCCACTTCTGGCCAAAAGATGCCTTCCTTGTTACACTCAAACCCACCTTTTATTTTTTTATTTATTTATATATGCTTTATTGTACACCAAGATAAAAAAAATACAAAAGGAGACATTAAAATTAAACAAACATACAACAGGCGGCCTTATCGCGTTCTGCGATCTCTTCCAGGCAACCTTGGATGGATAGAGATAACCTGGACACGATATGGGGTTGCACTATACCTTTTGAGCTATGCTTCTCTGTATGCGCGAGTTTCAAAACTGGTTGTACATTGTAAAATATGATCTTAATCAAGTTTTTTGAACTAAAAGTTACTAATAATGTAATAAATATCACTTGTCATTACGATGGTGATATCTTGTCTGGTTGAGGACTAGCTATGGCCACCTTCCAGTTTTCTCATGAAACCGGTTTCACCTTAGGTACCAAATTATTTCAATGTTTTCAAATTTACTTAAGAAGTGCTTAAAAACATCTAAACTTTATGTGTGCAAAAGCTTAAGCTTGATGGTTTGTGACAGAATAATTCGGTTGGGACAGGCTTGTGTCTGAAGGCGAAGGACTGGGTGTTGTAACGAAACTTGGGGAAGGCTTACATCCAGCAGTAGACTGCAATAGCCTGAGTTGAGTTTGGTTATAGTATTGCGTCTCGTGAAGGGTTCCGTACCTCAAAAGGAAATATTGGAACCCTTATAGGATCACTTTGTTGTCCGTCTGTCTGTCCGTCTATCTGTCAAGACTCTTTATCTCGGAACGCGTAGAGGTATCAAGTTGAAATTAATATTGTATACTCAAGTTTGCAGCTCTTTGCAGTTGTGAAAAAATTAAACTTATAGATAGATAGAGATACAGCCGTTTAAAGACGCATATTTTACACTCTCAAGGAAATCAATATATACAAGGTACTATTTGTACCTACCTACATAAAAACATACAGTTCGTTAACTGATTTGTAGTTGGTGTTAAACTGACATTGACTTATGTCAATATAGTTTCATTTCAACGGCAAAGTTAATTTTGTACCACAATTCTGTTTATTTTATCGTTAGAGCAATGTTCGGTGCCCTCATAGATTATGAACTTCAGTACTGTTATTTAATTATTTTGGTGAATATAGCTGTTCGTACGGAACCCTCAGTGCGCGAGTACGACTTGCACTCGGCCAGTTTTTATTATTGAAAGGCTGCGGTTTGATCACTATCTCACCTGATGGTAAGCGATGAAGTGGTCGACGGTGAAACATGCGCAGAATCCTAGAAGTGTAGGGGTTTTGTAGTCTTGCCGTCACAGATCCAAAGGAAACACTTGAGAACTTGTTGGTATTTATTTTTGTAGGCAAAGTTACAGACTGTTAACACTATTTATACAGTATAGGACGTAGTACACACAACCAAGTCCGCTTGGACGAAGGCGGGGTACTTAGTCCTCTAATCCAAAAAGACCAGCTGACAGGGATGTCCTGCGTGACCCTTTCCAAATAGGACGAGGATCCGCTGATGCACCGTTCTGCTAGCTGGGATTTGTATTGACGAACGACGATGCTCTGTCGTAGTCATTCTTTGGGAGTAAATCTTAACACCGCGACTCAGGATTCCAACATCAATAAAAAGTGACATCTAGAGGTCATTACTGCGAACCACTTGCAACTTAGTCAATGAAGTTGACTAAGTGACTTACGTTCCTCAAAAGAATCGTAATCAATGATAGTTTGGAGTTCTATACGCAGATGGCGCTATTTGTAATATACGTTATACTGGTAATACATATTATATAGTAATGAGGTGTGTTACAATCTCCCCCTCAGTCCTCAAAGACGTCTCGGCGTGAAGGACTGAATGATAGGGCGTTAGTGTTTCTTAGGACGTCCGCGTCCTCTCTTGTCTCCAGGTAAAGGCTTGTCGACAACAATCTTCTTTCTGGGGCGTCCTCTTCTTCGAAGTGGTTGCACGGGTTCTGGAACAGTTTCATGGCTTTCGACTCTGTATGGGGTCAAAGCGGATGCATGATAAAGTCCGATTGAGTTAGTAGGATCACTGGGGAACGCTACATTAAAAGAGGCGGGACCATGTTTATTAATGATGACATAGGGTCCATCTCTCCGAGGCGCAAATTTTGCGGTGACACCCTGAGCTCCCTTGCTAATGGGATGTTCATCTTCCTTCTCCCCCTGGACCAGAACTGCTCCAGGTGCGAAGCTACTGGCATCGGTCTTGAGGGTATAGGGCTTTGTTTCGTCTGTTTGCCGCAACACAGTCTCGGTAGATAACCGAGTTATCATTGTAGAATAGGTATCTGCTTTCCTGCTGACACTTGCTGTTGTGATTTGTCCAAAACGTGTGACGTACTTTGGGTCGTCTTCTTGCTTCACGTTGGTCGCCAGTTTGTAGGGGTTTTGTAGTCTTGCCCCACGTTGGGCGCCAGATTGTAGGTGTAGGTCGTGCTGACGTCACAGGTTTGAAGAAAACACTTGTGCACTTGTAGGTATTTATTTTGTAGCGAAGTTACAGAAGTTGTTAACACTATACAGTATAGGACGTAGTACACACAACCAACTCCGCTTGGACGAAGGCGGGGTACTTAGTCCTCTAATCCAAAAAGACCAGCTGACAGGGATGTCCTGCGTGACCCTTTCCAACTAGGACGAGGATCCGCTGATGCACCGTTCTGCTAGCTGGGATTTGTATTGACGAACGACGATGCTCTGTCGTAGTCATTCTTTGGGAGTAAATCTTAACACCGCGACTCAGGATTCCAACATCAATAAAAAGTGACATCTAGAGGTCATTACTGCGAACCACTTGCAACTTAGTCAATGAAGTTGACTAAGTGACTTACGTTCCTCAAAAGAATCGTAATCAATGATAGTTTGGAGTTCTATACGCAGATGGCGCTATTTGTAATATACGTTATACTGGTAATACATATTATATAGTAATGAGGTGTGTTACAGAAGTAATTTATTTTACTCTTGACTTCCAGACCCACAGACAGGGTGTAGCTATCACAACACACAATACCCAACCATATTTTTTTTGTTAACTATATTTTTTTATGTTCTAAAAGTTTAATCTTTAAGATTAACCTACCTTTTGTGCCCAAAAGTAAATTGCTCTTAATTTCCACTCGAGTCGAATAATGAGTCTACACTTTAGTTACTTAAGCCGTGTTCAGAACTTGGGCATCTCGAGACTGTAATGATATTATGGTTCACTGAATAACTAATGAATTTTGAATATTACAAGCGTCAAGGGTTGCTTAACCTAACATGTGAGCAGTTTGTGGATTTATTTAGTTAGAAATCTTTGCCGGTTTAGTTATTTGATTTGCAGATAGATTTTCTATGAGGGTATCTAGCTTCACACTCATACACTCTCACTCACACACTTACATGCTCTACACCATGTCAAATCTACTATTTTGTTCCTTAATGTTACTGTGGTTTTTATTTTCTGTTCGGATTTAATTCTAACTTGGTTTAATTTTGATTGATTTGTATATAATCTAATTTTCTGTTTTTATTTAATTTGATTTAACTTTAATTACATTCAGTCTAATTTAATTTTTATTTCATTTAATTCATGATTTAATTTTGGTTTAATTTATTTTAGATTTGATTTAATTTTGATTTAATTATGACATAATTTAATTGTTATTATATATATATATTTCTTTTTTATGCTTGCCTGCCTTGATTTTATTGTTATCACAAATTGAAGATGTGTTTAAATTGCTGGGGGATGGAATTCTGGTGACCTGTAATACAGGTTCTCATTACCTACCACGGGCACCAGAGTTTCAGGACCATTTGTTTTTGTATAATTTGTTTTTGTGCCAAATAAATTTAATTTAATTTAAAAAAAAAAAGCTTGGGATCTAAACTTAATAACATTCTATCATCAGTAACGATTGTCCAAGTGTTAACATTCTAAACTTAATAACACACTTTTGAAATTGCAATTTCTCCTTAACTATAGAAGTCGGAGATTTGAAATAAAAAACGATATATAGAAAATGTCATAAACTTCCTTTGAAATTATAATTAAATGATCTTCTTCTACGTCATGTCGCTGGCATGACGGCAACCCAGATTTTTTTAGGCCCTCAACTCATCCACATCCATGACATCGTTGGTTGCAGCGAATAGGTCACTGGCTGCATTTTTTTTGGGCCATACTGGGCAGGAGATAAGCTGAAGCAAAGTTTGCTACTTCCTAACTGGGCTGATCTACATTCGCATTCTGCTGCTGTTATTTCAGGTAGCCCCACAAACCACAAATCAATTGTAAGGCACTTGTCACTTGTATCTACTATTTTCTCGCTAAAGAAACGCTGGCTGTTCACACTGCTAGCGAGTACTCTCTCACCACAAGTTTGTCGCAGCGACAAGAGCTATCAAAGTTATACTCGCTCAGCGACGCTCGCTTGGCGATCAGAACTCACGCCGAGAGACCAACCAGCTGTCATTTCAACCTACAGTGCGGCCACCCTGAGCGAGTGATATGATTAATCGCCCGTCGCACAAGAACACTCGCTTATGGCCGAGCGACTAAAGTAACAGAACTACACACTCGCTTCTAACTGCTCGCCAACTCGTTTTAAGTTTCTACCTTTACTAGCTACTCGCTGATCGTTTTCGGCGAGACAAGTGTAACCTAGTAGCATGTGTTCTGGTGAGCCGGTGATGGGGGTTACACCCTAGGGGTCGGTCCGGTGACGGACAGCCGCGGCGGGTTCGCGGTGAGTGCTAACACGTGCCCGTGTTCCCGCCATAAGCAGCACAGGAGGACACCGTGGAGTTTCCGTGGTTTGGAGTCCCACATAACCACGCTAATTCCCCGTGGTATGGCATTTTGCATGAGCATTTTTCAACACCTAAAAATAAATTGGCAGGTTCCTATCAGGGACCTGTATGCTAGTATGATCTGCATCATAACTGCGTATCTGTTTTAACAGCACAAAGCAAAATTCCCATTCATTTTGACAACTCAACAGTATTCATTGCGTGGTTTACGCTGTCGAGTAGACGGATTTTTAAACATTATGAAGCAATGAATGCAAATAATGCAAACCGTGCGCTACTTTTTGAACTCGTAAAAGAGTAACCATGGAGTTTCTTGCCGGTTCTTCTCCATAGGAAACGACTAACCCGAACCGTGCACCTTTTGTCGACGTTTTATAAGTGCCCATGTAGGCCTATGTAAAATAAAAATATTTGATTTTGATTTTATGATTTTGATTTCGTATAAATGTTACGTCATTCTTAGAATATAATAGAGTAGAATATTATTCATTGTTATACATCTCATTTTATTTTGTGTGACAACCCTAAGGTGTAACATGTACCGTTAATTTATATTATGTTTTGCGGTATCCCTAGCTATAAAAGGCTTAAAGTTACAACAGAATATTATAGCACACAGGAACATGGATTTTTACTTTTTTATTGTTTGACGTTTATTAATTAAAAATAATGTTTGCAATGTGTAGTACCAAATTTTATGTTCAAAATTGGATTTTATGTAGGTGTCGTGGCCAGATCTTAGAATTGATTACTGCATGATGTGGCCAACAATTTTATAAAATGGTTTTATTTCATGAAATAGAAAATATTCGCTGCCCACACCATGATATGGTCTGGCCAGATCAATGAATAATGAGCGTTTGACGAGATGAACAGCTAAATGCACGGCTAATTCATTATATGGTCAAAAATTTGTGACCATATTGTAAAATAGTTTGTAATCCACTGTTAGGGGCGCTGATATCGTTATGTATTTGTGAAATTACTCCAAGAAATTTATACAACTTATTCGACTTTTAGAAGTATTTTTTTTATCATTTCATGCCCTTATCCCTAATTAATTTGAAGTCGGCGCAACATACACACACACATTACTAGCTACTCGCTGCATCCACCGTTTATTTGCTTTTCCCCTATTCTTATCGCCATCATCATTCATACTCAAACATTTCCATACGAGATTTACAAATATAAAAAAAAAGAAAATTATAAGAATCTCTTTTTATGGTGTACCCAAACGGTAAAAACGGGACCCTAATACTAAGACTGCGCGGTCCGTCTGTCTGTCTGTCTGTCACCAGGCTGTATCTCATGAACCGTGATAGCTAGACAGTTGAAATTTTCACAGATGATGTGTTTTATTGCCGCTATAAAAACAAATACTAAAAACAGAATAAAATAAATATTTATGTGGGCTCCCATACAACAAACGTGACTCTTGCCGTTTTTTGCTATAATGGTACGGAACCCTTTGTGCGCGAGTCCGACTCGCACTTGGCCGGTTTTTTTTTGTTACAGATAGGCTCGCGCTCAACCACTATCCCACCTGATGGTAAGCGATGATGTGGTCGACGGTGAAGCACGCTTGCGTAGAAGTAACCTATTAAGGCCGTACCCTGACCAAAAATCAGCATGAGATATGAGCATTCCTATTGGCCTAGCGGCACTGGTGGCGCATGAATTACGGTAGTAAATACGCCCAGATTTTAGAATAAAATCTTTATAAAATCGAATATTGGTCTTAAGAAAAAAAAATAACTTACAAAATGTTCGTTATTAAATTGTCTACCCATTAGTGTTAGTACAAAAAATAATTAATGAACACTTTACGAGGAGATGCATGCTATCAATAATTATTTCTCATTTTTATGGTTTTGTTGGAAGGAGATTAGTGAAACATATAAGTACCTCTTTAAAAAAAAGTGTACTACCATTTTAGAATCAATATTATGTAGAAATTTTATGTATTTTTATTAATTGATATTTCTTTTGTAAGAAAGTGTAGATAACTCTTAAAAAGCAGCACAAAAACGATTAGCGCGGCGTTTTGCTCGGGGAGGCGCCTTAATTGTTGGCTTAAAGACCCCGAGGTTGTAGCTGTCGGGAAACACAGACTCCGGCAGGAAATTCCACCACCTAGCTGTACGCATAATCTCTTTTAAATAACATATCATTTCAAATAATCGCAACAAAGGACTAATGATCAACTCTCGAAATTCTATATTTTACTTCTTACTACTATTGTAAACGTGAAAGTTTATGAGGATATATGGATGAAAAGATGGATGGATGGATGCATGGATGTTTGTTACTCAGGTTACTCTTTCACGCAAAACTACTCAACGGATTTTGATAAAACTTTACAGAAATATAGCTTATATATCAGAATAACACATAGGCTATAATTTATAAATATATTGGAAGAAGTACTAAGTTGGTCTTTTGAACAAAAATAGGTACGGAACCCACTCGGTAACTGGAATCGCTTAAATGGCAGCTGTATTGAATTATTCGGTTTTATTACGACCGTAGGCTGGAAGCTTTGTTGTAAAATAACGGTCAGAAATCAACGACAGTGATGTTTGAATTGTGATTTATTCAACACAATATTTGTTTAATTTGACAATTATGACTTTCATCAACAACTTGTTTTCAAAAGTTGGTTTTGTCAGGTTTATTTTCATCCAATCAACCTTAGAGAAAAATTAAAAGAGGTGCCAAAAATAGCTCGTTTAATAACTCATACAATTGTAGCAAATAAACGGCTACATAATGTGCTTCGCTCGCAGTTTAAATACGTCTTCAAACACCAAAACCGCCTCAATCTATGGGTTTATGAAAATATTTCGGTAGGAAGCCATATATATATAACTTATACTATACCTAACTTGGTACCTCGAAGATCTCCTCCGCATCGTTATCATCCAGAAATGTGCCCAGAAGACTGGCATTACCACATTGACTGGCAATGCTGATTATTTGGGCAAAAATCGACCCCGTTTTGGGCACAAAACACACAGCCAGGTCAGTGTCGAAATATGCTCGAAATGGAGTTGCGCACTCGGGACCTATGACCCAAGCGCTTCGACGCCAAACAAACACACTGCCACAAAACTACTACCATATCCATGATATTATTTCAATTTAAATACCAACACAGAACACCCCCACGCGCATTTTAACGACCTCAAGTGCTAGATCATAAAAGTAGATTGAAGAAAATGGAGTCTCTACATCAAATGTGTTTATAATACGTAAGAGTGCGCTAATGCACTCTTTCCAACATTTACGAGGCACCTGGAGATCGGTTAACTGTGATAAAATGTAGGAAAATTACCTTGAATGAGTGTAATACGATCTTGCTTCAAAGTTTTGCTTGTTGGTGGGTATTAATTTTCATATACGAAGTCATATTTTTATTTTCTTTTTACGATATCAGAGGGTATTTCTATTTTAGTACTCGCGTTTTTTACTATCTCTCCTAATGATAAACGATGATCTGGTCGACGGGGAAGCACGCCTGTCTAGAAGTACCTAACTAATTCACTCTTGTCATCATCTGCCTAGCCTTTTCCCAACTATATTGGGGTCGGCTTCCAGTCTTACCGGATTCAGCTAAGTACCAGTGTTTTACATGGAGCGACTGCCTATCTGACCTCCACAACCCAGTAACTGGGTAACACGGTACCCCTTGGCAAGACTGGTGTCAGATCTCAAGCTTCTGACTACCCGTAACGACTGTCAAAGATCTTCAAATAACAGCCGGGACCAACGGCTTAACGTGCTTTCCGAGGCACGGAGGAAACTCGGTATGTTGAAAATGGTCACCCATCCACGGACCGACCTCGTCAAGCGTTGCTTAACCTTGATGATCGACCCGTGCGGCTGTTATTATTTAGCCACGAGCTCTTACTTCTTATTCACTTATTCACTCTTGTATTAGTTACATAACGTAGTCGATAGTCGTGTCATCCAGTGGCTTATTAGCCTTGTCTTCAAGGGCTTGATTCAGAAATCAGTATTTCTGGACACGGCTCGTATTGTTAGGAGGTTTCTCTCTCTGGAGCCCTGACCGCCGGTAGCTTGGCCCCTGTTCCTGTTACCGGTGGGCCTCTATCTATACCAATATTATAAAGTGGAAAGTTTTTTTTGTTTGTTTGTACCGAATAGGCTCCAAAAATACTGGACCGATTTAAAAAATTCTTTCACAATTAGAAAGTTACATTATGTTTAATGTTTTTTTTTTGTGTTTTATAAAAATATATTTAAAATATACTGAATAAGAATGATAATGAATAAGGAATATAATAATAATAACCGTAACCGTAATAATAGCCGTTATCTACAAAAGATATGGGTGATTTACTGTTTGAATCGGAGTATTTTCGCAAGATGTCGTGTCATAATTACGTGTTCGATAGATTGTCGATCGAAGCGTATCTACTTCTAGATAAATTATGTAGTTTAAAAAGCATGAAAAAAGATGTTTTTTACATTTTACTTGTGTCCAAGTCAAGTGCCTTTAACAACCCGTAATAAAATAGAATAGAATAGAAAACATTTATCCGACACAGACACAACACAACAGTAACAATCACAAAGTAACAGAGAAGGATAATAAAAAATATTTGTAGTACATACTACAACTCGAAATACTGCAACTCAGTATTTCGTAACTAATTTGCAGTTTATTTCCTAGGAATTTCAACTGCGTTCTACGAAACAGTTATAGCCTAAGATCCGACTGCAGGAATCAGAGCTTTTGATTACCTATACTTAATTGCCATGATAGTGCTGCTGTGCTTATTGCTTATTTGATAGTAAAATAGGATAAGATAAGGTTAAACTGTGGGTAGCCAGTTTAACTGCTAAACTTGGTAACAAATAGATGGCGGTTAACTGAGAGAGAAGAAATTATGTTATGGCAAAGTAAAAAAAAAAAACAAAACAACTGTTTGTGGCCAGATGCGACCAGGCAACCCTGAAGTAATATATTTTCTACTATCAAGAATCATTCATAAAACTCAAAGTTTTATCAAAAACTAAACACCTGTAGATTTTTGCAATTGGATCTCATACTATTAAAACATAAAATAAATCCATCCTCCAAAGAAACTGTTACACCAGCATCTAAAAACTTCAACAAAAATCCCGAACAAAGATAGGAACCATTTTATGCGACCATTACTGTGATGGTTCACTCATTCTTTCATTCACTCATTGTTCAACTGGACGACAATGAGACTGAATGGGCGGTGAATGAGAAACATTTTTACATTGACGCTTGTAGTTTTCAGTTGGGCTACTTCGGCCTGTATTTTTTTAATGGTGGATAGTTCGGCCATGCTGTTTTTGTAGTAGCTTGTTTTTTTGTGCTGGAGAAATGGTTATAAGGCGGGCTATATAATGCCGTTCGAATTTCGAAGTATTGTTTTTATTTCTCACTATAAAGTACCAGTTCGAGACTCTTTATGAAAAAATTGGTTTTAATCTCTGCTTCGCTATCATCGTCTGTTTTTGTTTTCGAAAATCGATTAATTTTGCCGCGATATGGTACATGAATTTCATTTTAATATTGTTTTAATGTTTGGAAGGGATCTTTGCCCTACAGTGGGACATAACAGGCTTATAATAATAAAAAAATTAAATTAATGTTTATTATCAGCGTTAGTTTCAACGTCATCAGTTTTTTTTAAAGTTCTGCTGGGAGAAAGAAAGAATTCTTTCTTTCTCCCAGCAGAACTTTATCCTTTTATCAGTAATAATTCTTAAAATAATTTTCGAAATTACTTAATGCAGAGCATCTTCAAGAGATTACTTCTTAAACTACAAAGAATCAATTTGTAGAATTTTTGATACATAATACGGATGAAAATATTAAATGCGAATCCGAAAACCGTGTTAATAAACCGGGAATAACATTTATTTTTCGCAACGAACCCTAAAAGTACTTAATTAATATAATAACCTAATTACCGCACGCGTACAGCTATGATGTTAATTAACTTAGCAATTAATGAGTTTCATGACTATTATAATATTCAGTGGCCGATAATTAAGCCGAGAAATTATAAATTAATCATCCTTGTTCATTAACTATGCTATTATGCCAATAGTTACCTAACATGGTTTATAATATTTGATGGACATGAATATTTTAAATGGTTTGATATTAAATACAGTGAATAATTAAACTGAAATACCTGTATACAGTTACTCATGTACATGTTACACATTAGCTTTTCTCTGTTGTTAACTTAAATATTATTCACGCACAAATTCTTTAGGTATCTATTTTATTGTATAATAGTCTCAAATCAATTTATTTAATTTGAAATAAAAAATGTTATGCTGTTCATTGGTTATTTTTTAATTGGCTAGTTTTTTTTTTCTTAATGTGGTTTTTAGAATTGGCAAAGTTGTCGAAAATATTTTTCCATTAAAAACAACCTTGTGTGTACATGCTTTTATTTTAGCGTGATTTGACATTGTCATCCAAGCTTAACTTGTTTGCAAAATTTCACTAAATCGGTTGAGGATAACTACTTTAAAATAACACAACCTCTTTTTGATTTTTTCAATAATTTGACATTAACAAAAAACTTTTTTGCAGAAAAATACTACCGACTTCCAAATAAAAAACTACAAACTGAAAAATAACTGTATTTTTGGAATTCGGTGTCTTTCGAAGGTACCAATTTTTTGCGTTATGGACACCGACTTCCAAAAATAAAGTTATTTTTCACTTTGTAGTTTTTTATTTGGAAGTCGGTAGTATTTTTTTGCACAAAAGTTTTTTATTTTTCACTTTTCAGTTGTACCTACCTAATAGGCAAGTTGTTTAGTAACCTACAACGCCAGAATAGATTACCCAAATACCATGAAACTTGAACCGCCGGTGAAATAAGAGATCTGCGTACCCCTTAAGAGCGTACTGGCGTGATGTTATGTTATGAAATGGTATAAACAATTAACAGACATGCGATTGCAGCAATCCCGAAAGATTTGCCGACATTTATTGAAGAGTTCTGTTGTATATCTCCGGAGTTCTGCATCAGATCTTCACCAAATTAAAATGGGACCAATTTCGAAACAACCTCTTTCAAACAAAAAAAGAATTTTCAAAATCGGTCCACAATTGACGGAGATATCGGTGAAAACACACAAAAAAAAAATATCATACATAATGTCGAACATAGAACCTCCTCCTTTTTGGTAAGTCGGTTAAAAATAGTGTGACATGCACTAATTTGACAGCTCTTTAATTTATTTGATTGTTAATTTTATGACATGTAATTTAATTCACCTGACATTTTTTTTATTTTATTTCACTTTTGACATTTGTGGTATTTTGAATTTATTTTATTTTCTTTTGTTTTATTTTTTGACTGTAATTATTTTGTAATGTTATTTTAATAATTATTTAAATAGACTGTTAATAATATAAATATTTGCACACCTTATTAGGTAATGATACAGTGTACTTGATATCTATTTGTAACATCTGTTTGAACCTACCTGTATTAAGCAAAGAAACAATTTGATTTGATTTGGATGGTCTTACCTGAGAATTCTCTCATACAAAAACCAAATAGACCGTCCTTGGAATCAAACACAAACCCCTATTAAATATCACGTACCAAAGTACATATAAGTTATAGTAACCCAAGATGATAATCTGGAAGCCCCACTTGGCCACTTTCATCCCTTGTCACAGAAACACAATTATTAGCACAAAGGCTCAATAAACTTGATAAAAGACACTTCAGAGTAAGGCTGCCTGTCCAATGGAGCGATGCGAGTTAGCGGAGAAGAACAGAGAAGCATTGGAGTGTTCAGTTCAATGAATTGTAATGCGATGTGAGAAGAATGTGCGGGTACAGCTGCATGTATTCCGCGTTGGAAATGCACGAATACCTATGCAAGTTTTTCAAAGCTCTTGTTTTTTATGCTTTCGTATGGAAAACAAGCAGAATGACACAATTAATAGCTACTTGTCACCCTCTTATAAATTTATTTAAATCGTTGCAATCCCAAAGAAAGCCGCAATTTCCTCTCTGCTTCTGTTACACCAGCACATATACCAACTATTTATATTGAAATACTGCAACGCATCGGTCTACCTAGTAGGAATCCTTCCAATGCAACATCATCCAGTTCGCGATCGCCACTCCAGATCTTTTCAGTCCCATCGACCATCCGCAGTCTTATAACGTATCTTGCAAGAGCAAAACAATAGTGATTTTTGCGCAATAAATAAGTGCATTTGACAAACAGCGAGCGATTAGCAAACGATTATGTAGGACCTACCATACCTACTCTGTAGGTAATTCTGACTATGACATAAAGCGACCGATCGCGCGATGATTGCAGATTGCTGTGTGTGTGTGTTTTTACGGAATAAGCCTGATGTCTGCGAACAATGTACCCCACCCTTTCAATTAAGTGGCAGCCACATCATTTTGGTAATTCCTTGGGCTACGTATTTAACCTTGACCTTCCTGTGGTTATCTTCATTTCTGATTCGATTACGCAAGGAAACTCCGAGCATAGCGTTTTCTATTATCCTTTGGGTAACTTTGATTGAGCGTTCTGATGAGGCCACTGATTTTACGTCTCACTTTAAGAAAGAAAATGGGTTGAATGCGGAAAAAAACTGAATGTTCTATCCGGTAAATAAATCGTACCTCTTCTTCACTCAGATGGACAGGCAGCCTAAACTATGATCCAATTAAACCCCATCAAAAATCTAACAAGGGTCAATCTCTAGAGAATGTTCTGTTATTAAGGAACGCGACACTTTATCATGCGTAGTCGTGTAGAGGACACTTTTCAAGCTTTCTTTAGACGAGTACCTTTGGGGTTTTTCATCATTTGTATACATTTTTAATCGACTGACAGAAAATGTGACTATTGGTTTAGGTCAATCGGTTTCTGCTTGCAGAATGTTTTTGTATGATGATAAAAATAAAAAAAAGTTAATAAAAAAAAACAAAAAACCCGATTACTTAAAAAGCGAACTTAAAAGACGTAAACAAGAAGAAAATCATGCTGTTCAGTGCAATGGAGGATTTTTTTTTTTCTTTTGTTTTTTTTTATTTACAACTTTCTTTTTTTAGAATTAAGTACATTTAAACATATAAGTGTTTTATATTTTTGAAATCACCTCTTAAAACCCTTTATTTTGATATGGGCTTGAAGGAAAAAAATATTTTTCCCCAAAAACGCGCCCAAAAGCCGCCATTTTTTTTCTTTTCCAATTTTAATGTAGCCAGTGACACTCGCGGGGTTAAGACGAATCAATTGACGTAAGAATCATCAAAATGGCCAACGCGTTTGGTCTCTAGAATGCCACATAGGAACAAACATACATACATACATATGTATTTATTATTAGGCTTTATTTCAGACAAGCCACATCCATTTGGATTGGAAATTCTTATGGATACAGTAAAATTTATTTAAACTGATGTTATAAGAAGGTACAATTGTTTATATGTTTCTCTCTCTCTCTGGAAGTATAGATGGGACCCCCTTTGCCACACTTAGAGCCATTTGGTCCGTTGTGCGTGCAGACTCTCTCTGAGAGGGAATGGGCAGTAATACACCACGCGGACCCAGTGCGCGTTGGTGAATGTCACATGTCTTCAAATTTTTTGTTCTTAGTCATGCCGGTTTCCTCACGATGTTGGCCTTCTATTCACCGTTTTGAGAGCAGTGGTGATGAAATAATTTACACAAGGCACTTGTAAGTCCCGGCCGTTACCACTGGGCCACGGCTGCTCTTTACACTATTAAAATTATTTACTAATTAAAACATTGTTGCTGAGTGTTATTATGTCTTGGTCCCGGGAAAATATTCGGTTCCTGGGAATTACGCAACAGGTACAAATTACCTAGGTATGGCCTTCGCCTTGCAGTGGGACAGTTACAAGCTGGTATTATTTTTCTAATTACTTCTATTTCATTCGGTTTTTGTAGAATTAAAGTCATTGGCAATGCGATGTGTAATAAATAATAATATATATAATTATTCTATAGTAAAGATAGTTCAACACAACAGTGCGCGCGGCGCCATGTGTGCGTGCGCTGTGCGTACTTGTAATTATACATTACGCATTTGTGTGGCAGTTGTCGTTCGAGCGAACACATAACACCGCGCGCAAGGATGAGTTGAACTATCTATAAAAAGCTAATATTTTAAAGCAATTTTATCGCGCAATCCAATTTTATTAGCCAATAAACTAAACCAGATAAGCTTTCACTATAAATCAGCTTATAAGACTTTACGGTTCTAGGTTATAGTATATCACGTGTCGTGCGACGTTTACAACCGATACGACGTCAATTACGACACGAATTTAATGTCAATTAAGTACACTACTTAACCTCCTGGGAACTGTCAACTTAATTGTATTTATAGAGTTATATATATACAGGCTGGTAAAATAGGTCTCGATGAATATAATTTGGTAAAAACATTGTTATTTTGATATTTTTGTATAAATAATAAATTTTTTTACCCCCTGGAAACATAACTGGGTAATCTAGCACACCTCTGCCTATATCATCTGAGAAACAGGCGTGATATTATTTTATTAAATAAAACTATAATTACAATAAATCATTGTATTAACGTTTAGACCAATCATATTGCAAAGTTCACGATATTTTATTAAAAAAAAAACCCTCTGTAAAAGGTCAGTGCTCATAGCGGCTCAATCATGTGCAACAACCCTAACCTTAAAAAAAATAGCATTTAAAAAAAGAACAAGTCTCAATGACAACGCATGACGCCACACAATATCCATCGAACAGTGACGTAGGCCGTCGTAGCGCTACGGCGTAGACCCCACTACGAGGGCTACGCCGCCTACGTCAGAGGTCCATTCATCTGATAATGTCAGATGTATGTCAGTAAGTTTAGTTATGGCTTTTATATGTAGTTGAGAAGTGGAGCTATTGTGTGGAGGAGTGGCTTTTTAAATAGCTATGTTTTTGTGTTTATTTAGAGATATAGTTAGGTTATTTTGCAAGGTATTTTTTGTGTGCGGAAGAACTGAGAACTGGTTGATTGTTTATGATTTACTTTTAATAGGAAATGGGCCTGTTTTAGATAAATAGTTTTTGTAAAAACATTGTGATTTTGATATTTTTGTATAAATAATAAATATTTTTACCACCTGGAAACATAACTTGGTAATCTATCACGTATCTGTCTTTGTCTTCAGAGATACAGGTGTGATGTTATTTTGTTAAATGAAATTATAATTTCAATACATCATTGTATTAAAGTTTAGACTAACCATTTCCAAAGTTCACGAAATTTTATACAGTCACAAACAGCACTATTGTGTAAATTAAGTTATTATAGATATTTCGTCAATCTTTTAGGTACCTTATATATATAGAACTTGCTCACAATTTACTGATAGGGTACTAAAATTAAAAAAGAGAGAAATTAAAACATTTTGCAGAAAATAAACTGACTTCTAAAGCAAAACACTAAAGTGCAAAAATAACTTTCATTTCGGAAATTGGTGTTGAAAAACAATAATAACAAGAGGTCTTGTTTTATAGACTTGTAAAAATAGCGTTATCTACTTGAAGTCCTACCAACAATCGGCTTACAAACTTGACCCTTATGACAAGTTCCAATACCAGTCAACCTTTCAAACTGAAGGGTGTCTTCAAATAAATTAGTGACAAATTGAGGACAGCTCAGCGACCGACATTTATTCTGATTACCACTCACTTGTCATACCCGTGTTGAGAGTTAGGAACTTGTCTAACAGCTGTTGAAAGTGCTGACCGTGTTTAATTATGTTAAAAGGCATTGCTCGCAGAACATTAACTCATAAAACTGAAAGAAGATGATGATCGTCTTTAAGAAAGACTAGTTTCTTTTTTGCAACTTAGTTCCCGTGGTCTTTTGATGAATTTACACGGGATACAGAGTAGCTTACAATGGGCCTTATCAGAAAGCGTACAGTCACTCAAAGGGCAAAGGAGAGAGCTATGCTCGGAGTCTCCATGCGTGATCGAATCAGAAATGTAGAGCTCCGCAAGAGAACCAGGGTTACCGACATAGCCCGAAGTAATGCCAAACTTAAGTGGCAGTGGGCAGGGCACATTGCTCGCAGAACGGATGGCCGATGGGGCAGAAACGTTCTGGAGTGGCGACCGCGAACCGACAGACGTTGCGTTGGAAAGCTGCCCACCAGGTGGACCGATGACCTGGTGAAGGATGCGGGGATCCGCTGGTTGCGGGATGCACGGGATTGGTGGACATGGACGTCTTTCGGCTGATATGATGATGATGGGGGCTAAAGAAAATAGGGACAAAATTAGAGTAATTGACTCTTGTAGACTGAACTGCCTCGTTGGTCTAATGGTCCCAAGCGCTACTGATCAGCATGAGATCCTGGTTTCGACTCCCGAGTCTGGCAGAGTGTGATTATGTTTTCCATTTGGAATTTCTCGATGGTAGCCCGGAGTCTGGCTTCGTGCCCGGTTGATGGTGATAAGCTTGTCCTCTTTCTCATGGGACTTAAAATAGAGGCTGAGCAGAAGAAGGAACAAAACGACGAAATAGAGAGATATCTGCTATTCTTCACAAGACTGCCCTATACTCAAAGAGCTTTTTAGGTATGACACTCAAGTTACATAATAAGTTACCCATAACAATAAGAGATCTTGACAGCATACGGGTACATATAAGGATAAAAACGGGACCTGTCTCTCTGTCTGTCTATCCGTCTGTCTGTCTGTCTGTCACCAAGCTGTATCTCATGAACCGTGATAGCTAGACAGTTGAAATTTCCAAAACAGAATAAAATAAATATTTAAGTGTATCCCATACAACAAACGTGATTTTTTCCGTTTTTTGTGATAGTGGAACGAAACCATTTGTGCGCGAGTCTGACTTGCAAATGGCCATTTTTTTATGATTAATGTCGTTGCTGAATCCAAGACAAATTAAATCGCTACATTGGCTCATCTCTTTTCTGGGGGCCACCACTGTTCATTCTGGAGTTTCAGGAGTTGCAGTGGTTGGTAATAGTGTGACATCTAAATCTTTGAATTGGTGCATAGAAAGTGAGGAAATTTAAAAAAAAATCCATATACCTACGTATACTTATAGAGACGCTCATGAAATGCTTTGAAACATCACAACATATGTGTGTCTTCACCATTAACCCATCCGTATTTCGCAAACCGCTAAGAGTAATGTGAATTTTCATCGTCGCTCCAAACCACGCGTAAATTATCATTTAAAGCTTTACGTGTAAAACAGAATTTATTGGAGTAGCGTAAATACTCCGTCTGTGCTGTGTAATGTGTAAATACTGCAGGCCTCGGTAAACGACCGTTTTGAGCTAGGCTTTAGATGAAAACGTGCGCTGTTGAATATTGAGGGTCTCTCAAAGGATGACTACTTTCATTAATCATGATATCGTTCTACCGTTTTGCACTCGGTTTTTACCAAATATTTCCAGCGTATATGTATTTTTTGTATATCCTATAGGCTCCCGCTTGACCACTGTCTCACCTGTTGGAAAGCGATGATGTGGTCGACGGTGAAGCACGCTTGCCTAGAAAAAACCACGATATACTCGTCAATATGATATCCCATCCTTACTTACTATCATACTTCTTACTATCTTAATACATACTATCTTACTTCTTACTATCTTAATACATACTATCTTACTTCTTACTATCTTACTATTTAATATCTTACTATCTTAATACATACTATCTTACTTCTTACTCTTACGAATATTATAAATGCGAAAGTTTGGATCAAGTTTGGATGGATGGATCGATGTTTTTTATCACAAATCAGAACGGATCTGGATGAAATTTGGCACAGAGATAGATTATAGTTTGGAATAACACGCATGCTCCCGGTTTAATTTCTAAAGTTCTCTGGGGTAAGAAAACACTTATCACGCAAGAGAAGCTGCTGTCAGAAGGTAGTAAGGAAAGAAACTCACACCAATATGTCACAAAATATCACAGTCTTCGTTATCCGAACCGCATGGAGATGAATGAGGACAATATACACCCACGCTTCGCTATCACGTTGTGAAAAATGTCGGACAAGAGGAAATGGGGGATAACGTAACAGACGTGTAACGTGTTGACTGGGTGATGGACGCAGACAGATTTATATACACGAGTTTTTGGGAGTTGTGTTACTTTTATGGCTCTCACGGTCAATGTCGGCTTGATTAGCCAAGTATGGCTAGTCTGTTCTTTATTTTGCTTTTTCAGTTATATGAAGAGAACACATCAATTTATAATAATTACGAATAGAAGATCAAAATAAAACAAAAAAAGCAAAACTTTGTTACATATTTTGGTTCAGAATGCTTTCCATATAAATAGAAAGATAATGAGTGCACCTGTGTTTGCGCACATACTTGTACTCTATAAAATATCCCGCTTCCATGACTAGTCTCCATGATTGACTCCACTTCGTAACGGTTGGGCAAATCGATAATTATGGCCAATTAATTAGTACAAGAGCGAGCGAAGCGAGCTCGGGAGCTTAGGGCACCACGACACGGATAGGGTAGGTTCGAAGGAGATGACGGAACCTGAAGAGACTGAGCAAAGCTAGTGAACTCAGCTCGCGTCATCTCCTTCATGTTATCTTACTTTTCGACCCTGCAGACATAAATAGGAAAATCAATGTCAAAATTAAAATAATTTAATAAAACACATCTTTTTATTACCCTGTCCAATAAGTAATGGGCATTATTCTGAAAGCCTGGTCAATTTAACTATTTTAATAGTACCTACTCATATTGGGCATTTTTCAAATTGTCCGGGCAGATTAATAATGTCGTGTTAATCTCTTGGTCCATAACATATATATATAGTTATATCAATCGTTGTAGTTCGCTCATTGTTGGTCACCACTTCTTCAATTGGACCTCTATAACATCGTACATCCTCATGTTTACACTACTTTAATACCACTGAAGCAAGAACAAACTTATTGGACTGGAAAGTACAGGTAACTGCACTTTCAGCTAGGATAGCTTCCGACAGCCAATCTAGAGGTAAGAGCTTTCTTACCGACGCAATCTATATACTTGGTCGATTGCCTGAGAAAATAGATCTGAAACGAGGAGAAAATGTTTAGAGAACTTGTTGTTTTAGTTAGTAACTTTGTGTATCTTTGTTAGAGAGGTTGACAAAAACATTATACAGCTCGCACTTTTAACAATACATTTGATAAAACTGAGAAACCTGGGTTCAATACAAATGTGATATCGGTATCCTAAGTTGAGCAAGCGTGGTGATTAATGCTAACATCTTTTCTGTATAAGAAGAGAACTTTATAACATTTAGAGACTAGTATTGCAGGTAGCCCGATGTACATACTTTGCACCTGGTAGTAGTTAAAAAGATTGACTCTGTTATTAATAGCTCGATGCGATTATATTTATATCATACTGAAAATCAATTTTTACATGGACGCAATGTGTTGCAATTCGACTGATTTGCTGACTTTAAAAAATAATAATAATATGTGTGATGTGTGTTGTTGCGTGTATGTGTATGTGTAATGATGGCTAAAATATGTATTAATTTTAGGATCGGAAATTGCAATGTCCTTTTGTTCAGGATACTTTAATCATTATGCAAAGTCTAATTATTGATTTGTAAGTTGATTTAGCCTTTATTTTTTTATGTATATAAAAAAAAAAAAACTTTGAATTTCTTCCTGTATCGTGGATGCGTTTACAAACATATAAACTCATATACACAAACACCCAGAGCCGGAACCACTATCTGTAGGTCATACAAATATTTGATCCGTGCGGGAATCGAACCCGCGACACGCAGCGCAGCAGTCAATCGCTCAACCACTACGCCAACCGTGCGCCAAAATTTTATTTTTATTTTATCACGTTTGCTGCTGTAATTAATGCAACAGTTAGAAAACCGTTGTGTCGGACACTGGAGGCGAGTCCTTGGCAGCGAATGTATTATGTACTTAAACAACCAAGGGCCAAATGTTAGTTATGTAGGTACGTGCCAATATAAGGCCTTGTTTAAAATCAGGTACATTCTCATTGACCTACTAGTCGAAATCGTGACTGCGTCAGCGTAGGGTAACAGGGTTAGATCAGGCAGATATTTTTGGAAAAAACACGCCGTATTGAATTTGCATCGTTACACATCACTAAAGAAATGGGGATCTACTCTAGGTATATTCTAAGCTATTCCCTTCGCGGAATACAGGCTGATATTTTGTTATGCACTTAAGAATTTTCAAGCTTAGATAAGTCTTGTGTGGGTTTACTGGTGGGTTGAAGTTTCTACGCAAACGAAACCGTAGGCAAAATGTAGTACCTACCCACTGTAGATATATCTCAACGTGTCCTCTCATTTTCGCTTTAATTTGATCGAGAGCGTCATTGAGAGCGTCCCAATCATACAATTTGCACGTAAACGATGTATTACACGTACAGATAGAGACAGAAGTGCTCGAATATTTTGGGTTTTTTTTATGAAGGTGCAAATGAATGGACAGTTGGGACACTCCAGCAAGTGGGACATAGTCGTGCAGGGGCACCACACGCCCACCGGGTCTTCGAATTTAAATTGGAGCTTAATGTTTTTCAACCAGCTGTGCCCATTAAAAAACCACATAGCCGAGCCGTGCTAAATAAGCCAGTTAGCAAGATTAATAAGGAACGGGGGCCGATTCACCAACGTGCGTAGGTACTGATCCTTAAGGTCAAGATCCTCTTTCATACCAAAGAGCTTGATTAATAAATTTATAAATATTAATTGAATAAATATAGGTTTTTTTTAAAAATTATTTATTCATTCCCTTATATAATAGCTCAAAAAGTACACTTGAACATAATTTCAACATCGTTCCGTCCTTGACTCATGTTACTTATGGTACGAAACACGTTTTTTCTTCCGTATGATATCTTAAAATAAAACAAAAAAAAACTACTTTTGTTGTTGACTGTACTTGAAAATGAGATACCGACGTTATCTGTGACACACTCAGCTTAAACGTGAAGTTTTAAACTGCACGTTTTTGTCATTTTCATAATAATTAACTATGAAAATAAAATAAATCGAGCCTTTGTCAAATACGTAATCATGGCGATCAATTGGTTCGTTCTAGGAGGTATTTTGGGCTCATTATATTATTTAAGGGAGAGTATTTAATTAAATTAACAATACTTTTTTATACTGACTGTAGGTAGGTACATGTTGATAAGTAGAAAAAGATAGGAAGAACAAATAAAAGATGGCAGAATTGTGTGAGGCAATGATATGAAAGAAAAGGAAGTAGACGATAGCGTGGCGGTTGACGGGTAGAAAAAGTAAGAAGAAAACGTGTTAGGTTGACCTCAAGTAACATGGCGAAATTGTAAGAAGGGCATGAATTATATACGCTGATAAACAATCAGTTGTACAATGTATACATTTATGTGTATTTGTTCCCTCATTACTGAGTCTCTCAGATTTTGAATCATAAACCTATTTGTATTTTATTTCGTTAGCTAACATAACTACACACACATAGCAAATACCTATACCAGGGGGGTGACCATAAGCTCTTAGAATAAGGTTCTTTTGAGTATGTGTATGGGACAAATGTATGTGACTTGTATAAATCGGCACACTCAAAATAATCTTACTCTGAGAGCTTATGGTCAAACCTTGTCCTTTAGTGAATAGTAAATTTCTTAAATCAGCTACGTTATCATTATACGTTATCTAAGTCCACTCTTGTAACTTATGCATTGTCTACATACATGTAAAACAACAAACCCTAAACAGAAAAAAAAATGTGATGTGACGGTGCAAAAGCCCCAAAATACTTTAAATAAAAAATAAGTTCAAAAACTAAAACCCGATTACTGAAAAATCACGCTCTAAAAAGTATGAAACAAGAATATGTAATTCTTACATTCTTACATATTCATATTGTTCCATTGGGAACATTGTCTGTGACAGATACACGGACATCTTCTAATATATAAAATTCTCGTGTCACAGTTTTCGTTGCCATACTCCTCCGAAACGGCTTGACCGATTTTGATGAAATTTTTTGTGCTTATCCGGTATCTATGAGAATCGGCCAACATCTATTTTTATCCCAAGAAAAACAAAAAAAAAAATATGGTAGGGTAGGTGTAGGGTAGGTGTAGGGTAGGTGTAGGGTAGGTGTAGGGTAGGTGTAGGGTAGGTGTAGGGTAGGTGTAGGGTAGGTGTAGGGTAGGTGTAGGGTAGGTGTAGGGTAGGTGTAGGGTAGGTGTAGGGTAGGTGTAGGGTAGGTGTAGGGTAGGTGTAGGGTAGGTGTAGGGTAGGTGTAGGGTAGGTGTAGGGTAGGTGTAGGGTAGGTGTAGGGTAGGTGTAGGGTAGGTGTAGGGTAGGTGTAGGGTAGGTGTAGGGTAGGTGAATGTGTGGAGTTTTTATGGCAAAACAAAGTTTGCCGGGTCAGCTAGTTAGGTATATAAAGGGATAGAAAGTACGGCATTCTAAAATAAAACTTCCACACCACACCTCTCACATTCACCTCTCACAATAATGTCATCTTAAGTGTCACTGCGAATCACCAATCATACGCCTTGCACGTTTAATAGAACCCGACGACACCCGATGACATCCGAGGAAACTCGAGAAGATACGAGGTAACACGAAGCACACGTGACGCGATACGATTTCTTTAAGAGGTTACGTATGTACAGGTTGAAGAATAATGGTATTTATTATAGTTAGCCAAAAAAGGTATGATGTTATTTTAAGTAAATTGGATTATGTAAGCCCCTAAGTAAACCTATGTATTTTTTTAAATAAATTATCTGCTTTAAACAGTCTTCGAAACTATCTGTTTTATTGGAAGCGTTTGTTGTGTCGTGCGAGAATGAGCGCTAAGTATTTGCTAAAAAAAATATATTTCAGTAATTATGTTGGGTAATTATGTTGATCATTCATTTAATATTTAAAATCCATCCAGATTTTAAATATTAAATGAATGATCCAGAAATCATCCAGAATTCTTTTTGAATAACGTTTCTAAAATATCTGTAATAACATATCTTTCTGGCTAAAAAAACTCATAAAAAAGCTCAGATCAAATAAAAAGTCAAGATGGAACGATGCAAACAACAAAGTGACGCCGGTTCAAACTACGCCTTACCTTGCTTTTTATTTGACCTGAGTAAAAAAGTCATCATCATCTTCCTGCCCTTGTCCCATGTTACTTGGGGTCGGCGCAACACGTTTTCTTCTTCCATACCGTCCTGTCCCACGTCACGCTATCACTGACTCCCTTTTCTTTCATATCACTCCTCACACAGTCCATCCATCTTTTCTTTGGCCGTCCCCTCCCTCTCCATCCATCCACATTTATATTCGTAACTCTTCTAGTAACATGCGTTTCATCCCTCCTCATCAGATGACCATACCAGGACAAACGGTTTCCTTTCAACTTTTCTGTCACTGGCGCCACTTTCAAACTTCCTCTAATATACTCATTTCTCAATATATCCATTCTCGTCACTACGCACATCCATGTCAACATTCCCATCTCTGCTACATGCAATCTCTTTTCATCCATCTTTTTCACAGCCCAACATTCTGATCCATACAGTACGACAGGTCTAATCACGGACTTGTAAATTTTACCCTTTAACTTGTGGGGCATCCGTGGATCGCAAGTTGTGCCAGTGACCTGTCGCCATTTCATCCATCCCGAGTTGATCCGGTGCGTTACGTCTCGGTCTACCTCGCCATCCCCTTGGACAAGCGACCCCAGGTACCGGAAGTCGGAGCAGATTGGTATGGGCGTTCCAGCGAAAGCTATGGGCACGGAACTAGAGAGATCTCCGAAGTCACAAAACAAGTATTCAGTTTTGTTTCTGCTCAATTTCAGGCCAACAATCTCCATGGAGAGAGCCCCCACACCTCCAAACCTGAGTAAAAAAGTACAAATATGGAATCGCCAGATTATACCAATTTCGTACATTGTTTCATTCAATCAGCATTTGAAGTTTAAAGTGCAGACAGTTTCCCCGTCTGGGTTCAAGAGAACAATTCATTGCGCTTTTTCATCGGCCAGCTACAAATGAATCGCTTTTTCATTGGCTAATTGAATCATTGGAACACTTTTTCATTGGTTAATTGAATTCATTCGCTGTTGCCTGCTGTACGATGAGAACGCTCTCTAGGAAATATATTTTTATTAGTCAAGTCAATTATAGGGTTTCTTTCGAGCTTCGGTTTGTGTATCCTTTTTGTTCCTTTTTATACTTGCTAGAGCATCATTGTTTGGTTTTGGCTCTTGAGATACGGGATTTCTTACAAGAGCCAGGATTCACTTATGAACTGAAGTGTTTTAAAATAAATAAATAGAGACTTGTAGTATGATATCATCGTCTATGTAGTGTAGTCTATGTAGTTTAGTCTAATATGTATCCTCCGACTGCACAGCACGAGTTTCTCCTTGTTTACGTCTTTTTAGTTCGCTTTTCAAGCAGTCGGGTATTTTTGCTTTTTGAATATATTTTTTTGTTGGTAAACGATTTTTTTTCATGGGTGAAAAATTGCTATAGGTACCTCGAAATGTAAAAACACAGAAAAAATAAGTCACCGTTATTTTTGTTGAAAATTATGAAAAAATTTCATATTAATTTCGCTCATGAAAATAAAGGACTTTATACAACATGGCTCGCAAACCCTAAAACAATGTTTCGTAAGAGACAAGATATTATTATGTTCTCTCGTTTAATATCCTTCATTTAACCAGTCGGTCTGTATATTTTCCACCCAGCCGTTCGTTTGGATTTTAAAACCAGAGATCTCACAAAAATATTATGTAAATTCATGTCACTAGAAAGTCCAACTCTCAGTAAATATTAAATTCAGCACACGTGCTGCCGCGAATGCTGGTTTGTGACGTCACATGCCAGGTGCAACTTACCGTTTCGGGGATGTTATGTATACTGACTTTATGCGCATGGATAAACATAGATTCATGGCGTACGGTTTGCAGCAGAAATTATATAAATACGACTTTAGTGCTTAGTCACTTTAGTACTCGCAGCACGTTGAAAAAAAACTGGTAAAATAAACTGAAGGTAAAAAAAAAGATTTTGGGGCAGGGCATTGCCCAGTAGTGGGACTGCAATCTTCTTCTTCTTTCTCCTGTCTGTTGTCCCAGTTTATTTGGGGTCAGCCCTCCTAGTACTTCTGCGCCACACCGTACGGTTGCGGGTTGTCTCTTCTGTTGTGTTACTTTTGATCATGTCATTCCTGATTGTTCGTAGCCAGGTCATTGGTGGTCGTCCACGGCTTCTTTTTCCGTCATTTATGTTCATGACTCTTTTGGTCATAGCTAGACAAAAAAACGTTATTTCTTTAATAACCTACATAATTACAGAAATAGATGTCTTTTTTTGCCTTTACATAATACTCGTAAATAAATGTTGTAATAGAAAATTCAGAAACAAAGTTGAGGAAAGTCAGGGATTGAAAGTTTAAAAGCGGTAGAGTAAATTTTTTGAATAAAGTTATTTTGGCAAAACTTATGTTGCTGTCTTTATCCGTCATCTCCAAAATATGAATATGAAAATTGTAGTCCACGAAGACCTTACTTTGCGCTATCTTCATAAAGAATTTTAACGTAAACCTTATTTTAACTTTCAGTAAGAAAGTGGTACTTAGTCTACTTACCTCAGTTTACAAAGTTTTAAAAACAAAGTAGAAGGTTTATATTCATTAAAATTTTTGTTAAAACGCTACCTAATATTTCCTAGTAGCCAAAATATCTTTAAGATACTTTGGTATTGGATTGTTAAAATCATTATAATTAACTAATTTATTCTTGCGGCTTTACCCGCATGAAAAGCCCAAAAATAGGCGCACGGTTGGCGCAGGGGTTGAGTGATTGACTGCTGCGCTGCATGTCGCGGGTTCGATTCCCGCTTGAAGTAAATATTTGTATGACCTACAGATAGTTGTTCCGGCGCTGGGTGTTTATGTATGTGAGTTTATATGTTTGTAAATGCACCCACGATACAGGAAGAAATTCCTAGTGTGGGGCAAGGTTTTTTAAGAAAAAAAAATATTTCCGTGGCTACTACACTCGACACAATAAAAGTATTTATGTCCAGGATCAGATTACAAACTATCTGCGTGCCAAATTTCATTAAAATTTACACAGTTTTTTCGTGAAAGAGTTCCAAACATCCACCCATTTTCAAAAATTTTCACGTTTATGGATATCTTATTATATATTCTGCCCACAGCTTCGCCCGCGTGAAAAGTTTTTATTATCCCAAGGGAACAAAATACTGAGTTGATCGCGGGATTTAAATTAGCCTGTGTGCTGTTTCAGACTGTTCAGCCGTTCTTTTTATTATTATTATAGATAGTTCAGCCATTCTGGCGTGATTGAGTAACCACCATCCATCCATACAAGCTATCGCATTTTTAATATTAGTGGGATACTTATCACCTTAACAATTCAATCTCCCGATAAAGTAATATTTCTTCGTGCGAACAAGCCCAATCAGTCTCGGGCGCTCGTTAGTCAAATCAATATTACAAAAACCGGCCAAGTGCGAGTCGGGCTCGCGCACGAAGGGTTCCGTAGTTCGTAAATAGCGGTTCTCGGGCGATCGTTAGTCAAATCAATATTACAAAAACCGGCCAGGTGTGAGTCAGGCTAGCGCACGAAGGGTTCCGTAGTTGGTAAATTGCGGTTTACGATTAATGACGTATTAATAAAAAACTACTTAATAGATCTCGTTCAAACCAATTTTCGGTGGCAGTTTACATGGTAATTAATGTACATCATATATTTTTTTTAGTTTTATTACATCATATATTTAGGGGGGGCGGGCACATTTTACCACTTTGGAAGTGTCTTTCGCGCAAACTATTCAGTTTAGAAAAAAATATATATTAGAAACCTCAATATAATTTTTTAAACCCCATAGTTACCAAAATTTTGAGTTTCAGTTCTAAGTATGGGGTAATTTTATTGTTTTTTTTTCTATTTGCCTGTGCAAATCTTAATGCGGTTCACGGAATACATCTACTTACCAAGTTTCAAAAGCATAGTTCTTATAGTTTCGAAAAAAAGTGGCTGTGACATACGGATGGACAGACAGACAGTCATGACGAATCCATAAGGGTACCGTTTTTTGCCATTTGGAACCCTAAAATCTGAAAAAAAGAATCTCCTCGAATTCCATTAAATTACTTATCCGATTCAGGACCGGGAAACGTCATTGACATTTAAGGTTTGCCGCAGAACCGCAGAACCGCAGCCCCAGACACGTATGCCGGAAATCCGGATTAGTAATCCCAGATGAGATGAAGAAGGGATACCCGAATAGCTGAGGCGTTGGGAACGTCACTATTGGGTAGGAAATACTTTTTTGCAAGTATATTTGGCTTAGTTAAAGAGAATTAGAGAAAGAAGTGCCAATTTATTTCATTATTTATATATTTATTAGGTGGCAAAGCAACAGCTATACAAAAAAATTATAAAACAAGTACATTAGTTCCGTCACTTGCCATTAAGGTTTCATTGTTTCGGCGTCACCCAGTCGACACCGGCTATCGCTGAAAACCAGCGCTGTGGCTCTGTCTTGCATGCGAGTCCTAGCATTATGCTGAGCGATGACCGTTTTGCGTGGTTGTGACGCATACTCTGTATTTGTATTTAAGCTTTCCTTTGTTTTTTCTTTATGGTATGCTTCGTGCCTGGCGCAAATAAACGTTTGTTCTTTCTTTCTTTTTCTTTCTTTATTAGTAACTAAAGCTGTCCCCGCACTTTTTCTCCGTGGTTCTTTCTCTCTCAGGAACCGTGTATCATCCAGGATAATACATAGTAGCCTATTAGTAGCGTAAACGGATCAGGATTTCTAGAGAATACAAACATAAAGACAAACATTAAAATAGTGTTATCAAACGGTATGCATTTAAATGTAGATAGTACGATAATCCACTGCTAAATTATGCTGGAATATTTTTTGATAAAATTTAATTTGCATGAATCAATCAATCAATCTGCCAAGCCTTTTCCCAACTATATTGGGGTCGGCTTCCAGTCTTACCGGATTCAGCTAAGTACCAGTGTTTTACATGGAGCGACTGCCTATCTGACCTCCACAACCCAGTAACTGGGACACACGATACCTCTTGGCAAGACTGGTGTCAGATCTCAAGCTTCTGACTACCCGTAACGAATGTCAAAGATCTTCAAATGACAGCCGGGACCAACGGCTTAACGTGCTTTCCGAGGCACGGAGGAAACTCGGTATGTTGAATTGTTCACCCATCCACGGACCGACCTTGTCAAGCGTTGCCTAACCTTGATAATCGACCCTTGCGGCTGTTATTATTTAGCCACGAGCTCCTCTAACTTAATTTGCATGAATAATACTTTTTTAATAGAATACTGCAGGGTGCCTAGCAATATCTAAAAAATATACATGCAGGTTTTAGCGATGAGATCTTGAACTAGTAATTATCTACGTCTGGTTCATCCTGAACGAAAAGCCGACGGAGAGACCATCCCCTGTTAACACAAAGGGTAAACTAACCCCCAACCTTTTCATATGGATTTGATTTTGAAACATCCTTTGACTGACTTCCAATTAAAAAACTACAAAGTGAAAAATAACTTTATTTTTGGAAGTCGGTGTCTTTCGTAGGTACCATTTTTTGCGTTATGGACGGATAGTATTTTTATTTTTCACTTTTTAGTTGTGCCTACCTAATAGGCAAGTTGTTTAGTAAGGTACCTATAACGCCAGAATAGATTACCCGAATATCATGAAACTTGCATATAACCTGTGAAATGAGAGATCTGCGTACCCCTTAAGAGCATACTGGCGTGATGTTATGTTATGAAATGGTATAAACAATGAACAGACATGCGATTTCAGCAATCCCGAGAGATTTGCCATTATTTATTGAAGAGTTCTGTTGTATATCTCCGAAGTTCATCATCAGATCTTCACCAAACTAAAATGGGAATTTATTGCACCCGAAATCGCACATATTGCATTACATAATTCGAGTATAACTAATGTTATCCGTAAGTTTTTTGGTTTAAGTATCTTCTTCTTTTCGTGTAAGGATGTGGCCACCATTGGTGTCAGAGTTAATTGAGCCGCCTCTGGGAACCTCACAGGCCTCTGACTTGGCTATTTCAGACTTACATTAACTTAACTTATAAGTCCAGGTTTTCTCACGATGTTTTCCTTCACCGTTGCCTGTGATGTCCAAGATAAACTTATGAAACCCGGCCAAGTGCGAGTCGGTCTTGCGCACGAAGGGTTCCGTACCATTATCACAAAAAACGGTAAAAAAATCACGTTTGTTGTATGGGAGCCCCTCTAAAATATTTATTTTATTCAGTTTTTATTATTTATTGTTATAGATGCAACAGAAATACATCATCTGTGAAAATTTCAACTGTCTAGCTATCATGGTTCATGAGATACAGCCTGGTGACAGACGGACGGACAGACAGAGAGACGGATTGCGGAATCTTAGTAATAGGGTCCCGTTTTTACCCTTTGGGTACGGAACCCTAAAAAACATAAAACAAAGCAAAATTCAAGCATAATTAAGCATTATGTAGCATTCTTGATTATGCTTAAACTAAAAACTTAACGATAGTATTAGTGATACTCAAATTATCTTAAAGATAAACAGATATTCAAAAGTCCAAAACATATGGAAATAACCACGATACATTTCAGTAGTGCATGTCAATTTCATCTTAGTTGCCCCTTTATTTCGCCAGCCACAATAACAAAAAATCAGGAAAATAAAACCACCACGTTGAGTTCTCGAAACTAATTAACTACAAAACTTACTCCTTTTTCGCAAACCCGAAAATCAAACTTAGTTTGCAAGTTCTGTAATTAAGTTGCGTACCGCATCAATACGACGAACTTTACTTTTGTCCGATTATACAGGCTGAATTTGAATTCATCGGCAACATTATAGTGTTTTTTTTTACTCATGAATACAAATAACTTCTACTATGAGGTCGGCTCTGAAATATGAAGACAATATCAGCTGTTCCGTACATTTATGATCGTGTAGCTCGACTAAGTGGAGGGCATAGCAGATTTCTTTTCGGGAGATCAAAGTTGGTCCCGTAAAAGAAGTTGTTCATATTTGTGACCTTTTTTTTCATGCCCTAGAGTGACAAACAAGCACCAGATGGTTAGTGGTTACCACTGCCTACACTCAGAGTATCATAGGCGCGTTGCCTACCATTTTTGAAAATGATTATCTGTAACTAGCTGTCCCACGCGGCTTCGCTCCCGTCATCTGGCTACCTACCTACCCAACATACATGTTTTTTTTTTTTTTTTTTTTTCTATATTAATAAAAACGAAGGTTCTTAATAATAAATTACAATCTAGCCTTAATAGACTAATAAGCAATTTAACTCTAACTTCTAATTATATTGTATAATGTTATGACTAAGAATAGTGTCAATTTGCACTTTTATACAGTTCGGTAGCACTTTCTTAGAGTCTGATACGTTAGAAACACTTAGTTCACGTGTTACATGTATAGCACAGTATTGTTGCTATTATTTTTTCACTTATTATACACTACACTAACTCAAATGATTTAGTTCTCTTTAGCCTACGCACTATGTCCGTGTTATCTAGCAGCTGGATTGCTTCCACATTCACATGTCGATGAAGTCTGTGTTCGTGGGCTTCAGCAAAGTTTTGAATAACGGTCGTGACGAGTTTCATTTTAAGGTCGCGGTGAAGGTCGTCATTTCTGATGTACCATGGTGCATTAACAGCATCTCTGAGTACTTTATTTTGAAATTGTTGTATAATTTTGACATTGCTATGTTTAGTACAGCCCCATAGTTGGATACCATACGTCCAAATTGGCATAAGAATATGCTTGTATATTATAATTTTATTGTGTATTGATAGACAGGATTTCCTTCCAAGTAACCAATACATATTTTTGTACCGTATATCGAGTTCCTGTCTTTTCTTTTTGACGTGAGGTTTCCAACGCAACTTGGCGTCAATAGTTATACCAAGGTATTTACATACATGAATGTTGCGTAAGTTTCACCGCTTACGCAGCGCACGCAACGGAAGCTGTCAAAAAGGAATATTTTTTTCCCGTTTATGCAACATTTTTCATTTATGCTCTTCCCCTATTGGTCTTAGCGTGATGTTATATAACCTACCTCGATAAATGGACTATCCAACACAAAAACAATTTTTCAATTCCAATTAGTAGTGCCTGAGATTATTAGCGCGTTCAAACAAACAAAAAAACAAACTCTTCAGCTTTATAAATATTGTGTAGATTTAACGAATTCTTTCAATCCTGGAAAAAAATGCAAATTAATTAAAATTTTTTTTTTTTTTTTTTTTTTTATTTGTGATGGGTTTGCTCTTGACTCTAGTTAAAATAAAATAAAATTCAGCCTGTATTAACGATAAGGGTGCACCATGTCACGTAAACTTCCAAAGGCTCCCTTCGTGTCAATTATGTCGGGTTTGTGGTCATTCCTTAATCGGGCACCTTTATTCGAGGTTCGTGATTCGATAACATCTGTCTAATCGAAATAGATTTGCCGTGTATACGTTGCGGTGTTGTACAATTAGAGGGGGAGTTCGTTCGCATGTTCATATTAATCTCATTCTGTCAGAAATCCCGTAATTTCCCTAGATTTCGAGAAGTTTTTGTCAGTAATTGACACCGAGCTGAGATTGCGGCTCGAAATTGAACATATCAGCCTATAAATGTTCCCACTGCTGGGACACAGGCCTCCTCTCTGTGAGAGGGAATGGGCCGTAATCCACCACGCGGGCCCAGTGCGGGTTGGTGGATGTCGCATGTCTTCGAATTTTTGGTTCTAGGACATGCCGGTTTCCTCACGATGTTTTCCTTCACCGTTTTGAGAGCAGTGGTGATGAAATAATTTACGCAAAGTAAAGCGCCTGCCTGGGCTCTAACCCACGACCTACAACTTGTAAGTCGCGACCGATACCACTGGGCCACCACTGCTCTTAGCGATTGGAAAAAGTAAAAAAGAAGAAAAAAAAAATCGACTAGAAATAACGAACGGAAAACAAAAACAAATGTTTGTCTACTAGCATTTTGAGTTGGCGCCAAACAAACACACATGCAAATTCATTAAGTAAAGCGTAGAATGATTGTAACTAGGTTGATCTGAAATTCTCGTTGATTGTTTATATGGCGCCGCCTCAAAATGCTAGACTATAAGTTATTTTTTATATTTTTGCTTTTCAATTCGTTATTCCGTCGGTGATTTTTTTTGATAAATGTTTTTTTTTCGCTTTTCAGTTTACTTTATTTCGACAGAATCGGTTCACAATTGAAAATTTAATGGGAAGATGAAAAAAAACCTTTTTTTCTACCTTTAGAGTTGGATTGTATTTTTCAAATTGAATTGGGACCAATTTCGAAATATGTTCTTTCAAACAAAAACAGAATTTTCAAAATCGATCCATAATTGACGGAAATATCGGTGAATAAACACAAAAAAAAAACATACATGAAGTCGAACATAGAACCTCCTCCTTTTTGGTAGGTCGGTTAAAAATGAATTAAAAAGTGTATTGTGCGCTAGTTGTTATTAGATATGCGTTATTCATAAAAAGCACCGTTTTTCAATTAATAGCGATGCATCATGAACTCAGTGTTGCTAAAATAATAATATTTAAAGGTAACTATTTTGCTTTCCAAACAGCATTTTTGATTGGATTCGGATCATTTTTGTGTACAAAAAGTTTTTCATTTTATAAAACCATACTGAAGCCCGTAGGACCTACGGCATCGAACTCTGGGGTACAGCTAAAAACTCCAATATAGAAATCCTGCAAAGGTTCCAAAATAAGGTGCTGAAAACCATATCAAATGCTCCATGGTTTACCAAAATATCTGAGCTACATGAATGCCCAAATATTAACACCATAAAGGAAGAGATTGAGCACAGAACATCACTATATAAATTGCGCGTTGAAAACCACGTCAACAGTCTGGCTTCTGTACTGGCCGACCCACTGGAACACCGTCGACTGAAAAGACAGCACACATGGGACATACTCTGATATATTCGAGTAACAAATAGAGGGTCGGCTCTCACTGGAGGACCGTACTCGAAGCGCCAATAAGCACAGAACGCATCTGCTAATGGCTTGAGAAGCCGATCGCAAGATTATATATAATAATAAAAAAATGGCTTTGAATACTAGGTACCTATTTAATATTATCTAGATTGTGATCTTCGATCAATAATACAATTGTGATGTCATTAAAATACTTAAACTAACTTTTCAGTTGGTAAAGATCATTTATTGAAGAAATTTTTGCAGGAGGCTCTAAAGAAAACCCACCCCTCGTACAATAACATTCATTCACAGAAACCCGCATATATTTGGATATCAAAGAGAGTCGAACAATCAATGTTACAAACATATCCACATGATTCTCTTCTATTGAAGGTATCCGTAACAATGGTATTATGTTGGCTTTACCCTCTTTTCTGTGTGTATTCTTTTTAAACAAACAAAATATACAGTTATAGCTAAATAATTACAGCTGCACGGGTCGATCTTCAAGGTTACTTGTCGTGGTCGGTCAACGGCGGTGAGTGCTAAGACGTGCCCGTGTTTCTGCCATAAGCGGTACAGGAGGACACCGTGGTGTTTTAGTGGGTTAAAGTCCTACATAATTGAACTATCTCCCCGTGGTAGCGTAGTTTGTATGAGCAGAGCATTTTGACAAACTTAAAAAAAGGGTGTCGAGGTTAAATAGGCGGTCGCTCCATGTAAAATACTGGTACTCAGCTGCATCCAGTCAGGTTGGAAGCCGATCCCAACATTGGGTAAAGGCCAGGCAGATTAAAACTGAATATCAAGTTATTAACTAAGGTCTTCAACCCTTGATTTTTGTATATCATACTAGCTTCTGCTAGCAGTTTCGCCCGCGTTGTATGTCGAAAATTATCCCAAGGGAACATACGCCCGTGATAAAAAGTATACTATGTGCTATTCCTTGCTATAATGTATCTCTTGGCCAAATTTCGTCCAGATCCATCCAGCTGTTTGAGCTTGAAGAAGTAACAAACATATAATTATACACACATACTCACAATTTTTCGCCTTTATAATATTAGTGTGATAATATAATATAATATAATATAATATAATATAATATAATATAATATAATATAATATAATATAATATAATATAATATAATATTATATAGTATAATATAATATACTATTAAGTGTAATAGTAAGAAGTAAGATAAGATAAGATGCACTATAATGCTGAAACACAAGCTTATTCTCTGCGAGAGAGAATGGGAATCTGAGATCCAGCACAGGTACGGATTGGTAGGAAGATATTACATGTCTTAACGACGTTTTCTGTCACTATTTTGATTGATATGACGATAAAATAAATTAAACAGCGGGCACGGCAGGTAGTTAAGGGTACTGCTTAAGATAAACAATTAATAAACACCATTTCCCATAGTGATAAGCAGAAATTTAGCAGAATTTCGAAATCTCGTCGCAAGTCGTGGTGACAAATCCGTGCAATTACCAATGTGTCCTTTTAAACTCTGTACTTTCTTAGTTAATGTCAGCCATCGCTTACAACGGTGAAGGAAAACATCGTGAAGAAACCTAGACCTATCGTTGATATAAGTTTGAAATCGCCGTCTAAAACCCATCTTGAACAAGCATAGTAAAATGTTGTATGATACACGTGCGTAAGATGATTTCCGACTCGTGTCGATTTATCCACTCACTCGCTTCGCACTTGTAGCATAAATAACTATAATGCTTGTTTCTTCTCTGTATGAGAAGAGGCCTTTGCCCTGCAGTGGTATTGTAACAGGCTGATATTATTATACTATGAAAACCCTCAGTTCCCCGTATTTTGTTTACGAAATAAGACTTGTTAGGAAAAACACACTGTAGGTACGTTGTTTTTACCCTCCCTGTACCTTTTACGGTATTAAAAGAAAGAAATCGGAGTACTTTTCGCGTGGTGAAATGTTTTGAAGGCTCCTACAAATGTACTTACTTACATATTGGATTAAAAGTAAGAGGTCTAATGTTTATTGAGTTTGTTTCGTAAGAAATAATATTGACGTATAGACGGATTGCGGTTGAAGCTGATACTTAAGTTACTAAGCTACTCAGAAAATCAAAGTAAGATACTTTAGTGAATTATTTTGTATTACTGATATATTTATACTTCATTTTGAAGTACCTCAACTCCATTCATTCGCCGTCACAAATTATATTATATTATATTAATGTGAATAAATAACAAGCTATAAAATGGCAATTTGTTTGGAACATCTGGTGAAGAGTGACGAGAGGCGATCCCAAATGAAATGGGATAAAGGTGGTTTCTACCGGCGAGGTGAGACATGGAAGGGATGGGCGAGAATTGAAATCAAGCTTACCCTTTTACGCGTCTCGCTGCTTGCGCCGGCTCGCGATGTCACTTCGCGCCGCCTCGTAAGTTGCACTGGGCGCTGGCGGCTGGAGAGTTTAGTAGTATCGCGATATACGCGCTATACTCTCCAGTCATCATCGCGAGACATTTCAGCGATGTCTCGCGATGGTCAGAGTGAGCCGGGCGTGCCAGCACGACCCATCCGCGAGTCAACGCTTGGCGGAGAGAGACCGTGCGTGTCCTCGATGCCCGGTATGAGATTTGTATAGCCGTTTTACAAAGGAAATAAATAATCTATTCTTAGAGGTATACGGTTCCGTATTGTACTTACAAATATTACAGTTCTCGCCTCGCACATCCTCGCGCTTACAGGACCTTTTACACCAAAAATGGGCAGGACGTGGATAGAAATTTCAATTCTCGTCGATCCCATCCACGCTTCGCCTCGCTGGTGTAAAACCATCTTTTGGCTAGGCAAAGAGAGAGAGGAGAGGAAATTTGTTGATTCGAGGTAGAGACGAGTTGGAAGACATGTGATTATAAATAGGGGAGTCAAAGCTCCAGAGCCTTGAACATTGTCGTTGCCAGCTTGTCGGTTTTTTATCGGCTTCGGGGAGTGAGCGATGGAATTGCATGATCTAATTCCGCCAAGCCCGTTTCATCATCGGACTACAAGACGTACGGCGACTGTCTGCGGTAGTCAATCCAATTTTTAACAATAGCCAAAGTTTGTCTTGTATAAGCTATTTTTTAACTTATAAACTAAGCCTTAAGCAGTTGCTGATAAAAAAGTCTATAAACAAAATGAAAACTTGTTAAAAGGCCACATTTTGTGCTTCACGTAAAAAACACCGGCGTAAATCCACTCTAAAGATGAAAACACAACTCATAACAATCCAACGATAAATACTTTAATATAAGTTTTCCAATTCGCTTCGTACAAAATCCTTAAAGATGTTTTTCAAACTAAGTTTTATGACCGTCACTTTAATTTATTGCAATGTAGCTTTTACCTGCTTTGGCTTGGCGTGAATGTCGGAAACTATTCTAAGAGTGACGTACTATCGGGACAAAAAGTTTAAGGCGCCTCCCCGAGCAAAACGCCGCGGTAGTCGTTTTTGTGCATTTTTTTAGAGCTATCTACTCTTTATTTAAAAAGAAATATCAATTAATAAAAATACATTAAATTTCTACATAATGTTGATTCTAAAATGGTAGTACACTTTTTTTTAAAGAGGTATATGTTTCACTATTCATCTTCCAACAAAACCATAAAAATGTGAAATAATTATTGATAGCATGCATCTCCTCGTAAAGTGTTCATTAATTATTTTTTATACTAACACTAATGGATAGACAATTTGATAACAAACATTTTGAAAGTTTTATTTTTTTCAAAAGACCAATATTCGATTTTATAAAGATTTTATTCTAAAATCTGGGCGTATTCACTACCGTAATTCATGCGCCACCAGTGCCGCTAGGCCAATAGGAATGCTCATATCTCATGCTGATTTTTTGGTCAGGGTACGGCCTTAAGAACTATAACCCGACCACTTTTTTGCCATATCTTTAAATCATAGCCCTTCCTTTTGGCTTCGCCGTAGTCGGGTGAAAAGTATTTTATGTCCTTATACAAGCTATGGTGTAACCGTGTTCTAAATTTAATTAAAAATCATTCTGCTTTTGAGGTGTGATTTATTAACAAACCTCTTTTTTTGTTAGTCCCATTCCTTCAATTTCTCTCGGTGTTGGGCTTCATCTCGCCAATTCCCAAAGAAGTCATCCAATGCGTCTTGCCATCTTTTCCTCGGTCTGACTCGACCGATATATGAGCCCACAGTTTAGACGGCATGCGATAGAACTGGCCTGCCCAGTCCCACAACAAACGTCTTAATATCTAAAAATCAAAACGTACAGATTTTTACATGACATGTACTTTAGTTTTCATACGCTTAGGTATATTCTACTGTCACTGTGATTTTATTCTGAAATAAAAAGTAGCTTAGCCTGAGCACTAAGAGATTATTATCTCATAGAGATTAGAGTTAAGGAATTTTCATAAGTGGATCAGTACCCACTTCCAGAGATTAGGTACCTTGACCCCTTGAACAAACAGATTAAATAAACAATCTGACCTGTACATAACATCAGTTTAGATCGACAGTTTTCTAAACAATTACGTTAGCAGATTCGACGTAAGCAGGCCGCGCACCTACGGCAATGCGGCCCAATGAGCAGAAGTATCAGGTACGGCTTACCTGCGTCGAATTGTTGCAAAAAGGTCTTAAATGTCATGTGGCACAGGGTGGCTTACGTAACCTTTTTTATTCTGTGAGAAGTGAGCGGTTTTTTATCGTATCGTTTTAAATGGAAATTTACCTGAATCCGAAAAGGATTTCCTTGGTTGTATGATATAGGAATAGTAGTCTAGGGATACATTTTTATTTAGTGTTGCCGTTTCAATTTGTAGGTAGTTGTACGATGTTTTATTTATAAGGTGGGTAGTTCACAAATGTTACTACTGTTTTCATTCAACTTTTTTTTTATACCACTGCAGGTAAAAGCCCTCTTCTGATACAGGAACGAGCATTAATCCCCACTTGCTAAAGGTGGAGCAGTGGTGGCCCAGTGGTATCGGCCGCGACTTACAAGGGTTGTGGGATCGTGCCCAGGCAGGTGCTTTACTTTGTGTAAATTATTTCATTACCACTGCTCTCAAAACGGTGAAGGAAAACATCGTGAGGAAACCGGAAGTCCTAGAACCAAAAATTCGAAGACATGTGAAATCCACCAACCCGCAACGGACCCGCGTTCCCTCTCACAGAGAGGAGGCCTGTGTCCCAGCAGTGGGACCATTAATAGGCTGATGATGTGATGCGATGTTCCATTGTGACATTTCATGTGCCATATTTTTTTTTCTGTTTCATTTCTTTTCTGTTTTCTTTTTTTCATACTTACATTAATAATTATAAAGTCCAGGGTATCTAAAGATATTTTCAGTAACGGTATCTACCTAGATTTTTGTTGTTTTTGTTTGGGCATCTAGGCTTAACAGTTTTAACCATACACAAATTAAAAATATTAAAATTATTACGTTCAAAAATATATATTACACGTTAACTTTTTTTCAAAATATGGCCACAATATCTATATCCACCAACAAAATTGCACCAAATCGGATAACCCCAGTAATCCGTTGTGAAGGTTCATAGGCCCATAGAATTGCCACAAATTATACCGCTCCACTGAACTTTAGTTATTGCGATGTGAACACGCCAGGTGGCGCTAGCGGCGACCGGGATGTGTCCCTACTTATGTCTGTGATTTGTTCAAATAGGAGCTATTAATAACTTGTGGTGTGATTTATTTATAGCACGTAAATAAACAGGGATTTTGTGTAATGTTTGTCATTATTTTATAAAGAGATTAATGCGCTTACATCTCTCAAAGTAAGCACAATAAATATTTAACGAAAAATGTTAACATGATTAACTTTTTTGCTTTCTTTCACAACAATAAATTCATTAAACAGCACAAGCATAAATTGTCTATTTTTCCGAAAGTTTGATCACGTATCTAATTACTGATTTAGCTCTGAATTCTAATGTCGGTTATTCAAATTGGTTAAATAAAATTACGAGTTCCCAGGCCAATATGCAGGGTATTTCATTATGCAGTTAAAAAGTTTTATTGGTACTTTGAAAGTTCAAAATCCGCAAAGTTTTTCTGGCCCTATTTAATAATAAAAACTAACTACGTGACATATTTGTCTAATAATTACATGTTTTTCACATTTTTATGATAAGTGATGTTTACTTAATCAGAAAAAGTATGAAAGAAATTAACAAAATTATTGTCACCTGTCTTCTGTCGGTTCTTAGGGTTCTGTACCCGAAGGGTCCAACGGAGCCCTATTGCTGTCACTCACGTGTCTGTCTGTCCGTCATCGATCACACAGGTTTTACAGCCAAACGGTAGTCCAGGAGCTACAGTGTTTAAGTTTTCACAGTATAAGCATCTTGTTGACCCAAACTCATACAAATTGTAATTTTTTTTTAAAGCTAAATCAAAATAAAATCCTACCCCATTGACTGGTGTATTGTTGTTAAGAGCTCGTTGAGTAAATAAACACTGTATTTTTGTTTTAAAAGATATTTAAAAAAAAAGACTGAGAAGCCACCAAAATCAGCTTATTTTTATAAAATTTTGTCTGAAGAATTTTTTTACTACCCTATTGACCTAGGAACTTATTTTTTTTTGATAATAACTAACAAATACCAATATGTTGATAAATCAGATAATTTCATTGAAATGCCCTAATTTTTATATTAAACCATACCAACCAACCTTGATTTTGCGGTTTGGTTTGAAACCCTAAAAATGTCGGCCACACGCACTTAGCCGGTTTTTTTAAACAGGCCCCAGATACTCATAGACAAGTGACATGGCCACAACGAAAGCTTCGCGATAACATTTGGTAAAATTACCAAAATACAATTGCTATCGGAATGTCACGAGATCAATGCGTTACATTTTGGCATTTTGACCATAGCCATCGCTGATAGAATGATGCTCTATACTCCATTTGAAATAACATTATAAATTTTTACAACCCCTTTTTACAGACCGTTCAACCGATTTTGAGTTCTATTCCGTAGAAATAAGGATGGCATAAAACGCATAAACCTGTTACCAAAACTAACTGTTTAATATCACCAACGCAATAGAAGTCAAAATCGGTTGAACAGGCTGTAAAATGATATTATTTCAATGTCTAATTTTATCTCAAATGGAGTATAGAATAGAGACTCAGGACATCATAACGTACCTTTGCCCTTATTAATATTCTAATTAATTATTTCATAAACGCGGGTTGCCAGTATTAAAATGAGTTGGGTAATAAAAGTTCGCAATACGCTGGTATGCCAGTTTAATATGGGAACCCCATAATACGTGACGCTGCATTATAATTTTACATTTGCAGTCTCATGGATGATCGTTAAACTTTTCAGTATGTAATCTGACTGCAAATATCTTTGTGCAATGCTGGTTATAGTTAAATATCGGAATTATGAAGAAGATCAGCATATTGGTAATGGGTCTGAAAATTTTTGAGACCCATTACCAATACCTATCAACCCTAAAAATACCCACTGACTTTTTAATCGGGCCAATATATCAGGCATTAGAATTGGGTATGAATTTAAAAAATGCAAAATCATGGACGTTGGATGGCACCGTCGAGGCCGGCCCAAATAGAGGTGGCGATACATCCTAGACGTCCACTGCAGAAGCTGGTCCGAGGTGGCTCAGGAAAAGAATAGTTGGCAGGATTTGGGGGAGGCCTTTGTCCAGCTGTGGGACAGTAAAATCTCATAAAAATGCAAAACCGTATAGTATTAGGGTAAAAAAAACAGGCTGTATAATTAACATTTCAAAAAGAAAGAAAGTCAACACTTATTACCAAAAACTGTACATTTAAGAACACTTCACTGCACTGTAAAAGGCCTCACTATTCGTGAAAGATAAAGAAATAAAACAATCATTATTTATTTGGCACACGAAATGTAATAAGTAGTTATTTATTTATTGGCCTATCTACAATTGTTACACTAATAATAACCTAACCAACCAAACCCAAACCCAAACCTAACCCAAGCAATAATTTAAACTAAGTGTATAATATAATGCGATAGACACAGCATGCAAGTTATTATAGCTGTCGAACTTAGAATCCATCATTCTACGACCTTAGCAGAGTGACGCAAGGAAGGGATCCCATAATCTTTGGACCGGTCAAAAACCGCATTATTTGCTTTGAGCTATTATTAAACGTTTATACAGTGTTGTGTACATAGTCCGCCCTCCAGTGGTACCAACTACACCACAATTCCGATTTTCAATTGACTTTTACTCGGTTCAATTGTGTTTCGGGCCTTTCCAACCCATTTCGTCCGGACATTTTGAGCTCCCAAGTTGTCTCCTTCGTTTTTTCACGTCATCGGGTATATTCGCCGCCACGCCTCGAAAACTACGAAAAATATGGCGAGGGTAGACGTAAAGTTCACACTACGTTTTTTGAAAGTTTTTTTATTCGTTTTTTGGTTGTTGTGAGTTGGGTTTCCTGCTTCAAAGCTTGCCGTTGGTAACATGATTACAGAATGAAGACAACATGTGTTATTTATTGAAAGCCTTACAACAATGTAACCAATGGAGCACCAAATTATAATAAACTAATATAACTATATAGTCCTGGGGGGTGACCATAAGCTCTTAGAGCGGTATCAATATGAGATCGAATAAGGGACAGATGTATCTGACTTGTATACATCTGTCACTTACTCGATATCAAATTGATACCGCTCTAAGAGCTTATGGTCACCCCCCTGGTTTCCTCGCGATGTTTTCCTTCATAGTTGTGTCAGCGTTGTCCAAGATAAACTTAGAAAGTACGTAATTATTATAATTGAAAAAGTGATATTACCTGGATTAAAACCCATAACCTCCAACCCGAGAGGCGAGGTCCTTGCCCCTGGGCCACCACGACATGTTATACCTAATTCGAGTATTTTTATTTTACAAGGTTCTGTACAAGGTTTTTTTGGTGGGTTCTCACCCTACGGAAGGTACAATCAGCGATAATGATGCTCTCGATTAGAATTTTCAAAATCAAATCATTACTTCCATAGATTACGTACCTCCTCCATAGATTACACACAATTTTACCTCTTATTAGTTTAGATGAAATCAAAAAGCACACTGCACTTTAAAATGGTGGTCAAGAATATTTCACTTAAAAAGTCACCACGCTTGGACATTGACGAAAAAAGAAAACTTAAAATTCATGTTTACTAGTTTGCATTTTTTTTTTGTTTCGCGGTATCTTCTCGTCCAACTTACCACAGTATCTCTAGACGAAAGTCTATGAACAGTGTGTGTTGCCAGTGATGGCATATGGCTCTGAGACGTGGTCGCTTACAATGGGCCTTATCAGAAAGCTTACAGTCACTCAAAGGGCAATGGAGAGGGGCTATGCTCGGAGTTTCCTAGCGTGATCGAATCAGAAATGTAGAGATCCGCAAGAGAACCAGGGTTATCGACATAGCCCGAAGAATTGCCAAACTTAAGTAGCAGTGGGCAGGGCACATTGCTCGCAGAAAGGCCGATGGGGCAGAAAGGTTCTGGAGTGGCGACCGCGAACCGGAAGACGTTGTGTTGGATGGCCTCCCACCAGGTGGACCGACGAAATGGTGAAGGTTGCGGGGATCCGCTGGTTACAAGATGCACGGGACCGGTCAATGTGGCGACGCTTGGGGAAGGCCTTTATCCAGCAGTGGACGTCTTTCGGCGAATATGATGATGATATTTTCTTAAAATTAAATAATAGGTTAATGCCACTGCAAATCCTCTTAACATTAGTTGGTAAGTTACCGTAAAACTTTCATTTTGATCGTTTAGAATGGCTCTCAACACAAAACATGGTACCTACCGAAAGTTCCCCATTCTCCCTTCCCAAACTATCTCCCCAACTTACCTACCAATAGAAACCCCCCTAACTTCACGCCCCATACGCCACAAAGTCAATCGGCGCTCCGTCGCGTTAATCAAATTGCTTGGTGTAACGCCAAGTGCGCGAACTAGCTGACTAACTTAATTACCGGCTTAACACGCCTTGTATTAAGTTGCCTACTTAGAACTGTAAAGTGGAGGCGATTAAGAGTTCATTAAAAGGTGGTCAATGTAATTATCTCGGTATTAACTTCTTAAATCTTAGTTCAACAGTGGCAGTATTATATTATCTGTGACAGTGGTCGTCTTTCGGCTGTAATGTAAATGAGGATGGCAACATTCATACATTTGTTGAAATTATCGGGCCTTACAAATGGCTGGGTGATTGCGGCTCGCTATGATAAGGGGTCAGGATTATGCTTAAAAAATCTGATCTATGACAGACAACCCGTTTAAGCTTAGCAAACCAAGGTACCGTTGGTACTCTTTGGACACGGAACTCAAAAAGCTTGTTTTTCAAAGCAATTAAAACAATACCTAATCGTTGCATTTTCCGTTAACCATTACCAACACTAATATTTGTCAACGGATTAACTAAACGGACCCTTTATCGGGCTTATCAATCACAGAAGCCACTTTTGATATATTATAATGTTATTACATTTTCGGAACAGTGGCATGATCACTATGATCAGGCGTATGTGTGATTAAACTTTCAACCAGGTCAATCAACCACAGCTAATAAAACACAGAGCCTTGAACATCGTCGCCGAGTTGCCGGCTTATCGGTTTTTTATCGATTACATTTTCATCTAATTCCGCCCAGCCCGTTTCATCATCGGACTACCAGACGTACGGCGATGCGCCATCGGTAAATGGTGGACATCCGACCCATACGCACTAAACGTTTTGAGAATACTTTTATTATGCGTACAGCTAAGGAGTGGAATTCCCTGCCGGAGTCTGTGTTTCCCGATAGCTACAACCTAGGGGTCTTTAAGTCTAAGAGTGAATAGATTGATTAGGCAGCTCACTGCACTTCGAACTACTTTACAAACACCGTTTAGCCGAAGACTAGTCGTGTGTAGTTTTTTTTTTGCATATATGGGCAAGTCCAAAATTTTTGTGACATGAACTTGGACTCTCCCTGCCGCTGTCCGCTGAAAAATGGCGGCGCATCATTGTACCAGGTGATCGGTTACTTTGGCGCGTAGACACTTAAAATTGCTACGTGACAATGTAACAACTTGTCGTTTGATTGCATCCTGCTTGTCTGTGGGAATCTTATCGCGCATACAAGATTAAATTACGAACTTTTTAGTAGCAGATTCACTGAAAAGAACCTTTGATGATCCAATTACAACAGCTTCTGCAGGCAGGATCAGGCTTTAAGCCGGGTGTAAGTAGACAGACTTATTGATCGGGCAGCTCATTGCGCTGCAAACCGCTTTACAAACATTCTCTTTACCGGAGACCCGGCGTGCAGCCTGTCCGGTCCGGTTTGTGTACGAGACTCGTGGTAATGCTGATAGGGTTGCCTGCTGTATATTTTATATCTCCCCGTGTTTTCGAAACTCCTTTCTAACTGGCAACCGCGACAGTGAAAAAAAAGGAAATTAGTAAATTATCAGAAAAAGATGCAAAAATTTAGTGATTGGTATTCTATTTTCTACTACAAATGTCAATGTCCGTGTGTTTGAATGTGTGTATCAATTTCACATCTACGGCTGAAAAGATTTTAGAACAGTACGTAGATCATGGCCTGAATTAAGAAAAAATATAATTTTTGTCCCCGTAGTGAGTTCTTGTTTGATAATTTTCGACTATCATGCGGGTGATGATTGATCTGAGTGGTGCCGATCTATGTGTCATGTTTGTGAACGGGCGCCATCAGTTGGGATTGGTCATAACTTAGCTGCCTCGGCCTGTTTTTACCTATGTATTGTTATTTTTTAACTGTTTTTTTTTACTCTAGACGCTTTTACGTGCACGTCTTTTTACATCGTTCTCACATATATGTATGTTTCCAACAAGAAATGATGTAACCAAATACTTGTTAAACACTTTTTCTTTTAAAAGAGTAAGTGTGAAGTTTCTTGTCCATTCTTCTCCATAACAAGCTGCATTTCCGAATGGACAGTAGAATCAATTATTATAACTTTTAAATTATTTTTTATACTATCAAAAGTGCCGCTTAATGGCTTAATTGAATAAAGAAATTTTGATTTGATTTGATTTGAAGCCACTGGCATAGCCTATTAAAGAGTCATGTAAATTATTTGCATACTATTGTATAGAATCAAGTTTTTTGTTTTTTTTCTAAATGAACAGACAGCTGTGCTGCTGGGGAGTTTGTTGCGCCACTTCTTCTTCCCAGCAAAAGCACTAGGAAGTGGTGAAGGGCGGGCGTTTTTGGGGGTTTGTCTTATGTAATTTTGACGTTCGGAAAGTGCTGATTCTCAGCCTAGTTTGAATAAATGACTTTTGAATTTTGAAAAAAAAAAGTCGTTGTTTGAGACGACCTATTAAGTCGTGCAGCCTTAAATCATAATTATTTATTGTTTATCGCTGCAAGTTCTAGTTTAGTCTTCAAATGTACTCATAACTTTTTAAGGCCAGCCCTAATACCGGTTAAACATAAGGATGTTGAGCCCCAAACATTCAGGTAAATTGCACTTACGTTGATTACGATCTGTTTTCATGCAGCTGAGGCAAAGGGAATTTCGTAAAAAGCTTCAAACACAACTGAATGAAACCTTTTCTTTATATATTAGAAATATTTGAGAGGGTTCCGTAAATAGAGTCTGGCAAACGAAAGTAGACACTCTAATTATTTGCAAACTTTTTATATGGCAATGCTGTATGGTAATGTCAACATAAATTATTGGTTATTTGTTGTAGTCTTGATAATAGCATTTATTAAGTGAAAAATGAATAAAACAATTGATTACAGGAAATTTCGTTTCGCATGATGTCTAAATATCAAGAAAAACATCAGGAAAAAGACGTCGAATTCAACCAAAAACAAGATTGTTTACGTGTGGTGTTAGATTTCATAAGTTAATGACGCTATAAGTTGAATAAACCAAAATTATTATAGAATACTGTTGTTTTATAATTGAGATTGATACATAATATCTAAAATATTACCTACCTTTTTTTTTTTTTTTATTATCTATAGGCTTGCGCTTGACCACTATCTCACCTGATGGTAAGCGATGATGTGGTCGACGATAGAGCACGCTTGCCTAGAAGAAACCTATTCACTCTTGACTTAAAGACCCCTAGATTGTAGCTATCGGGAAACACAGATTCCGGCAGGGAATTCCACTCTTTAGCTGTACGCATAATAAAAGTGTCCCCAAAACGTTTTGTGCGTATGGGTGGGATGTCCACCATGTACCGATGACGCATCGCCGTACGTCTGGTAGTCCGATGATGGAACGGGCTGGGCGGAATTTCATCATTACCTCAATTACCTATAGTATTTTTATTCAGACGAAATAAAATAAATAATTCTAAAGTATCAAATTAGGTTATTCCAGGTATGTCATACTAGTTTTGGGTGCTAAGATGATATTTTTTTTAAATACCGCACTTTTTAGTCTCTTCTAGCGTTTGCCAGACTTTATATGTTTTATTTAACAAAAAATCGACCATCTGCGAGTCGTAAGGGTTCCGTACCATTATCGCAAACAACGGCAAAAAAATCACGTTTTTTGTATGGGAGTCCCAAATATTTATTTTTTATTTTTTTTGTATTTGTTGTTATAGTGGCAAGAAAAATACATCATCTGTGAAAATGTCAACTGTCTAGCTATCACGGCTCATGATATACAACCTGGTGACAGACGGACAAAAAGACAGACACACGGACTGCGGTCTTAGTAATAGGGTACCGTTTTTATTACCCTTTGGGTACGGAACCCTTAAAATGTAATGATTAATATCTTCAGCAGCGTACGTTTATAAGCTGAAATACATTAATACAGAAAAGACTTATACGTCCATACTTCATACTTAGACTTTTTCGATATCCTCGCGTTTGACCACTATCTCGCCTGATGGTAAGCGATGATGTGGTCGACGGTGAAGCACGCTTGCCTAGAAGTAAACTAATTCACTCTTGACTTAAAGACCCCCAGGTTTTGTAGCTATCAAATGTTATAAAAATACCCAGGGGATCTATAATAGCATTCTACCGGCGAAAGAGATTGTTAAAATGCCAAAAGGTTCGATATTGACTGCGTGTTATACCGAATTCTCACGTGGTCAATCTCAAAGATTTTGGCATTTCATGGGACCGTACCATGACGTGTCAAAACTATCATAGTTCGACTGTGAAAAAGGAGAGAACTATTTGTCTTGTATAGCTCCGTCCCTCTCTCACAGTGGAACCATGACAGTTTTGACACGTCATGGTACCTCCACCTCAAGATGTACATAATATATAACATATATAACACACATTTTTGAGCTATCAACAATCGTTTCTTCTGATTGTGAATATAACTTTTTCGAGAGACTCAGATCTACGTATGAAGAGATTTCAACATAAAAATAAAATATTCATTTAACAAAACAAAATATTTTGTAACACAAATGAAAAACATTTAATAATGTCACAATACCCATTTATTTAAACAAAACGTTTTCAACTGATGGGTATAAAAAGGATTCAATTAATTTAATTGAAATATTTAAGCCGAAATACAAGCATTGCCCGTTGAAGTGAGATAATTGGCAATTAATTCAATTAATTAAATAATTTGCTAGACTAACTCAAAAAAGTGGTTGATAAATAATTAATAAATTTTTCAACATGTAAATAAAATATTCATTCAACAAAACAACATTTTGTAAAACAAGAAAACCAACAAAATGTAACAATATCCTTTTATTTAAATCAAAACGTTTTTCAACTGTTTGGCTTTAAAAAGGATTCAAATAATTTAATCGAAATATTTTAGTCGAAATACAAGCATCGCCCGGTAAAGTGAGATAATTGGCAAATAATTCAATTAATTAAATAATTTGCTTGACTAACTCAAATAAGTGGTTGCCTTGTTGGGTCAGGATTAGGTAAATTAGTGAGTAAGATTTAACGTGGATAATTGACAAGCAGCTCTAGACAGCTCTAGACTTTCATTATTACTTTTATTTAACATGCAATGTATGTATGTATATAAGTGTGTTCGGGTCAAATCTTGCAACTGAATTTTAAAGCAGTTATCATCAAACCAATTAAGATGAAATTTTGCATACACGTTTAGTTTGGATGACAATGCATGGTTAGTTAAGTAACGTCATTCTAAATCCAATATGGTGGACGGCCCAAGATGGCGGACCAGTTATTTCTTCAAAACAAGCTTTTAATGGCCTAAAAGTACGAAATTTAACACCGCTTGTCTCCACATATCTAAAGAGCCCAAACACGATGGGCCTATGTTATCTGGTTGAGGAGTTGCTATGGTCACCTTCCGGCTTCATCATGAGACCAGCTCCATAGTACCATATAATTTAAATGTTTCCAAAGTTACACATGTACGCCAAGTTTCAGCTTAATAGAATGCCAGGAAGTGCTTGAAAATTCGATCACTAGTTTCCGGACACACATACGAAAGCAAGGTAAAGCTTGTAATAATAAAATAAATGAAACGGAAAAAAAAGCTATGTCAATTTGACAATGAAAAACGCCGACTTATACTCTGATTTTTAATTTTGTAGACTAAACTGACATTTCAGCGGTTGATCGAAAATCGAAGTAGATCGAAAATGGAACTATTTCACGGCAAAAAAATACATTTGTTAAGCAACTAGCGACCCTTACAGACTTTATCGATCGCATTTATTTTATTTTTGATTTCATATTTAACACTATAAAAGTTTATGTACTGTTTATATGATTACTGTATAAATTTAAATATATTATATTTATATTCATAAAACATTTATGTACACCAATAAGTCAAATTAAATTGAGGAGTCATGACATATCAATTCGATGAATCACTTAAGATTGAGCCTTACCTACAACACTATGCTCCACGCTTGCAACATTTAAAAAAGAATAAGGTCATTGGCAGCTGTCAGTGTCAGTCTACGAAATTAAAAATCACAGTAAACTTATGTGTTGATCATGACTTCATTTCCAATTCACGTAAAATAATAGAATCTCGCCAAATGAGAGATTACGAGTTCACTTTAGGTTTCATACCGCCAAACCTACTTAGGCAAATACCTCAAAAAAAGTACGGTTAAACCAAACCCACTGAGTGTAACGTAATTCCGCTTTTAAAAGGGGAGCTACGGTTTAGATTCTTTTTATCTAGAACCTAATTCAATCCTTTCAAGATCCACTCCTTCTTGATGGATAGCGGCAAGCTTGTTCAGTAGACTTTATTAACCTCAATAGTTTGAAACGTTCAATGCAATTAACTCCTGACCCTTCATTCATCAGAAAGTCTGAGTCTAGCTTATACGATTATAGGTAAGGTAACTCGTGTTTTATCAAAAGAAATCTAGTACCGTGCATTCATGTTCTAGTATAGTACTTACCTTAGAAACGTATTCAGCTGAACCCACCGGTCTAAATAGAAATAAATATCTCATGCATGCAATTTTTAAATGATTCTTTTTATTTACATTGAATTTATTGAGAATTGAATTATAAATTGTAAAAATTTAATAAATGGAAATAAATTTATTTATTTTATTTATCTCACCGTAAATACTTAGATGGAGCGAGCTTGAAGTGAGCTTTCAATCCATAACTTCAGGTGGAATGATAGTCCACTTCACGATCACTTCACCCAAGTTTTCACGGTGTTGTTTTAACAGAATAGATTGTCTGTTACCTAGCTCAGGAGTCAGGGTTCAGTTTTTGGGTTGGGTGACGGAAAGTAATGGGTAGCTCGTCGTCCGATATGGACCAAGCCCGTGTTTACGGCGCGTAGTATTCCACGCGCGCCTCAAAGATATGTCAGCAAAAGTGACGGGGTCTGATAGGGCCGATGCCTGTCTGGGTCGCGGATAAATTTGAAAGAGAGTTACCGCGGCCCTGGCACAAGCAACTGAAGGAACACGGGTGGGTTTTAGTCAGTAAAAGTTTGACACGCCCTCCCGCTTCACCCAGAGCGGGTGAAGTCATTGGATGATTTCGAACCCAAAAAAAAAAGGTTTCACTTTTTTAACCGACTACCCAAAACGGAGGAGGTTCTCAATTCGGATGTTTATTTATATATTTTTTATGTATGTTCGGGCATAACTCCGTCATATATAAACAGATTTGCAAAATTCTTCTTTTGTTTGAAAGAAATTTATTACGAAATGGACTCATATTTTTTTTTTTTTTTTTTAAAAAACGTTGCCCCACACTAGGAAAAAAAAACACAAAAGATCTGATGAAGAATTTCGGAGATATACAACAGAACTCTTCAATCGATGGCAAATCTCTCGGGATTACTGCAATCGCATGTCTGTTTATTGTTTACACCAATCGCCTTGGTACACTCTCATTCCACTGGATATGTTCAAGTTCCATGTTATTCGGGTAATCTATTCTGGCATCACTGTGGCATTATAGGTACCTTATTATAGAACTTGTCCATTATGTACCACTAAAAAGTGAAAATTAGAAGTCAGTTTTATTTTTTTGTTAAAAAGTTTTTTTTTAATTTGTGATACAGTGTAATGCAAATAATTTTATTTTATAATTAATTTAGAATTTTGGCAAGCCGAAGATGGATTTTTGTATTTCTAAAATTACCATGTAGCAGTATTATAATTCTGAATGTATTACGCAATATGGTGTAAATCAAAACCTGAATACATCTTGTTGCTATGGCAACACCTAAGTCAATTATGTAGACCTTAATTAAAGAAGCCATTTTTGGATATAATAAGGTTATTAATTAGCCTCTTTGTTTGTTTCAGGTAATAACCTTGTCACCATGGAGAGAGAAAATAAGAAGGATCCTTTATTAAGAGGAAATGCGGTTGCAACCATCCGACTAAATATCTTAAGATCAAAGTCATAAGTAGAGGTTTAGCTCTCGCCCATTTCCTCCTCCAATATTGAACCAATTTAAAAGATATTTCATAAACTGGAAGAGAAAGATATATACTATGCCAGTTTGTTTTCATTTTTGATGATACATTATCTTTCGAAGCACCCTCAAAAATGCTCAAAATTGCGCTGTCAACAGAGGCCTGGTGTACTAATTTGACTATAACTGAAAAAAGAAAAACGTGGAAACGCAATATTATTCTTTTTTATTCAATTTATGGCATATCTTTTAAATTTGTCCAATACTGGAGTAGGAAATAGGCGAGAGCCAAACCTCGAATTACGATTTTTTACTTAGGAAATTAAGTCGGTGCTCTCTGCATTTCCTCTTAAGGGCAGGTATACTATTATGTGCCTTCGCTTGTCTTGTCACGCTGCAAAGCAAAGGCTTCCCTTTATACTTTCCATTCCCCAAGTTAGGTAAGCTGGTCTATATTAAGTTATTTTTTTACGTGAAATTTGCTACTAGAATAAGAACGATATTATAACTATTGTTATTTACAAACTACGTAAGCACAGTGTGTACTTACGCTACTTATATTTAACCGACTTTTAAGCGAAATTGACGAGAAAGTTTAAGGTTTATTATGCCTTTAAAATTCCAGAGTATTTTAAATATTTGACGCAGGTTGGCAACGACAATCTGCCTCGGTAACAACTTTCCATTATTTGGGCCGTTGAGTTTTCGCAACCTTATTCGCATCAAAATAAAATTGCCAGAACCTCGTAATTTTTCAGCATTTTGTTCTATCAGGTGTTTAAGATCAATTCTGATGTAAACAAATAATACAAAGATACATGTTTTTTTTATTTTTTTTTATTTGAGATGGGTTTGCTCTTGACTCTAGTCTAGGTCAGAGGTGACAGAGACAAAGTCGACGATGGAGTGAGCTTACCCAGAAGTAGCCGGTTCACTCTAACTTTGAAGAGATTCGGGTTGTATGCATTCGAAAACACAGACGCAGGCAGTGAGTTCCACATAATTTTAACGTATGTGCTATCAGCTAGGTTATTAGAATTTTCGATAATAATTCATAATCCCAGACGTTTCGGACACTTTAATAACCTTCCCTTTTCAGCTTCGAACAGATGGGTAAAAAGTTCATGACCACCTTGACCAAAACCCTCGCGTCTAATAATACTTTGACCCATAAATCCCAGATGCGATAAAATAAAATCCCAAAATGTATGACATTATTCGCAAATTTCATCTTGACGGTAGGGTGGGGAATTTTCACACTCCATTTGCTCGACAGTGTACAAACTCCGGGCCAGTGGGCCAGAAATATGGAAGTTTGTAGGCAGCGAGACAGATAGTGAGCGCGGCATGCTCAAAGTGCAATACAGTGTATATTAGGCTAGCGCTTTACGTGTTTACTTTATTTAGCTCGAGTTTTAAATACAATTAGTGAGGATGCGCTTGTGAACCTAACCTGTTAAATTTTTCTCACGATCTTTGCAATTTATAGCACAGTGTTTTAAAGTTTGATGTTATTAAAACGTTATTATAGTATAACAAACTACACTTAAATAAAAGTCAAGAATAATAAAAACTGACCACAGTTTCCTATCCGCATTTTGGGGCATTTTACATTGTTTTTACAAAACGTTCGACTTTGTAATATTGTAACTCTGTCAACCACACCACTGCGAGAGTCTGTTTCTAAAATTCGTTGTGCCATATTCACGCTTAATAACTGAGTTTATGTAAACAACTCATTAGTTATGTTGAATTTATCACACAAATTGAATAAAAAACCAAAACATACACCAATCTCCACCATTTCTTATTACCTCATCTCTTGAGAGGCTCAAAACACGTTTTTGGCAGACCACCCATACTGAAGAGCTACTGCTTCATATAATTGGACCTTTACTCCTCCCTAAAGGCAAACCAAGACGTTAAACAACCATTAGTGTCACCCAACATGTTATATTAACTAAACAGTCTCTCAGAAATACGCGCAGAATGAAGATACACTTTGAGACGAAAATAAATAACATCGTGAAGGAAATAATCGTTATCATTACATTTCCTTGTGATAACCATTATTTAAATTTAATGTTGCTGTTGCCCAGTCAAGTTTTGGGAGGTCTATGTCTGAATTTGTGTAAGGGCCAACGTGCTGAACATTTATCGTTTCATTCTCGTACCAAGCAATTTCCCTAAGTAGAGGCTTGCCTATGCTGGGAAGCCAGCGATTCTCTATGCTACTCTGATCATCCGATGTGTGTACGTGTGTTACAAGTGTGTTGATGGAGTAGGTGCCCAGTGCCTGTAATACAGGTTAACTCCTAGCGCGAGACTGGGGCTACTCTGCCCTGTGATGTAGCGTGCCTCATTCACCTGCTTTTTTCATGTGGTAATATTAGGGATGTTTCTGTCCTCAAAATGTATTATTGAATAAATTGAAGCATAAGTATAATCAATCTATATTGTTACTGCTGGGACACATGCCTCCTCTCTGTTAGAGGAAATAGGCCATAATATACCACGCGGGCCCAGTGCGGGTCCTTCGCTCTGTGAGAGGCAATGGGTCATAACCTACCAGGCGAGGCCAATGAGGGTTGGCAGTCCTCACGATGTTTTCGTTCTCTGTTTTGAGAGTAGTGTTGGTGAAATTAATTACACAAAGTACAAACCCGACTAGTAAGTCGGGTCCGTAATCACTGGGCTGCCACTACTCTCGTATCAAGAAAACGGTCAAATTCACCGCAACCTCATCTCAGCGATAATCAATGTCAACTTAACAAAAATGTGGGGCAATCAGAGGTTTTTGGTTGATTGGGACTGAGATTAAAATGCGATAATTCATAAAAATTGTCCCTCAGTTGGAACAAAATTGACGTCTAACAGTCTGACAGTTGGTAATGAAAAAGCTTCGATGACAGTTATCCAAAAGTAAAAGTTTAATCCTCGGTTAAAGATTTCTGCACCTGTAGCCAAGTTGACAATCTACAATCGATAACGGCAGTAGAAAACTAAATTATGTATGGAAATGACACATCTGAACGTTAAGTCACGTGGTCAGACCAAACAAATAGAAGGCGTTAACGATTGTAGAATGAGATTCGATACGAAACGTTTGTAACTTGGCTAGGGGGGGAGGGGCGGGGGCCGTGGGGGGGGGGGGGTTTGGCTTGGAGGGGTGTTTTATAAAACGTTTGTTATGAATGATTTCACATCTGTAATGCCCCGGGGTTTAGGCAGAGACACCTTTATTTCACGAGTTATGTTTAATTCAGCAGGATACAAGTCTAAGACTCCGGGCTGCTACTGCAAAATTCCAGATGAAAAACGCAATAACCAATTTTGATTTACCCGGTAATCGAACCCAGGACCTCATTTAGGGTTGGGCAGTATTACTTGTAATTAAAATATGTAATTGAAATACGAATACGTATTTGGTATTTGTAATTGAATTACTTCTTAAAATTTAATTTGTTGGTATTTCTAATACCTGAGGCTGAGGTATTTTGTAGTTAGTATTTCAAATACTAGGCTTCAAAATATATTTGAACATAAATACATTTAGCGATATTCTTTATGGGGCGTTCTGCAGAAAATAGCGCTCGATAGCTTTAGTAAGCAAAATGGCGACCGCGTACGTCAAATTGTCAAGTATCTTGTCAATTGTCATTTTATCTCCCGACGAAAAAGAGGGGTGTTTTATGTTTGATGTGTGTATTTGTATGTTTGTGTATATGTCTGTGGCATCATAGCTCCTAAACGGATTAACCAATTTATATATGTTTTTGTTTGAAAGACGACTTTATCGAGAGTGTTCTTAGTTATATTTGATGAAAATGGGTTCCGTCGATCAAAAGTTATAGGCGTTTTACTGTTTGAATCGGGGTGTTTTCGCAAGATATCGTGTCATAATTACGTGTTCAATAGATTGTCGATCGAAGCGTGTCTACTACTGGATAAATTATGTAGTATGAAATAAAAATATAAGTCGGCGGTTTTTAAATTTTACTTGTCATTACGAACGATTATTTTCACGAAATATCTGTATATTAATAAAGTTATAATACGAATGTCACGATGGATGATCGACTGTATTTTGTAATTTGTATTTTAAATAAAAATAGTTAAAATATTGTATTTTATATTTCAAATACACGACTTATAAATATTATGTATTTCGTATTTCATGCGCATACTTTGTTATTTGTATTTTAATTAAAGCAAGGATGTATTTTGGCCAATTCTGACCTCATGCGGCCACTAGACTAAAGAGGGGTTGGGAAAATCAACCCTAAATAGATGGTTATACAATCAACTGCGGTAAACCTAAATTAATGTATTCGCATATATATTGTATAGGTCGCCACACTAATTGATCAATTTGTGTGGAACTTAGTAATTTAGTGACAATCCTCCCTTAGGCCAACAAGCCCCAAATTGCTCAATATTGCTCGCAAGTGATCACGATTACTACCGGGACTACCGGTAGTGAGTTTCTTCCCGAGGGGGTTGGATTGTTCCCGGCAATGGCGGTAGACTCATTTCCTGTCACATGGGAATAATGGCGGCTGTGGTACCGTCATAGAGTAGCAATAGACTTACTTATAGTGATATTATGTCTATGACATGACGGGTCTTTAGAAGTTGTTCCACTGTAAAGAGATGTACAAAATATTGTATTATGAACTTATTTGCAGTTGTTAAACTGACCGGGACCAACGTCGATGTATGGGGACTAGAGATGTAAACTGAAAAAAAAACAAAATGAAAAAAAAACATGAAAAAAAACTTGGCACCGTCGTTTTTTTCTCTACATATGGTTATTTTTTCAGAAAAAGTGAAACACTGAATTTGGTTGTTTTGCTTTTAGTTAAAGTCAAATTATGTTTAAATCAATGGGTACCTATTATTATGAACTTAGAAAATACTTAATTTGTTACATTTAGGATCATCTTTTCTTTCTAATTAGGCAATTCATTTACGGACGGAAATGGTAAATTTTAGTGGTTGTTGCCAATTATTTAAAGACATTTATGTAATAATTAACAAAAAACAAATGGTATTTTCTTATTAAACTAAAAAAATAATAATATCGATTCATATATGATAACTGCCATACCATACTTTTATTTAAATACACTTGAAAAAAACCTAATCCTGAAAAAAAATTTTTTTTTTTTTCATGTTTTTTAAACGTTTTTTTTCATCTCTTAAAAAAACCGTTTTTTTACAACTCTAATGGTGACAACAGTTTTAAAACGACAAATAAAGTTTACACGGAACCCTCGGTGTACGAATCCGACACGCACTTGAGAGGTTTTTTTCTAGGATTCTGATTGGTCCGGTCACAGATTGTCTATGTTACCTTCATCACTACGACCTACAGAAAAAAATTAAAAATTGGTCGTACAATCGCTTTGTCTATTTTTTTTTTACTGAGTAGTCAATTTGTGACGGTAATACACTGAACACTGTTGTGCTCTTTGTCTATGGTATGGGTAGACTGCGATACCGGTGTGGATCTCTGAGTGCAAAGATCAAAGTGACATTTTATTTATTGTTCTCACTACAATAAATGTATACTTCAAAGCGATAGTTTTATTCTCCGAACTGCTCATTTTGAGTAGTAACGAATTTTTCCTCTCGATTCATCTTCAAAGCTTAACCATCCAATACAAAAACAACTCCTTTTATTTGAATGCACTTAACCAATTTACTTTTTACATAATTAAATATACTACGAATACGTTTTACACGCAAACAACATTTGTTATACATCAAAGAGTACGCATTTCCAATTTTAAAACAACCGACCCGAACCGTCCGTTCCGAAAATAGTCGAACGCGCCCGAGTCCGTACGTAAATAGCCGAACGCACGGCATCGCACTGCCGACGTAATTCTTGACCCTATTTCAGAAATGTCTATGTTCTAAAGTTAGATTTTTGATATGACCACACGGTGCCTAAACGCAGAAAGTCCCGATAAAAAATATAACACGATGATAATTTGTTTATTCATTCATTTGAAAGCTATTTTCTTCCAATTAGTGAAAATGAATAGAAAAAAAATGTTAGTTTAATCATAGGACTAACTTTGAAGGATTTTTAAACCTTTCAAAGAATAATTTTGTTAAATAATCTTCTGAAACTTTCATAACGTCTGACCTGCCTATAGGTCAGACGTCTGAGGAATTTGGCTTAGGTACTTTTAAACTAAATAAGATAACTTCTAGCGGCTTCACCCACGTGAAAACTGTCTTATCTTGATAATGAGTCTTACCCCAGGGAACATTATACCGGAATGAAAAGTACCCTATTTGTTATTCCAGACTATAATCTATCTCTGTGCCAAATTTCATCAAGATCAGTTCAGCCGTTCTGGCCTGGGTCGCGGATAAATTTGAAAGAGAGTTCCTGAGAGGCCCTGGCTCAAGCAACTGAAGGAACACGGGTGGGTTTTAATCAGTAAAAGTCTGACACGCCCTCCCGCTTCACCCAGAGCGGGAGAAGTCATTGGATGATTACCCAAACGAAAAAAAAAAAAGAAAAGCCGTTCTGGCCTGATTGAGTAACAAACATACATGCACACACACTTTCATCCAAACTTTTACATTTATAATATTACTAGCTTCTGCTAGCGGCTTCGCCCACGTGAATGTAATTTATTTTTAAATTAATATACCGAATTATTAATATCCCGAGGGAACATATTCCTGGTATAAATGTATCCTATGTTCTACTCCAGACTATAATCTATCTCTGTGCCAAATTTCATCCAGAACCGTTCAACCGTTCTGGCCTATCTGACCTCCACAACCCAGTAACTGGGTAATACATCCTTTTGGCAAGACTGGTGTCTACCGTAACGACAGTAAAGATCTTCAAAGACAGCTGGGACCAAAGACTTAACGTAGTTTCCAAGGCAAGGAGGGTCTCGGAATGTAATGAAATGGTCACCCATCCACGTACCGACCTTAAAAAGCGTTATTAATTTATAACTCAAATAATATAATCAAATATGTATCCCACCTTTGCAGCAATACCAAAACATCAAATAAATTCTATAACATATGTATTTGTCATTATCCGTCTCTCATACATTTTAATATAGTGGTTTTGAATCCATTCCAAGTGGTATTGCTTTTAATATATTATTGTAATAAAACACATCATATCACCAATATTAATGGAATAGCGAAAATTAATGAGAAGTTCTGTCTAATATCTAAAGCTTAAAACAGTTTGATAAACAAATCTGACGTAGTTAAGTACAAGAATAAGATTTTTTTAAATAAAAAAACAACCTTTTTCCGACTGCTAATGTGTTTAGCAGTCTATGTATATATGTAGGTTTGTTCCTATGTGGCGTTCTAGAGACAAAACGCATTGGCCGATTTTAATGATACTTACGTCAATCGATTCGTCTTCGCCTTCCAATTGTCACTGGCTACATTAAAATTGGAAAATAGAAAAATGGTGGATTTTGGGCGCCATATTGTGGGGACCCAATTCTTTTTTGCTTCCAATCCCATCGTGTGTTTTCATCAAAATAAGGGGTTTTAAGACGTGATTTCAAAAATGTATACTAAAATGTTATAAATAAAAAAAGTTAATTAAAAAAAACAAAAACCCGAATGCTTGAAAAGCGAACTAATAAGACGTAAACAAGAAGAAAATCATGCTGTGAAGTCGGAGGGTACATCTGGTTTCGATGACAAGCAAGCACAGCAAGATTTTCTTCATGTTAATGTTAAAAATTTTAGTTCGCTTTTTAAGCAGAAGGGTTTTTTGGATCATTGGATACACATCCAAAGCGGCAAAAACTATGGTGCTATTTTTTCTGGTTAAATTTCTATGGCCACCTGCCGGCTTCATCATGAGTCCAGCTTAGCGCCAAGTTTCAGCTTTATCGGATACCAGAAAGTTCTTGAAAAAAGGACTACTAGTTGCCATTGCCATGTAATTTTTGTATGTAATATCTCTAATAAGATCCGTGTAGGCCCTTGTTTAACTTCTGATGTCAAGCGTAAAATAATTTGTAAACGATGCCTGCATCATGGTGCCCCTACATAATTGTGAAACGTCGATGTGGGAAGCGTTCTGCTGGTTGCGTAAGCGCATACTTTTAGTACTCCCATTCACTGGACGCATTGAGAGCTTGCCAATGTTATAGCCACACCCTAATATTGTATCATTTTCATAGAAATGACAGTAAGACGTATTGCATATGAAATAATAGGCAGGTTTCTATTTATGTAGGTACCTGACTGTTGTTTTTCTTAATTGTAGCGGTTGTTCTTTGAATGACAATAATAGTTGAACACCGGGAGGGGAAGCTCTAGTAACTTCAAAAGGAAGGATTATGATTTATAGTACTGACGATAAGCGATGTTGTGGTCGACGGTGAAGCAAGCTTGCCTAGAAAAACCCTATTCACTCTTGATTTAAAGACACCTAGATTGTAGCTATCGGGAAACAGACTCCGGCAGGGAATTCCACTCTTTAGCTATACGCATAATAATAGTGTTTCCAAAAGGTTTTGTGCGTATGGGTGGAATGTCCACCATGTACCGATGGTGCATCGCCCCTTCAGCAAAAATGAGGAACAAGCATAAAATAATTTTATTACATTCAGGAAATTAATTTTCAAAATTCCTTCGTTAGTGCTATGAATGAATAGGTATGTAGAAGATGAAAATAATAGCACATACAACGATGAACAATGTAGCATTTTATTTTATTTCAAAATTCGAACGCCTTATCGTGACGCTAAACTGACAGCTGTCTTATTGTTCCAAATGTAATTTCCTCCAATCACAGCTCTGTGTTGATTTTATCTATATTGTTTTTAGGCCACGGCCTCTCCGTCGAAGTTATACTCATTTTTCCAGCCAGTGTTATCTTCATCAAAATAAATCAACTAACTTCTGACAAGTATGACCACCATACATAATAGAAGTCAAATGACTTTGAATTTGACTGTTTGAACTGACCGTGGAAACTGTAAACAAAAAACTATTTCGTGATTAATGAAGTGCTGTGTTTACAGTAGTTTTCTCATAATGTGATGCTACAGTTTTTGAAAATTCCGTAACAAAGTTTTATGAATAGTATTTTTTATTTTATCTGTAACTAAATGTGACGAAAAGGTCTAGTAAATAGCATCTACAGCCTTTTTACCCGACTGCCAAAGGAGGATAATGTGTTTATCAGTCTATGTATGTATGTTTGTTCCTATGTGGCGTTCTAGAGATCAAACTAGTTGCCCGTTTTAAACATTCTTACTTGAATCGATTCGTCTTAACCTTGCGAGTGTCACTGGGACACTGGCTACATTAGAATTTTTTTTTTTTTCTTTCTTCCAGACCCATCGTGTGAAGTGTCAAAATAAACGGTTTTAAGGGGTGATTTATCAAATATATAACACTTATATATTTAAATGTAACTTATTCGAAAAAGAAAATGTTAACTAAAAATTTACAAATAAAAAAGGTAATTCAAAAAATCAAAAAAACCGGCTGCTGTGGTCGGGTTTTTTGATTCTTTGAATTTATTCGCGGAGTGACGAGAATGGATAAAGTGAGAAATGAGTATATAAGAGGCAGTTTGAAAATGGCGCCAGTGACAGAAAAGTTGAAAGGAAACCGTTTGTCCTGGTATGGTCATCTGATGAGGAGGGATCTATGGGAGGGATGAAACGCATGTTACTAAAATAGTTATGAATATAAATGTGGATGGATGGAGAGGGACGGGACGGCCAAAGAAAAGATGGATGGACTGTGTGAGGAGTGATATGAAAGAAAAGGGAGTCAGTGATAGCGTGACGGGGGACAGGACGGTATGGAAGAAGAAAACGTGTTGCGCCGACCCCAAGTAAAATGGGACAAGGACAGAAAGATGATGATGAACATTGGGTCGACTTGCAGGCCAACCTGATGCATCTATATTTCCAGTATTTTACATTAAGTGGCTGGCTATCTGATTTAAACAATACATTTGTTGGATAAAACGATACCACGTGATAAGTCTGGTTGTTATTTATTTATTAACAATTGCTTGCTGTACTAACAGTTCGCACCAAAGCGTACAGCAAGCCAAAAACATAAACACTTATAGACTAAAAAACTTTACACAAACATTTAACATAGATTTATCCTTGTACATAATAGTAGTTTATGCAATGGTCATATAATATGGGTTATTAAAACACGAGCGTGGGTTTATCACATGAGGCGAAGCCGAATAAAAGTATAAAAGATAGGTAGATAGTCATAAAAGTATAATATTGATCTACACTCACAACGTCAATGTTCCAAATATGAATTCAAAAAATATTGCATAAACACAAACTTTATATTCGTGGATAGGTAAAATTAAACAAAAAACCATTAGAGTGCAACATTTACGTTCGATTTTCAAACAACTGCATCATAAAATAACTTTTTAATTTTTATAGTACACTTTTACTTTTTAATTTATTGGCGCTTATGGGCTCATTGACTTAATGTAGAAAAGTAGTGTCACTGTCTATGGATGTGCGCGCTGCGTGCGCTGTCATGGTGCAATGAGAATCTAAATTGCCCGCCATACCGCATATTTCAACTGTATGAGTAAAGATAAAATAGTGTATGCAACGGCATATAATTAGGTATTAAAACACTTACATAAACCCACGCTCGTGTTTTAATAACCCCTATTATATGACCATTGCATAAACTACTAATTAAAGCTCACACTGATGGTCGCTTCAGCTTTGCAAATTCTATCTCCAATTGCCAGTCCAGCAAAACTAATTTTCAATTTAGTTTGGTTTGTCCACGTTTGCACTTGATTAATAGCAGTTTAGTTCAGCAAGAACAAACATAATAGTTCCCTAGAATTCAATAAAGTATATTACGCTTGCATTAATTGGGTAGCAGTTTGAAAAGGGGTTTCCTAATAATTGATTCTAGTGTCTGTAGCAATGAGTTATTATAATACTAGTGTCATTTGCACAGGTAAATCTCAGAAGAAGGTAATTGAAGAGTCGGAACAGCTTCCTTAACCGGTCGTGTGCCCGTAATTACCAAAAGATTTTTTATTATTTTGGTGTCTCGCGTGTGAGGAGCTCGTGGCTAAAAAATAACAGCCGCACGGGTCGATCATCGTGGTTAAGCAACGCTTGACGAGGTCGGTCCGTGGATGGGTGACCATTTCAATATACCGAGTTTCCTCCGTGCCTCGGAAAGCACGTTAAGCCGTGTCACGCGTGAATTCACGTCTTCAGAACTCAAGGGTAACCCCTTAGTCGACTAAAATAATAAACGACATCAGTCCTAGCGACGCACACAAGAAGCTAGGCCATCGAATACCTTACTGACTGTTGAGCCTACAGATAAGTTCTCAGCGGGTCATAAACTGCCATAGCTCACCTGGAAATATCTAAACCAGCTACGAAGCCAGGTGGGCCGCTGTAGTCACAATCTAGTCAGATGGGTGTACTCCGACAGCTACAATATTACTGCGGAACCACTCCACAGATGATGTCCCATCTCATGTGCTGCTCCTTGTGCAAAAACACCTGCACCTTGCGAGATCTTTGAAAGGCGCTAAGGTTATCGACGTGGCTGAGTACTGGTCGAAAAAATTTATAAATAAGAAGGAATAATCGTCACGAAGAAGAAGTAGTAACTCGGTGACTAGCTTTAGTCCCCGCTTTATGACATGAAACTCAACCCCTATTTTATGGCAATTAAACATAACTAGACACCTGACAGGAGCAGTGGTGGCCCAGTGGTAACGGCCCCGACTTACGTGTCGTAGGTCGTGAGTTTGAGCCCATCAGGCAGGCGCTTTACTTTGTGTAAATTATTTCATCACCACTGCTTTTAAAACGGCGAAGGAAAACATCGTGAGGAAACCGGCATGTCCTAGAACCAAAAATTCGAAGACATGTGAGATCCACCAACATGCAATGGGCCCGCGTGGTGGATTAACGCCCATTATTACCTCTCTCAAAGAGAGGATACCTGTGTCCCGACAGTGGGAACATAATAAGGCTGATGATGAGACACCTGACAGGTCAAGCAATTCTTAAGTCTGGCAAAATTGTAATTGTGTTTCTCCATCATGAACTTCTCAGTAGTAACCTGAAGTCTTGATTTAGATTAGGCACTAGTGAAATGCAAGTGTAGGTACTATATGGTAACTTCTATCGGCGAATATGGGCACGGTGCTACTAAATTACTATTCTCCCCACATCTTCAACTCTTTAATTAAATAACCAAGACAGACAGACTTTGATTTTCTATGTTTGCACAGGACTGTTTTGTTAGGACTGAAATCAAGAAAATGTTCTCCGTAGCAAAATTGTTAACAAGACAGTGTGACTTTATTATTTGATTTATTCATTCGTTATTCGGGTTTACAGAGATTTGGGACCGTATAAATATGTAGATTTTGTCGTATCTCTTGGTGTCGTATTTTAATTTGACGGGGTGATATCAAAATGCATTGGCAAGATAATGTTAATTGTGTTTTTTATCAAATCGTTATCAGGCCCGCTCGTGGTAAGTAAAATAATCCTAAAACTCTCATTCAAACTGAAAGGAAAAGTTAAACCTTTGCAAATAAAATTAAGTTACAATACGAAACGGTTTTACACTCTACACATTACGAAAAACTGCTACTATTTTGCATCTGCATATTTAAATAAACTCTTGGATAGTCTTACATGAAGAATATGCCATTAAGGGTGGATTCCACGGGTATAAAATTCACCAATGAGATCATTTATGTTTCCTATCTTGGCTTAGCGCAGCTATGGTCTAAAAGGACTGGGCGGGACCAGGTACTTAATACCTTAACTGCCAGACAATGAGACACAATAGAAAATGAATTGTTTGTCGGTCACCTGGAATACAAAAAAGCGGTAGGTTATGGTATGCGAGTGATACGAGCGAGGTGTATTTGTGCGAGGGACGCGAATGTCGACTCCGCTTACCAGCTGAAAAAATACCGTTATGCATCCGTTTTATTTTATTTAGGCTCGCGTTTGACCGTTATCTTGCTTGATGATAAGCGATTATGTGGTCGACGGTGAAGCACGCTTGCCTAGAAGTAATCTGTTCACTCTTGACTTTGTCTCGTGACCCCATGGTCCTCGCACCACTCAGCAAACACAACGTTCTACAGCTTCGGTTCTCACCGCGCAAGCTCCTCGCAAATCTTTGGTGAAAACATTTACACATTTTCACACAACTCTGTTGGAAAAGCACCTTAAGCAGCTGTAATCATGTGGTTCTTCTTAGGTCCAAGGTGTGATGTAGCCTTGATACTCGTATATTATTGTGTGTATTGTATGTTGTTCTGCAGCGCATCTATTATTCTCTTTGAGAAGCTAATTGTTAAGGCTTACTTGTGATAAACATTAATGCTGCATTTCACACTATATCCGAAGTGCAATTACTGGTGCATATTAACTAACTCTATGTATACTAATATTATAAAGAGGTAAAGTTTGTGAGGTTGTAGAGGGATCTCTGGATCTACTGCACCGATTTAGATGAATTTGGCATGGAGCTAGTTTGAGACCCTGGGAAGAACATAGGATAGTTTGTATTCCCTTTGGATGATAAAAAACTTTTCACGCGGGCGAAGCCGCGGAGAGAAGCTAGTGTCATGTAAAGGTCATATTATATGAAAAAAAGGTTTTATATTCGGGACCCGAAAGTCGGAAAAACCAGTCTTACCAAAGGCTTTTTTGACAATCCCACCGCACTATTCCCAAACAACTAAAGCTCCTGAAAGCCAGAATCAACAGTGGCGACCACCAGAAAAGCGCCGAGGCAATGAAGCTCGACGAAGTCCCGGCGAATGAATTTAACTGTCTTGTATCCCGTAACGAAATTAATCAGAATATAATAACGAAGGAGTAGATAAAAGTACAAATTTCCACTTCCCTCCATATCAAGCAGGAGACAGAACAAACAAGGCCAATAGGCACAAAGGGTCGTTTACAACTGGGATAAGCCCAGTTGCCTAGCACCACGGATAAAAAAAGCATTAATATTAATGGGTCCTGACATAGGGTTTGTGTTACCCAAGAGCTGAGTTGTGTAGGTCAAATGAACAGTCACTTCATGTTAACCACTGGTATTCCGCTGCATTGGTTACTTTTCCCATGAATGTTGGGACTAGAAGGCAAGCCCGAAATTATTGGGAAAATGCTAAGCAACCTCCATCCGACGTACTTGCTGAAAAAAATCCAATCTATTAAACAAAAATGGTATTCGGCAGATCTATACCAGAGGTGTGAGCAGTACTCCATACATGACTGAACTTGCGCTTTATACACGTTGAATATAACAAGTGTCTGCCATCAAAGTTTTCTGAGCATAACTATATGGCCCCTCACTATTGTAATCAGCCAGTCACAAATAAAGGTACTCCTTCCATAGACAAAAGCCTTATTGCTTCAGTTTAACTAGGACCGTTGGTTGGCTAACTTGAACTAAGTTTAAATTGCGTTGCACTGTCTGGAGTGGCTGATGGTTTTGTGTGGCTGCCGTAGGGTTGTCAACTAGATATTAATTAAATTGACTGATATAATTTTGATATATTTTTGCAAATTGCCAGTTAGTTGTCAAGATAGTCAATAACGTATAAACATCACCAACAACAATATCAGTACTGGTTTTAATCTGAATTTTACGGACAACTTTGGTGTCGTAAGTCAAGCATATCGTGAACTCATAAAACTGAAAGAAGATAATGATCGTCTTTAAGAAAGACTAGTTTCTAAGTTGCAGTGGGCAGGGCACATTGCTCGCAGAACGGATGGCCGATGGGGCAGAAAGGTTCTGGAGAGGCGACCGCGAACCGGAAGACGATGCGTTGGAAGGCCTCACACTAGGTGGACCGATCACCTGATGAAGGTTGCGGGGATCCGCTGGTTACGAAACGCACGGGACCGGTCAATGTTGCGACGCTTGGGGCAGGCCTATGTTCAGCAGCGGCGTCTTTCAGCTGATGTGATGATAATGACAGAGTAGCTGTAATTGGATCAGTACTTCTAAAAATGCCTTTTACGACTAATAAGCTTAAGAAAATCTAAATATTTTTATTTCTTTCAAATAATAGTTTAGATAATGTTCGTTACTTTTACTTTTCTCCTCGTAAGGCTTATTTTCAATTCCTATTAGTCTATTCTCTCATTTATTCATGAAACATATTATGCGACTATATTTTTTTTTTAATGACTCGATTTTGACCACTATCTCACCTGATGGTAAGCAATGATGTGGTCGACGGTCAAACACGCTTGCCTAGAAATAACCTATTTCCTCTTGACTTGGTGGAATTAGATCGAGTATGATGAATATAAATGTTGATAGTTGAAGGAGGAGCGAGAAAGGATAAATGAAAAACGAATGGACTGTGTGAGGGCTAAATATAAATTAACAGGAAGTGAATGATAGTATGACGACTGACAGGTCATAGTCAAATAATAATAATAATAACAACCATCACTTTGAACGTCAACAATTAAAATGTACAAGTAATAACAATTGATTCTACCGCTTAGGTAAGAATACAAGAGTAATGAATGATAAATCATGAATTTGTCTGACCAAGAATTAAGAAACCAGGATGAGCAGAAGAGATTCAAGATACGTTTTCAAAAGGAAAATAAACATTGCTAATGTCTTTCGTACATACAGCAGCAGAGAAACCTCACCCCCTAGAAATGTATATAAAGTGACATCTATGGACAAGAGGATATACTACGATGTTTACGTGCGCCGCGTGCGCGCCATCTCTGTGACATCTATGAAACTGCTAATATATTTTAACTAGAAATAAAAAAACTGACGGTGCAAGCGATCGTTAGGTAATATGGTGAGGTTTCTTTGCAGCTGTATGTACAAACATCTACATGTTTCTTCTACAGCCTAGCGTTTTCTTAACTGGATCCAGCTGAATATCAATATTTTATATGAACGACTGCTTATCTGACCTTAACAACCCAGTTACTGGGTAACACAGGGCTCTAGATAAATTGACATCTGTCTGTCAAAAAGTTGAAAATGTATATGATTGTGACATGGTCAATACTTTACTTTTTCGCAATCAGCAATCACTATCGCTAGACTTCTAGCGCTACTGCACCTATAGCCAAGTTAACAATCTACATTCTATAACGCTATTAGAAAACGAACCAATGTATGGGCATGACTCATCGTCACGTGGTCAGACCAAAGGAATAGAAGGCGTTAACGATTGTAGAAAGAGATTCGATACGAAACCTTTGTAACTTGTCTAGGGGGCTGATCAGGCAGACGAATAATTTCAGAGGCGATAATCATAAGTATCTTACTAATAGTAATGTAATATTTACTGTTATTATTTTTTGTGAAAGTGCCAGCCCTGCTGGTAACGGTATAGAGCACAGTCGGTTTGGTAGTTTGAGAACGATTGTTGTGTTCGATGGGCCATCCGCCATCCGCCGTCGCTCAGGATTGGATTCATTCCCATTCGTTCAATGCAGATTTAGGTCTATTTGTCAACGAGCTCGTTTTGCGTCTATGTTTTCGATTGGTAGAATACATCGACTTATTATGATGTAGTAATTCTGCACTTGAATAATGTGATAAGGTTAGATAAAGACAGAAATCTCTGCAAGCAGATGGACCTTATTATTGTATAATCATTTCTGCGCTCAACATAGTATTAAACTTAATATTCCGGAATCACATTTCGCACCGTTTTGTAAATGTATGTAGCTTTTATTTTACAAGCTTTATATTACGAGTACCTTGCTTTTGTATGTGAAAAATACATAAACGTATATTTCGTACTAGCTGACCCCCGTGGCTTCGCTGCCGTCAACTGGCTACCTACCTACCTACCCTGCCTACCCTGCCTACTCGGCCTACCCTGCCTACCCTGCCCCTGCCTACCCTGCCTACCCTACCTACCCTACCTACTTACCTACTAATTTTTATCTATCATCAATAGTTTTCTCAGCGCACGCCAAAGAATGAATTTTATAAGCAACATTTTGCTACCTTGGGTTACATTATTGCAATTTTCATAAGGATCTCTAATATATTTGAAAATATATTATAGCCTATGCCACTCAGGAACACTTTCTACTGGTGAAAGAATTTTCAAAATCGGTTCAGTAGATCCAGAGACTACCCATTACAACGTCAATAACTCACAAACTTTACCTCTTTATAATATTAGCATAGATATGTATTTTTCGAGGCTTTTCTGACATCCGATTAAGCTGGAACTTGGCGTACCTATGAAACTTGGGAAACATTAAATTAATAATGGTACTATGGAGCTGATCTCATGATGAAGCCGGAAGGTGACCATAGCAACTCCTTAACCAGACAATATAGCACAATCGTGTTTGAGCTGATTGGATGTGTATTGACAAGTGATATTGCATTTAGTGCCTTTTAGTTAAAAAGCTTAATTTAAAAATATTATTTTATACTTAATACTTATTATTTTTCCAATAACTTTAATAAATCTCTGTTAAAATAAATCCTCATGCTTAGATACTGGATACCAGCCGGTAACGTATAACTATCTACTGCAGGACATAGGCCTCTTCTCATACAGAGAAGGCTATAATATAAATGCTCATGCACTATTCACCCTTTGCCAGGTTGGCAATTTCAACTTACTTAGAAAATACTATGATAAGGATAAGCCAAAAATATGCTACATACTAGCTTCTGCTAGCGGCTTCGCCCGCATGCAAAGTTTTTTATCATCCCAAGGGAATATTATACCGGGATGAAAAGTATCTATCTCTGTGCCAAATTTCATCCAGATCCGTTCAGCGGTTCTGGCGTGATTGAGTAACAAACATACATCCACACATCGAAACTTTCGCATAATATGTCTTATAACAGCAACGCATTGAAACCCTAACAAAAATATCTCATATTGATATTAGTCTTCAGTTTCAAACTACCTAAAGACCACAAACTATGTCATACCATACGAAACAACAATACTGAACCCAACCATCTATTTATCGCAAGGTATTCAAATTAACAATAGGATAACGTACATACCTACGGATAACATTTTGTATTCTGAACCTGTGAAACTGCTAACACGGGTGTAGTGTATTCTGCTTTGGTGCAGAGGTTAACGAGCATACTATTCTATAAAAGCAAGTTTTGAATAACAGTTTGCTCCAATTATGTGAGGCTACAACATGCAGTGTATTGTTCTCTGACAGAGTCACCTAGTATGAAAATGAGAAACACAAACTTAATTCAATTAAAACTTACGCTTCTAGCAGAAAAAAAAGTTGCAAGATATAAAGGAAGGTAGAATATGTTTTATACTGTACGCAAAATTACCGATTATTGGTTCTTTACTAACTTTTTATTGATAGGTTTGACCACTATCTTACCTGATGATAAGTAACGATGTGGTCGAAGATGGAGCACGCTTGCCTAGACGATCGAATTGTGCGATACAAGCTCCTCAAGTTACTTCACTCTTGACCTAAAAACCCTCAGGTTATAGCTATTAAGAAAGATAGATTTTGCAGAGAATTCCACTCCTTAGCGGTTCAGATATATTTATTTGCATATAAATGTGTATACATACTCGTACAACAAAAAAATAATAAGTGCATGCAGGATTACAATAAAAGAAATGGTTCAAACATGTTTGCCACATACTACGGTGTACAAATCATGATTAAATTAATACATTAATAGTAATAAATGAAATGATGAATAAATACTAATAATAAATGAAATTAATTTAAAAGCAATTATCACAATTAATGTCAGCAAAACAAAGTAAAATAGTGAAAATTAAATGACAAAAATGTAACGGTGCACAATAAAAGTATTTCCAAAACGTGTGCGTACGTACGGGTTGGATATCCACAATGAGCCAATGGCGCATCACCGTACGTCTTGTAACCCGATGGTGGAACGGGTAAGACGTAATTAAACTGTGCTATTTCAACCCAGATGCCCCGAAATTTAATCAATACGCACGTACGTACTTCGAAATGTAATCGATAGAACACCGATAGGCCGACAAATCTGCGCCGATGTTCACCTTCAATTAAATCTTCCCGATGATGTACCTATGTAACAATTTTAACTCAATCGGATTAAGTGCAGTTTGTAATCTATGTACGCGGATGAAAAATCAGAACTTGAATTCCGACTGAAAGTTATACAAAATCAAAATCAAATATTTTTATTTTACATAGGCCTACATGGGCACTTATAAAACGTCGACAAAAGGTGCACGGTTCGGGTTAGTCGTTTCCTATGGAGAAGAACCGGCAAGAAACTCCATGGTTACTCTTTTAATTTTTTTTGTGTTTACAATATTTCCATGTTACAGCATTAGTACTTGGATATGGGGGGACAACGTAGGCCCGACAATAAGTCGTACGAAATTGAAAAAAAACAAACAAAAAAAAAAATGTACGAAATAAAAAGTTAACAAACGTTAACAATCATCTAGAAATCTAGAAAGCCTACAATGTTCACACATTCACAATCGGTGAAAGAATCTATACAAAGTTAAAAAAAAAAAAAAAAAACTACATTTATGAAACCTAACAAAATAGTAATCAAACCAGACGTTTATCTATAAAAAATATACCTTGCTTCGCTCTCAGATTATTTTACTCAATGAACGAATTGAATATATCTTTCGCAGGCTAATAAAATTAAATTTTAAACACTGCGTGAAAGAAATATGAGTGGATTTTCTTTCAACGCTATACAAAATCTCTTTCAACTTTCGTGAAAGTAGTATTTATTCATTGCACAATTAGTTCTAAACTTTATTATACACAGTGGAACTTTAAAAATACAACTTCTATCAGCTTTAAATACACGTACAATTTTCTTGTTTTCTTATCCATTCACACAGATGTGGTTTATAACATTTTGTTTAGTTTTTAGGGTATACTTGCATTTTGTTTTAGGACTATTAAGACATTTGTAAGTAGTCCATTACTGGTTTTAATGTAAATATATCTTAAGCTTTTATGTAGTGTTAACTGTATTTTTAGGCTTCCGTACCCAAAGGGTAAAAACGGGACCCTATTACTAAGACTCCACGATCCGTCTGTCTGTCTGTCCGTCTGTCACCAGGCTGTATCTCTTGAACCGTGATAGCTAGACAGTTAAAATTTTCACAGATGATGTATTTCTGTTGCCGCTATAACAACAAATACTAAAAATAGAATAAAATTAATATTTTAGTGGGGCTCCCATACAACAAACTTTTTCGCCATTTTTTGCGATAATGGTTCGGAACCCTTCGTGCGCGAGTCCGACTCGCACTTGGTCGGTTTTTTTTGTGCTGTTGCCACAAATTACTTTAAAAGAACTATTTATAAAAAAAAACCTAAATTTCGATCCTCATCCTCACTGGTCCCGCGTGGCGTTTTACGGTCTACTCCTCACAAAGGTACCTAAGGCATGTGTCCCAGCAGTGGGATCATTGTTGGATTATAATGCTTGTGCCTTCTAACGTGGTTATTCTTAAAAGTAGATTATAAGATTACTACCAACACATCTAATTCCACTAAATTGCAGTTTTATTGTGCTATGTGCTGATTAATCAATTTAAATACTAAGAAAAAAACACTACAACAAGACAAAATGAGACTTTCAACTTTGTCTCTAACTTGCAAGGCAGTAGATACTACAATCATCATCATCAGTCTATTAATGTTCCCACTGCTGAAACACAGGCCTCCTCTTGGTGAAAGGGAATGGGCCGTAATCCACCACGCGGGCCCATTGCGGGTTGGTGGATGTCACATGTCTTCGAATTTTTGGTTCTAAGACACGCCGGTTTCCTCACGATGGTTTTACTTCACCGATTTGAGAGCAGTGGTGATGAAATAATTTACACAAAGTGCCTGCCTGGATTCGAACCCGATACGGAACTGATCGCGGAATTTCAGTCGCACTTGAGCAATTTAAATCGAATTCTAAATTCTGTGATAGAACCGTTTCCATCTGTTCGACAATGTGTTACATTCCTACGTTTAAAACAAATATTTTAATAGTTTAATTGAAATCTCGTGTTAACGGGGTCATAAACTCATATAATAATAAATATTTGAAACACTAACATTGAAATAACTGTAACGTTGCTTTGGTTTTAAAAATAATTATTACAAATAAGAGAATTATTTATTAAAACCGAGGGTATTTAAATATTATTCAGCTTTTTTTTTTTGCCTTCATCGTGTCCCACTGCATGCTTCCTTATCTTCTGCCAAACTTCTTCGTCTTGTGCGATCGCCTTCTTTGCAGTAGACCGCGACATCCTCTCACTGGCAGCCAATGTGGGACAATCTTCGTCCATAACATTATTCCTAGGCCCGTCCAGGTGCTCATACTCGACTCAAACTCAAAATTGGCCACTCCTACTAATCAACAACCAACCAATTACATCTCTCGAATTTGGCATATATGATTCTTCAGCTTTAGTGTACTCAATAGAGCGAGAGCCCAGACGCCTCAGACGTTACTGATTTCGTTCTACACAAATTGAATGAAAATGAAAGTACAAGTTAGCAAGTACGAGTACGTTCCAGATACATGCTAACTCTGCTCAATTCCACTGATTTTGTGATAAAAGAGTTCAGTAACGTTTGGGGATCTTGGACTCAAACAAGACAACCAATAACAACTGTCCATTTCCAGTTTGAGTTGAGTTGAGCATGAACATGAGCATCTGAAATACCGGCCTGAAACTTATTCATACGTGTATAAACTACGTTTGTATGCTCTGAAAGAATAGGATTTTTTTTTTAATGGGAATGACCAGACTCAGGGCAAAACGATTTTGTTTACCTTGAATCGAACCCAGGACTTGGCTTCAAATGCACATCAGTCATTAAACTTAACAAAAAAACTTTGGGAAAATTGCCTTTTTCAAATGAATTTCCATGAAGAGCATGAAAATATGCTTGTTTTTTTTTCATGAATCTTAGGGCTTACATACATACGTACATATATACTCGTCCTGCAGTCGTGTGGCGCCGCTCTGCGCGCTTTGTACGCAAATTGTATGGAAAAAATCAACCAGTCGTGCGCAGTACGACAGACGCACAGCTGCAGCGCGCAGTCCTGCACCAAAAGTCTAAACTGAAAGAGCCCTTAGATTCTATGCTCGACACAGACTTTCAAAACTCCAATTCCCATTACGTAAGCAATGTACCATAAAGCAGCCTCGAACATTTCCTTCGTTACAACCTTCGGGAATACCCTGATTGTTATAGACGGGTAATGTAGCCCTTAAATCTGGAGAAAATCTGAGAAAAAGTTGTATAAAAGTTCATAAAAGTTTCGTCTCTGTGGTACTCAGAGGAATAATATTTGGATACTGAAAAGATCGTGACTTATGTTTATGCTTACCCTTGATGTTGTTGCTTGTTAGCAACTTGAAGATTTTTACATCTGTTTTAATACTTTTTTATGGTTTGTCAAAAGTTTTTTTTTTATTTGGTTTGGAGACAAGGCACTTTGTCAAGTTTTTTTTTGTACTCTTTTCTGAACCGATTTAATGAGCAATTATAATTTGATTCTAAAAACATCTATGTTTTATTTTCTATCTAAAAACATCTATGTTGTATTTATTGTCTCGGGCGCACGGTTGGCGCAGTGGTTAAGCGATTGACTGCTGCGCTGCGTGTCGCGTTTTCGATTTCCGCACGGAACAAATATTTGTAGACCTACAATTAGTTGTTCCGGCTCTGGATATTTGTGAATGTGAGTTTATATGTATGTAAACGCATCCACAATACAGGAGAAATTCCTAGTGTGTGGCAAAGTTTTTAAAAAAAAAAAAAACACACCTTCAATGACAACATTTTTAAAACGTCCTACTGTTTACAAGCTTAGTTTTTTTTAATTTAATTTGGTATAGGCTCGCGCTTGACCACTATCTCACCTGATGGTAAGCGATAATTACCTGGTGGTAATTAAGTTCACTTGTTCCGGTGTCTATGAAGTAGTTCACATCCCGTAGTTCGATTGAGATGACATTTTGCACTTGATACGTTTGTTTCGCCTGACAATAAGCGAGTTTTTTGATAATTATTTTTAATTTAAATGCTGAGTGCTTCTCATGTGATTGCATTTAATTTGATCAAGATCTGATGAGTACTTTTTGGGTCATCCTTAGTAATGCGTGTTTTCATGGTAAAATAAGGTACCAGCCAAAACTGAAAAGAGAAAAACAAAAAACTTTTTACGGTTTCATTTTTTTGATCAAATATTTTTTTTGCATACACGTTTGGTTTCGATGACAATGCTCGGTAAGCTTAAAGAGATGTTTAAAAAAAAAGTTATATAGCAAGTTTAAATGGTACAAATACAACAGCGGTGATGCTGTTCTACAATGGCTTCCTAAAATAGAACTAAAACAAAACATTGATTTCCTTGAAACAGACACTCTATCATTTCCCGATAAGATTCGCTTAGAAATCGTTTATATTCATGTATTCAATATAAGCCATTTCGTACGGCATGTTTAAGACCAATCCGAATAGATGCACATTTTATTGAACATACAACCTTTTTGCCGGGCTTTTCTTGCATCGCAGGGTTTATACGAAACTTATCTTCGTTTCCTTATCAAAGTAATTGTGAAAACATTATATCATGCCTGCATACCCCGAAGACCGTAGGACAGATATACAATGTGTCCAGGCATGTAGTAATATATTTTAAGACCGCTATATAGACTTAAGTTTATCGATAAAAACATTCCACATAAGGTTTTAATCCCCACACGTTTTTATTGGTCAAAGTCAAATTCAAAGCACTTTATTTCAAGTAGGCCAGTTACAGGCACTTTTGAATTGTCAAAAGACAAAATAAAATATTACAAAATAATGGTGCTACAGTCCCAGTCACAAGATATAATAACTGTGAAAGTACCGTAGATGCCCATTCCAAGGCGTAGATCTCTATGGAGAAGAACGGGCAAGACACGCCATGGACACTCTTTTTCAATTAGGTAATTATTACAAATTTTGTATTAATTCATGTTGAGATTACACATTATGTGAGAACGATGTAGAAAGTGTCCATGGTAAATATAAAAAGACAATTCAGAAATAAAATTAGAATCAATTAAAATAAACCATGGCAGCTAAGAGATGACCTGTCCCAACCGACAGCGCCCGTTCACGAACATGACAAATGTATCAGCACCATTCAGCTCAACCATTTTGAAGGGAGCTAAATGATCCGACACACGCGCCACCATCGACGAGACATTTGAGTGAGCATGACATACTCTCAACCACCGGAGTCATTCAAGTCAATAGAAGACGTAGGTATCTAGACAATGATAGCTCTGAAGTACATGGTACTCACACAATGCTGGCTATGCTGCTATATAATACTAGAAAGATTAACTCTATATAATGCAAAGATAGTAGCAATCTTCATCAGCTCCGACAATAACAGTAAACGATACCTACGACAGTCTTACCAAAAAATAAAATTTAAAAAATACACATTAAAACGAAATTAAAAAATAATAATATTTAACCTGACAGCAAGCTAATTTTGGTAAAAGAACACGAACATTGTCTTGAGTTCAACACAGCGACCAACTATGCTTATCATCTAAATAATCATTAATAGAATAGTATGCCTTAGAACAGAGATTAGCTTTTACTTTTGCTTTAAATGCGTTAAATAGCAAATCTAGAAAAGAAGACGGTAACTTGTTGTAAAAAGTTATACCAACCCCAACGAATGAACTATGCACCTTATGAAGTCGATGAAAGGGAGCTCGTAATTTGTCCTTATTTCTGGTGTTAAAGTCGTGAATATCACTATTGTTACTGTACAAATGCATGTTCTGCCTAATATATAAAATGTTGGCGAATATGTATTGTGAAGCCGCTGTGAGAATACCAATCTCTTTAAAAAAATCTCTTAGAGAAACACGCGCACCTAATTGGTAAATGGCACGAACAGCTCGTTTTTGAAGCACAAATATATTTTGAATATCAGCGGCTCTGCCCCACACTACTGTGGGGCAGAGCCGCTGACTGTTCAATACTATTCAATACCGTAGGACATGATACTGTGAAAATAACCGCAGACTATTCAATACCGTAGGACATGATACTGTGAAAATAACTAAAGTAGACCAACCTTGCTGTATCAACGTCAGTGTATTGTCTAACCTTTCTGACGGCGTAGGCGGCCGAGCTAAGCCTACCCGCTAGGCTTGATATATGTGGCCCCCATTGAATTTTTGAGTCTACTGTTATACCCAGAAACACAGCTGAATCAACAGTTTCGAGCTTCTCATTGCCGAGCACAATGTTGGGACCCAGATTTCTAACATTGGGCAAAGCGAACTTTATGCATTTAGTCTTCTTGGCATTAAGAACAAGATTATTTGTTGTGAACCAATCTGTGACCATTGATAGTGCTTTATTCACGTCATCAAAAACTTGTCTATTCCTATCTACTTTAAAGATCAGAGAAGTATCATCTGCAAACAGTACAACGTCGCAAACATCCTTTAAATAGAATGGCAGATCGTTAATATAAACCAGGAATAAAAACGGACCCAGTATTGAGCCTTGAGGTACACCCAGCTCAACAGGTAACCTGGAAGATTTAGCACCATTAACGTCTACGCATTGGTATCTATTAAGTAAATATGACTCAATTACATTTAGGGCTTCGTTTTGAACACCGTAATGACGTAGTTTACGCAAAAGCGTATCATGGTGAACGCAATCGAAGGCTTTAGAAAGATCGCAGAAAACACCACCCGCATCTGTAGTCGAGCGACCCTTCGTAAACCCATATTGGTCATTGTGAAGGAGGCTATGTAAGTTAAAATGTCTGAGTAACTGCTTAAGAATTAACTTTTCAAATATTTGGCTGAATGCAGGCAAAATAGAGATTGGTCTGAAATTACCAATATCATTTTTGCTACCGGATTTAAATAGAGGGATGACTTTACTGCTCTTCATGAGATCAGGAAAAGTACCCAAATCAATGCATTTGTTAAACGTAACAGCAAGATAGGGGGCTACAATGTCTATTATATTGCCCAAAAGTTTGGTAGATATGCCCCAGTAATCACCCGTGTTTTTAGATTTAAGAGAATTAAAAACATTAACTACATCACGAGGCGCTACATGCTCGAATCTCAATACATAACTACATTTAGGGACGCTACTATGCAATAGGTTTTCAGCCTTAGACGGCGACGAACTTAAGGAGCAAGTCGTCGTTGCAGGTATGCTCGTAAAAAACTCATTAAACGCCTCAGCTACGTCAGCTGGTTTATTAACTAATTTGTTATCAACCATGATCTCGAGTTGATTTTCTTTTTTAACCGATTTACCCGTTTCGTTGTTTATGATTTTCCAAGTGGCTTTTACTTTGTTATTAGAATTTTTAATAGTCTCACTTAGAAATTTTGATTTTCAACACGACAAATCTTTTTAAATAATTTTGAATAATTTTTAACATATTCTAAAAAATTGTTATCAAACTTGTACTGTCTCAGACCATACCACTCATACAATCTCGCTCGGCTTTTATAAATGCCTGGTGTAGCCCATTGGTTGAAACCAGCGGAAGTTCCAGTAATGTTGATAGTTTTAGTTTTAAAAACGGATTTGTACTGTTGTGATTGGAATTCTTGAAAAAATATTAGGCAAATATGCGCAGGAGTTTTTAACAACAAAATTAAAATTAATTGCCATAGAGCTGTGATTCTTATATGAACAACAAAACTGTTATGTGTAGAACAACTCAAAGACTAACAACTAAAACACATAACAGACATGTGTTAATCCCTAAAAACTTTGAAGAATTTTAGGATTTTTTTTTCTTTCTTTCTTCTTCTTTCATTAAAAACGTGTGAAATAATGTTCAAAGATTGACTTTTGTGGCTGAATGCAAAAATATCTTATCTTTTGTGTATTAGTTGAATATTTTACATTATCTATGCTATGGCCGTAAAAAATCAAGAATTGTATGCTTCTATGAGACAAAGTTATAGTTGTTAGGCAGTGTAGATACGTTAAGTAAGTAAGTCAGATTCTAAAATGGCTCTATCTTTGAGAGGGGATTATGATTACACTCCTTATGTGGGGCGTGTTTTAATCAATAAAATTAGGTTTATTTTACGGCCTTAAAGTTTTATTAATACAAGTCCGGACATGTTGGCTATATATTGTATACCCATCGTTCGGCGGCGAGATGGCCAGATGACATTGTGGCCATCGTGGGTAAGACTGGCACAGGCACTTGAGGATTGGCACAAGAAGAGAGAGGGATATACTCAGCAGTGCGCGAAATCGGGCTATGGATGATGAAGGGTGATGATACCCATAATATGTAACCAGTTTTTGTTTAAATCCCATTTATAGTTAAGGGGGCGAACCTATTCTCATCGAAATCCAGACTGCCAGCTGCTACTGCAGCTCCAAATAGAAAAATCCAAATTATAATTTTATTTCGTCACTGACACTGACGGTACTGGGCTAATACGGTTTGACCGAATTTAAGGAGAACCTTGCCATTCATCGGATTCAAACTTCGGGGTACTATTAAAACTTGGGGTCGGTATGACAAGTATTCTTCTTCCATACCGTCCTGTCACGCTATCACTGACTCCCTTTTCTTTCATATCACTCCTCACACAGTCCATCCACCTTTTCTGTGGCCTTCCTCTCCCTCTCCATCCACATTTATATTAATAACCCTTTTAGTAACATGCGTTTCATCCCTCCTCATCACATGACCATACCAGGACAAACGGTTTCCTTTCAACTTTTCTGGCACTGGTGCCACTTTCAAACTTCCTCTAATATACTCATTTTTCAATTTATCCATTCTCGTCACTACACACATCCATGTCAACATTCTCATCTCTGCTACATGCAATCTCTTTTCATCTATCTTTTTCACAGCCCAATATTGTGATCCATACAGTATGACTATCTAGACTTTTAAATAAAGAACTAAAAAAAAAGTAAATCCATCGAATGGGCGTACGAATAGTATTAACGAAATGACGAAGAAATACAGCACATTAGGTTTTTTACGCCTGAATGAAACTGCGATCTGGCGTGAAGCCAGACTATTATTTTATTTTATGATAAATAGAAGAAATGTTCTCAATACGTTTCCAAATTATTTATCAACGGCATTGTTTTTTCATTGAATCGCAGCTGTCTTTTCTGTAAGACAAAACATTTTTATTCATCATAGAGTTTGAATGTGTGAAAATAAAATTATTCGAGATAGCGCGCCATCTTGATTTTCAAGAGTGATTGTCTTGACTCGTTCTGCTCACAGCCTGTACTTCTTGTAGATTGCCTGTAACAAACTAACAATATAAAGAGGTAAAATAGTTTAAAAGGTAATTTCTGAAAGTGAAGATCCCAATTCGCATCCACACCCAGACATGGGCCTGCTTGGTGGATTACGGCCCATTCACTCTCTCACAGAGATGTGGTCTGTGTCCCAGCAGTGGGAATATTAAAAATCTGATGATGATGATGAAGATCCAAATAAAGAACATTCTTAAACTGGTAAATTAGAAAGTTACACTACATAGAGGAAGGTCTTAAAGTTTGCGGTTTTTTTTTTAATTATTCTAATAGAGCAGTGGTGGCAATGGGACTCTAATTTCGGAAAAGAGGATCCTTCTATTCTGTCCTCTATCCTATTCTCTCCTGATAGTAACCAATGATGTGATCGACGATTAAGCAGGTTTGCCTAGAAGTAACCTCTTAACTAAAAGACCCCTAGGTTGTAGTGATTGGGAAACACAGAAAGAATAGATGTATTTTCAGGAAAACATTCCACGAACTCTTGGGCGTCCCCTCGTATCCCTGAACGGACCTTCTACTTTATATCCCAGGAAAACGCAAGATTTTTGCTGGAACAAAGTGGCAAGAAAAAGCTTGTACTCTTTATTTTCCTTAAATAATCCTCGTGTTTGCCAAACGATATATATTTTTACAAGGTCACATTGAATGCGTAGCACTATTTACTAAGAGCACTCCGGATGTTATAGAGATAGCTTGCCTAACACGAAAACAAAAATTTATGAATATGATCCACGTGTATCTTATCAAACTACACGGTATTTTTGTGATTTGCCTAAAAGTTATTATAATGATTACAGGAAAGATAATATTTCCTGTAATGTACAGGAAATACTATCTTTTACAATTGTTACACTGCTTCACTGTTGAGTTTCATCATCTGCCTAGCCTTTTCCCAACTATATTGGGGTCGGCTTCCAGTCTTACCGGATTCAGCTAAGTACCAGTGTTTTACATGGAGCGACTGCCTATCTGACCTCCACAACCCAGTTACTGGGTAACACGGTACCCCTTGGCAAGACTGGTGTCAGATCTCAACTACCCGTAACGACTGTCAAAGATCTTCAAATAACAGCCGGGACCAACGGCTTAACGTGCTTTCCGAGGCCCGGAGGAAACTCGGTATGTTGGAATGGTCACCCATCCACGGACCGACCTCGTTAAGCGTTGCTTAACCTCGGTGATCGACCCGTGCGGCTGTAATTATTATTTTTTTTTTTATTTAAAAAGGTCTCGCGCTTGACCTCTATCTCACCTGATGGTAGGTTAGGTTATGTTAAAACGGGCTGTTTTCCGCAACGCCACGACCAAGCGCGTATTTTGTGTACGGTAAGATGATGGTAAGCGATGATGTAGTCGACGAAGAGGCACGCTTGCTTAGAAGTAACCTATTCACTCTTGACTTCAAGACTAATAGATTTGTAGCTATCGGGAAACACAGATTCAAAACTTCAAAAGTATTTCCAAGAGGTTTATTGCGTAAGGATGGGAGGTCCACCATATATAGATGGCTCATCGCCGTTCGTCTCGTAGTCTGATGATGAAACGAGGTATATGATAATCATAGTGTACAATATGATGCGATAGACTCAGCATGTGGACACAAGATTATAACAACAATAGCAGTGCAGAAATAACACTTACAACAACTAGTAGATAGTTTTAGAAACACAGTAGATTCCAAAAGGACAAGAAGAAATAACAATATAGTGGTTATTTTTATCTTACTACACAGTTGATGACATGTTTTTACAATAAAATTGCAGGTTTTTATGTCGTCGGTACTTAGAACTGAAATCTGCAAACATGCAAACTGTGAATTAGCGAACGTGCATTTGCAGTAGGTAATGTCGGACATGAAATTAGAACATGTTCTATCCTTTTGGAACCTGAAAATAAATTATTCATCAATCAAAGTAATGATGCCGATCAAAGTATTTGTTTTTACTGAAAACCATCATGGTTTTCAGTAAAAACAAATAAGTTACCAGTTGGCGCCACTTTGGCAACAGGCACTTTGAAAATGTTATGAAGTCACAATGACATTGACGACAATTTAACTGATGTCGAAAAACATTGGCGCTTTTCTTGACGTCTGTACCTGATGCCTCCGTGCTGCCATCTAGAGCACGCCATTTCAGAAAACACTCGCTGTCCTTTGGCTTTTCATAGCTACTATAAAAATCTATCACCTACTTAAAATAATAGAATATGAATTTTTATTTATTTGATGTGTTGATGTTGTATTTATCTATGTGTGATTTTGTATTCATTATTAAATAATTTAAAGATGTAGTCTGATAAGGGTTTAAGACCTGAAATAAATGAATTTTAATTTAATAAGCTCTCTGCGACACCAAATGTAACCGGGCTTTCCCGAGACACGTGAGTGCGTGGACATAACACCACGTCGCGGCGCCGACATTGTCAAACGGCATGGCACGGTGCCGTGTACGGCGCACCCGCTCGGCAGTTGATGTTTCGCTGTCGCTAAGTTCGCAGGTTTTAGTGCAAAAAAGTGGCTGAAAATATCGATGTTGACTTGTTAATTACATTAGTAGATGCACGCCCCATTCCCAGGCGTCCCTGTCTCGTCAGACAAAGGAGGATTTTAGGGACAAAAATTTGGGTGGTGAGCCTTGCGCCAGTTCGTCGCACACACCGTGCCGTGCCGTGCCGTGGTGTATGTCCACGCCCTAACACACCTGCTAGTACCAATTCACCGCAGAATTAAAAGAAAAACAGAGTTGAGTCTGTTCATGAATACATTAAGCGTGTAGTTTTTTACGTGTTGTTATTGAAGCCTACGCAAATTGCGAGCAGTTGATTGAAAAAAAAAAAACTACTGAGTGTAATGGAGTAATGGCGAGTTTATTTCAATTCTATTTAGTGGTATTTTCAACTGTTATTTTAGAGGTTTTATAATATTGGTTGTGTGTGGTCCTTCACCTTGAGTAGACTTGATGGTATGCTACTTATCTCGAGCGTCTTTCAGCCACGGTGGCCAATTCCAACGGAGATAAATCAAGGAAGTAGGAGATATTTAGTACACAAGTGTATACACAATACGTGTTCTTTTACTCCCGTATACTACGGGACGGCAACCCAACTCAATCGTGGAAAAATCAGGCGCTATTAGTGTTTTTCGCCAACGTCCAAAGTCCACGCTGCTATTGATAAATTCTTAATGTGAAGAATTTCAAGCAACATCTTTGCTTGAAAAACTCGACCGTATATACATTCTTCTTAGGCTTCAAATTACTTTATTTGAAGGACGAGTTTCAAACGGCTAAAAGTCTTGGCGAAACATTTGCCTTGCTGTTGGCCACAAAATTACGAAGAAAAGCTTTTTGCATAAAATATAATAAGCCCTATAAGGCCTTATTTAAAAACATCTCAAGCTGTTTAGCAAGTTCTTAATTTAAACGGCATATAATTTAAATTTAGAACCTGAATTTAGAACAATTTAGCTGCTAAACATCTCGAGTATTATCGTAAATGAGGTTCCATGTTATGGAACAATTACTGACTGGCTAGAAACGACAATAGGGATGAAGATTAAAAACCATTTTTTTTATAAAATAAAAATATGGAACACATCAGAACACATACCTATTTTTCTTTTTACTTGCCACGTAAACAAAATTTCGACTAACGCTATGTTTTAGTACAATTTTTAATCAAAAGTGAAGTCACAAGCCACTCAAGTAACTTTGATGCACTTTATACATATACGACATTTTTATAGATTTTTTTGATATTCTAACTGACGGTCTATTGAATTATTATTATTTCTATACAGGAATCAACTATTGACTGAACACCCCTTTATAACTCATCTTGGCAGACAAACTACACCGAAATGTGCTGTGTGATCACACAAAATGACCTACCTAAACGTGATAGTACCGCGAATCGCGAAAATATCTCAATTCGGTTAACTAGCAGGAACGGAGCCAAAACAACATAATTTAGATGTTTGTCTATTTGTGCGTCTATCATTTGATATCGTTTCAACAGCCGTTGAATTGGGAGTAATCATCATGATCTTTGGCTTCATAGACTGGTTTATCTTAATGTAGAGAGCTTTCTTTTATCTTCTTTCTGAGTTTGCCTTAGGAGCAACACACCTGTGGTGCCCGTGATATTGCAGATGTCTATAGGCAGCGGTGATTACTACTTACCAATAAGGTGGATAATTTGCTTGTTTGTCAATAAATGGCATAACAAGCAAAACTGTAACCCGACTGTTTTTTTTAGCCTATGTTACTCGGGCTGTAATAACGAATCCATTAACACCTTATTCATCAAAATCGGATGAATAGTTTAGGCGCTACGGAAGAACATACGTAAATACAAACATTCATACATAGACTGCTAAAATCATAACCCTTCCTTTTGGCTTCGCCGAGGTAGGGTTAAAAATATAAATGGCAAACCCATCGATAGTAAGTGCTTATTTGCAATATCAGAGACTTTGCAGATATTTCGTTTTTTTTTTATTATATTATTGATAGGCTCGCAATTGACCTGATGGTAAGCGAGGATGTGGTCGACGATGAAGCTCACTTGCCTAGAAGAAACCTATTCACTCTTGACTTAAAGACTCCCAGGTTGTAGCTGTCAGGAAAGGTTTTTCTCGGTAAAGTTATATTCACAGATATATAGCTGCAATAGCAGTGGTGGCCCAATGGTATCGGCCGCGACTTACAAGTTGTAGCTCGTAGTTTCGAACCCAGGCAGGCGCTTAACTTTTTGTAAATTATTTCATCACCACTGCTCTCAAAAACGGTGAAGGAAAACATCTTGAGGAAACCGGCATGTCCTAGAATCAAAAATTCGTAGACATATGACATCCACCAACCCGCACTGGGACCGCGTGGTGGATTACGGCCTATTCCCTCTCACAGAGAGGTGGCCTGTGTCCCAGCAGCGGCACATTAATAGGCTGATGATGTGATGTGATATAGCTGTAATGTCTCATGTGTCATTCTTCATAATGCGCACAGCGAATGAATGGAACTTACTACCTGCGTCTGTGTTTCCGAACGCATTCAACCCGAATCTCTTCAAAGTTAGAGTGAAGAGGGTTCTTCTGGGTAAGCTCACTCCATCGTCGACTCTGTCTCTGTCACCTATGACCTAGACTAGAGTCAAGAGCAAACCCATCACAAATAATAAAATAAAAAAAGTGTCTGTTACCACTCGGGCATTAACTGTCTAGGGTGCGCCAGACTTAGGTACATTTATGTATTAGAGAAGACCGTCTAAGCAGTGAACGCATAATATACTTCGAAAGCTACCATGGACCACCCGTTGTATCCCATCGACCCCGAAAGATCTGAATGAACCTCATGATGTTAAATTGACTACTCAAATAAACAAATCCGTCTTCCAACACTACGTCACACCATAAAACTGCTATAAAACGTCGTCACTCATTTTATTGTATATTTTTATTCGGCGTCAAAGTATCGCGGTATATTGGCCCCCCGGGATGCGGGGCCATATTACCAGCAGTTAGAGCTGTGTGAACCGATGTGGTAGCTCGTTTACGAGTAATGTTGATTCATTGTGTTGGCAATGTTTGGTTTGTGCTTTATTTTTGTTTGTTTTATAATAGTGTATGATTGGAACTATGCTTTGACATCGACTCTCAATTTTGGCCCATACATTGAGGCAAAGGCTCAGCTGGCTGCCAAAAAGTTGGGGATCCTTGCGAAGGTGAGAAAGTACTTCACGCCGGAACAGCTGCTCAACTTGTATCAAGCGCAAGTTCGATCATGCATGGAGTACTGTTCGCATCTCTGGGATGGATCTGCCAAATACCAGCTTGATGCACTGGAGTCGATCGAAAAGCGGGCCAAGAGGCTCATCGGCGATGAAGCACTGGTCAAGACAAAGCTCCAGAGCCTTGAACATCGTCGTCGAATTGCCAGTTTGACGGTTTTTTATCGGTTACACTTCGGCGAGTGTGCGATGGAATTGCATGATCTAATTCCACCTAGCCTGTTTCATCATCGGCCTACCAGACGTACGGCGATGCACCATTGGTACATTTTGGACATCCCACCCATACGCACAAAACGTTTTGGGAACACTTTTATTGTGCGTACAGCTAAGGAGTGGAATTCCCTGCCGGAGTCTGTGTTTCCCGACAGCTACAATCTAGGGGTCTTTAAGTCAAGAGTGAATAGGTTTTTTCTAGGCAAGCGTGATTCACCTTCGACCACATCATCGCTTACCATCAGGTGAGATAGTGGTCAAGCGCGAGCCTATAGGATATAAAAAAATAAAAATAAAAAAGCTGTATTGAGCTACAATCTCGTCCATAGGTATACTATCGAGATAACATTAAATGTTTGGGGTTGAAACTCTTAGTCCGTCGGCTCCGAGAGGACAGATTATTGAATAAACAGTTACAAATAAATGATTCTGATTCTAAAAAACTTTCCAAACACTTCGCGTGACCCAAGGGTTGGCTTATGCCTTGGTCAGAGGATAAGTATTGCCATCCAATTTGTCAGTGCTGCCAGTCATATTTGTATATTACCAGTGGACAGCGATGCGATGGATTTTTTCAATGCAGAGAGTTAATATTTATATAATTACAACATAAAATATACGAAAAGACTAATGACTATTTGATTCGAGCATAAAATGAGAAAAGGAAATTACAGTTTGAATGCCGAATTTAAACACAATTTGTTATGGAGACAATTTTTAGGTTGGTACTGTGAGGGCTCAGGGCTCAAATAATAAGCAAAAATTACTTTGATAAGTTATATTGACTCAACAACGTGTTTACTCTAAAGCGGCTTTTACAGAACTGACAAGCAAAGCTAAACAAAAACATCTTCAATTATTTTCTTAGCGTTCTGATTTTAAAATCACCTTCCACAACTAAATAGTTATCTGTTGCCATTTTTTTGTAGGCAAGGAGGTTCCCCCTAAATAGATGAATAGACCTCACAGTACCTATCTACTATCCCTTAGACCCATAGCTAAAGACGCAATCTTAGAACAAATTCTTGAAAGAAATGTAAGGGTATCACATCACATTTCTTTCCATCACCATCATCTTCTCCTGCACTTGTTCCAAGTTACTTGGAGTCGGTGCAACAGGTTCTTCTTTTTTATCTTCTCCTGCCAACTCCTCTTCTATCACCACCTCTCATATTGCATAAAAAATATTGGCATATAACAGAACACTACCTATTAGAATTTTATTGCCACACTAGCCACCCACACCCACCCATTCAATCTTACACTCTCCCCATAATAACATAAAGTGCAGTATCACATACGTATACTGGCCTTTAAAGTCACACAGAACTCATAGTTATTACAAACTGTCACCGGCACTAGTGGTATTACCGTGACGTCACACCACGTCGACGTAAAACCACGCCAACGTCTGGACGTCAAGTGGTCGCACTGGAAATTCTCACTAGAGATGTCACGGGGGTTCAAATCCGAATCTGAAAAGTCGGAAGTCCTGTTGATATTATACCTCCGGCTCCAACTTCGGCTCCGACACTGTTAAATCGGAAGTTTCAAATACAACTACTTATTAAGATTTGATTATTTTTATTAACTTAACTGTATATATATAATAACTGTATGTAGATGTAATATTTTTTTAGCTGAAATTAATTAGGTTGACGAGTTCTTATTCACATTCATATTATTAACAGTACACAAAACAAACAGATACAAATACAATATGACAACTTATGTTTGCGGTATTGTGTAAATAATTTTGAAAGGGTACGTCCTCCACCCTATGAGTTGAATTCACATATAATTTCCATAACCTATATACCCTTTCGAGTGTATTACGAGTAAGGCGTTAATTTAAAGTTGTCGTCACCCTTTCTGATACGTGTTTTTTGCCGAATTCACTTACGCGATTAGGCTGCGGCAGCCGGTTTCGGTTCCGACTTCGGTTCCGACAAACCAAATTTAAAAATTATGATTCCGACTTCCGTGCCGATAAAACCTCCTTCACATCTCTAATTCACACTACATTAGAAACTAACTTGCACATTTATATCGGAGTCGGGCAAAATGGAACGTGAATAGTCGATGTAGTATTGGTTATTGCCTTTTACGTAATTTAAGGGGTTGGTTTCAAAGGCATGTTCGTAAGTGATTTGTTAACGATATTTGGCGTTAAAAATACTTATTTCTTCAACTTTATTTTTATACTACTTTAGCTAGGGAAACCCTATATACTTAAAAGATGTGAAGATGACACAGTGTAGGACGGCTAGGAAAACTTGAACTGGCAAGGTAAATTAGATAAAGTAGGAGAAAGAGAAAAGGCACAAAGAGAACTTCTTCTTCTTTCGTGTGAGGTGTGGCCTCCTCTGGTGTCAGAGTTAATTAAGCCGCCTCTGGTAACTCCACAGGCCTCTGACTTGGCTATTTCAGACTTACATTAACTACAAAGAGAACTAAAAACCGGTCAAACTGCAAAAACAATGGTTGTAATAGAAAAAATGTGGCAATTTCGAATGATTTAGAATGTAGCTCTTACCGTTAGGCCAGTAAACCTGTGTGGCGACGGACAGACGGACGGACAGACGGACACTTAAGTGACATCGATAGGGCTCCATTAGGACCCTTCGGCTACAAAACCCTAAAAACTGAAAAGTGCTAACATGTGTTTACTCTTTTATTGATTTGTTTATAATTTAAGACAATTGCTTCAAAGACGATTACTTAAACTTCAATAACGCTCTTTAATGTTTTTCTTTTTGAAAATTACAGCTAAAAATATATGTTGTTTTCTGAATTTGCAACACCGTAAAAATATCATCAAAGTTGGTAGGACTACAACAAAGGGATAATATGTTACGGAAACTATTTACTATTTGAGTGAAATCGATACGCAAACAAGATGTTATGATGTTTCAATGTAAGGTCTCTGCCAGATTACAAAAAAATAAAAGGCAAATACATCCGACCTACCTTACATAACTTGAAAATATTTTTTTGTTTACTGATATGTTTTGGTAGATATCGCTACGCCTGTATCTCAAATGAAAGGTGTAGGCGTAGAACCATTACATCCGTTGAAATCATGTAAATCATCACACATGTATGAGATATTAACTCATTATTGAATGCCAAGTGAAAGGGTCACGGACGCCCCTTAACGCGATACGCTTTTTGTGATCGTGTTAGCGACACTGCCTTTATAGCTTTTTCGTATCGTTTTGAAATATTGGAATACATTGGTAGACAGGTGTTATCGACTTTTGTGTTTGTTATCTGGCGGTGACATTAGTCATATAACTGCTTGGTACAATGTAGTTGGACCAACATCATTGTTTTCCTGCCCTTGTTAAATATTAGTTGTGGTCGGCGCTTCACGTATTCTCCTTCCATTGTCCCTGTCAACCGTGAAGCTATCATCGACTCCCTCTTCTTTTATACATTCCTCACACTGTGCATACATCTTCGTGGTCTACAAAATCCACACTCTTTTAGGTCACATAGCTTCATCTTAACAATGTTATATCCAAATCTTAAAAATTAATACTTCAAAAATGCTAAACTTATCACGATCAAACTTTCTACCTCCCACAGTTCAACATAACCGCATCTATTTTCATAGGCACCATTTTACTAGCCGTATTATTGATATTACCGTTACGCCGAGCACTTTATGCCTTGGCAGAGTTCCAAAAGTAACAATTTTGCGCAAAATTGCAAGTGTTTACAAATTTAAACATGATGCTAAATATAGGTGGGTTTTGGTAACTGTATTTGCAATATGTAAAATAATTATAATTTGTGCCCTTGGTGGATATTTTGTATACGGAAGTGAAAATTTTAAATGAAAGTTAATAGTACATTATGGTACAAGTGTGCAATGTTGGTGATTACCGCTGAACCGCCATTGAGACCCGGGCCGTAGGTGAGGGTCTTAAGAGAGCCGAGGACGGTAATCATCAATACACACGTGTATCATACGACGTTTTTCAACACACTTGTACAGAAAATAATACTAAAAAATCATTTCCAACAGTAAAAACGAGTTGATAAAATGATTTCGCAATGACGGGCAAAATTAATTAGTTTTCCTATGCAATATGTACATTAATTTATTTGTACTATTGAGCACGATCTTTTTTGTATCGAAACTTTTTTAAGAACAAAGCAACTCAACCACTAATTAAAAAAAAACTCTATAACTCACTTGTGAATAATATCAATGAAAAAGTCACAGTTTGATAACAGGTATCGTTATGTGCCTAATAGCGGTTAAATTAGAGCCACTTTATGAACAAGTGTGTTGAAAAATAATTATAACGGTACTGTTCTCTATCGTGTTATAAACGAATCATCTTAACTAGTCGTGAATGGTGTTTAAACGACTATGGATCTGATTATTATTAAGATGATGACGTTACGGCACTCGGACGCCAGACAACCTAACACCAGTCTTCCCAAGGGGTATCATGCAACCCAGTTACTGGGTTGTGGAGATGAGATAGACAGTCACGTTTAGATAGACGTTCACCATTTAAATACTGGTACACAGATGCATCTGGTTAAACTGGCACCCGAGACTCGGCTGTCTGATTGAAGATGACAGATGGAATGCTCTTTGTACTCCACAGAACTTCAAAATACAAAAAGACTTTACCTTTGTATAGATTCTTTTACCGATTGTTTTGTGAATGTGTGAACATTGTAGGCCTTCTAGATTTCTAGGTGCTTGTTAACTTTTCATCTCATTTTACTTCTTTTTTTGAACACGCTTTTATTATACTTCTTTTTTTTAATAGTTTGTCCCATTAGCCTTACCAAGATCTTCAGGATTAGCGACTTTTTAGTTCAATTTACCATTAAAGCGTGTTTTTTAGTTTTTAGAACTACATTATTTTTTTTTTTCTTACGACTTATTGTCGGGCCTACGTTGTCCCCCCATATCTAAGTACTAATGCTGTAACATGGAAATATTGTAAAACCAAACCATTTTTTAAAAGAGTAACCGTGGAGTTTCTTGACGGTTCTTCACCATAGGAAACGACTAATCCGAACCGTGCACCTTTTGTGGACGTTTTATAAGTGCCCATGTAGGCCTATGTAAAAAACAAAAATGTTTTTGATTTTTTAACTAACAGCATGTTCTTTCCATTGGTCTATAACACCGAATCACTTCTCTTTATCCATTTCTCTCGGATTCCCCTATTTAAACCAGAAAGTTTTAAAACGACTCTCTAAACGTTCAGCATGAGCAAATTAGATAAAGTCTATTGACACTTACTCGTTATTTGAAAGCCTGTTAATTAAAGCGCTAGTTATCAACTAATTACTCCTCTTTTCCTACTCACGAAGTGTCAATGTTTATTGAACAAGGGTTGCCAACTTTTTATAGAAGAAATTGAGTATATCTGATTTTAGAACGGGTCTCTTCTTCTTTCGTGTAAGGTGTGGGCACCTCTGGTGTCAGAGTTAATTAAGCCGCCTCTGGGAACCCCACAGGTCTCTGACTTGGCTATTTCAGACTTACATAAACTATGTAAGTCCAGGTTTCCTCATGATGTTTTTCCTTCACCGTTGCCTGTGATGTCTAAGATAAACTTAGAAAGTACATACAAACGTACGAACGGGAAAACCAAGACTGCAGTCTTAGTAAATATAACGGTCTTTTTTTACTTCTTACGTCAAGAACAAACGGTCCAGTTTGGTAGGGCTAACTTCGAGAAAGAGTTCAACCGTCGATTCCGACATGACTGGGCAGTGTTTGAGAAGTTGCGCGGTATCTTCTCGTGTAACCAAAGTATCTCAAGATGAAAGTCTTATGATCACGATCAGTGTGGGTTGCTAGTGATGATGACCTATGGCACTGAGACATGGTCACTTACAATGGGCTTCATCAGAAGGCTTAAAATCACCTAGAGAAAGAAGAAAGAAAAAAAATTATTTGTGACCCGAACAGATACGAAATAAAAAAAAAACACCCGAAGGTGAGGAGGGTATGCTCGGCGTTTCCTTACATGATCGAATCAGAATTGAGGATATCCGCAGAAACTTAATTGACAGTGGGCATGGCACATTGCTCGCAGAACGGATGCTCGATGGAGCCGAAAAGTAGAGTCTATAATAAAGTACGGTTGCTAACCACAGCCTACAAAGATAAATAAATAACGGCAGTCTATCAACGGAGCGACCCTTTGCCCCTAATCTAAGGCTGTTAACCAACATATATCACGCCCTCGAAAGACCCATAAACTTCGCAAAAGAACCCACTTTGCGTTATAATGCTCTTATCTTGCGTTTGTGGTGACACTGGATGTCTATGGTGGATTTATTGTAGTTATATTTTAGGCTGTGGCACTGTTTATATTGGCTGGTAAGGAAGGTAGTGCGTATAAATTTTGACTTCTCCTTTATTATTAATATTCAACTGATAATTATCGCTGTCAGCGATAAGACCGTTATTGTGCCAATAGTTTGTTCTGTTCTCAGAGAAAATAAAACTACGTGTTCTATTTTTGTAAAATTATGTATATATTTTGAAAAATCATTTTTTTTTATTGTAGATCGGCTTGCGCTTGACCACTATCTAAAATATGTATCTAACTGCACAATTTGAGTCTGTCAATTTGATTTTGCCGGAGTCTGTGTTTCCTGATAGCTACAACCTAGGGGTATTTAAGTCAAGAGTGAATAGGTTACTTCTAGGCAAGCGTGCTCCATCATCGACCACATCATCGCTTACCATCAGGTGAGATGGTGGTCAAGCGCGAGCCTATATAAGATAAAAAAAAAAAGTTTCTTCCTAGCTTTTTCCATCATCGGACTACAAGATGTACGGCAATGCGCCATCAGTACTTGGCGGACCACCCATAAGCGTACAGCTAATTGAAAATGAGTATGGCGACATTTGGGGAAGGCCGATGTCCAGCAGTGGACGTCTTTTGGCTGAAATGATGATGATGTTGATGAATATTTTTTATTTGAATAAAACCCGATTATCATTACTTTTCTTTGGTATTTTCTGACGTGGTGAAATGCTGTTTTTTTAATTTATTTATGAATTTTTCGTTACAAAAGAAATCATTAAACTCAGCTTTCAAACAGCTCATTAACAGATTCTATAAAACACAATACATAACATTATAACCCCATTAGCTAACTTTTAATTTCTCCAAAAGCGAACCAAACACGCTTTTCCAATGTTCTATTACAAAGCGTGACTAGAAACGTACATTTTAACGTCGATAATGTCTATTTTACATTTTTCAAAAGTCATTCATTCCTCGTTTGAGCGATCCACGCAATCCGATAGTAAAAATACAGAGTGCGGAATCTACTAGAGCTGCCATCATAGGCAAATAATAATGATATATGACAGTCGAAATTTGACTTGTGGTCGGTGCATAAGAATAGAAAGAATATTCTTAATTGTACACCTAAAAAGTTACACATTAGTTTTATAAGATTGTCAAGGGTCGACAATTTCTATGAGTAAACGGTGACACTCACTGAGTCAGAAGGCGGCTAAATAATAACAGTTCCATGGGACAATCTTCATTCAAGGTAAAGCAACGATTCCAATACATACCGAAGCCCCTCCGTGCCTCATCACCATGTGAAGCAGCTGCTTCCCACCGCACTATACCCAAACCAATGCAACTCCTGAAAGCCAGAATCAACAGTGGTGACCACCAAAAAGCGCCAAGGCAATGAAGCTCGACGAAGTCCCGGAGAATGAATTTAACGGTCTTGGATCCCGCAACGAAATTAATTAGATAAGAATAACGGAGGGCAAAAATACTAATTTCCACTGCCCTCCATATTAAGCAGGAGATAGAACAAACAAGACCAATAGGCACAAAGGGTCGTTTGTTCCGGCTGTCATTTGTAGGTCTTTTACAGTCGTTACGGAAAGTTAGAAACCCAAGTTTGACAATTAAACTTACCGAAAGATGTTTAATGATACCCAATTACTGGGTTGTGAAGGTCAGATAGGCTGTTGCTCCATGTATGTTAAAATACTTGTACCGCACTGGACGCCGACATTAACACAGTTGTATAAATGTCTAGGCAGACTGCAAAGTTGAGACTTATTTTAATACTAACATGCGTTTATTTTTTTTCATTTGGTAAAATAACACTTACACGACCATTGTTACTGGCAATTTAAACTAAATAAAGCCGGTTTTTATAAAAAGTTTTGACAATGCCAACTCTAGCAGTGGCCACCGAGGCGTATCCGTGCCCTGTGGTAAAGTTAGTCGTGAACGCAATATAGCGTTTTTCAATCCTAGTTCCATTTTGGGCACGCAAAAAAGGAATATTCGAATTTAGAAGTTTGACTGGTGTTGTAAATGGCTTTTCATTTCTTGTGCCAGCGGCAAAATGGTGCTTGTCGTCTGTCTTTTTAATGTAAAAATCCTACTTAATATTATAAATGTGAAATTTTGAATGGATGGATGTTTATTTATCTTTCACGTTCAAACTACTAAGCGGATTTTGATGAAACTTAACAGTAATATAGCCTGTACATCGACATAACACATTGGCTATTATTTATGAAGATATAGGGGGAAGTACCTACTTATTTCACCACAGACAGCAGCATCTTAACAACTGAACGGTTTTGGATGGAACTTGGCACGCGGATGGACTATATGTATTTTTCCTTGGGATGATTGCAGACACTCCCGCGCGTGAAGCCGTAGAAGCTAATGAGAAATATATCACCAGGATTCGATTTTCAAAATAGTTAAATAATGTATTCATTCTTTGTATAGGATGATACCAGTGGATTCATCCCATACAAAGAAACCGTGCCGACGTTCTATACTGATTATTCTGATTATTTTTTGTACATCGATTACGTTCGGTCCCGTTCCGTTCCGTTCCACGGATATAGATGGTGATCTATCTATCGCCGTGAAACAGAACCGAACGCGATCGATATACAAAAAATAATCGGTATAATCAGATGAAAAACGCTAGTTACGTCGGCACGGTTTCTTTGTATGGGATGAGGCATCTGTATGCTAGTAGTAGTGTATTATCTGTGGTATTACGTAGACATGACGTGTTTTATTTAAATTACATAATTTAGTAAAAAACTTACCTAATATTGTTTGTGATTCATACAGTTTAGTGTAGTGTTTAGCACTTTTGAAAAAAATATCTAGTGCTTAGTCAAATTGAAAGTTCACTAAGGTAGAAAGTATCGTAAACGATAACCCTTGTTATTTTTGACGTGCAAGTAACATTCTTTACGATACTTATGCCACTGCCGGCGACGAAGCAATTAGCTATCAACTATTTTCATGCTGAAGAAACGAACTAAAGGTATAAGATCCCGTGTCAATATAAGAGACACATACAGTGATAGTTGATCGCTGGCTGTTTGCACTGCCGGCGAGTACTCTCACACTACAAGTTTGTCGCAGCGACAAGAGCTATCAAAATAATACTCGCTCGGCGATGCTCGTTTGGTGGTCGAGAACTCACGCCGAGAGACCAACCAACCAACACGTGTAGACTGACTGCCCGAGCGAGTGGTGCGAGTAGTCGCCAGTCGCACTAAAACACTCGCTCATAGCCGAGCGGTAAAACTGTCGGAACTACACATTCGCTGCTCGCCAACTCATTTTTAGTTTCTAGCTAAACTCGCTGATTGCCGGCGGTGGAACAATTGCCTAAGGTGACAAACCATTTATTTTCTTCACGGTACATAGAACATACTAGAGTTGTTATTTGATCAACTAAAACGACGTCAATATCAAACTCAAAAGTGATTTATTAAAATTAGGTTGACAGTCAGCACTATTTACACGATCCCGAAAAAAAATTTCTATATAATAAGATTTCTCGCCATTTTCTTTCTTTCGCCCTACTACCATTAATATAATAACCTCACAATTAAACATAAACCCATGAAAAGCGAAGCAAGTGGTGTGCAATGAAGCGCCTTATCATTACTTATCATCCAAGCGATCCAAGCGGACAGCTGTCGCGGCCGCTTATCAGGCGGGCGGATCAAAGGTGTCGCTTGCTTTGAGAACGCCGCCCACATCCGATGGAGATGAGTCTTTATACCTATGGTGTGCTATAGTCGAAGGCGGTTTCCTTTTAAGATTCAGTGACGGTTCGGTTCGCTTTGTTATTTGGGTTGGATGTTTTTGAGTAGTTAAATAAGTAGGTATAGATAACAATAAGAAGAACTGACAGACTAAAGAACTGACTTTTTAACCGACTTCAAAACTAAAAAGAGAAAAAAGAAAACTATTGCAGTCTGTATCGCAAAGCGAAATAAACAGAGGTACTTACCAAAGACACCGCTTTCCGAAACGTAAGTTATTTTTGCACTTTTAAGTGTTTAACTTTGGAAGTCTGTTTATTATTTTACAATGCATGTCCTCGAAAAGAGCTTTTTCCAAGCAGCCAAACTGTGCGGAAAGTGTCACTTTTTTTACTAGTGCTTTTTACTTTCCTGTACTTTTTTAATTTTTAATTCCTACGTCAGCCCGCCGCATAGAGTTTTTATTATTTGAGAAAAGTTTTAAAAATTAGTTAAGTACAGATTATCATTAATAAAAAAGGTAAACTAATACTTCATTTAAGGCGTTTTTAATTGCTCTAGATTTAGATTTTGATCAATGAATTAATTTTAAATGTTCAATAAATATGTTTGGCAGAATGAATATTTTGCTCGTGCCTTTTTGCGTTACGAAATGAAAGCTATTTGCACATGCGCAGTAGATATGCCCGGGGTACTATGAACTATTAGTTAATCTATGGATATGCTGAGCTTGAATAAGCGCCATTTTATTAATTGCTTGCTTGGTTCAGATATTTTTTTTTATTTCCTCGCACAATGCATAGTAAAATGTTGTATGATGTGCGTAAGATGATTTCCGACTCGTGTCGATTTATTCACTCAAAGGAAATGACCTACTTTCCGCACTTGTAGCATTCTATTGTAAAAATTTATTCGCATCTTGATTTCTGTTTCCTCTCTTGTGTAGCAGCGTCATAATCCAATCTAATATTATAAAGAGGTAAAATTATGTGTTAGTAAACAAATCTTTAGACTCTGCTCCGATCTCAAAAAATCTGGATTCACTGATAAAAAACCACAGTATCGTTAAAAGCCAAAGGTTACGTTGTATCCTGGCAACACGTACGGTCACACACACACAGGATGTGTAAGCCCAAAATATTGGTACAGGTCGTTAAAATAATAAGTTACTTAGCAAAATGGTGCGGGGTTTGCTATCTAGGATTCCTCGAAACACAATTATTGCACTCAAGAAAATGCGGGAAAGCCTGATTGTCCTCACCTTATTTTCCTTTACTTTAGGTACATCCTTTTATTGTTGAAGCTTACAATTGAGCTGTTTTATGTCTCTTGATAACGTCACAGAATTCAATCCAGTTTCCTCACAAGGTTTTCCTTCACCAAACTCTTTATTATAATTAATCTGTGCCCCCGTCATCTGTCAGCCAACCCTACCCTACTTACCTTCCTGACTATCCTACTTACCTACCTACCATTTTTGTTTCTAGTCATCATTCTTTCGCGGCGAATCTTAACAACGCCATTCAGAAAATGACTTCAAATGCACAACGCCATCTAACGAATATCGAGTTCAACTGTCCGAGTATCTGAATTGCGTGTGTTCTGATAATTTTACTTCTTGAACACTTTAAATTCATTTAACTTTTGATAGAGTGAACCGATTGCGATGAAACAAAAACTAAGTAATTCTTCAAGTTACGCACAATTTTTATGTATAAAATTTATTTACATTGGTTTCGTACATTTCACGTGATGCGTGCACAAATAAACAGACAAAAATCCAAAAATGAAGGAAATAGGTTCTGTTGGTTATCCTTTAACACCCTGGCTATTTTTTTTAGAAATATTTTCGATATTCAAAAATTACTTTTCTTCAGATTTATTATATGTATTGATTACTAAATCTACTTGTGATGATTCAATCTGAATTACTTTTAACTGCGCATACGACAAGACACGGTAATATCAATCAGAAATTTGGCACCATCCCGAAGCTCTTAAGATTGACTCATCGTGAGTCATCCTTACTGAAAGACCATCTCATATCATTATAAATATTATATACTTTGCTTTATGTATATCAGTGAAGATACAAGAAGAGTATTCATGAGATATTATACTTTGATGGACTTCGGGCATTTCCGTAAACAACGAGTGGTTCCGAAGTATCATCTTTAGTATAATTAAATCGTGAATTACTCAACTCTAATTATCGTCGACCATTAGGAATCGTATTATTATATACTAACTTCTGCTAGTGGCTTCGCCCGCGTGAAAAGTCTTTTCTTATCTTATAAGCTTGCAATAATAATAATTCAAACTACACTGGCCTTCAAAACTTAGTACCACACTTTTTAAATTGCATTTTCTCCTAAACTATAAAAGTCAGAGTGTTGAAAATTTCATCAACTGCCCTTGAAATGAATAAGTTAAATGAAGTGATGTTAAGTGAATAATGGTTAAGAACTTTAACCTGTATACAGTGCAATGTATTTTGGCCTTTGTGGTAATAAACAATTATTAATTAATACTTAAATAAAAATGTTTAAGAAACATAAGTAACATTTTTATTAAAAACAAATATGCTCCAATATCGCCTCCGAGACCTCGTCTTCAGTTTGCCAAACCAGATCGAAGCTCTAATCAGAGCCCGCTAAGGCAATACCGGTAATTAAAATGTATTGATTTGGCGTAAAAAATATTTATAAATGTTGTTTGTTTTTGTCAGTAACTTAAAAATGGTTATTTTTTGGTGTCCTATCTTTTTTTAAGGTATAACGTTACTTATTTATAATAAATTATTATTTTATAGGTGGTGAAATTTTCTATAAAAAGTTTTTTAATTCAAAACTCTGAAAAATCAAAATCTTTTTTTTTTTCGCGTTGGCCTACATGGGCAATTATAAAACGTCGACAAAATGCGCACGGTTCGGGTTGGTCGTTTCTTGGTTGTTGGTTGTACAATATTTCCATGTTACACCCGTCTTTGTTGACTTCTGTAATTTAGAAAAAATTGCAATTTAAAAAGTGTGGTACTAGAAGTGTGGTACCTACTAAGTTTTGAAGGCCAGTTTAATATTATAAATCTGAAAATAACACTGTTTGTTTGTTTATTGCGCTCAATGCGCTGAATAAAATGTTGATGAATTTTGGTATAGATATAGATTTAGCCTTAGAGAAGGACATGGAATCGACTTTTCATCCCTAAGTAATAATCCCCAGTAGGTACGTTTCCTTGGCATCACTTGAAGCCCGCGTGAAAGTCAGAAATAGCAATATGGCAGAAGCCAGCAATATTTTTTTCTACTACAAGAAAAAGGATTCTCATACAGACCATTCAACGAAATCTGAAAATACATTTCAATTGAACAGGCAAAATTTCTTAGATCGATTCGACGAATCGAATCTAAAACAAAGACACATCGAAATCGATTGATCATCGAACCACTCGTCACACGTCTGTCCCTCGTAAACGTTCTAAATAAATGTGTTACGAACATCAAAGGAAGATTTATTGTTGTGACGTCATTCGAACAAGGAATACAGATAATAAATAATCGAGTTTATGGTATAAAGTGTCTGTCTGTCTTCTGAATAACCGTTACAATAGGGATGTTGACAAAAAATATCTATTTAGTCAGTCAGTTAGATAACCTAAAAATATTGGACACGTATTTTTCTTCTGCCACGTAAACAAAAAAATACGACGATACAGTGCGTTGAAATATCGTGTGACGTCACAGTGTACTACACTTTATACTGACAAAGTGACGTCACAAGCCCCCACTCCTGAACATTGAAGCGCTTTATCTTTGTCAATTTTTATATCTATACTAATATTATAAACAGGAAAGATTTTTTTTTTGGTTGTTTGCACCGAATAGGCTCCGAAACTATTGGACCGATTTGAAAAATTCTTTCACCAATAGAAAGCTACATTATTCCTGAGTGACATAGGCTATTTTCAATCCCGAAAGCGGGTCCTGTGGGGTGGCCCACGGGAGTGAAGCCGCGAGGAACAGCTAGTATTTGATAAAGCGAAAAATACGTGTCCAATATTGTTTGATAATCTCTCTGACGGACTAAATAGAATGATCATTTTTCTACTCAGGAAACATTCCTATTGTTAACGGTATAATTATTTATTTACAAGGCACACCAACGTCTCAATTACACATCAACATTACAAAGAAACATCTAGAAACGATCCTGTGTAAGTAAGTCACTTACAGGCATGCACATCATTTACAGCGTAAGTCGCATGTATTTATATAAAATGAATATAAAACAAACATAAAATCAAATAATTAAATTAAAATGGGTTATAACTTTCATGTAAGTACATTTCAAAATAAAATTATAAAGAGATAATTAAAAAAGAAATATTACAAAAATATCAAAGTTATTAAAAAATAAAAAAAATATATATATATGTCATTGATTAAATTAGAATTCAACAGTTATTTACCCTAAAAACTAAATAACTGTAAGAGAAAAAGTAAAATGTCAAGTTATATTATTAAAATTAAAATTACAAATGAATTATTAAAATTAAAATTACAAAAAAAATTATTAAAATTAAAATTACAAATAAATTATTAAATTGTATCATTACATCAAATCAAAAAAAAAAGAATACTAAAATAACAAATGGTAAATAAATTAATTAGACAAGTAAATTATAGCATTATGCCGTGGTAAAAAAACCAGTGACCCCTTTATTCTTTAGTCGCGTGGTTTAGAAACGTTCTCCTAAGGATATTTTCCGTGAACTAAAACTTTAGATTAATTTTGATAAAAAGAACCTTAAGGCATATCTGCATGTCTAGATTTGAAAGTCTAATTTTAGGTCAATATAAAGGTTTTAAGGTTATACAATTATTGATGTTGCGTGATATCATGCCATTCCTATGTAAAATTTTGTTATTTTTCTCTGAGCGAAATTCGTTGAAAACACGCACAAATAAATTCGAAATTCGATTTTTACCTGGATGCGGTAAAGCTAAGAAAAGGGTTATGGCACGAACGGACTATCAACCGAATTTTTGAATTAAACTAGACTACGTTAAAAAAATAAAATCATTTTGTTTATTTTTTTTTAATAGTTGTCTAAAACCATCTTTGCATTATTGTTTTTCAAATAAAACTGGTTTGTGACACGGTTACGGACATAGGTAGAAGCAATTTTTGTGTTTTTTATAATAAAGATAATGAAAAATTTAGTATTTGTCTACTTTGCTTTGGCCTGAAAATCTACCAAACACTGTCTGTAGTAGGGTTTGGAACATTGTTAACTCCAAATACTCAATTCAGAACGGTTGGCGCAGTAATTGAGCGATTGACTGCTGCACTGCGTGTCGCGGGTTCGATTCCCGCACGGAACAAATATTTGTATGGCCTACAGATAGTTGTTCCGGCTCTGGGTGTTGTGAATGTGAGTTTATATGTTTGTAAACACACCCACGATAAAGAAATAAATTCCTAGTGTGGGGCAACGTTAATTTAAAAAAAAAGAATCCGACTCTGGGTGTGTTATGTATAAACTGAATAGATGGAAAAACTCTGTGATAGTATTTTGTTATTATTATCCATTTCTTCGACTGGTTCAAGTTCTAACAAGTTATAAAAAATGTGATTTTTCTTTTGATCTTTACGTGTCTGAGTCCTAGGCCTAATTAAACCATTTCAATTTTTAAAGACTTTTGAACCTGTATCCCTGAGCACTGGCAGGTTAAAGTTTGTATTCGAACGAAGTGGCTGGTCAAAGTTAGTCTTGAAAATACAACCGACTTCCAAATAAAACACTACAAAGTGAATGTGAAAAATAACTTCTTTTTCGGAAGTCGGTGTTCCTGTTTGACTCTGTCTTTTCTACGTTTTTTGAAAACTGCAAAAACCGTATTGGAAAGTCTCTAAATAAACAATACCTAGTACTTCACCTATTTCTTAGTAAATAAATTATTTCTTTTTTCTCCATCTTGATACTATCGGGATTGAAAGGCCGAGTGACATTTCATTAAGGTCCATTTCTTTTAAAGCTTTTACGAAGACTAGTTGTTACTTTTAAAATAAACTCAGGTTTACTGTCTTGTCGTATTTGCTTTTAGTAAATAGGTTTAAGGTAAAGAGTAATAGTAAAAGTTAAGAACTAAGTGGGTACTCAATTTGTAGGATACTAGCTTTTCTCCGTGGCTTCGCTCCCGTTTTCGGGATAAAAATAGCCCATCTTACTTAAAAGGACTGTAGCTTTCTAATGGTGAAAGAATTTATAAAATCGGTTAAGAAGTTTTTGAGTTTCAAAATCAATATCAAAATCATTTATTTTTATTTTACATAGGCCTACATGGGCACTTATAAAACGTCGACAAAAGGTGCACTGATGTTCCCACTGCATTAATGTTCCCACTACTGGGACACAGGCCTCCTCTCTGTGAGAGGGAATGGGCCGTAATCCACCACGCGGGCCCAGTGCGGGTTGGTGGATGTCACATGTCTTTGAATTTTTGGTTAAGACATGCCGGTTTCCTCACGATATTTTCCTTCACCGTTTTGAGAACAGTGGTGATGAAACAATTTACACAAAGTAAAGCGCCTGCCTGGGCTCGAACCCACGACCTACAACTTGTAAGTTGCGGCCGATACCATTGGGCCACCACTGCTCTCGTTTTACCCGTTCAGCAGTCTTGGTTTACCCGTTCTAAAATCAGATATACTCAATTTCTTCTATAAAAAGTTGGCAACCCTTGTTCAATAAACATTGACACTTCGTGAGCAGGAAAAGAAGAGTAATTAGTTGATTACTAGCGCTTTAATTAACAGGCTTTCAAATAACGAGTAAGTGTCAACAGACTTTAGCTAATTTGCTCATGCTGAACGTTTAGAGAGTCGTTTTTAAACTTTATGGTTTAAATAGGGGAATCCGAGAGAAATGGATAAAGAGAAGTGATTCGGTGTTATAGACAGATCGAAAGAACATGCTGTTAGTTAAAAAATCAATAACATTTTTTTTTACATAGGCCTACATGGGCACTTATAAAACGTCGACAAAAGGTGCACGGTTCGGGTCAGTCGTTTCCTATGGAGAAGAACGGGCAAGAAACTCCATGGTTACTCTTTTAAAAATGGTTTGGTATTACAATATTTCCATATTACAGCATTAGTACTTGGATAGGGGGAGACAACGTAGGCCCGACAATAAGTCGTAAGAAATTAAAAAAAAAAAACAACAAATAATGTAAAAGTTAACAAATATTAACCATCATCTAGAAATCTAGAAGGCCTACAATCTCACACATTCACAAAACAATCGTTAAAAGAATCTATACAAAGGTAAAAAAAAAAAATAAAAAAAAAAAAAAAATGACTAACAACTCTAAATTTAACATGTGGCACAAATGTTGTTATCAGTGCTGTAACTATTCTTAGCAAAGGGCTATAAAGATGATTGAAAAACATTGTAAAAAGTCTAATTATTTATCCATTACAAACAAATATTTACTCTTTATAAAATTAGTGTAGATGGTAGCAGTTATATTTACCAACATAAAAGGACGAATAAACGTAGTCTGTGCGTCAATAACTTCAGGAACAATGACAATAATAAGATAAACACCACCAAAGAACAAAAAAATTGTCAGACATTCAGTCTTCAGTTGAGTCTTCAGAGAGACGTCATCATCATCATCATTTCTGATGATGACTCCACTGCTAGATATAGGCCAGTCCCAGATGTCGCCACATGGACCGGTCCCTCGCATCTAGCGGACTCCCGCCACCCTCACCAGGTTATCTCTCCACCTAGTAGGAGGCCTTCCAACGCAGCGTGTTCCGGTTCGCGGTCGCCACTGCAGAACTTTTCGGCCCCTTCGACCATCCGTTCCGCGAGCAATGTGCTCTGCCCACTTCCACTTAAGTTTCGCAATTCTACGGGCAGTCGCTCCATGTAAAACATTTGTTTTTAGGTATGATGACTCAAAACCAACCCCAACGTATGTAGTTGGAAAACCGTTAAACAGGCAGATAGGCAACATAAATTTAAAATGTACAAAGCCGGTTCTCAAAGCTAGTTATACTAACATTTCTCACAGACATCTATTGCATAAACAAAGTTCCAAAGGAAAAGGGGACTGTTTGAAAAGACAATAGACATAGAATATTCTAAGAAGGTCTTATTATTCAAAGAAGCGAATCAACCCGAATCTCTTCAAAGTTAGAGTGAACAGGCTTCTTCTGGGTAAGCTCACTCCATCGTCGACTCTGTCTCTGTCACCTTTGACCTAGACTAGAGTCAAGATCAAACCCATCACAAATAAAAAAGTAAAGACAAAGGCAAAGACAAAAATTGACTCAATGTCTGCAGCCCGGTAAAAATACGGTCTAAATGATAATAGATTATTCTCAGTAAAAGTCCGGCGATTCAATTTGAGCTTGGTTCAACATAAAGCCAGATAATAAGTGGCTTATTTAGGCATGCTGAGCTGGAAGTCCCAGGTTCGGTCCCCATATCTTACCAAGAGTTATTGAGTTTTGCTACTGGAAATTCTTAAGCAGGTTCACCAGAATCTGGATTGTGCCTGAATAATTTACATCTAGATTAAAACAAAAAAACATTACAGGTATCGCTTTCAATCTTTCATATAAGAACAAATAAACAACTTTAATTAAAGCCAATCAAACAAAATATAACAACCATTATTTTGTAGTATTTCAAAGTCAAAGCTTACGCAAGAAATGTTTTAATAATCCATAAATTGAATGAATTATGATTTTATTCGCTCATGGCAACACTGTGGATCATGTGCGCTTGATGGATGCTACGGATGGAAATTCTGGATGTAATGGCCACTTACTGATGGACAGACGAACACCAGACGCTTTACTATAAGCTTGTTTTGACGTAGTCAAGTATTTTAAAGCTTATTGACTCATACTCCTCAGGGCAGTAGTATATAATAACAGATATTGTTTTTTTTTTTTATAAAGTAGCAGTTAGGTAGGAACGCAACAAGAATTGACACAGAAACAGAACAGGGTGCTCACAATTGGACTCATCAAAAGGCTTAAAGTCACCCAAAGGGCAATGGAGAGGGCTATGCTCGGAGATTCCTTGCGTGATCGCATCAGATATGAGGATATCCGCAAGAGCACCAAAGTTGCTGACATAGCCCGAAGAATTATGAAACTTAAGTGTCAGAAGGCAGGACACATTGCAGCCGCTCTGGTAAAGGGGTCTGAATACCTAGGTACCATATTAGACGAAAACTAACATAAGATTAAGTTATGGTATTTTTTAGAGAAAACAATCTCAATAAACCCCGTAATATCCATCATAAATGTTTTCAATAAACAAAGAATTCAAATTCTTCATACCAAAGTCAGTAAGGAGTGCACGTAGTGGGGTAGGTAACACGTTAATAATAAATTCTAGCCATTGCGAGCGTCTATCTGCACGAACGGCAGTAACGTGGCCTGCCAACCATATTTTGACTTATTATTAAACGTGTACCGGTCTTATAACATACTAGCTATAGCCCGCGACTTCGTTCGCTTGGAAACCTGAATAAATAAAAGTGATTACAAAAATCAAAAAACCCGACTGCTTACGAAGCGAACTAAACAGACTTAAACAAGATGAAATTCATGCTGTGCAATCGGTGGATACATACTCGCGAGCTGGCTGACCAAAACCAGATGTCAGGTTTCTTGATTTTTTTAATTAACGTTTTTTATTAATAACTTTTTAGTCAACATTTTTTTCGAATAAGGCACATTTATACAAATAAGTGTTATACATTTTTTGAAAAATCATTAATTTTGAATGAAACCCCACTTGATGGGCTTGCAAGAAAAATAATTGGGCCTCACAATATGGCGCCCAAAAGCGGCCATTTTTCTATTTTCCAATTTTAATGTAGCCATTGACACTCGTAAGGTTGAAGACAAATCGATTGATGTAAGAATCATCAAAATCGGCCAACGCGTTTGGTCTCTAGAACGCCACATAGGAACAAACATACACACATGCATAGACTGATAAACACATTACCCTCCTTCGGCAGTCGGGTAAAAAGGTTAGCAGGTTATGTACTATTCCAGACTATAATCTATTTCTGTGCCAAATTTCACCCAGATCCGTTCAGCCGTTCTGGCGTGATTGAGTAACAAACATCCAACTTTCGCATTTATCTTAATATATTATATCAATACGATGTTAGTAGTAAGGTCAGGATTAATTTATCTATGAAATACTTCCGAGGTTGGCTGATTAATGGATTGACTGATAGACAAAAGCATGCTCTACCTACTGAAGATACAAACATGAGATATTTTTGTTTCTTAGCAGAATAATTCTTCTTCTTTGAAAAAACGTTGCCCCACACTAGGAATTTATCCTGTATCGTACATAATACAACAAACATATAATCTCACATACACAAACACCCAGAGCCGGAACAACTATTTGTAAATCATACAAATAATTGTTCCGTGCGGGAATCGAACCCGCGACACGCAGCGCAGCAGTGAAATGCTCAACCTCTGCGCCAATTTGATAGTAGAAACACTCACAAATTATTTTCGCAGGAGATGAAGCAGCCGCTATAATCTTTGTCTAGTTTTTTATGGTTTTTATTCATCGTCTTCCTGCTTATGTCCCGTGTTACTTGGGTTTTCATTCGACCTGACAACTGTCTTGCTATCACTGACTCTGTTTTCATTGATATCACTCCTCACACAATCCTCTATCTTTGGCCACCCTCTCCAACCAAGATTTTTACGGTATTTGCAGATTTATTTTAAAAAATATACAGGCAGAAAAGGGGATAAACCTGATATTATCAAATAAATCAGGTCCTGTTGAAAACCAGCGTCAGGCACTAGTTGTCGGGCATTTTTGCTGAACTGGGCCTTTTTGGCGCAGCCGTGAGGCACACTTTCCTGCTTATTTCTTACGTCAGACTATTTTTTATTTTAATTTGAATTGTATTATATCTGATGTATAATATTATGTTGTGTAATTTTATTTCTGAATTGTCTTTTTATATTTACTATGGACACTTTTAACTTTCTACATCGTTCTCACATAATGTGTAATCTCAACATGAATGATGTAACAAATGATTTGTAATAATTACCTAATTGAAAAAGAGTGTCCATGGAGTTTCTTGCCCGTTCTTCTCCATAGAGATCTACGCCTTGGAATGGGCATCTACGGTACTTTCACAGTTATTATGTCTTGTGACTGGGACTGTAGCACCATAATTTTGTAATATTTTATTTTGTCTTTTGACAATTCAAAAGTGCCTGTAACTGGCCTACTTGAAATAAAGTGCTTTGACTTTGACTTTTGACTTTTGTGTGTCTTTTAGTCTGTGCTAAATAAATTTATTTTCTTTCTTTCTTTCTTTCAAATACCATAAAAAAATCCTTGTGAACTGGACAGGTGTTCTATATTATTTCCCTTTTTCTACTTTCATTCGTTTTGTGCCTATATGAACGTAGGCATAAATTACACGATTTTGAAAGCGGGGCTTTTCTATTGAAATGTTAATTCGTCCTACACTGGTACTATTTTTCTTACGAGGTGCAAAAATGACCGGCAAAAACATTGGTGCCAGCCAAAAGTGTTTTTCAATGCATCTACACTATTGTATTTTTCCTACTACGTTAGAATCGGGCTTTTAACCCGGCTAGCCTTCCGATTTGATATACCCAATAATGGTCGGACAATTTTTGGGTCTATGGACACGAAATATTTTACTTGTTGCTTATTAATTAAGAAGAAACGAACATGTTTTAAAATTGCTTAAGGCTATATTCCCAATGCAAACGCGGTACTGGCCCTACGCCCGCTGAGTATCATTATATTAATATTGGACCTCCTTTTGGACATTATTTTTTGATTTAGGGACATAAGCTATGCAGGTAAAGAAGAAATTCTACCCATCAAATTTTCTGTGTAAACATATTTTTGTTTAACATCCAAGTCGTTTTGGAAGAGCAGGCAAAAGAAGCGAAAAAATATCATGTTATTATTTTATTTTTTAAAGCAAAATATTAATTACTAGCTGTTGCCCGCGGCTTCGCTCCCGTGGACCACCCCACAGGACCCATTTTCGGGATAAAAAAATAGCCAGTTACTCAGGCATAATGTAGCTTTCTATTGGTGAAAGAATTTTTCCAATCGGTCCAGTAGTTTCGGAGCCTATTCGGTACAAACAAACAAACAAAAAATCTTTCCTCTTTATAATATTAGTATAGAAGTCTAGATATGAAATAATCATGTTAACCAAATGATGTACACATCACATCACACATCATCAGCCTATTAATGTTCTCACTGCTGGGACATAGGCCTCCTCTCTGTGAGAGGGAATGGGCTGTAATCCACCAGGCGGGCCCAATGCGGGTTGGTGGATGTCACATGTCTTCGAATTTTTGGTTCTAGGACATGCCGGTTTCCTCACGATGTTTTCCTTCACCGTTTTGAGAGCAGTGGTGATGAAAAAATTTACACAACGTAAAGCGCCAGTCTGGGCTCGAACCCACGACCTACAACTTGTAAGTCGCGGCCAATACCACTGGGACACCACTGCTCTCAGTCTGTAATGATGTACACGCATCTTTAATAAATAAGTTCATTTCTCAAACCTTTAAACCTAGCCGTTAATGAGGAGTAGTTTTTAGAAAGTAACCGTTGTACGGCACTAATCGGGATTTTGCTCCTTGACCTAACATCCGTACGTTATAACCGAAACCAAAACCCACCCAGATCACATAAAACAAGCCATATGTTTCGAAGATGCCCAAGAACTAAAGTTACCGAATGCCGACCATTTCCGAAGTTAGCAAGTTCGGCATTCACTTCGAACACGTTTTGTTTGCCCAACAACTTCGAAGCGATAGTTAGCTGTAGTTAATTGTTGTCTAGTGTGATTTATAAATCGGAACATCGTGTGTAGATAGGGTTGCCAGATCGGAAGACCAAAATTTCTGATGAAAATTTTATAATGTCAGGCTTTAGAATTTGAATTTATATTTATTTATTTGTAAGAATGTAGTTTTGCATAGTCATATATTTTTGTTAGTTTTGCATAGTCATACATTCTACCACGCAATATATGGTGTACAAATATTAATTGTCGTTCTTAACTAAGTACAAAATTAATTTTATGATTTACGATTTACAGTAATTCCAATATGAATTAGTATTATTAAAATTAGGTAATTAATACTTAACAATTTTTCTTATGAAATTGTTGTCAAGAGAAATAAATATTAAAAACGAAATTTAAAATAAAAAGTTAATTTTGAAATTAATAGTTTTTATAAGACTTAAGATTGATGACACATAACTAATTTATGTAAGTATACTTAAGTTTTAGGTTGCCACATGTATTTGGCTTTGGACTTTACTGAGTCCACCAATTTAAATCCTGAAAAGATTTGAAATTGAATCAATTTACTTCAAAGTTCAGTCTCACCAACTCAGCTTTTATTAAATAAAAGCCATACAATTTCACTCTTTGGTATTTAAATTATTTAGCAAACAACACCATATTTTCATAGTAAGAATTGCTTACAGCCCAGGTATTGATCACACAAATTATCTGAAAGAAAGAACTTTCCGAGAACTTATTTGTCTGGAGATTTTCAGTTTTTTGTTTTGTCTGGAGATTCTTTAAAATTTCGGGTTAATCCAGACAAATCCCGACCATCTGGCAACCTTATGTGTAGAGCATTGACTACAACTGCTGGTCTTATCTTATTTTGTTGATTTGTTAATGGTAATTTCTGCCTCGTTGGGTGCTACTGCTGAGCAATAGCGCCCAACGAGCCCATCCCGAATTGAATCCAAGAGGGATCGTTGGCAAGGCCGGGCAAATGGTTATTCATTTCCATCTAGAATCTCTCACTAGCCTGGACCAGTCGGGACTTGTTCCCGGTTGATGGCAACAGGCTCCGCGGCTTCGTCTATTACATGGGACTAAAAATCTGGCGAAATATTTGTGTACAAGTGCACCTCTTCCTAACACTCCGGGAGATACAACCGTGATGTTATTTTAATAGTAGTGATGCAACAGAATTGCAGTAGCGGAAGCAGAAAAGGAAACAGATGTAAAAAGTAATTTGTGGCGGTAACGGAAACAGAAACGGATGCAGAAACGTCGCCGACTTGCCAGCTTGTCGGTTTAGATCGATTACATTTCGGGGAGTGTGCGATGGAATTGCATGATCTAATTCCGCCCAGCCCGTTTCATCATCGGACTACCAGACGTGCGGCGATGCGCCACCGGTACATGGTGGACATCCCACCCATACGCACTAAACGTTTTGAGAATACTTTTATTATGCGTACAGCTAAGGAGTGGTATTCCCTGCCCGAGTCTGTGTTTCCCGATAGCTACAATCTAGGAGTCTTTAAGTCAAGAGTGAATAGGTTATTTCTAGGCAAGCGTGCTCCATCATCGACCACATCATCGCTTACCATCAGGTAAGATGGTGGTCAAGTGCGAGCCTATATCAGATAAAAAAGAAAAAAAAAGAAACGGAAGTGTAAATACTATCCCAAATGACACCCAAACATACGTTACGCTCAGGGTTCAATTTGCCGCCCGTGACTTAAGACACTGCTTTATCCCCTTGGTGTTTAATCTACTAGTGCCTGGGCAACCGAGCTCAACTCGTGTGAAAATAGAGTAAACGACGTTTTCTATAAATGAAACTTAGCTAGATCGATGTATCGCCCCCGAAACCACACGCATACTAAATTTCATGAAAATCGTTGGAGCCGTTGCCGAGATTCAGATTTTATATACATACATACAAGAATCGCTCGTTTATAGGTATTAGATTATTTGCCTCACCCCACGCTCACTATTCACTTGCGACCGCTAATTGTGGAGTCTTGTACCTAACATCGTATTGGTAAATACCTTATAATGTCAATCAATCCAGTACTTAAGTTTATTATTTAGGTATAGAATAGAATACTCTTTAATATGTACACCATATAAGTATACCTAGGTGGTGGTGGTGGCGTGTAGGTATACCTAGTACCGTATTTATCAGCTTGTGGTTGTCGACAGAATCCTCAAATTGTTTGCAAAGCCGGCAAACGCTTGGAAGTGGCACACTAAAGGAACACCGCTTAAGTTTGATTAAGAGCTTACCTTTGTACCTACTTGTATGTGAAATTGCTATTATCCAGCTATATTTGTTTGTATTAAGCACAGTTTAGTTATTGTGCATTTAGTTGCTTTATTGCTCGGTTGCATGGGGTTATATCATAATCATCATCAGCCCGTTAATGTTACCACTGCTGGGACACAGGCCTCCTCTCTGTGAGAGAGGGAATGGGCCTTTTTCCAACTTTTTTGCCACGCGGGCCTAGTTCGGGTTGGTGCATGTAACATGTCTTTAAATTTATGGTTCTAAGATATCCGCCGTATTCACCGTTTTTAAGCTTAACACGCACTGCGATTTTTTAGTACTATTTGAGCGCGTTTTTTTTTCCGCATTGCGTGCAGCTTCATACATTTCCATAGGTTACAGAATGGCCGAAAATAATTCGCGCGAATAAAAATTCATTCGATTTTTTTTGTACTATTTGAGCGCGAATTTTTTTCCGCAGTGCGTGGAGCTTCATACATTTCCATAGGTCACAGAATATGCGGAAAAAAAATCGCGCGAATAAAAATCGCAGTGCCATAGAGCAGTGGTGATGAAATAATTTACACAAAGTAAAGCTCCTGCCTGGGTTCGAACCTACGACACGTAAGTCGGGTTCATTACCACTGGGCCACCACTGCTCCACATTACTGTTTTTCCACATGACTGTTAAGGCGCCGATTCCCTTGAGTAGCTGATTTTTAAATGAGAATCACGTCTAAATGGCTCGTCGTAATTCTTTGAAAAAAATATATGTTATATTAGACTATTTTCTTAATAATTTGATCTAAGCAAATTTTGAGTTTTATTTGTATAACATAGTGTAATTAATTTGTAAATTTATGTCTAAAACAGGCAAAAACACGACAATCACACCAAAACCGCTGAGCGTATTGTAATGATATTTACACCATCTCAAAGACAATTTAATTATCTACATTTTGATCTGAAGCTTTTTTTTTTAAAGTCATAGAATAATAAGAAAAGTACAAAAAACTAGTAAATTTTGGGTCGCGCGGGTGTGAAACGAGTGCCCGTTTTGTTCCCTCAAGGTCGTTGGCGTTAGTCGTCGTCTTAAATAGTTTCTACAACAGTGAAGTTTCAATTTACTGTAAATTGTTATTAAAAGTGGTAAACATAATTTTTCCTAAATTTACCTATCATCGGTAGAGGATGTTATACTTACGGAACGATGGAAAAAGTACATACTTACGTTTTTGTTCTCAACATAAATTTTACTATAAGGACTCCTAATTACTTTACGAATCCATAGGCAAGCTCATGAAAAACAAGTTGCCGAAACAAATATATCTAAAATTAAACGAAGAAAGCTGCATAATACGGATTTAGCGGCGTAAAGGTATAAACAAAAAAGGGCCCAGCACCGAAGTTTGTAAACACGACCGTTTGACGTCAGCAAACTTGCTACACGAGGCTGTGGGGCTTACATTGAATTATAATACAAGCAGATGAAAATGCGTTAGAAACGTAGTTCGTTATTCTTCGTTTCTCAAAATAACCTACATACTTAACTAAGCAAGTACGGTGTAAAAATATTTGCATAACAATTACCCAGTTGATAAGAGCTCGCCTTTCGTACTTGAGGGCGTAGGTTCAAATCCGGGCAAGTACCAATGTGTCTTTTTAAAATTCATACGTATATTTACCCGACTGCCGAAGGAGGGTAATGTGTGTGTATCAGTCTATATATGTATGTTTGTTAAAATTGGAAAAAGATATATGGCGGATTTTGGGCGCCATTTTGTGGGGTTTTTTTTTTTTTTACGTATTAGTGTAACACACAATAATATATAATAATAACACTAATAATATATAAGTGTTATATATTTTTAAAATATATAACACTTATATGTTTAAATGTAGCTAATTCTAAAAAAAATAACTTGAAAGTTGTAAATAATAAAAGTTAATTAAAAAATCAAAAACCCGACTGCTTAAAAAGCGAACTAAAAATACGTAAACAAGTAAAAAATCATGCTGTGCAGTCGTAGGATATATCTGGTTTTGGTCAGCCAGCTCTCGAATATGTATCCTCAGACTGCACAGCTTTTCTTTTTCCTTGTTTACGTCTTTTTAGTTCGCTTTTTAAGCAGACAGGTTTTTGATTTTTTATTAACTTTTTTTAAGTATATCTTGGACATTGCTGACAATGTTGAAGGAAAACATCTTGAGGAAACCTGGACCTATAGTTAATTTAAATCTGAAATCGCCTGTCCGCCTTGAGCAAGCGTGGTGATCAATGCTCATGCATTCTCTGTATGAAATATTTTGCCCTGCAGCTGGACACTGCTAAAGGCTGGTTTTTATATTAACTAGTTGACTGGATGTACGGTCAGGGTCAAAAGTTTATTGGCAGATAGATATCCGTGTCAAAGAACTGGTCAAGTGCATGTGAGACTTTGCACATTGGGTTCAAATAATGATGGTAACAGGACAAATGAGGGAAATTCTGAGGGATGGGCTTCTCATTCTTTTATTTGCCAATATTTTTTATAACACAAGAATTACATTTATTTTTATGCAGTAGATATCTATCTACATAACGAGCTCTAAAATCAAAATATTTTTTTTTTATTTTACATAGGCCGACATGGGCACTTATAAAACGTCGACAAAAGGTGCACGGTTCGGGTTAGTCGTTTCCTATGAAGAAGAACCGGCAAGCAACTCCATGGTTACTCTTTAAAAAAAATTGTGTTTACAATATTTCCATGTTACAGCATTAGTACTTGGATATGGGGGGACAACGTAGGCCCGACAATAAGTCGTACGAAAACAATGATACCCCACTCGATGGGGTAGGTCAAATTTTTTCACGCCTCCCGTTTGTTGTAAAGCTATGGGATGTATGGTTAAAAATAAAAATAAATATTTTTTGACAATTTTCATGGCTTTATGTCAACAAAATGCTTATACTGTGAAAATTTGAAGACTGTAGTTCCAACCGTTTGACCGTAAAACCCGTGCCAGACGGACAGACAGACGGACACATGAGTGACAGCAATAGGGCTCCGTTTGGTCCCTTCGGTAACGGAACCCTAAAAATTAAAGCTGTGATTTTGTATTAACAAACAATATAAGTGGACAGCAGTGGTGGCCCAGTGGTATCGGCCGCGACTTACAAGTTGTAGGTCGTGGGTTCGAGCCCAGGCAGGCGCTTTACTTTGTGTAAATTATTTCATCACCACTGCTCTCAAAACGGTGAAGGAAAACATCGTGAGGGAACCGGCATGTCCTAGAACCAATAATTCGAAGACATGTGACATCCACCAAACCGCACTGGGCCCGCGTGGTGGATAACGGCCCATTCCCTCTTACAGAGAGGAGGTCTGTGTCCCAGCAGTGGGAACATTAATAGGCTGATGATGTGATGTGATAAGTGGACAGTCAATTTTTCAAGTCAGTCGCTCCATGTAAAACACTGGTAATCAGCTGAATCCGGTAAAACTGGAAGCCGACCCCAATATAGTTGGAAAAAAGACAGATGATATAGGGAAGTATCAAGTTGAAATTAATATCAAATACTTACTCTGCAAACCTTGTTACATGATGAACTCGCTCTTGACATCGATTTCACCTAATGGTGCGATGAATGAGGTCTAGGAGTGAGCGAGCCCGGAAGATGTCTTACTTGCTATAAAGTCTCACGGGTCATAGATGGTGAGGAACCCAAATACTTTGCCCTGAAAATGAAGGTGATTTAATGTGGCTAAATACCAACATTAAAGTACGTACTGTCACTCGTGTAGGTTTTTATGGTTCCGTACCCAAAGGGTAAAAACGGGACCCTATTACTAAGACTTCGCTATCCGTCTGTCTGTCGGTCTGTCACCAGGCTGTATCTCATGAACCGTGATAGCTAAACAGCTGAAATTTTCCCAGATGATGTTTTTGCCGCTATAACAACAAATACTGAAAACAGAATAAAATAAATATTTAAGTGGGGCTCCCATACAACATACGTGTTTTTTTTGCCGTTTTTGCGATCATTTTTTTTTTTATTTTTTTTTTTTTTATTATTGATAGGCTCGCGCTTGACCACTACCTCACCTGATGGTAAGTGATGATGTGGTCGACGATGTAGCGCGCTTACCTAGAAGAAACCTATTCACTCTTGACTTAAAGACTCCCAGGTCACGGCACGGAACCCTTCGTGCGCGAGTCTGACTCGCACTTGGTCGGTTTTCTAATTTAACTTTGGCACTGTTAAAAAATAACATACAGCATAATGTCTAACAAACAACACGACCATGAGCTCTTAGAATATTCTGGGATCTCCATCCATTCACCTTCCTATACCACACACCATAAATTAGTTTAAAAACCTCAATTGAAACGGGTGCATTTGTGCTAGAAATAAAACTAATTTATATTCTTTCCCATTAATCTTAATGAATCTAAATCTCTTTTGAGAAAGAAATAAAACGTATCAGCTGGGTATCATCGTGTACGAATCGTAAAAGTCGAGATAGAGGTAATGTGTTAATTACTTCTTTTTTATTACTTGTTTATTTGTGAGTGAAGGACTGTGTAAAGTATACATTGTTGGACGATAAAGCCCTCTCGCATTCAATGACCTACGTCTATTAATGATTCAGAATCCTAAAGATTAATTAAAAAGAAATATTGAAAAACCCGACTGCTTAAGAAACGAACTAAAACCATATAAACAGTCGGAGGATCAGGTGGTCGGCCAGCTCGCGAATATGTATTCTCCGACTGCACAGCATGATTTTCTTCTTATTTACATCTCTTTAGTTCGTTTATTATGCAGTTGGGTTTTTGATTTTTAAATAAACTCTTTTTATTTACAGCGTTCGGGTTATCATTTTTTTTTTCGAATTGCTTTTAAACATATTAAATTTTAATATGTTTAAAAGCAATTGCTCTTAAAATCTTTCATTTTCATACCCCACTAAATGGGATTCGAAGAAAAAATCCATTGGGACACAATATGGCGCCCAAAATACGCCGTTTCTTTTTTTTAACATCACCAACACTTGCGTGGCCAAGACCTCATGATGCATCTAACGATGTATTAAATAAATAAATCTGTCTAGTGGTTTGAAAGATAAATGAGCTAATAAAGCACATACAAAATACGCGCGAAAAATATACTTAACCCTTTACTTGCAGCCGGGTAAAAAGGAAAACACATGTTTATTTATTTATCGTATGTTATCGGTTGGTTTTGGGGCGAGATGCATGCCTTATCGACTACGGACCTGAGACACCGTGTAAGCTTGTGAGAATGGACATTAAATAATCATACTTCTTCTTGTCCGCTTCGCTGTTGAGAGTGCGGTCATGGTCATGATGAATTTAGGTTCAACCGCTGGTATTGTTGTAACTCGGCTCACAATATCTCTCCATCTGGTTCCATTAGATGACAATCTAGCACCTTTTTCCCATGGTGGTAGGCAGAACGCCACCTGCTACGATCCTTACAAACTCCTTTTGTTTCATTTATATTTAAAACAAATAGTCATACACGCACGCTGGTCATGAGTACTGTGCACCTGGCCTTTCTGAAGAACATCTTATTATTAGGTGTATTTAAAATAATAAAATCAAAAATAACCTCCTAATCTTCCACTCGACAATCAAATAAACAAAGCAAACGGCCCTTTACGCTGGAATGAGTGCACGAATCCCAAATATAGCCGCATGACGTGATGCCAGGTTTATTGTGGTCATACCCGACTCGCATTGACGTCAGACTCGTAAACCGGGTACTCGGGTACTGCAAGCGCCAAATACCGGTAAGTACCTATAAAACGCACTGTATTTCCGTACTGGACCGAATGGTGGAAAAGAATCACTGATGGTTCGTTTTGGTTTGGTAAACACTGTAAATGCAGTTACCGGTGTACATATTAGTGAAGACACAGTACATAAATAAAGACTGGAAGATTTAACGCCAAGATATTAAGTAAAATAATAAAGGTTATTGAAGACATGGCAGTGGTACACTGAATATATTATCTGAAAGGTCTGAAATCGAATATCATAGAAAAGTAAGTTTAGCCAGAGTCGTGACCAATTTTATTCGTATCTTATTTGTAAAAGAATGAACCTTGCAGTTGGTTATATCTTCCTTCTAATATTAAAAAATTTAAGGTCTTGTGTTAAGTGATTCATAACTTCTCAGCTGAACGGGTTTGACCTGGATGTTTTATCTCAGTATAGTACGTTCCTGTAAGATAGTCCTTCCGCTCTCACGCAGGCGTAGCTGCTGGCATATTTAGTCACATTAATTCGGTCAAATACTTATTTATAAGATTTAAGTAAAGGATTTCCGCATTTAAACTTCCTAATTAAAAAATCTGTCACTTAACCAAACAAACCGGAAGGGCGGGACCAAAGGGTCGTTTGCACGCATCACTAACTTCCTTTCCGGAACATTACTTTTAATTGCCAAGGACTTTCATTTATCTCAGCCTTCTGGCAAAATTTTAACGTTACATCAAAAAGTACCTCCGGTTTCGTTCATGGTATTGGTAGTAAAAGATGAGATATTTTACGTTATCTAGTGGAGAGACGACCTTTTTGTCAAATACTTGGTCTGAGACCGGACGTCTTAGACCAAGTATTTGACAAATGGGTCGTAACTAGCATACTTAACCATTTAAAATTATATAAAGTCAGTTCACAGTTCTTTTACTTCCGTCAGCAAATAAACAAGAACTGTATGGCAATGTAAATAAAGGTCATTGTGATACTAAATCAAAATTAAATTGACTGGGAACAGACCGTAGTTAAGAATTCGTAGGTATACCTTCTCACACCTTGTCATTAAGATTATGACAGTCACTTGTTGTGTGCAGGGCAGTAACACGCTGTGGTTTTGTATTGGTTAGATAAACATACCGGAAGATGGCCAGAATCAGGATTGAATGTAACTGATAACAAATTTATGGAGTTGAATTTTACTGAGTTGAAAACGGCTACTAGTTGCGACTATATTTTCTTTTACTGTTGCAAAAACTGCCACATGCTCAGATGTTGCTACTATCATTAGTTCTTGCATGTAAATGTTCAATCAAACTAAACAAAAACAGAAACGCAATAATGACAATAGCAGATCGTATAACAGTGCTGCCATCGCGCGGATGCGTTTGCAGTTTTTAACCCCAGCACCAGACCACTTTCGTAACAGCGAACATCTGGCAAAACCTCGCTACTTGAACTATTATCATACAAATATTATTCATTTTTATCCATTTTACTCAACATTACTTTCTATCTAGCAAGCAAAATTCAATTCCCACCAAAACTAACCTAAAAAAAATATAAAGCATTTCCTCTTTTCGTGAAAACTTTTTCTCTAAAAACCACTTCAACAAAGTACTGTAACCGTTTAAATAACGTAAAACATACATTTTGAGCTCATTACATATGCCAACAGTGTTTTCACACGTTCATAAAATCTTTTGAGGTAACTCCACCATTTTGTGTTACGGGAACCATTTTGTTGAATGTATTTATAGGAAGTTTAGAATGGGTTTATGTTACTCCTTAAAAATATATTGACTACGAAAATGTGTGTTATATATTTGCGGATAATGATTTGGTAGGTAAACATTTCTGGTGTTTTGGATTAGAATATTATTCTAAAAGATAAATTTGTGAAGTAAGCGCGTACTTATAGAGTAAACTTATTTTTTGTGAAGATTATCACGTCTTTGTTCTTCAAATAAGACTGTGATTCTAGGCCAGAAAAACTAAGCTAGCCCTTTCTCTCTCATCGGAGCTTAGACGCAAGAGGACGGGAATGGAATGTCTTGCCTCAGCTAATTAAAACAAATGATTATCATCTATTCGTGTGCCAGGTTCTCCGTCTTAACGGCTATATCCACCACTCGCACTGGGTTTGTGTAGTTTATTGCAGCCCAATCCTTCCCACAGGATTGCTTTTCTGCTGGGATTCATCCCAGTCGTGTTGAAATTTCTTCTTGATTCCCTGGCCCTTATCTCAATTTATTTGGCCTCAATTTCTTCCGCGGAGAATCTTAACACCGCCATTCAGAAAATGACGTCAAATGCACAACGACATCTTTTGAATATGGAGTTCAACTGTCCGAGTATCTGAATTGCGTGTGTTGTGATATCTTACTTCTTCATTTTAAATTCTTATATCTCTATCTTTCGATAGAGTGAACCGATTGCGATGAAACAAAAACTAATAAATTTTATGTGTAAAAGTTTTCTACATTGGTTTCGTAAATTTTACGTGATGCGTGCACAACTAAACAGACAAACAAACAAAATGTCGAAAAATGCTGGAAATTTGTTCTGTTGGTTATCCTTTAATTAACACCCTGACAACGTTTTTTGGAAATATTTTCTATATACAAAAACGACTTTTCTTAAGATTTATTACTTGTATTGATATTGATGATGATGAGTCTGTTGAGCTCCACTGCAGGGCACAGGCATCCCTTCCATCTTTTCATTTTACTCTATATTTTAGATAGGAGTCTAACACCTCATGCCATCTGCTTCTGGGACAACCACGTTGTCGCCTCCTGTTATTCGGCGTCCTATTAGTGGCTACTTAGGCCCATTTCTGTAGCAACATGCGGCAGATGTGACACAATATATTAACCATCCCATTTTCTTTCCAGGCATAGTAAACCGAGGGGACTCGTTCCGGCGCCGGCGATCCCGGTCCGGCAGCCTCGCCCCATCATCTCCGGCACAGTCTGCACCAGAGTCTCAGGAACGCAAGCCGGTTGCCTGCCACCGGGTTGCCATGGTTGGTGCGCCAGGAGTTGGCAAGACTGCGCTGATCAGCCAGTTTCAGACCAGCGAGTGTATTAATGCTTATGATAGACAAAGAGGTGAGTACTAGGTTTAAGATTCTAGATTCTAGAAGGTCACTTTGATTGTTTTGGGCCTGATAGCTGGTTATTCACGAGCGTTTACCTCTGGAAACAACAATTATCCCCGAGTACCTACTTTTTTATCTGGAGTAAGACTATCTTTCAGTCTTAAAGTGCGCTTTGGACGTATGATAAAAACTCGTTGGACCTTTTTCTACCAGAACTAAGTCAAGCTACTTTGATAAGACTAAATCAACCGATACTATTTGTCGGGATCATGAACTAACTACGCAGATGAGATGTGCTACATCTCTGTAAGCCTTGCAGCTTATTGAGTTAAATTTTTCTTGCAAATGGACCTTAGAGATATGGAAGGAATGGGAGGAGGCCTTACCCAGGAATGGGATAATTCAAGCTAACAAAACAAAACCAGCACGCTTGCTCACTACCACGTATTCACATCGTATGTTTTTGCAATTCCAGTTCATTAAGTCCAAGTTTCTCGTGACGGTTTTCGTTTAAAACCAATAACGAATTGACCAAGGATTGCAATCTTTATAATTTCTGTTCGTTACTGGTTTGCAAGCCACCTCATAATTTGTTGGTACACGGTTGCCCCTGGTTACTTTAAGTACGTAAGTGACGGCTCGATGAAGTTTCTTTACTTATCGTTAATTTAATCACTTGTTGAAATGTCAGGCACGGGTTGCTGGCTAACTCGATTTCTGAGTAGCTGATTTTAAAATTAGAATCACGTCTAAACGGCTAGTCGTAACTTTTTGAAAAAAATATGTGTTTCATTACATCTAAGAAAATTTTGATATTTATTCCTATAACACAGTGTAATTAAATTGTAAATTTATGTCTAAAACGGATAAAAACACGATAATCGCACGAAAACCGCCGGGCGTATTTTAATAAAATTGACACCATCTCAAAGACAATTTAATTATCTACATCTGATCTAAGGTTTTTTTTAGCCATAGAATAATAAGAAAGGTACAAAAAAACTACAAAATTTGGGGTGGCACGGGTGTGAAACGAGTGCGCGTTTTGTTCCCTTAAGATCGTTGGCGACTATCGTCGTCTTAAGAATTTGAGGTTGAGTATTTTTCAAACTCTACTTCCTATAACAGAAAACCTGCCAAACTTTGACATTAAAGTAGTGTTTGAGACGTTCTTATCTTTAAATACTCAAGTTCCGAAATCGGCACTTAGTCATGAGTCAGACATCAACTCAAACTAACCCTTCAAACTGCTTTATTTTGAAGAAAGCTTACAGACTAATAACCAGTAAAGACGTATTTTATTTAATTTTTTTTCAATTAAAGAGTGCAGGCCTAGCCTATATTTGCCATACAGTGGGACTAAACAGACTTAATGGTAGAAACTGGTATCAACGTACATTTTTGACATCTTTTTATGGATTTAACCTCGAGTGACTAAAACGTTTATTCCACGCGAGACTCAATGGTTGTTTTATTTTTTCAGTAATGAAGGCACACAACCGGTTAAGACACTATAGTTTATTATCACCTTACTATCAAATCAAAAACCATGTTTTAGAAAACGAAAAACGATTTTCTTACAATACAACTGATATTCATGACATAGGTATAACAAAATCTCTCCAACTCTCTTAGCAACATTTACATATTTTAATGAGGAAACTTATATCAGAAAACCGTTTCACAATTGAAAACACCCATAGTGTAAACATTGGGCAACCAAGTGAATCAGAGTGTCCCTATGCGGTTACTAGCAATATTATTAACTTAACGCCACTGTCCCAGCTAGTCTGAGTTTCCTACATAACAAGTATAAATTAATTTCAACTTCTAAATTAGTTGTACCTCAACTTGTCGACGCTAACTGAATATGCATCGTTACGGTTCAAATAACTAGCTCGCTTTGTTTTATTGTTTTATGCTGAATTTTGGTCGTATGCTACTCGTAGATGCGGAATAGTGTGGCATGAAGTTCTGTAAAAGAGAAACTGCGAACTTGTTATAAATTAGGTATATTATAGGTGTCTTTGAATTTATGCTTCTAGGACATGACGGTTTCCTCGTGATGTTTTTCTTCGCAATTAATAGAGCAGTGGTGATGAAATAATTTACACAAAGTTACTTGTGACTTTCATCAACCCGCACATATTGACAACCCTCTCATACAGTCTCTTTCGGAAGCATCCATGGCCTGTCAGGATCTGCGAGAATTGATAGTCTGGCTCGACCCAAGTCGCCTTGAGTCTTGCCGCCACGTCCGGGATGTAACGATATAGCTCCCTACCCCTGTTCTCCACTTCCCATCTCTGCTGCCACTTGGCTACAGCCTCGTCCGCGATAACCCTTCTCCCTGTTCTGAACGCATCCCGAGGTAGGTGGCGAATGTCGTCGATCATGCCCGCACGAGCCACCTCGAGGTCGGCCGGCAACACCCTTGCCAAGACAGGTAGTGCTGCTGTGCTGACGGACCGATAGGCCTTCGTCAGAAGAACGAGTGTGGGCCTCTGTGTCCTCTGCAACACCGACCTGACCATGTACGTGTTCACGCGCCCCCACCAGCATCCTGCCGCGTAGGTGACAATGGGCACATAGATGCCCTTGTACAGGACTTTAAGGGCCATGTACCGATCGCCCCAGGTTGAAGTAGAAACGCATGACATCTTGCCCAGCCCCAGGGGAAGAAACAATGCCTGTTACGGCCTCCCCACTCGCTAATTTCTAAAGCATGTCTTTTTAAATCTAAAAAGACATGCGGCGCCGAACAGAAATAAATTGGAATAATGCGGGAAAGGTGAACAGTCTGATGATGGTGGTGTCTTTAGAATGTGTTCGACGTTTATGATAAAAAAAAACTGATATGATCTCCAGTTTTTTCTTACGGTTGTTTGCTCAAAGGTTTCATTCTCGTTCCCATAAGTAAATCTAATACAAAAACAAAACCACGCCGCGCCTTACGCATCGGCAAATCAACTACAGGGTGGCCAAGAAGTTTGGCGAAAACGTAACAGCACCGCTATTGGCATTACAGGTAGCTTGACAGCTATCACATAACACCTTAACAGGTTTTATTCACAAAAAATTAAATAATTAAATAATTTCAGCCGAAAGACATCCAATGCGGGACATTAGACCTCTACCAAGCTCATCAGACCACCTCGCTCTTCCAACGTTTCGCCTTCACGTACGCGATCGCCACTCTAGAACCAGTCGGCAATTTTTTATTTTGGTAAACCACGAGTCTTAACCACGCCTGACTACAGATTTACTCATCGTGAGCTCTGTTATGAGGATCCATCAGAAACCAGAAATTAATAATGATGCGATAACCACGATAAAGTAAACACACTATTTCTATATTCTTCCAATAACCACAAACTTATGTAAGACTCGAAAATAGATTTTTAAACAAAACTTTTCCTAGAAAAAATGGATGATTAGATTCCATCATCATCCCAGTGTATTGTTTACATCAGTTTACTCCAAAATAGAACAGTGCTCAGATTACGTGGTTTTAATCGGAATAAAATCAGTTTTGTCATCGTTGGATCTAAGTGTGATATTGTTTTCTGTTTGTGGAAATTAAGGATATATGATACTTTTTAAGGAGAGCAATGTTGGCCCATTGGTAACAGCCCTGACTTACGAATCGTAGGTCGTGAGTTCGAATCCAGGCAGGCGCTTTACTTTGTGTTAATTATTTCATCACCACTGCTCTTAAAACGGTGAAGGAAAACATCGTGAGGAAACCGTCATGTCCTAGAACCAAAAATTCGAAGCCATGTGACATCCACCAACCCGCACTGGGCCCGCGTGGTGGATTACGGCCTATTACCTCTCTCACAGAGAGGATGCCTGTGTCCCAGCAGTGGGAACATTATAAGGCTGATGATGAATACCGTTTTGATAAGTGACATTTGGAAGTTCATCGTTAACATACATATCACGTTTGTAACGTCGGCAGGATTATTAGACAAGTAGGTATATAATACACGGTCGAAATAACGGTGCACCTGGCGTTGTGACGTCACTCTGTCGTTCGACTCTCGCTATTGGCGCACGAGGCGAACGCGGGGTGCCGTGCGGGTAGGCGGGAGTGGTGGTGTCGCTTAGGGCGCAGATAACCCTCAGTAGCTGATTGAAGAATGATCACTCAATGATGAATCACCTCTAAACGGCTAGTTGTAATTTTTTGGAAAACTTATATGCTTCACTAGACCAATTTCTTAATAATTTGATCTAAGAACATTTTGAGTTTTATTTGTAGAACATTGTGTAATTAATTTGTAAAGTTATGTCTAACATGGAAATTTAGACCATCTCAAAGACAAAAAAAAGAAAAAAAAAAAGAATGTACCTATCTACATTTTGATCTAAGGCTTCTTTTTAAGTCATAGTCATAAGGAAAGTAAAAAAAAATACTGAATTTTGGTTCGCGCGGGTGTGAAACGAGTGCGCGTTTTGTTCCCTCAAGGTCGTTGGCGACTGTTGTGGTCTTAACGTACGAAGTGCACAGTTATTTTGATCGTGTAGTTTAAAAACACCCATATTTAGCAAGTAACAATTATGTTTTAAGCCCCATCTAACAACCGAGCACACACTAGACTGAAACATTATTATAATATATAAAACTGCATTACCACTGACTCACTGACTGACTGACTCATTGACATAATTGTTCTCCCAGATGGTGAAGGGGGAGGTGGGTATATTTTGACAGATTCGTAAACAAGTAACTCCCGTGAGTATGGGAAAAGTCCCAAACCTCCCCTTTTCCTCCCCCCTCCTCCCCCCCTCTATCGTATCTCGGAAACTAAGGTACCCGTATTTTTTGTTTTTTACGGATTCGTTTAGAGGAGGCTCGCAAAAGTAAAAAACATTTTTCAAAAATGACCCCCTCGCCCCCCTTCTCCCCCCCTTTAAGCGGATCTCGGAAGTTGAGAGACTTGGAACATTTCTTTTTTCAGATTCATATAAAGGGGCAATGCTATAGTCACAAACAAACCATTTTTCAAAGTTGACCCCCTTGCCCCCCTTCTCCCCCCTCCCCCCCCCGTTTTGGCAAATCTTTTTTTTTGTTATTTTTACGGCATCGTTTAGAGGAGGCTCGGAAAAGTAAAAACCATTTTTCAAAGTTGACCCCCTCGCCCCCCTTCTCCCCCCCTATAAGCGGATCTCGGAAGTTGAGAGACTTGGAACATTTCTTTTTTCAGATTCATATAAAGGGGCAAGCCTATAGTCACAAGCAAACCATTTTTCAAAGTTGACCCCCTTGCCCCCCTTCTCCCCCCTCCCACCCCCCGTTTTGGCGAATCTTTTTTTTCAGTTTTTTTTACGGATTCGTTTAGAGGAGGCACGGAAAAGTAAAAACCATTTTTCAAAGTTGACCCCCTCGCCCCCCTTCTCCCCCCCTTTAAGCGGATCTCGGAAGTTGAGAGACTTGGAACATTTCTTTTTTCAGTTTCATATAAAGGGGCAATGCTATAGTCACAAACAAACCATTTATCAAAGTTGACCCCCTTGCCGCCCATCTCCCCCCTCCCCCCCCCCCCCGTTTTGGCGAATCTTTTATTTGTTTTTTTTACGGATTCAGCGTAGGGATCCCGAGTGGAGCGAACCTACGAGACCGAGTGCAGCGCAGGGGGGAGGTGGCGAGCGAAGCGAGCCGGCGACCTCCGTAGCGTAACGAAGGTTGAGTGGGTGAAGCGAAACTCAGTGCCTGGCGACGAATGCAAACATTAGTGTTATGTTTTTTGGAACAAAGTGTAGGGTAGGTGTAGGGTAGGTGTAGGGTAGGTGTAGGGTAGGTGTAGGGTTGGTGTAGCGTAGGTGTAGGGTAGGTGTAGGGTAGGTGTAGGGTAGGTGTAGGGTAGGTGTAGGGTAGGTGTAGGGTAGGTGTAGGGTAGGTGTAGGGTAGGTGTAGGGTAGGTGTAGGGTAGGTGTTGGGTAGATGTAGGGTAGGTGTAGGGTAGGTGTAGGGTAGGTGTAGGGTAGGTGTAGGGTTGGTGTAGCGTAGGTGTAGGGTAGGTGTAGGGTAGGTGTAGGGTAGGTGTAGGGTTGGTGTAGGGTAGGTGTAGGGTTGGTGTAGGGTAGGTGTAGGGACAACAACACGCGAGCTGCTTGCAGCTCGCGCACCAAGCAAATACTAGTTATACTATATAAAACTGCATTACCACTCACTGACTGACTCACTCACTCATTGACATAATTGTTCTCCCAGATGGTGGATGGGGAGGTGGGTATATTTTGACAGATTCGTAAACAAGTAACTCCCGTGAGTATGGGAAAAGTCCCAAACCTCCCCTTTTCCTCCCCCCTCCTCCCCCCCTCTATCGTATCTCGGAAACTAAGGTACCCGTAGAATGTTTTTATTACGGATTCGTTTAGAGGAGGCTCGCAAAAGTAAAAACCATTTTTCAAAGTTGACCCCCTCGCCCCCCTTCTCCCCCCCTTTAAGCGGATCTCGAAAGTTGGATCATTTGGAACATTTATTTTTTCAGGTTCATATAAAGGGGCAATGCTATAGTCACAAACAAACCATTTTTCATAGTTGACCCCTTTGCCCCCCTTCTCCCCCCTCCCCCCCCGTTTTGGCGAATCTTTTTTTTTCGTTTTTTTTACGGATTCGTTTAGAGGAGGCTCGGAAAAGTAAAAACCATTTTTCAAAGTTGGCCCCCTCGCCCCTCTTCTACCCCCCTTTAAGCGTATCTCGGAAGTTGAGAGACTTGGAACATTTCTTTTTTCAGATTCATATAAAGGGGCAATGCTATAGTCAAAAACAAACCATTTTTCAAAGTCGACCCCCTTGCCCCCCTTCTCCCCCCTCCCCCCCCCGTTTTGGCTAATCCTTTTTTTTTGTTTTTTTTACGGATTCGTTTAGAGGAGGCTCGGAATAGTAAAAACCATTTTTCAAAGTTGACCCCCTCGCCCCCCTTCTCCCCCCCTCTAAGCGGATCTCGGCAGTTGAGAGACTTGGAACATTTATTTTTTCAGTTTCATATAAAGGGGCAATGCTTGAGTCGGAATCATTTTTCAAAACTCCCCACTCTCCCTCCCTTCATCCCTCCTCTCCCAAACATCCCCTACCTAATATCGGTCGTCGAAACCTGTCCGGTGGGAGTGGACCAGGCAGCGTAGGGACCCCGAATGGAGCGAACCTCCGTAGCGTAACGAAGGTTGAGTGGGTGAAGCGAAACTCAGTGCCTGGCGACGACAAGCAAACATTAGGGTTATGTTTTTTGGAACAAAGTTTAGGGTAGGTGTAGGGTAGGTGTAGGTGTAGGGTAGGTGTAGGGTAGGTGTAGGGTAGGTGTAGGGTAGGTGTAGGGTAGGTGTAGGTGTAGGGTAGGTGTAGGTGTAGTTATGTTTTTTGGAACAAAGTTTAGGGTAGGTGTAGGGTAGGTGTAGGTGTAGGGTAGGTGTAGGGTAGGTGTAGGGTAGGTGTAGGGTAGGTGTAGGGTAGGTGTAGGTGTAGGGTAGGTGTAGGTGTAGGGTAGGTGTAGGGTAGGTGTAGGGTAGGTGTAGGGTAGGTGTAGGGTAGGTGTAGGGTAGGTGTAGGGTAGGTGTAGGGTAGGTGTAGGGTAGGTGTAGGGTAGGTGTAGGGTAGGTGTAGGGCAGGTGTAGGGTAGGTGTAGGGTAGGTGTAGGGACAACAACACGCGAGCTGCTTGCAGCTCGCGCACCAAGCAAATACTAGTTATACTATATAAAACTGCATTACCACTGACTCACTGACTCACTGACTGACTCATTGACATAATTGTTCTCCCAGATGGTGGAGGGGAAGGTGGGTATATTTTGACAGATTCGTAAACAAGTAACTCTCGCGAGTATGGGAAAAGTGCCAAACCTCCCCTTTTCCCCCCCTCTCCTCCCCCCCTCTATCGTATCTCGGAAACTAAGGTACCCGTATTTTTTGTTTTTTACGGATTCGTTTAGAGGAGGCTCGCAAAAGTAAAAACCATTTTTCAAAGTTGACCCCCTTGCCCCCCTTCTCCCCCCCTTAAGCGGATCTCGAAAGTTGGAACACTTGGAACATTTCTTTTTTCATATTCATATAAAGGGGCAATGCTATAGTCACAAACGAACCAGTTTGCAAAGTTGACCCCCTTGCCCCCCTTCTCCCCCCTCCCCCCCCGTTTTGGCGAATCTTTTTTTTTTGTTTTTTTTACGGAATCGTTTAGAGGATGCTCGGAAAAGTAAAAACCATTTTTCAAAGTTGACCCCTTCGCCCCCCTTCTCCCCCCCTTTAAGCGGATCTCGAAAGTTGGAACATTTGGAACATTTCTTTTTTCAGATTCATATAAAGGGGCAATGCTATAGTCACAAAAAACCAGTTTTCAAAGTTGACCCCCTTGCCCCCCTTCTCCCCCCTCCACCCCCCCGTTTTGACGAATCTTTTTTTTTGTTTTTTTTACGGAATCGTTTAGAGGATGCTCGGAAAAGTAAAAACCATTTTTCAAAGTTGACACCCTCGCCCCCTTCGCCCCCCCTTTAAGCGGATCTCGAAAGTTGAGAGACTTGGAACATTTCTGTTTTCAGATTCATATAAAGGGGCAATGCTATAGTCACAAACGAACCAGTTTTCAAAGATGACCCCCTTGCCCCCCTTCTCCCCCCTCCCCCCACTGTTTTGGCGAATCTTTTTTTTGTTTTTTTTTACGGATTCAGCGTAGGGATCCCGAGTGGAGCGAACCTACGAGACCGAGTGCAGACCGAGAGCGAGCTGGCGACCTCCGTAGCGTAACGAAGGTTGAGTGGGTGAAGCGAAACTCAGTGCCTGGCGACGACCAGCAAACATTAGGGTTATGTTTTTTGGAACAAAGTGTAGGGTAGGTGTAGGGTAGGTGTAGGGTAGGTGTAGGGTAGGTGTAGGGTAGGTGTAGGGTAGGTGTAGGGTAGGTGTAGGGTAGGTGTAGGGTAGGTGTAGGGTAGGTGTAGGGTAGGTGTAGGGTAGGTGTAGGGTAGGTGTAGGGTAGGTGTAGGGTAGGTGTAGGGTAGGTGTAGGGTAGGTGTAGGGTAGGTGTAGGGTAGGTGTAGGGTAGGTGTAGGGTAGGTGTAGGGTAGGTGTAGGGTAGGTGTAGGGTAGGTGTAGGGTAGGTGTAGGGTAGGTGTAGGGTAGGTGTAGGGTAGGTGTAGGGTAGGTGTAGGGTAGGTGTAGGGTAGGTGTAGGGTAGGTGTAGGGTAGGTGTAGGGTAGGTGTAGGGTAGGTGTAGGGTAGGTGTAGGGTAGGTGTAGGGTAGGTGTAGGGTAGGTGTAGGGTAGGTGTAGGGTAGGTGTAGGGTAGGTGTAGGGTAGGTGTAGGGTAGGTGTAGGGTAGGTGTAGGGTAGGTGTAGGGTAGGTGTAGGGTAGGTGTAGGGTAGGTGTAGGGTAGGTGTAGGGTAGGTGTAGGGTAGGTGTAGGGTAGGTGTAGGGTAGGTGTAGGGTAGGTGTAGGGTAGGTGTAGGGTAGGTGTAGGGTAGGTGTAGGGTAGGTGTAGGGTAGGTGTAGGGTAGGTGTAGGGTAGGTGTAGGGTAGGTGTAGGGTAGGTGTAGGGTAGGTGTAGGGTAGGTGTAGGGTAGGTGTAGGGTAGGTGTAGGGTAGGTGTAGGGTAGGTGTAGGGTAGGTGTAGGGTAGGTGTAGGGTAGGTGTAGGGTAGGTGTAGGGTAGGTGTAGGGTAGGTGTAGGGTAGGTGTAGGGTAGGTGTAGGGTAGGTGTAGGGTAGGTGTAGGGTAGGTGTAGGGTAGGTGTAGGGTAGGTGTAGGGTAGGTGTAGGGTAGGTGTAGGGTAGGTGTAGGGTAGGTGTAGGGTAGGTGTAGGGTAGGTGTAGGGTAGGTGTAGGGTAGGTGTAGGGTAGGTGTAGGGTAGGTGTAGGGTAGGTGTAGGGTAGGTGTAGGGTAGGTGTAGGGTAGGTGTAGGGTAGGTGTAGGGTAGGTGTAGGGTAGGTGTAGGGTAGGTGTAGGGTAGGTGTAGGGTAGGTGTAGGGTAGGTGTAGCACGCGAGCTGCTTGCAGCTCGCGCACCAAGCAAATACTAGTTATATTATATAAAACTGCATTACCACTGACTGACTCACTGACATAATTGTTCTCCCAGATGGTGAAGGGGGAGGTGGGTATATTTTGACAGATTCGTAAACAAGTTACTCTCGCGAGTATGGGAAAAGTCCCAAACCTCCCCTTTTCCTCCCCCCTCCTCCCCCCCTCTATCGTATCTCGGAAACTAAGGTACCGGTATTCTGTTTTTTTACGGATTCGTTTAGAGGAGGCTCGGAAAAGTAAAAACCATTTTTCAAAGTTGACCCCCTCGCCCCCCTTCTCCCCCCCTTTAAGCGTATCTCGAAAGTTGGAACATTTGGAAAATTTCTTTTTTCAGATTCATATAAAGCGGCAATGCTATAGTCACAAACGAACCAGTTTTCAAAGTTGACCCCCTTGCCCCCCTTCTCCCCCCCCCCCCCCCCGTTTTGGCGAATGTTTTTTTTCAGTTTTTTTTACGGATTCGTTTAGAGGAGGCTCGGAAAAGTAAAAGCCATTTTTCAAAGTTGACCCCCTCGCCCCCCTTCTCCCCCCCTTGAAGCGGATCTCGGAAGTTGAGAGACTTGGAACATTTCTTTTTTCAGATTCATATAAAGGGGCAATGCTTTAGTCACAAACGAACCAGTTTTCAAAGTTGACCCCCTTGCCCCTCTTCTCCCCCCTCCCTCTCCGTTTTGGCGAATCTTTTTTTTTTGTTTTTTTTTACGGAATCGATTAGAGGAGGCTCGGAAAAGTAAAAACCATTTTTCAAAGTTGACCCCCTCGCCCCCCTTCTCCCCCCCTTTAAGCGGATCTCGGAAGTTGAGAGACTTGGAACATTTCTTTTTTCAGATTCATATAAAGGGGCAATGCTATAGTCACAAACGAACCAGTTTTCAAAGATGACCCCCTCGCTCCCATTCTCCCCCCCTTTAAGCGGATCTCGGAAGTTGAGAGACTTGGAACATTTCTTTTTTCAGATTCATATAAAGGGGCAATGCTATAGTCACAAACGAACCAGTTTTCAAAGTTGACCCCCTTGCCCCCCTTTCTCCCCCCTCCCTCCCCGTTTTGGCGAATCTTTTTTTTTGTTTTTTTTTACGGATTCAGCGTAGGGATCCCGAGTGGAGCGAACCTACGAGACCGAGTGCAGCGCAGGGGGGAGGTGGCGAGCGAAGCGAGCCGGCGACCTCCGTTAGCGTAACGAAGGTTGAGTGGGTGAAGCGAAACTCAGTGCCTGGCGACGACAATCAAACATTAGGGTTATGTTGTTTGGAACAAAGTTTAGGGTAGGTGTAGGTAGTGTAGGGTAGGTGTAGGGTAGGTGTAGGGTAGGTGTAGGGTAGGTGTAGGGTAGGTGTAGGGTAGGTGTAGGGTAGGTGTAGGGTAGGTGTAGGGTAGGTGTAGGGTAGGTGTAGGGTAGGTGTAGGGTAGGTGTAGGGTAGGTGTAGGGTAGGTGTAGGGTAGGTGTAGGGTAGGTGTAGGGTAGGTGTAGGGTAGGTGTAGGGTAGGTGTAGGGTAGGTGTAGGGTAAGTGTAGGGTAGGTGTAGGGTAGGTGTAGGTAGGTGTAGGGTAGGTGTAGGGTAGGTGTAGGGTAGGTGTAGGGTAGGTGTAGGCTAGGTGTAGGGTAGGTGTAGGGTAGGTGTAGGGTAGGTGTAGGGTAGGTGTAGGGTAGGTGTAGGGTAGTGTCGGGTAGGTGTAGGGTAGGTGTAGGGTAGGTGTAGGGTAGGTGTAGGGTAGGTGTAGGGTAGGTGTAGGGTAGGTGTAGGGTAGGTGTAGGGTAGGTGTAGGGTAGGTGTAGGGTAGGTGTAGGGTAGGTGTAGGGTAGGTGTAGGGTAGGTGTAGGGTAGGTGTAGCGGTAGGTGTAGGGTAGGTGTAGGGTAGGTGTAGGGTAGGTGTAGGGTAGGTGTAGGGTAGGTGTAGGGTAGGTGTAGGGTAGGTGTAGGTAGGTGTAGGGTAGGTGTAGGGTAGGTGTAGGGTAGGTTAAGGAATACTTCTCAAAAACACGACAAAGCCGCGAGCTGCTTGCAGCTCGCGCAACAAGCAAATACTAGTTATTATTATTATAATATATAAAACTGCATTACCACTGACTCACTGACTGACTGACTCATTGACATAATTGTTCTCCCAGATGGTGGAGGGGGAGGTGGGTATATTTTGACAGATTCGTAAACAAGTAACTCCCGTGAGTATGGGAAAAGTGCCAAACCTCCCCTTTTCCCCCCCCCTCCTCCCCCCCTCTATCGTATCTCGGAAACTAAGGTACCCGTATTTTTTGTTTTTTACGGATTCGTTTAGAGGAGGCTCGGAAAAGCAAAAAGCATTTTTCAAAGTTGACCCCTCGCCCCCCTTCTCCCCCCCTTTAAGCGGATCTCGAAAGTTGGAACATTTGGAACATTTATTTTTTCAGATTCATAGAAAGGGGCAATGCTATAGTCACAAACGAACCATTTTTCAAAGTTGACCCCCTTGCCCCCCTTCTCCCCCCTCCCCCCCCGTTTTGGCTAATCTTTTTTTTTTGTTTTTTTTTACGGAATCGTTTAGAGGAGGCTCGGTAAAGTAAAAACCATTTTTCAAAGTTGACCCCCTCGCCCCCCTTCTCCCCCCCTTTAAGCGGATCTCGGAAGTTGAGAGACTTGGAACATTTCTTTTTCAGATTCATATAAAGGGGCAATGCTTTAGTCACAAACAAACCATTTTTCAAAGTTGACCCCCTTGTCCCCCTTTCTCCCCCCCCACCCCGTTTTGGCGAATCTTTTTTTTCAGTTTTTTTTACGGATTTGTTTAGAGGAGGCTCGGATAACTAAAAACCATTTTTCAAAGTTGACCCCCTCGCCCCCCCTTCTCCCCCCATTTAAGTGGATCTCGGAAGCTGAGAGACTTGGAACATTTCTTTTTCAGATTCATATAAAGGGGCAATGCTATAGTCACAAACAACCATTTTTCAAAGTTGACACCCTTGCCCCCCTTCTCCCCGCCCCCCGTTTTGGCGAATCTTTTTTTTACGGATTCAGCGTAGGGATCCCGAGTGGAGCGAACCTACGAGACCGAGTGCAGCGCAGGGGGGAGGTGGCGAGCGAAGCGAGCCGGCGACCTCCGTAGCGTAACGAAGGTTGAGTGGATGAAGCGAAACTCAGTGCCTGGCGACGACAAGCAAACATTAGGGTTATGTTTTTTGGAACAAAGTGTAGGTGTAGGTAGGTGTAGGGTAGGTGTAGGGTAGGTGTAGGGTAGGTGTAGGGAAGGTGTAGGGTAGGTGTAGGGTAGGTGTAGGGTAGGTGTAGGGTAGGTGTAGGGTAGGTGTAGGGTAGGTGTAGGGTAGGTGTAGGGTAGGTGAAGGGTAGGTGTAGGGTAGGTGTAGGGTAGGTGTAGGGTAGGTGTAGGGTAGGTGTAGGGTAGGTGTAGGGTAGGTGTAGGGTAGGTGTAGGGTAGGTGTGGGGTAGGTGTAGGGTAGGTGTAGGGTAGGTGTAGGGTAGGTGTAGGATAGGTGTAGGTAGGTGTAGGAGGTGGGTAGGTGTAGGGTAGGTGTAGGGTAGGTGTAGGGTAGGTGTAGGGTGGTGTACTGTAGGTGTAGGGTAGGTGTAGGGACAATAACCACGCGAGCTGCTTGCAGCTCGCGCACCAAGCAAATACTGTTGAGAGACTTGGAACATTTCTTTTTTCAGATTCATATAAAGGGGCAATGCTTTAGTCACAAACAAACCATTTTTCAAAGTTGACCCCCTTGCCCCCCTTCTCCCCCTCCCCCCCCCCCCGTTTAAGGGAATCTTTTTTTCGTGATTTTTTTTACGGATTCGTTTAGAGGAGGCTCGGAAAGTAAAGACCATTTTTCAAAGTTGCCCCCTCGCCCCCTTCTCCCCCCCTTTAAGCGGATCTCGAAAGTTGAGAGACTTGGAACATTTCTTTTTTCAGATTCATATAAAGGTGCAATGCTATAGTCACAAACGAACCATTTTTCAAAGTTGACCCCCTTGCCCCCCTTCTCCCTCCTCCCCCCCCGTTTTGGAGAATCTTTTTTTTATTGTTTTTTTTACGGATTCGTTTAGAGGAGGCTCGGAAAAGTAAAAACCATTTTTCAAAGTTGACCCCCTCGCCCTCCTTCTCCCCCCCTTTAAGCGGATCTCGGAAATTTAGAGACTTGGAACATTTCTTTTTTCAGATTCATATAAAAGGGCAATGCTATAGTCACAAACAAACCATTTTTCAAAGTTGACCCCTCGCCCCCCTTTCCCCCCCCCGTTTTGGCGAATTTTTTTTTTGTTTTTTTTTACGGATTCAGCGTAGGGATCCCGAGTGGTTGAGTGGGTGAAGCGAAACTCAGTGCCTGGCGACGACAAGCAAACATTATGGTTATGTTTTTTGGAACAAAGTGTAGGGTAGGTGTAGGGTAGGTGTAGGGTAGGTGTAGGGTAGGTGTAGGGTAGGTGTAGGGTAGGTGAAGGGTAGGTGTAGGGACAACAACACGCGAGCTGCTTGCAGCTCGCGCACCAAGCAAATACTAGTTATATTATATAAAACTGCATTACCACTCACTGACTGACTCATTGACATAATTGTTCTCCCAGATGGTGGAGGGGGAGGTGGGTATATTTTGACAGATTCGTAAACAAGTAACTCCCGCGAGTATGGGAAAAGTGCCAAACCTCCCCTTTTCCCCCCCCCTCCTCCCCCCCTCTATCGTATCTCGGAAACTAAGGTACCCGTATTTTTTGTTTTTTACGGATTCGTTTAGAGGAGGCTCGGAAAAGTAAAGACCATTTTTCAAAGTTGACCCCCTCGCCCCCCTTCTCCCCCCCTTTAAGCGGATCTCGGAAGTTGAGAGACTTGGAACATTTCTTTTTTCAGATTCATATAAAGGGGCAATGCTATAGTCACAAACAAACCATTTTTCAAAGATGACCCCCTTGCCCCCCTTCTACCCCCTCCCCCCCCCGTTTTGGCGAATCTTTTTTTATTGTTTTTTTTACGGAATCGTTTAGAGGAGGTTCGGAAAAGTAAAAACCATTTTTCAAAGTTGACCCCCTCGCCCCCCTTCTCCCCCCCTTTAAGCGGATCTCGGAAGTTGAGAGACTTGGAACATTTCTTTTTTCAGATTCATATAAAGGGGCAATGCTATAGTCACAAACAAACCATTTTTCAAAGTTGACCCCCTTGCCCCCCCATCTCCCCCCGCCCCCCCCCGTTTTGGCGAATCTTGTTTTTGTTTTTTTTACGGAGTCAGCGTAGGGATCCCGAGTGGAGCGAACCTACGAGACCGAGTGCAGCGCAGGGGGGAGGTGGCGAGCGAAGCGAGCCGGCGACCTCCGTAGCGTAACGAAGGTTGAGTGGGTGAAGCGAAACTCAGTGCCTGGCGACGACAAGCAAACATTAGGGTGATGTTTTTTGGAACAAATTGTAGGGTAGGTGTAGGGTAGGTGTAGGGTAGGTGTAGGGTAGGTGTAGGGTAGGTGTAGGGTAGGTGTAGGGTAGGTGTAGGGTAGGTGTAGGGTAGGTGTAGGGTAGGTGTAGGGTAGGTGTAGGGTAGGTGTAGGGTAGGTGTAGGGTAGGTGTAGGGTAGGTGTAGGGTAGGTGTAGGGTAGGTGTAGGGTAGGTGTAGGGTAGGTGTAGGGTAGTGTAGGGTAGGTGTAGGGTAGGTGTAGGGTAGGTGTAGGGTAGGTGTAGGGTAGGTGTAGGGTAGGTGTAGGGTAGGTGTAGGGTAGGTGTAGGGTAGGTGTAGGGTAGGTGTAGGGTAGGTGTAGGGTAGGTGTAGGGTAGGTGTAGGGTAGGTGTAGGGTAGGTGTAGGGTAGGTGTAGGGTAGGTGTAGGGTAGGTGTAGGGTAGGTGTAGGGTAGGTGTAGGGTAGGTGTAGGGTAGGTGTAGGGTAGGTGTAGGGTAGGTGTAGGGTAGGTGTAGGGTAGGTGTAGGGTAGGTGTAGGGTAGGTGTAGTGTAGGTGTAGGGTAGGTGTAGGGTAGGTGTAGGGTAGGTGTAGGGTAGGTGTAGGGTAGGTGTAGGGTAGGTGTAGGGTAGGTGTAGGGTAGGTGTAGGGTAGGTGTAGGGTAGGTGTAGGGTAGGTGTAGGGTAGGTGTAGGGTAGGTGTAGGGTAGGTGTAGGGTAGGTGTAGGGTAGGTGTAGGGTAGGTGTAGGGTAGGTGTAGGGTAGGTGTAGGGTAGGTGTAGGGTAGGTGTAGGGTAGGTGTAGGGTAGGTGTAGGGTAGGTGTAGGGTAGGTGTAGGGTAGGTGTAGGGTAGGTGTAGGGTAGGTGTAGGGTAGGTGTAGGGTAGGTGTAGGGTAGGTGTAGGGTTAGGTGTAGGTGTAGGTGTAGGTGTAGGGTAGGTGTAGGGTAGGTGTAGGGTAGGTGTAGGGTAGGTGTAGGGTAGGTGTAGGGTAGGTGTAGGGTAGGTGTAGGGTAGGTGTAGGGTAGGTGTAGGGTAGGTGTAGGGTAGGTGTAGGGTAGGTGTAGGGTAGGTGTAGGGTAGGTGTAGGGTAGGTGTAGGGTAGGTGTAGGGTAGGTGTAGGGTAGGTGTAGGGTAGGTGTAGGGTAGGTGTAGGGTAGGTGTAGGGTAGGTGTAGGGTAGGTGTAGGGTAGGTGTAGGGTAGGTGTAGGGTAGGTGTAGGGTAGGTGTAGGGTAGGTATATAGGGTAGGTGTAGGGTAGGTGTAGGGAAGGTATAGGGTAGGTGTAGGGTAGGTGTAGGGTCAACAACACGCGAGCTGCTTGCAGCTCGCGCACCAAGCAAATACTAGTTATATTATATAAAGCTGGATTACCACTCACTCACTGACTGACTCATTGACATAATTGTTCTCCCAGATGGTGGAGGGGGAGGTGGGTATATTTTGACAGATTCGTAAACAAGTAACTCCCGTGAGTATGGGAAAAGTGCCAAACCTCCCCTTTTCACCCCCCCTCCTCCCCCCCTCTATCGTATCTCGGAAACTAAGGTACCCGTATTTTTTGTTTTTTACGGATTCGTTTAGAGGAGGCTCGGAAAAGTAAAAACCATTTTTCAAAGTTGACCCCCTCGCCCCCCTTCTCCCCCCCTTTAAGCGGATCTCGAAAGTTGGAACATTTGGAACATTTCTTTTTTCAGATTCATATAAAGGGGCAATGCTATAGTCACAAACAAACCATTTTTCAAAGTTGCCCCCTTGCCCCCCATCTCCCCCCTCCCCCCCCCCCCCCGTTTTGGCGAATCTTTTATTTGTTTTTTTTACGGATTCAGCGTAGGGATCCCGTCTCAGTCCCTGGCGACGACAAGCAAACATTAGGGTTATGTTTTTTGGAACAAAGTTCTGGTAGGTGTAGGGTAGGTGTAGGGTAGGTGTAGGGTAGGTGTAGGGTAGGTGTAGGGTAGGTGTAGGGTAGGTGTAGGGTAGGTGTAGGGTAGGTGTAGGGTAGGTGTAGGGTAGGTGTAGGGTAGGTGTAGGGTAGGTGTAGGGTAGGTGTAGGGTAGGTGTAGGGTAGGTGTAGGGTAGGTGTAGGGTAGGTGTAGGGTAGGTGTAGGGTAGGTGTAGGGTAGGTGTAGGGTAGGTGTAGGGTAGGTGTAGGGTAGGTGTAGGGTAGGTGTAGGGTAGGTGTAGGGTAGGTGTAGGGTAGGTGTAGGGTAGGTGTAGGGTAGGTGTAGGGTAGGTGTAGGGTAGGTGTAGGGTAGGTGTAGGGTAGGTGTAGGGTAGGTGTAGGGTAGGTGTAGGGTAGGTGTAGGGTAGGTGTAGGGTAGGTGTAGGGTAGGTGTAGGGTAGGTGTAGGGTAGGTGTAGGGTAGGTGTAGGGTAGGTGTAGGGTAGGTGTAGGGTAGGTGTAGGGTAGGTGTAGGGTAGGTGTAGGGTAGGTGTAGGGTAGGTGTAGGGTAGGTGTAGGGTAGGTGTAGGGTAGGTGTAGGGTAGGTGTAGGGTAGGTGTAGGGTAGGTGTAGGGTAGGTGTAGGGTAGGTGTAGGGTAGGTGTAGGGTAGGTGTAGGGTAGGTGTAGGGTAGGTGTAGGGTAGGTGTAGGGTAGGTGTAGGGTAGGTGTAGGGTAGGTGTAGGGTAGGTGTAGGGTAGGTGTAGGGTAGGTGTAGGGTAGGTGTAGGGTAGGTGTAGGGTAGGTGTAGGGTAGGTGTAGGGTAGGTGTAGGGTAGGTGTAGGGTAGGTGTAGGGTAGGTGTAGGGTAGGTGTAGAGTAGGTGTAGGGTAGGTGTAGGGTAGGTGTAGGGTAGGTGTAGGGTAGGTGTAGGGTAGGTGTAGGGTAGGTGTAGGGTAGGTGTAGGGTAGGTGTAGGGTAGGTGTAGGGTAGGTGTAGGGTAGGTGTAGGGTAAGTGTAGGGTAGGTGTAGGGTAGGTGTAGGGTAGGTGTAGGGTAGGTGTAGGGTAGGTGTAGGGTAGGTGTAGGGTAGGTGTAGGGACAACAACACGCGAGCTGCTTGCAGCTCGCGCACCAAGCAAATACTAGTTATATTATATAAAACTGCATTACCACTCACTGACTCACTGACTCACTCATTGACATAATTGTTCTCCCAGATGGTGGAGGGGGAGGTGGGTATATTTTGACAGATTCGTAAACAAGTGACTCTCGCGAGTTTGGGAAAAGTCCCAAACCTCCCCTTTTCCTCCCCCCTCCTCCCCCCCTCTATCGTATCTCGGAAACTAAGGTACCCGTATTTTTTGTTTTTTACGGCTTCGTTTAGAGGAGGCTCGGAAAAGTAAAGACCATTTTTCAAAGTTGACCCCCTCGCCCCCCTTCTCCCCCCCTTTAAGCGGATCTCGGAAGTTGAGAGACTTGGAACATTTATTTTTTCAGATTCATAGAAAGGGGCAATGCTATAGTCACAAACGAACCATTTTTCAAAGTTGACCCCCTTGCCCCCCTTCTCCCCCCTCCCCCCCCGTTTTGGCTAATCTTTTTTTTTTGTTTTTTTTACGGTATCGTTTAGAGGAGGCTCGGAAAAGTAAAAACCATTTTTCAAAGTTGACCCCCTCGCCCCCCTTCTGCCCCCCTTTAAGCGGATCTCGGAAGTTGAGAGACTTGGAACATTTCTTTTTTGAGATTCATAAAAAGGGGCAATACTATAGTCACAAACAAACCATTTTTCAGAGTTGACCCCCTTGCCCCCCTTCTCCCCCCTCCCCCCCCCCGTTTTGGCGAATCTTTTTTTTTTGTTTTTTTTTTACGGATTCAGCGTAGGGATCCCGAGTGGAGCGAACCTACGAGACCGAGTGCAGCGCAGGGGGGAGGTGGCGAGCGAAGCGAGCCGGCGACCTCCGTAGCGTAGGTCGTGTAGGGTAGGTGTAGGGTAGGTGTAGGGTAGGTGTAGGGTAGGTGTAGGGTAGGTGTAGGGTAGGTGTAGGGTAGGTGTAGGGTAGGTGTAGGGTAGGTGTAGGGTAGGTGTAGGGTAGGTGTAGGGTAGGTGTAGGGTAGGTGTAGGGTAGGTGTAGGGTAGGTGTAGGGTAGGTGTAGGGTAGGTGTAGGGTAGGTGTAGGGTAGGTTAAGGAATACTTCTCAAAAACACGACAAAGCCGCGAGCTGCTTGCAGCTCGCGCACCAAGCAAATGCTAGTTATAATATATAAAACTGCATTACCACTGACTGACTGACTCATTGACATAATTGTTCTCCCAGATGGTGGAGGGGAAGGTGGGTATATTTTGACAGATTCGTAAACAAGTAACTCCCGTGAGTATGGGAAAAGTGCCAAACCTCCCCTTTTCCCCCCCCCTCCTCCCCCCCTCTATCGTTTCTCGGAAACTAAGGTACCCGTATTTTTTGTTTTTTACGGATTCGTTTAGAGGAGGCTCGGAAAAGTAAAAAGCATTTTTCAAACTTGACCCCCTCGCCCCCCTTCTCCCCCCCTTTAAGCGGATCTCGAAAGTTGGAACATTTGGAACATTTCTTTTTCCAGATTCATATAAAGGGGCAATGCTTTAGTCACAAACAAACCATTTTTCAAAGTTGACCCCCTTGCCCCCCTTCTCCCCCCTCCCCCCCCGTTTTGGCTAATCTTTTTTTTTTGTTTTTTTTTACGGAATCGTTTAGAGGAGGCTCGGAAAAGTAAAAACCAATTTTCAAAGTTGACCCCCTCGCCCCCCTTCTCCCCCCCTTTAAGCAGATCTCGGAAGTTGAGAGACTTGGAACATTTCTTTTTTCAGATTCATATAAAGGGGCAATGCTATAGTCACAAACAAACCATTTTTCAAAGTTGACCCCCTTGCCCCCCATCTCCCCCCTCCCCCCCCACCCCCCCCCCGTTTTGGCGAATCTTTTTTTTCGTTTTTTTTACGGATTCAGCGTAGGGATCCCGAGTGGAGCGAACCTACGAGACCGAGTGCAGCGCAGGGGGGAGGTGGCGAGCGAAGCGAGCCGGCGACCTCCGTAGCGTAACGAAGGTTGAGTGGGTGAAGCGAAACTCAGTCCCTGGCGACGACAAGCAAACATTAGGGTTATGTTTTTTGGAACAAAGTTTAGGGTAGGTGTAGGGTAGGTGTAGGGTAGGTGTAGGGTAGGTGTAGGGTAGGTGTAGGGTAGGTGTAGGATAGGTGTAGGGTAGGTGTAGGGTAGGTGTAGGGTAGGTGTAGAGTAGGTGTAGGGTAGGTGTAGGGTAGGTGTAGGGTAGGTGTAGGGTAGGTGTAGGGTAGGTGTAGGGTAGGTGTTGGGACAACAACACGCGAGCTGCTTGCAGCTCGCGCACCAAGCAAATACTAGTATTATATAAAGCTGGATTACCACTCACTCACTGACTGACTGACTCATTGACATAATTGTTCTCCCAGATGGTGGAGGGGGAGGTGGGTATATTTTGACAGATTCATAAACAAGTAACTCCCGTGAGTATGGGAAAAGTGCCAAACCTCCCCTTTTCCCCCCCCCTCCGCCCCCCCTCTATCGTTTCTCGGAAACTAAGATACCCGTCTTTTTTGATTTTTACGGATTCGTTTAGAGGAGGCTCGGAAAAGTAAAAACCATTTTTCAAATTTGACCCCCTCACCCCCATTCTCCCCCCCTTTAAGCGGATCTCGGAAGTTGAGAGACTTGGAACATTTCTTTTTTAAGATTCATATAAAGGGGCAATGCTTTAGTAACAAACGAACCAGTTTTCAAAGTTGACCCCCTTGCCCCCCTTCTCCCCCCCCCACCCCCCGTTTTGGCTAATCTTTTTTTTTGATTTTTTTTACGGATTCGTTTAGAGGAGGCTCGGAAAAGTAAAAACCATTTTTCAAAGTTGACCCCCTCGCCCCCCTTCTCCCCCCCTTTAAGCGGATCTCGGAAGTTGAGAGACTTGGAACATTTCTTTTTTCAGATTCATATAAAGGGGCAATGCTATAGTCACAAACGAACCAGTTTTCAAAGTTGACCCCCTTGCCCCCCTTCTCCCCCCCCCCCCCCCCCCGTTTTGGCGAATCTTTTTTTTTTCATTTTTTTTTATGGATTCAGCGTAGGGATCCCGAGTGGAGCGAACCTACGAGACCGAGTGCAGCGCAGAGCCGGCGACCTCCGTAGCGTAACGAAGGTTGAGTGGGTGAAGCGAAACTCAGTGCCTGGCGACGACAAGCAAACATTAGGGTTATGTTTTTTGGAACAAAGTGTAGGGTAGGTGTAGGGTAGGTGTAGGGTAGGTGTAGGGTAGGTGTAGGGTAGGTGTAGGGTAAGTGTAGGGTAGGTGTAGGGTAGGTGTAGGGTAGGTGTAGGGTAGGTGTAGGGTAGGTGTAGGGTAGGTGTAGGGTAGGTGTAGAGTAGGTGTAGGGTAGGTGTAGGGTAGGTGTAGGGTAGGTGTAGGGTAGGTGTAGGGTAGGTGTAGGGTTGGTGTAGGGTAGGTGTAGGGTAGGTGTAGGGTAGGTGTAGGGTAGGTGTAGGGTAGGTGTAGGGTAGGTGTAGGGTAGGTGTAGGGTAGGTGTAGGGTAGGTGTAGGGTAGTTGTAGGGTAGGTGTAGGGTAGGTGTAGGGTAGGTGTAGGGTAGGTGTAGGGTAGGTGTAGGGTAGGTGTAGGGTAGGTGTAGGGTAGGTGTAGGGTAGGTGTAGGGTAGGTGTAGGGTAGGTGTAGGGTAGGTGTAGGGTAGGTGTAGGGTAGGTGTAGGGTAGGTGTAGGGTAGGTGTAGGGTAGGTGTAGGGTAGGTGTGGGGTAGGTGTAGGGTAGGTTAAGGAATACTTCTCAAAAACACGACAAAGCCGCGAGCTGCTTGCAGCTCGCGCACCAAGCAAATACTAGTTATAGATTATAAAACTGAAATGGTTTTTCCCGACTGGAAAATGAAACCTCATTTTCTTTTACCAAACACTTTGTGCTCAAATCTAACATAATGAAACGGTATTTATAGCTTTGAATTTCATTATTTAAATCAATATTGATATCTTTAAAAAGATTGAATTTTACCATCTGTTCGCCCTTTAATAACTGTGGGCTTAGTGCGAGTTTTGTCTCACGCTGGATCGCGTTATCTTAAATGTCAATTTGTATTGAAACAGGATAAGCGCCGTCTCGTGACAGTAAGAAAAAACCTTTATTTAACCCCCGACGGAATTGTATGTGTATTTATGTATAGGTTAGGTTAGGTTAAAACGGGCTGTTATTTATTTATATGTGTATTTGTGTATCTGTCTGTGGCATAATAACTCCAAAACAGATGAACCGATTTAGATTTCGTTTTTGTTGTTGTAAAGGTGACTTTATCGAGAGTATTCTTAACTATTGATAATCGGTTTTGCTGTTCTAAAGTTTTGGGCGTTTCACTGTTTGAATCGGGGTGTTTTCGCTAGATATCGTGTCATAATTACGCGTTCAAAGATTGACAAACGAAGGGTGTTGAAAATAAATTTTGTAGCATGAAATAAAAATGTGACGGGAGTTCTTCAAATTTTCCAATTTTACTTGTTATGTATAGAAATTTATAGAAGAGATCGTTTACGCTAACGCGATCGAGTATGAGTATAAACACGGAATAAGCCCACATAAGTCTAAAAGTTTGACAGTTAGGAAAAGGTAAATTTTTCGACTTTTTTGGGATGGTTCAGCTAAGTATCAGCTTGCCGCGCTTGACTCAGTGGAACGCAGAGCCAAGAGGCTCATTGGTGACGTTGAACTGGTGGACGCGAAGCTTCACAGCTTGGCGTCCACCAGTTCAACGTTGCCTGCAAAGTTTCCTGCTTGTCGGTCTTCTATAGACTGTACTTCGGTGAGTGTGCTCAAGAACTCCACGACCTCATCCCACCAGCCCCCTTCTACCATCGGATATCTAGACGCACTGCAAGTTATTATCCTTACCTTGTTGCCATTCCACCAATACGCACCAAGCGCTACCAAACATCCTTTATAATGCGCACAGCGAATGAATGGAACTCACTACCTGCGTCTGTGTTTCCGAACGCATTCAACCCGAATCTCTTCAAAGTTAGAGTGAACAGGCTTCTTCTAGGTAAGCTCACTCCATCGTAGGCTCTGTCTCTGTCACCTATGACCTAGACTAGAGTCAAGACCAACCCGTTACAAATAAAAAAAATAAAATAAAAAAAACATTTGTTGAGAACGATACAAATTTCAAAGAATTTTTGACTTAGATAATTCCATCGCTTCCTTTGGCTTATCTTCATTCAAACAGACCCAATCTGTTATTATGACAACATCTACTCCCAAGAAAGTTTAGTTACACCGCCCGCTATCCTAATGAAATATTACATCATCCCCACAGTTTTATTGTCCCACAAGTTCTGTAGAACAACTTGTACTCTCAGGTAACGCAGCACAATAGTGCCAACTGTGTACCAACTGAACTAAAATGCCACATTCATTGCAACAGAACTCCTAATGAAATGAAGCCGTCGTAAAACCGAGCGTCATGTTGTTTCAACCAATCAGAGCAAGTTTAATTGACGATAGACGACGTCAAACGGATTTTAACCAATGATATTTGAGTGTACCGAAGTGGTTCCATTAGTTCCAATTTGATTGGGCACGAGCTTTTAGAGATATTTATCATCTTCTGCCAGTGTTAACAATTAGATTATTTTGGGTGGAAAATCATTTAAAAATATTTTCCATTTCACAAATCCAACTCGGGTTTGTGAAATGAAATATTCCAGCAACATTTCATTTTAAAGCCTCGAGTTGGTTATTACAGTCCATTTCTTTTCCATTATCCAGAGTTTAGTATAAAAATATAAAAAATGGACAATGTTCCTGAATTTTCCTGTTTTTTCAAATGCAGTATTGGATGAAAAAGTATAAGAGAGAAACAAATCTTTTTGCAAACAATCCACGTTTTCTACCAGTGGGATTGACTTAAAGATTAGGTACCTATTTAGTGTGCTAACAAAAACAAAATGCAATCATCAATAATGATTGATGATTGCATTTTGTTTTTGTTGATCTTGGCAGAATGCTGCTAAGAGTTGGAACAAGGCACAAGCCCCTGACTTTTAACAACAGTGGTCAATAATAAGTCAACACACTGTAAAAAAAAGTAGCCGACAGAAGTGAAAACTTAATATTCAATTCATTTATTGCATCAAATATGGTAGAGCTTAAAACTTTGGAATGACTGTCCGCTAATAATTAAAAAGTCAGTTATTTCAAAGATTTAAATTTCACTGGCGTAACACGTCAGCATCACATTGGAATTTCGGTGACGCTGTTACATTGTTCTCCCTACCAAAAAAATGTCACTATTAAAATTAATCATAAAAGGCCGATATTTATAAAAATAATAATTTCATCTTGTTCAGTTGTTGAACTTTAATTACTTACACAAACATAAGGTTCTTGCACCACAAAAGGAGCTCAACCATAAAATACTCGTTTCATAACAAAACTGAATGAATACTACAAGAAAGCAATCTAAAAACACTGGACCGTTTATGAAACGACAATGCTGTGAAGTTCACGTCAAATAAAGGAATAAAGGACAGCAGAACTCCTCGTTTTTGTTGTTCTTTTAAATGAAACAAACTGGCACTGTAAAATAATAGGGACAGTAGTATCAGTCTTTGCAATATTTTTTTAGGAACTTGGTCACTTTCAAATTCGTACAGATAGAGTTGATCTAATGAAGCTATGGTCATCTAACTGGTTGATTAAAGATAGATTTATTTGAATAATTAAAAGGTACATACTATAATTAAATAACGCCCAGATTCTATACAGGTTTCTATACAATGTTGACATAGAGATTAGATAGAAAATAGTTTTTAACAAATTTCATTAGGTACAAAGATTGACACTTTTCAGAAAATTAAAAAAAAAAAAAACAGCTTTGCATTTAACTATACGTGTAAAGGGAACTTACTAACTAACTCACTTAACTACACTAGGGCCATGGGGTCCGAATGCACACCTATTATTTCGGGATATCGCCAAGCGGTTGGTCGACTCTTCACGAGACCAGAGGGCTGGCCTTTTTTTTGGCCAAAGAATCAGCATTGCCATCCAACGTGGCAATGCTGCCAGCCTTCTAGGCATTTTTCCTGTTGACAGCGATGTGGACGAATTTTTTGGCGCCCCGTAGTTGTAAATATGTTTATTCTTATTTTAGTTCTAATAATATTTTGTAAATAATAATATACATATGTAAATAAATAAAAAAGTTAATTTACAAAACTATAATATGTATTATGGTTTTACTAAATCCTACTTTACATCATACATTTTCTGAACCTGGATACTTTTCTTGTACATAATATGCAACTTCACATCTTTTAGTGTATGAAGTGGGTTTTCTGCATTTTACTCCTTCATGTTAACACTCCGCTGCATCGCACGTCGGGAGAAATTCACTTAACTTTGCAATTATCTCAGCTGGTTCGTTTTTGAAACTATTTCTGTTATTACATTTACGTGTCGGTTTGTTTGCTTGTATTGTTGGAAATTACTCGAGTTTACCATTCGAATTATCTTGTTATGAATATCTATTGTGATTGTTCATGCTTTGAAAAATGGTGGAATAATTTCCCTTTTTCATATTACGTTCTGGTGGTGTAATTTTTAAGCAAACAGGATTTAATAAGTACCGTACATTGATAATTAGCTAAGGCCCGATTATTCAAAACCCTGATACTCGTAACTTTTAACCGAGGAATAAAAATGGCCGTTTGACATATTTTCTATACAAAAGCTGTCAAACAGCCAGATCCACAAATCCAAAAGGAGGAGGTTCTATGTTCGACTTCTCGTATGTTTTTTATTTTATTTGTGTTCACCGATATCTCGTCAATTGTGGACCGATTTTGAATATTCTTTTTTTGTTTGAAAGAGTATGTTCCGAAATTGGTTCCATTTTAATTTGGTGAAGATCTGATGAAGAACTTCGAAGTTATACAACGGAACTCTTCAATAAATAACGGCAAATCTCTCGGGACTGATGCGATCGCATGCCTGTTTATTGTTTATATCATTTCAAAACATAACATCACGCTAGTACGCTCTTAGGGGGTAAGCAGATCTCTCATTTGATCGGTTTTGTTCAAGTTCCATGATATTCGGGTAATCTATTCTGGCGTTATAGGAAACTTACTAAACAACTTGCCTATTAGTGCGCCCAAATTTTTAAGATTTATAAGTATTTGCTTCAACACAGTCGGTTAACTATTTGAGATATCTTTTACCCGTGACATACTTAGCATTTAGGAGTTCCAGTGTCCATCTGTGGTCTTCTTCATCAGTTCCACTTCACCAAATGATACTTTCTGAGTGCAAATGATTGCATTGTTGATGAAAATACCAAAATCGCTATACGTATGCCTATAATATTTGAGGAGTTCCCTCGATTTCTATAGGCTCCCATCATCAGAACCTGATCTGATGACTATGGGACCAACTAGGAAGTTGAAAAAAATCTTTCACCAATAGAAAGTTACATTATTCTTGAGTGACATACACTATTTTTTTATCCCGAATACGGGTCCTGTGGGGTGGTCTACGGGAGCGACGCCGCACGGAACAGCTAGTAATCTATACTTTAATTTCTATACAACATATTAAACCAGTTGTGTATATTATACCGGGATAAAAGACTATAATCTATCTCTGTGCCAAATTTCATCCAGATACGTTCAGCCGCTCTGGCGTTATTGGGTAACAAACATACATCCACACACACATCCATCCATCCAAGCTTTCACATTTTTTATATTAGTAAGATAAGATTGTTATTTATGTTGACTTTTGACAGAAAAGCTATAAAACTTTAGCAGATTTTTATTCATTTGGTAAAAGCACTTAAACCGACTCTTGAATTGTATCTTTATTAAAACATAATATTAGTACATAGTTTAAACTTTAAACTAACGACTAAGTCGACTAAGACGTAACTGCCTGAAGGTATCGCAAAAGTTCAAGTATTAAAACTATGTTATGTCTGTTTTCATTACAAGTTTCCAGAAAATCGGTCGAGAAATAAGTGAAATACAGAAGGTCAGGTGAACCTATTCAGTCTTATACAAAACAAATCTTTGAACAGACCTTGTTAAGGCGCCGATTCCCTTGAGTAGCTGATTTTAAAATGAGAATCACGTCTAAATGGCTAGTCGTAATTTTTTGAAAAAAAATATATGTTTTATTAGACTATTTTCTTAATAATTTGATCTGAGAAAATTTTGAGTTTTCTTCGTATAACATAGTGTAATTAAGTTATGTCTAAAACGGACAAAAACACGACAATCACACCAAAACCGCTGGGCGTATTTTAATGAAATTGGCACCATCTCAAAGACAATTTAATTATCTAAATTTTGATCTGAGCTTTTTTTTTAAAGTCCTATGACTTTAAAAAAAAAAGCTCAGATCAAAATTTAAATAATAAATAATAAGATTTAAATAATAAGGAAAGTACAAAAAACTACTAAATTTCGGGTCGCGCGGGTGTGAAACGAGTGCGCGTTTTGTTCCCTCAAGGTCATTGGCGTTAGTCGTCGTCTTAAACAGATTTGCCATACAGTTCAGAGATGCAACCCCATGTTGTGTCCAGGCTATCTCTCTCCATTCTGGGTTGCCTGGAAGAGAACGCAGAATGCGATAAGGCCGCCTGTTCTATGTTTCTTGTTATTTTAAGGTACGGCGTATGTAATTTTTTATCTTGGTGTACAATAAAGTATATATAAATAAATAAATAAATAATCCCTATGAACAAGACTAAATATATATCAGAAGGTACCAAAGCTATATTCAACTAATATAGACTATGGAATTTGACAACGATATCTTATCGACGATCTAAACTTATTTTTTTTGCCTTAGAGCAATTTCGGTAGAAAGGAGTATTTCGGTAGAAATTGCTCTAAGATAAAAAAAAGAAAGTTCGCTTCACAAATACTTGCAGCCTTTACAGAGGAAGAGAAGCGAAGAAATGCTCAGAAACAACCCGGGGCTTTGAACATTCCCCTTACTAAAAAAACCGTCCAAGTGCGAGTTGGACTCGCGCACGAAGGGTTCCGTACCATTATCGCAAACAACGGCAAAAAAACACGTTTGTTGTATGGCAGCCCCACTTAAATATTTATTTTATTCGGTTTTTAGTATTTGTTGTTATAGCGGCAACAGAAATACATAATCTGTGAAAATTTCAGCTGTCTAGCTATCACGATTCATGAGATACAGCCTGGTGACAGACGGACAGACAGACAGACAGACGGATCGCGGAGTCTTAGTAATAGGGTCCTGTTTTTACCCTTTGGGTACGGAACCCTAAAAAGTCAAATCATACTTCAGTGCCATAAAGATGTACTGCCTGGGTGTAATGGATAGGTGTGATAGTATTTTTAAAAGCTGCTTCTGCCATGTAAAAGAACAAATTTCTCCAAGAGTTAAGTTTGAAAAAAAAAGTTGTATGCCTATAAGGCCACCATAGGGGCGCGGGCAGTACGACGTAAATTACTTCAAAGTCAGCGTTTAGCTTTGATATTCTTATGCAAAGCGTACAGGACCGTTAGTACTGAGGCCTTATCGATACTTGCTGGCGTAATCCCGGTCGATCTTAAAGTGCAGCGACGTGCTGCAATGTACTATTTCACAAGAGAGACCATGGACGCGGACTTTTTAACGCGGAATTAAATAAAATCTCTAGATTATTTAAACCACAGTCTGATGTCTGGGACGGACTTTTATTCGTATGGCAATGTAGGTGGCATACTTTCATCAAGGACCGATACTTTCAGTGGAAGCCCAGGACGTGTCTGGAGATGGATCAGTGTTACCCAATTTCTCACAGGACATAGTAACTTTAAAAGTAAATTATTTTCATCAAGCTTGTTGCCTCGCCTTTATGTCAATGTTCTACAGTACATCCGACTGCGAAAATGTACAATCTGCACATTATATCTTATAGGAGTATATTCTGTGGCAGAATGAACACAATATTAGGTTGGATAATGTACAGGCTGCATCCAGAGTTATTTATTATACGGACCTTGTGGAAACTAGAAAAAAATCCGTGCGTTCAAGCGTTTTTGCCTTACCTAATCAAATATGAAAACTCACAATGTTTGGACCCATTAATACTAATGTAAATTTTTATCCTTGGTGCTAGGCAACTGGGTTTATTTTATGATCTATAGGCTTGCGCTTGACCACTATCTCACCTGATGGTAAGCGATGATGAGGTCGACGGTGAAGCACACTTGCCTAGAAAAAACTCATTCACTCTTGACTTAAAGATCCCTAGATTGTAGCTATCGGGAAACACAGATTCCGGCAGGGAATTGCACTCCTGAGCTGAACGCATAATAAAAGTGTCCCCAAAACGTTTTGTGCGTATGGGTGGGATTTCCACCATGTACCGATGAAGTATCGCCGTACGTCTGGTAGTCCGATGATGGAACGGGCTGGGCGGAATTAAATCATGCAATTCCATCGCACACTCCCCGAAATGTAACCGATAAAAACCGACAAGCTGCCAACTCGGCGACGCGACGATGTTAAAAGGCTCTGGAGCTTTGACTTGACCAGTGCCTCATTGCCGATGAGTTTCTTGACCCACTTTTCGATCGACTCAAGTACATCAAGCTGGTATTTGGCAGACCCGTCCCAGAGATGAGAACAGTACTCCATGCACTATCGAACTTGCGCTTGATACAAGTATAAACCCCAGTTGATACAAGTATAAACCCCAGTTGATACAAGTATAAACCCCAGTTGTCACAAGTATAAACCCCAGTTGATACAAGTATAAACCCCAGTTGATACAAGTATAAACCCCAGTTGATACAAGTATAAACCCCAGTTGATACAAGTATAAACCCCAGTTGATACAAGTATAAACCCCAGTTGATACAAGTATAAACCCCAGTTGATACAAGTATAAACCCCAGTTGATACAAGTACAAGCTTGATACAAGTACAAGCTTGATACAAGTACAAGCTTGATACAAGTACAAGCTTGATACAAGTACAAGCTTGATACAAGTACAAGCTTGATACAAGTATCCTAGTTGTAAACGACCCGTTTTGTCTGTGTGGCAGAAACAGTTTTTAAAATACGATTACACTTTCCGTTACAATTGGTTTGGTACTTCTGAACCTTTTACATATTTTTGTCTTGTGTAGCGATTTAATGAAACCTCATGTTCTTCAAGATGGAAATAATATGCTCAAAGTTATAATGAACTACTTTTTGAAGTACTATCTGTGAACATTCAAAGCTTTGGGGATGAAAAGTCAAGGCATTTTTATGTAGAGCATATTGTACCATCACGCCTGTAATCCTAAAAGGTCAGATAGAGGTGTACATAAAGCACACTCACATTTTGTCAGTTATTTTTAAGTCACATGTAATAGTACTAGCCAATTGCTATCAACCGGGCACGAATATAATATCACTATATTTAAAACAAAGTCGTGTTAGTTACACCATTTATAACTCGAGAACGTCAGGATCGATTTTCATGATCTTTGATTTTTTGGATTTATCTACGCCCCGACTACTACTGCCCAGCCTTTTCCCAACTATATTGTGGTCGGCTTCCAGTCTTACCGGATTCAGCTGAGTACCAGTGTTTTACATGGGGTGACTGCCTATCTGACCTCCTCAACCCAGTAACTGGGCAACACGATACCCCTTGGCAATACTGGTGTCAGATCTCAAGCTTCCGACTACCTTTAACGACTGTTAAAGATCTTCAAATAACAGCCGGGTGCAACGGCTTAACGTGCTTTCCGAGGCATGGAGGAAACTCGGTATATTGAAATGGTCACCCATCCTGTGCGGCTGTTATTATTTAGCCACGAGCTCTTCATTTATCTACGCCCCGATAGCAAAATACCTTATTAAATGTCGGCAATATTAACGAAAAACAAAATTATGAAGAAAATTGATTTTCCCATACGTTTTGCGAACCAAGCGACATCTCTATTTCATGACAGAAACAAAACACGGACCAAAATGAACATAGGATTGTATACATTTTCCCATACATTTGTTTAAGGTGGTACGAAGTTCGCCGGGACAGCTTGTAGAGAATAATTTCAGATTCCAGATGGAAAATACCAATTACACATTTCCCTACCCAGAAATATCTATATTCGAATATATATATATATATATATATCCGCGAACTGGAAGACGTTGCGTTGAAAGGCCTCCCACTAGGTGGACCGATGACCTGGTGAAGTTTCCTATGGATGCGAGACGCATGAGAGCGGTCAATGTGGCGACGCTTGGGGAAGGTCTAGAGATGAAAATTGAAAAAAAAAAACAAATGTTTTTTTTCACAATCTTGATAAAATACATGATAAAAAACTTGGCACCGTCCTTTTTTTTCTACATTTTGTTTTTTTTTTCAAAAAAAAAGTGAAACACTAAATTTGGTTGTTTTGTTTTAATTAAAGTCAAATTATGTCAAATCAATGGGTACTTATTATTATGAACTTAAATTGTTACCCCATGTAATCCCATGTCTTCCCGTGGGTGTCGTAAGAGGCGACTAATGGACAAACCAGAGGATGGGTAGCAGCGTTCTCTGTGCTTCTACAACAACCATACTGCGATCGCCAACCCGCCTGCCAAGCGTGGCGATTATGGCAAAAACCCCATGAAAAGCACAAATAAAAAATGGCCCCTAGTGCGGCAGCCTGCCTACCCTCGACTACGGTAGCGGTCGAGGTTACGGCATGGCAAGGGGTGCCAAGAATCTCCGGACGAGATCCGGCTACCCAAAGAATTACCGACGACTGTACCTGGCAACGTACAACACGCGCACACTTCGGACCGACGAGAAGATCACCGAACTCGAAGAGGAATTGAGCAGGTTGCGATGGAGTATTATAGGGTTATCGGAAGTCCGAAGAGAGGGGGAGGACTCGATAATCCTCAAATCCGGTAACCTGCTCTATTTCCGAGAGGGTGACCGGCAGTCCCAGGGTGGTGTCGGGTTTATCGTCCACAAGTCCCTTGTGAACAACGTGGTGAAGATCGAGAGTGTGTCGACCAGGGTGGCGTGCCCTATACTCAGAATATCCTCAAGATATTCGCTGAAGGTCATACAGGTCTACGCCCCAACCTCGGCACACCCCGACGACGAGGTAGAGACCATGTATGAGGATATCTCCAGAGCCATGCATGGTTTCAAAACTCACTTCACCGTTGTCATGGGGGACTTCAACGCGAAACTGGGCAAACGAGACGAGGATGAGCTGCAAGTGGGGCAATTTGGAGTTGGACGACGGAACCACCGGGGTCACCTACTGGCCAGTTTTATGGAGAAGGAGGGCCTCTTTATGATGAACTCCTTCTTCAAAAAGCGTGAACACAGGAAGTGGACCTGGCAGAGCCCCGATGGTGTATCAAAAAATGAGATCGACTTCATCATGTCAACCAAGAAACAAATGTTCAATGATGTCTCTGTGATCAATTCGGTAAAAACTGGGAGCGATCACCGCATGGCAAGAGGCACATTGAACATTAATATTAAGCTTGAAAGGTCTCGACTGATGAAGTCCACGCTCCGTCCAGCACAGATCCAGGTCCAAAACCCCGAAAGCTTTCAGCTCGAACTCCAGAATCGTTTCGAGTGCCTAGGGAGCTCCGTGGACGACTACGCCGACGTGTTCGTGGAAGCTGTCCATACGGTCGGGTCTAAGTTTCTCAAGACCCGTCGTACAGATAGAAAGAAAAAGGTCTCTGATCATACCCTCAAACTTATGAAGGAGAGGCGTGAGATGATCCTGCAGTCTTCAGATGAGGCGTGCAAATACCGGCAGCTCAATAGACAGATCTCTAAATCCTTGAAAAGAGACCTCCGCCGCTTTAATACCGAGCGTATTAAAGACGCGATTGAGCAAAATAAAGGCTCCAAGGTTTTTTCAAGGGATCTGTCTATTGGGCAGAGCCAGCTCACGAAACTGAAGACCGACGATGGCAGGATCGTATCCGCCAAACCGGAGCTTCTGGGGGAGATCGAGACATTCTATGGGCAGTTGTACACATCAATCAGCAAGCCCGTTGCGAGTCTAGCAAACGACCCAAGAGCTAGATTGACCCGACACTATACCGAAGATATTCCGGACGTCAGCCTGTACGAGATTAGGATGGCTCTGAAACAGCTTAAAAACAACAAGGCGCCGGGTGATGACGGAATCATGGCTGAACTCCTGAAGGCGGGTGGAAAACCGGTCCTTAAGGCCCTTCAGAAGCTGTTTGATTCCGTCATACTCGAGGGCAAAACGCCACAGGCATGGTGCAGGGGTGTGGTACTCTTCTTCAAGAAGGGCGACAATGCCCGGCTGAAGAACTATAGGTCCATCTCACTTCTTAGCCATGTCTACAAGTTGTTTTCAAGAGTCATCACGAATCGTCTCGCGCGCAGGTTTGACGATTTCCAGCCTCCTGAACAAGCCGGATTCCGAAAAGGCTTTAGCACCATAGACCACATACATACGCTGCGGCAGGTTATACAGAAGACCGAAGAGTATAACCTGCCTCTCTGTTTAGCGTTTGTGGACTACGAGAAAGCCTTCGATTCGATCGAGACTTGGGCTGTACTGCAGTCTCTCCAACGGTGCCTGATTGACTACCGGTACATTGAAGTGTTGAAGTGTTTGTACAAGAACGCCACTATGTCAGTCCGTCTTCAGGATCAGACCTCGAAACCAATTCTTCTCCGGCGCGGCGTGAGACAGGGAGACGTCATTTCTCCGAAACTGTTCACTGCTGCGCTGGAGGATGTCTTCAAGGTTCTGGATTGGAAAGGGCTTGGCATCAACGTTAATGGCGAGTGCATCACTCACCTTCGGTTTGCCGACGACATAGTGGTCATGGCTGAGACCATGGAGAGCCTCAGTAAAATGCTCGATGACCTCAGTAGAGCTTCCGAAAGAGTGGGTCTTAAAATGAACATGGACAAAACCAAGGTCATGGTGAATGCCCATGTTACACCCACTCCTATCAAGGTCGGAGACTCTACACTCGAAGTTGTGGGCGACTATGTCTACCTGGGACAAACGATCCAATTGGGTAGGGCCAACTTCGAGAAAGAGGTCAACCGTCGAATCCGACTCGGCTGGGCAGCGTTCGGGAAGTTGCGCGGTATCTTCTCGTCCAACTTACCACAGTGTCTAAAGTCTATGACCAGTGTGTGTTGCCAGTGATGACATATGGCTCTGAGACGTGGTCGCTTACAATGGGCCTTATCAGGAAGCTTACAGTCACTCAAAGGGCAATGGAGAGGGCTATGCTCGGAGTTTCCTTGCGTGATCGAATCAGAAATGTGGAGATCCGCAAGAGAACCAGGGTTACCGACATAGCCCGAAGAATTGCCAAACTTAAGTGGCAGTGGGCAGGGCACATTGCTCGCAGAACGGATGGCCGATGGGGCAGAAAAGTTCTGGAATGGCGACCGCGAACCGGAAGGCGATACGTTGGAAGGCCTCCCACTAGGTGGACCCATGACCTGGTTAAGGTTGCGGGAAGGCGCTGGATGCGAGACGCACGGGATCGGTCAATGTGGCGACGCCTGGGGGAGGCCTATGTCCAGCAGTGGACGTCTTTCGGCTGAAATGATGATGATGATGAAATTGTTACAATAGAAAATAGAAAATACTTAAATTGTTACAATCAGAATCGTCTTTTCTTTGTAATTAGGAAAATCCCCGTCCGTAAATGGTAATCTTCAGTGGGTGTTGCTAATTATTTTAAGACATTTATGTACTATTTAACAACAAACCAATGGTATTTTCTTATTAAACAAAAAAAAATGTAATATCAACTCATATACGATAACCACCTTACCAAATTTATATTTTTGTACTCTTGCAAAGAAAAAAATGTATATATCTTTTTTTCATGTTTTTTTTAAACTTTTTTTTTCATCTTAGGAAAAAATTGTTTTTTTACAACTCTAGGGAGGTCTATGTCCAGCAGTGGATGTCTTTCGGCTGATGTAATGAAGATGATGTGCCAGGCACGACGTTCACCATAAAAAGAACAAAAGTGATAACTTGAATGCGAATGCAACAACGTATGCGTCACTTCCACCCAAAACGGTCATCGCTCAGCATAATCCTGTGACTCACGTGCGAGACAGACTCAGTGGAGTCAGTTTTAGGTATATAATTCACTTGATATACCAGTGCATTCAACCCTTAATTCATGTGCTAAAACCCTCTGCATATCACAGAATCGTTTAAGTCTTTATGAGCTCATACCTTCCCTCAATTGGCCCCGAACGGACAGTACCGTATCTACCACAGACGTAAATCATACTAGATACCGCAAGTCCGTTCATCTGTAAAAAACTAAGCGTGCCACTTTTTCACACACAACAAAACTTGTCGATGAAAGAAAAGGTTTCAAATGTTGCGGCCATCTTTTATTGTAGTTTTAACAGTTCAATACGGCATAATTAGATTTTTTCTAAGTTTCGGTTTATGTCTGGTATAACTCTAAATGTAATAGCTCAAAGTAAGAACGAAAGAAGAAGAAAGAAAGAGAACAGAGAGAAAAGAAAAATAAATGAAAAACTTAAATACAAAGTATGCATTCAAAACAGTCAACGCACAGCGTAATGTTGGGTCTCGTGTGCAAGACAGAGTCACAGCGCTGGTTTTCAGCGATAGCCGGTGTCGACTAGATAACGCCGAACCAATAAATAAATGGGCAAGTGACGGAGTGAACGGTTTTATTTATAAATAAATAATAAGCAAATATAAATAGGTAATTCATCATCATTATCATATCAGCCGAAAGACGTCCCCTGCTGGACATAGGGCTCCCCCAAGCGTCGCCACATTGACCGGTCTCGTGCGTCCCGCAACCAGCACAAGGTCATCGGTCCACCTGGTGGGAGGCCTTCCAACGCAACGTCTTCCGGTTCGCGGTCGCCACTCCAGAACCTTTCTGCCCCATCGGCCATCCGTTCTGCGAGCAATGTGCCCTGCCCACTGCCACTTAAGTTTGGCAATTTTTCGGGCTATGTCGGTAACCCTGGTTCTCTTACGAACCACAAATTTCTGATTCGATCACGCAAGAAAACTCCGAGCCCTCTCCATTGCCCTTTGGGTGACTTTAAGCTTTCTGATGAGGCCCATTGTAAGCGACCACGTCTCAAATAGGTGATTAAGTGTTTAAAAAAATCAGATAAATTATGTAGTTATTGTTCAGTATATGCAGAAATAGTGAATATTTAATCAACGGATGGTATGTACAAAAATTCGCGTCATCTGGTTAGATTTATATCTGTGGTACTTACACATGGAACAAAAAACCCTATGTTTGCATAATCTGATTACTGCCTATCTGGCGTGCGGTTCCCCTTTCTGCAAACATTGGTCGATATATTTACAGAAAGTGTGCAGGACGTAGCGTGTTCATTGGCCCCGAGAAAAGAAGGGCGTAAACCTTCTGGCCATTGCCGCTGAACGCCCCATCCACATCAACGAAAACAAAGGTTCTTGGATGCCTAGCTGCAGCAGTGACGTAGGGTTGCAAATCGACTCTAACGATTCAACGATGTGTTGGCTGTACTTGAGTTATTTCCAGATTCCGGGTTGCCTACTTCTGGATCAGCACTCCTGGTGTCCAGGTTCCGAGGTTCAGCTCGACAGGATCGAAAAGGGATGTCTTCATAAGGGTTGAAGTCGATGAATTAAATGAAACACTAAGTTATTCAGTACACGGCACGATTCTAGGGCTCTCAACAATTTCTGAGACTTGATTCTATATAAGAATTACTTCTTATTTACTAAGACAAGTACAAGCGACTAGCTTTGGATGACTACAAATTCTATTTTGGGCCCGGGGGTTCTTTATACCCTCGCATCGTGCCATTATTGAGAGCCCCGCAAATTCTCGCCGAAAATAATTTTTATTTATGTAAAAAACCCTTATACATATTTGGTAAATAGGGTTACCGCACCCCTTCCATGGTGCTATCAATAGCTGGATTCCTTCGTACTGTAACACAGTAACGCCCCCTATCTATGTATCTAATCAATATACCTAATTTCCAGGTATTGATAGCTTCCCTAGACTATTTCCATGAAATAAAAGGACAATTCCCTTTATTTCCCAGTTAAAACCTTAATAGTTTTCAACCTAGCCTAAGGATATCTATAGGTTGGGTTGACCTGCTGGTGCCAATAGCAGGCTGTCTGTTGACGTCTAGAAAAAGCTTATTTTCGGGAATCTTCTATGGGATATCATCCCTTATGTAATGAATCTATAAATTCCTAAGTCATTTCACCGACTTTAGGACTTCCTACTTAGGCTAACCAGGCAATCACCGCCTATTATGGGGATTCTGGTAGCCAATAGACCACACTTTACATTTCTAGTGTTTATGTAAGTCTATCTAGGTCATATGCACATAAGGTGCCTTGATATGTACAAATTTGATAGCTGGTCACTTTCTTTGCGCCCAGCTATCAGAGAAATTAGATATAAAAACACTAATAAGATTGGGACAACACGATGGTGCGTTTAACGGGCCATCGGGAGGTCCCCAAAAATTCCTTATTTTCGGAATTCCCAGGGGTGTATAGTCCCGGGGAGTGCCAAAAACTGACTAAAAATTACATTTCCAGAAACCTATTTTCTGGAATTGTACTTAAACTACTTGAGCGATTTTCGCTCCAAAGTGATGGCTTGGTAGCTAGTCCAGCAAGCCATCCGAAAGTACTTACACCATGAGTACATCTATTCCCTTCATGGAGTTATTCCACCTGAAGGGTCTACAAATTTCAACGTTTTACGTTGTTTACATTTTTCACGACTGCTTATCTCGTTGACTATCCAAGCGATTCTTCCCATCTAGAAACCGCCTGGAAGCCCTTTTAGCAAGCTTTCCAATGGTAGTACTTTTACCAGTACACCTATATGTTTCTAGGTACTTAGGGCACCTAAAACCGTAAGCGATTGCCAAAAACCAGATAAACAGCAGTTTTTCTATTATATACTGACTTGATATCTCAAGTAAATGGGCTTTATATAAAAGACTACGCTAACTATGAGGTGTATATAGGCTTCCTGTCCCGGTCTAGGTCCCCCATATACCCTAAAATGACCTAAAACCATATATTTGGTGTTTGAGATATCAAGTCAATATTCCTATTTACATAGCAGAAACTATGTGGTCTTCACATAGTTTCATCATTATGTACTGATTTCATGTCCAGTACATAGGATAAGCCCTTAAAAACATGATTTTAATCACTATAATATTTTCAAAAACCACCAAAACTATAAATAACGTGTGGTTCCCTCTCACGGTTCATTCGGAACTAATCCGTCGCCGAGCACAGACGTATCGTATGACAGAAATTTATGTTTTTTACTATGATAACTCTTATCAGTATGCTTTCTAATGATTTTACTCTGTTAAGGGTGAACTATTGAACCCTATAACATACTGACAAACACTAAAAACATTATACTACTATCTCAAAAAATGTAGGTAAAATTTTAGTATAAATATAAACGTGCCTCTAAAATTCATTTTAGTATCAGGTGGCGCGCCGTGGTAAGCAGACATGTCTACACATACAAACTTCAATTTCTATGAACCATTTAGTATGGTTGATGACGCTTCGTCGCGAACATATCTCCCGCCGTGCAGTGCTGTGTCGACTCGCTGTGTCGACTCGAAGTGTTGTCGGCGCGGCGCTGCATTCCTTCGGTGAGCGACGGACGGCATTTCTCGGCTGCCGGCCAGGCCCACCGAGAGGACGGTCGCCGCTCCGGCATCTCTGGTTACTGGGGCAGTGGGACGAGTTTCTTCACCGGACGCTTCAAGGTACCGCCAAGCGTGCGTACCTCAGCGGTCCGGATTTCTCCGTCGATTCCTGGATACACGGCCACAATGCGGCCTCGCGGCCACGTATTGCGGGGCAGCTGGCCGTCGGCTATCAGGACAGGGTCACCCACTTTAAATCTGGGCCCACTACTATGTGGCTCCCGCCGGTTTTGGAGCTCCGGCAGGTACTCTCTGACCCAGCGACTCCAGAACATATCAGCGAGGATCTGTGATCGTCGCCATATTTTCCTGCTGTCTATATCTTGCTCGGTGAACGTGCCAGGTGTAGGTAGTCTGGCTGACCCACCGAGTAAGAGGTGATTCGGTGTGATGGATTCATCATCATCACCATCTACCGACACGTGTGTCAATGGTCGGCTATTTACAATGTACTCTGCCTCACAAATCAGTGTGGACAACACCTCTTCGGTGGGTTGTTTTTCTGTAAGTACATTGTATAGTGTGTTTTTTACACAACGAACTAGGCGCTCCCAGGCGCCTCCCATGAATGGCGCTGATGGCGTTATGAAGCGCCATACGATGCCTCTACGACTTGCCTCTGTTTTGAAGGCGTCTCGCAGCTCTCTGTCGGCGCCGTGCATGTTGGTGCCATTGTCTGAGTGTATCTCAGCTGGGCATCCTCTGCGTGCGGCGAATCGGCGCAGCGCCAATATGGCGGAGTCTGCGCTAAGGCTGGCGGCGATTTCAAGGTGCACCGCCCTTGATGTGAGACACGTAAATAGTGCTACGTATCTCTTCTGATGCTGCCGACCGACGGTGACGGATAGCGGGCCGAAATAGTCGAGCCCGGTATATGTAAACGGCCTCTTATGGTGAGCGAGGCGCGTTTTCGGGTGGTCGCCGGTCGCAGGTACTGGTGGCTGTGCCTTGCGTATACGGCAATGCAGGCATCTTGCTATCACCTTCTTCGCTGTTGGTCGCATCTTCACGACCCAGTAGTGCTGCCGTACCTCATTAATTGTGAGTTCGGTGCCACTATGTTGTAGACTGCGATGTGTCCAGTCTATGTACAACTGCGTTATGTGATGGTCGCCATGTAATATAGGCGGGCGCATCACTTCTTCAGCTACCTCTTGCGTAGCTGCTATGCGACTTCTTAGTCGCAGCACGCCGTCGACGACCTGAATTTGTAAAGGTCGCAGCGAGCTATTTTTATTTATTTCTTCAACATTCGCTAACTCTGAAGCGAACGATTGTTGTTGTGCGACCTGGACAAGTATTTTCTCAGCTTCTTGGAGAAATTCTGCTTCTATGATTTGTCTGTTGACCTGGGTTGGTGCTCTGCATGCCTGCTTCTGCTTCTGTGCAGGTACAGCGGGCTTCTTGCGCCAGTCTGGGTCCTTTTCAGCGTTTTTTCTCGTCCGTTTATAGGACGTTATCTCTGTTCTATTTTTGCAAAGAGATATAAAACGCAGAACTGTGGCGGTCGCACGAAGCAGTCGCTCCCATCTGGAGAATCTGCTTGGCTCTGGAACGGCTTCTATGAAGCTCTTCTTGTCCCCTTCTGTGACAACGAAAGTTTTTTCTTCTCCCGTGTCGTTTGTAGTCGGAGGTTTCTCTGTGGGCCATAATTCGGGCCCAAGAGACAAAAAACTCGGCCCGCAGTACCACTCGTGGTCCGAGTTGAACCGCAGTGGCACGTCACGGGTTGCTGCATCAGCGATGTTCATCTTGGTGGGTATCCATCGCCAATCTTCGACTTTGCTATTGTCTTCAATAGCAGCTATTCGGTGAGCAACGAAAGGTTTGTATACTCTCGCTCCTCTTCTAATCCAGGTCAGTACGGTCTTGCTATCTGACCAATACGTTACTGACGTGGGCTTGCAGTCGTGTTCACTCATCACTGCTGCGGCTACGCGGGTTCCCAATACCGCGGCCTGAAGTTCGAGTCTCGGTATCGAAAGCAGTTTCAGTGGGGCCACCCGCGCTTTCGCCATAACAAGGCTTATTAAGTGCTTGCCTTCCACGGTCGTGGCCCGCCAGTATATAGCGGTAGCATATGCCATCTCGCTTGCATCAGTGAACACATGCACCTGCATTTCTATAGCGTCGCTATATCCAGGATAGCATCTTGGTACGCTAACGTTTTTTAGTTGGCGTAAATGTTGTACCCAAATTTTCCATTGTAATGCTAGGTCAACATCTAGCCTCTGATCCCAGTCGACGCCTCGCCGCCATGCTTCTTGCAATATTTGCTTCGCCTTGATGGTTACTGGCGAGGCGAGTCCGAGTGGGTCGTATAGCGACGCTACTATTCTGAGCGCCTCTCGCTTGGTGGGCGCCTCTCGGTCCAAGATACCCTCAGGCAGACGCGCGAGTGTGAGGTTGAAACCCAGCGTGTCTTCGCCTGGCCTCCATATGAGGCCGAGTATCTTTTCCGACGTATCTATATCTCCAATGGATACCATCTCAGTTTGTATATGCGATGGGTCCATTTTTTCTAGGAGCTGCGAGCTATTTGAAACCCATTTCTTGAGTTCAAACCTCGCCTGTAGGTGTATTTTTCGCACCATACTAGCGACTTCTGCCGCCTTCTCGATAGTTCTATAACTATCTAGGTAGTCATCCATATAATGACTACGTAGTATAGCATCCACAGCTTCAGGGTGCTTCTCTATATATTTGTTTGCGTTCCAGTTCTTTGCAAAAATTGCTGTGCAAGGCGAACTGGCTGCGCCGAAAATGATGGACGTCATTCTATATTCTTCTGGCGCTCCTTCTCTGCGGTTTCCCCTCCACAGGTAGCGAAGCGCGTCTCGGTCTTGGCTCCGCACCTTCACTTGCATGAACATCTCCGCTATGTCACCGGTTATTGCGACGCAGTGGCGGCGAAACCGCATCATTACGCCTGGCAGCGACTGTAATAGGTCGGGCCCAGTTAACAGGAAGTCATTCAGTGACATTCCTCTCGATTTGGCGGCAGCGTCATGTACGATGCGAAGTTTGTCTGGCTTCATTGGGTTGAAGACATCGAAGTGTGGGAGGTACCAAGTTTTGCCCGGCGTGCTAATTGCGGGTGCCCTTTCAGCGTACCCTTTCGCAATTAGCGAGTCCATCTGGTCTGAGTATCTTCTTAGAAGTTCCTGGTTCTTGTCCAGCTTCTTTTCTGTTGAGACGAGCCTCTTCAGAGCTGTCTCAAAGCTATCTGGCATCTCAGCATGCTCATTACGCCAAAGCATGGCGGTTTCGATGTGTCCATTCTCTAATTGGACAGTTGATCGATTCAAAATGTCCTCTGCCCTTCTTGCTGGGTCAGAGGCAGGTCGCTGTGGGTTTACGCACAACGATTCTATGGCGAAATGTTCGCGCAACTGATGATCCAAATTGTCATCAGTTGTTATTCTATTGACATGATGTACTTGTTGTCGTAGTAAACTACTGTGCGCGCCATGTAGTGTCCAACCCATCGCTGTAAGTGACGCAATTGGTTGGTGTCTTGGACCTCTGCGAATCTCGCTGGCCAATAACAAATGCCAGTTGTCTTGGCCGACGAGTATTTTTGGCACGCCATTGTTGTACATCAACTCTTTTCTCAAGTCGGTTAAATGCTTGCAGCGTGCGACAACCCTATCGCTCACTGTTTGTTTTGCCAAGCTGAGTTTAGGTATAGTACGTGCTTTAAATTGTACCCTTCTCTCTTGCGGGCTAACCAGCGTCACCTTGACTCTTCTTGAGCATGGGGTGGTGAGCATGGTGTTGCCTATCGCACCGATCTTGAGCGGGTCCACAGGGCCCTCTGCCCCGACTTGCCTCGCGATGTCTTCATCCATCAGCGAAACGGTGGACCCATCGTCTAGGAGAGCGTATGTTGCTACCTCTCCCGCCGGTCCGATTACCCGGACCGGCACTATCTTGAGGTACGCCTGGCTCGATGGTGACCCGAAACTGGCCACCGTTTCCTGAGGATCCTTGCGGGATTCAGGATCATCGGGCTTCTTGTTGGCTTCCCTCTGCTGTTGCTTCTTCCTATGAAGAAGCCGATGGTGCGTATCTCTGCACCCGTCTTGGCCACACTGTTTTCTCTTACAAGTGTGGTTGCCTCGTCGATGTTGAAGGCAGCGATAACATAGATTGTGTTTTTTCGCTAGCTCCCATCTTTTCTCGACAGCTACGCCCCTGAATTGTGCACATCCAGTGGCGTAGTGATGTCCCACGTCGCAAACACGGCATTTTCCTACCGGTTGGTCCGTAGCTATATGCGTCCTTTGTGTGACGCGTCTGTTGGTGTTCGCCTCGGCCGAAGCGATGCCTTCGGGTGGGGCGAATGGACTACAGAAGTGTGCCTGTTCAGATATGAAATTACTGAACAATGAAATATCTGGCACCGATTGGTACTTCTCCGAATATGATCGGTACCATTGTGCTCGTAGCGAATTGGGTAACTTCTCTGTTAACAATCGCATAAGCTCCGCGTTCATAAGGTAATGACCCTTTTTTAACGCGCGGAGCGTGACTACAGCACCTCTTACGCGACTTGCAAACGCGCAGATGTCTCTTGGTGACTCACTGCAGCGCGGCAGTCCGCGTAATCTATCTGTTTCAGCTTGCGCTATGGAGTCTGGACGGCCGAACTGCAGCTCGAGTTCCTTCATGATGTCATCGGGCCTGGCATGTCCGATGAGTTCTGAGCTGACGGTTTCCATTGCACGTCCATGTAAGCTTCTCCTCAGCCTCGCTGTATTCTCGATGTCCGTAAAGTACGCTCGAGTTGTCTCATATATGGCCCGAAATGATAGCCATTCAGTATGAGAACCATTGAAATTCGGCAATGTCATGACGAATTTCGACGCAGAGGGGTTCGGTTGGTCCCGCTGTTCTATTTTCCTGTCGGCTAGCGACGCTATAGCGGACGTCAACTCCGTCAAGAATGGACGGAGACTATCCCTCTGACCTCCTGTACACTCAGCTGACGCTGCAACTGGAGGCTTTCGCACTTCTCTCTCCTTAGGATGCTGACCTTCTATTTGCGATTTGGTGGCGGCCGCAGTCAGGGGTCTATGCATAGAATTTCTGGTTCCCCCTTCAACGACGTTATCCTCCTTCTCAGGCTGAGGTTCTGGTGCCTCTTCTAGCCATGAACGCACGTACTCGTCATTCGAGTTTCTGTCATCCAGGTATTCAGCTTCGGAACCCTCTTCCTCCGCTCTCTGAAGTGCCAGTTGTGCAAGCTCCAACTTAATTTTGAGTAAGTCTTCGCGAGCTTTGTCTATGTTTTTTCGTGACCGAGTCACTCTAGTTGACGGCGGACGGCTATGTTCGATACGGGCGTCACCCCGGGTAGTCATCGGCATCGCTGTACGTCTGTCTTCTTCGGAAATCTTCTCTTTCTGAGAAGGTTTCAATGTTGTGTCTGAAGCTCCTTCTAATCTGGTTACTCTGGTAGAAACCGCTTGATCAGTTTCTATTGGTTGATGCGTCGGAGTGCTTTCAGTTTGAGGCGCTAGATGGCGCTGCTCGTCCGACGGCTCGGTCCCTTCGGTTGTGGAAGGTGAACACGGCGGCAGCTCATGTCTGATGCCAGCTGGCTGATCCAACTCCACGGTCCATGCCTCCGGCGTCTTGCCTTTGGATCTGGTTATCGGCATTGTTGTTGAAATATTTTCTTTTGAAAACTCGAAGTTAGTTTTCAAAGATAAGTCCCAGTTCCGGGCTTCAGCGTTCAAACCGACGATCTCCAGAAGTTAACCTCCACTTCGATTGACTATAATTCAATCTTCAAATAAAAAATCACTAAAAACTTACGGTCAGTGATAAGTCTTCAGGAAACTTCAGGCATTTGCTATACAAGTTTATTTTTCCCATAAACGTGTATGTTCTATTTGATTGACTATAATTCAATCAAATTCTAAATCACCGAAAAGTCAAGGTTACTTTTCGGTGGTGATGCTTCATGAACTGCTTGTCCAAAGCATCAGAGCCGTGCATCAATCTTCCGAGCACGTATCTTGCTTGATTGAAGAAAATTCAATCTTCAAATAAATCACCGAAACGTCAAAGTTATTTTCAGTGATAGTGCTTCAGGAACCGCTTAGTCAGTACATCCGAAACGTATCTAAGTCTTCAGAGTACGTTTCTTCCATTCACTGACGAAAATTCAGTCTTCAAAATTTTCCTGAAAACATAGGGGTTGTTTTCAGTCATAAGGCTTCAGGAATTATTCTTCAATCATCAAGGATGCACATCAGCCTTCTAAACGCACGTCTTGTATTTTTCTGACGGGCGCTCGTTTTTTAAACAAATCGCTAAAAACATAAGGGTAGTTTTCAGCGATAAGTCTTCAGGAACTATTCTTCCGCGTCAAAGACGTAATCCAATCTTCTGAACGAGTATTCTTGGTTGAATAAACAAGCGTTCAGTTCTAGAACAAATCACTGATAACATAGGGTAGTTTTCAGCGATAAGTCTTCAGGAACTATTCTTGGGGCTTCAAGGATGCGCATCTGTCTTCATACAGCATTTTGCGGCTCACAGAAAATTTCTTCTATTTTCTTACAATTATTGAAAAAATAGGGTATTTTCAATAACTGTCTCCAGAATTTTACCTCTTGGATCCAGCGGCAAATAGGGCACGTAGGACTTGTTCCCTGCAGTGCACGTCGATTTTTGGTTTATTTGTGAAATTAATTTCTCCAAAATTCGAAAAATTAATTCCACCACTGTTTCTTCCTGACGTCCTGGGGCGCTCCAGACTTCGGATTTCGGCTCGAACGGGTCAACGTTGTGTTGCACGTAGCCGACTTAATATGCAGGCACCCAGTTGTTTTTTCTGGATCTACTGTTCCCGACGTCCTGGGGCTCTCCAGGCTCCAAAATTCGGCTCGATAGGACCATTAAATGTGTCCGTCGTCGAATTTTGCCGGGACGCCAGGCTCCAAAATCTGGCTCGCAAGGACCATTAAATGTGCAGGACGTAGCGTGTTCATTGGCCCCGAGAAAAGAAGGGCGTAAACCTTCTGGCCATTGCCGCTGAACGCCCCATCCACATCAACGAAAACAAAGGTTCTTGGATGCCTAGCTGCAGCAGTGACGTAGGGTTGCAAATCGACTCTAACGATTCAACGATGTGTTGGCTGTACTTGAGTTATTTCCAGATTCCGGGTTGCCTACTTCTGGATCAGCACTCCTGGTGTCCAGGTTCCGAGGTTCAGCTCGACAGGATCGAAAAGGGATGTCTTCATAAGGGTTGAAGTCGATGAATTAAATGAAACACTAAGTTATTCAGTACACGGCACGATTCTAGGGCTCTCAACAATTTCTGAGACTTGATTCTATATAAGAATTACTTCTTATTTACTAAGACAAGTACAAGCGACTAGCTTTGGATGACTACAAATTCTATTTTGGGCCCGGGGGTTCTTTATACCCTCGCATCGTGCCATTATTGAGAGCCCCGCAAATTCTCGCCGAAAATAATTTTTATTTATGTAAAAAACCCTTATACATATTTGGTAAATAGGGTTACCGCACCCCTTCCATGGTGCTATCAATAGCTGGATTCCTTCGTACTGTAACACAGTAACGCCCCCTATCTATGTATCTAATCAATATACCTAATTTCCAGGTATTGATAGCTTCCCTAGACTATTTCCATGAAATAAAAGGACAATTCCCTTTATTTCCCAGTTAAAACCTTAATAGTTTTCAACCTAGCCTAAGGATATCTATAGGTTGGGTTGACCTGCTGGTGCCAATAGCAGGCTGTCTGTTGACGTCTAGAAAAAGCTTATTTTCGGGAATCTTCTATGGGATATCATCCCTTATGTAATGAATCTATAAATTCCTAAGTCATTTCACCGACTTTAGGACTTCCTACTTAGGCTAACCAGGCAATCACCGCCTATTATGGGGATTCTGGTAGCCAATAGACCACACTTTACATTTCTAGTGTTTATGTAAGTCTATCTAGGTCATATGCACATAAGGTGCCTTGATATGTACAAATTTGATAGCTGGTCACTTTCTTTGCGCCCAGCTATCAGAGAAATTAGATATAAAAACACTAATAAGATTGGGACAACACGATGGTGCGTTTAACGGGCCATCGGGAGGTCCCCAAAAATTCCTTATTTTCGGAATTCCCAGGGGTGTATAGTCCCGGGGAGTGCCAAAAACTGACTAAAAATTACATTTCCAGAAACCTATTTTCTGGAATTGTACTTAAACTACTTGAGCGATTTTCGCTCCAAAGTGATGGCTTGGTAGCTAGTCCAGCAAGCCATCCGAAAGTACTTACACCATGAGTACATCTATTCCCTTCATGGAGTTATTCCACCTGAAGGGTCTACAAATTTCAACGTTTTACGTTGTTTACATTTTTCACGACTGCTTATCTCGTTGACTATCCAAGCGATTCTTCCCATCTAGAAACCGCCTGGAAGCCCTTTTAGCAAGCTTTCCAATGGTAGTACTTTTACCAGTACACCTATATGTTTCTAGGTACTTAGGGCACCTAAAACCGTAAGCGATTGCCAAAAACCAGATAAACAGCAGTTTTTCTATTATATACTGACTTGATATCTCAAGTAAATGGGCTTTATATAAAAGACTACGCTAACTATGAGGTGTATATAGGCTTCCTGTCCCGGTCTAGGTCCCCCATATACCCTAAAATGACCTAAAACCATATATTTGGTGTTTGAGATATCAAGTCAATATTCCTATTTACATAGCAGAAACTATGTGGTCTTCACATAGTTTCATCATTATGTACTGATTTCATGTCCAGTACATAGGATAAGCCCTTAAAAACATGATTTTAATTACTATAATATTTTCAAAAACCACCAAAACTATAAATAACGTGTGGTTCCCTCTCACGGTTCATTCGGAACTAATCCGTCGCCGAGCACAGACGTATCGTATGACAGAAATTTATGTTTTTTACTATGATAACTCTTATCAGTATGCTTTCTAATGATTTTACTCTGTTAAGGGTGAACTATTGAACCCTATAACATACTGACAAACACTAAAAACATTATACTACTATCTCAAAAAATGTAGGTAAAATTTTAGTATAAATATAAACGTGCCTCTAAAATTCATTTTAGTATCAGGTGGCGCGCCGTGGTAAGCAGACATGTCTACACATACAAACTTCAATTTCTATGAACCATTTAGTATGGTTGATGACGCTTCGTCGCGAACAGAAAGGGTTCATTCTGGTTTTCCCATCATACGCAGAATTTTATACCTCGATAAAGCTGATATTCCCTTGTCGATCATAATTACGTTGAAACGTCCGTTTGGTGTTGATTTATACTGAAATATAGTCCAATGAATCTGTCTGCATGAATTTGCATTTCATTATTATCAATACATATTTCAGGGCTGCCACATTTAATTCAATTCCCAAGTCTGGGGAAGTGTTAAATTCTCATGTTACATTTCTCAGTAACATCCTGATTGATATCATGGACTTAAATATAGGTAGCGATATGCCCTGGAAAATCATGTACTGGACAAATCCTCCGACTCACTGAATACATCGAGGATGGTTATGATTAAAACCAAGTAACCGGGGTCGTCCGCGTTGATCTGTCAGCGGCTTACGACACGGTCAATTTTAAAAGATTGCTATTCAAATTAACAGCCCTAATAGATGATCGAGCATTCATAAGCATTCTGGGTGAAATGTTGCGTAACCGGCGGTTTATAGTTCATCTTAAAAAATGGCCTGAGAAGTGGCCTGTTCTTCCGAAAAACACAAGCAGGAGACAGATAGACGACACTCGTTATACAAAGTGGACAAGCTCCGACTCTTCAATCTGCCCAAGGCTAAAAAAAGCTTTCTGAGGTTAACCAAACCAATTGATGACAGCAGTTCTGGTGGGGCAAAGAAGAGACTGTGGCTCCTCAAACATCCTCCTCCGACTGACTATGTTGAGCCTGCAGAAAAGCTGCCTGCAGGCCACCAACTTCCATGGCCCACCTTGAAATCTTTAAACCGACTCCGAAGCCAAGTGGGTCGCTGCAGGCACAACTTAGTTAGATGGGGGTACTCCAATGAACCGCAGTGCGATTGCGGAGTCGCGTCCCAAACAATGCCTCACCTCCTATCGTGCTCTCTGTGCAACAACACCTGCACCCTGAAGGACCTTTGTGAGGCTAATGAAAACGCTATTGCCGTGGCTGAATTCTGGTCAAAACGTATATAATTGAGGAATCATCGATACGACGAAGAAGAAGAAGTAGCGATACCTGGGTTAAGTATATCTTTGCCTAACGCTTCGGTAAATACAATTACGATTTTATGTTATATTTTGTAGGTAGATATTACTTTTTTATTTAATTTTTTGTAACATTGTACACAGCTTTCACAGTATTACAATCAACAATCAAATCCAATTCAAACAACAAAAGAGACGTACAGTCCCCAACAAAATTACTCCTGTTCCAAATCCATAACAGGCCTTCGAGAGGCCTTTAATTACTAACAAGGATTGAAATCCGTGAACTGTGATAATTGTACAATTCCAACTTTCTTCTCAATTTTAATTAGAAAAGGAACGATGGGAGGAAAAATCGTTTTCGTGACAACAATTTTGTTTATTGAATTATTCGCTTTAGAATTTTCTTTAAGGTCGTTTTATTACATTTTCGGGGCATTTTGTCTCTTCATATAGATCTCTGAAGATGAAAACACTATATAATATAATACAATGTTTTTCAATTGGGTAGTCACTATAATAAAAGGTATTTTTTTAACAATTTTCCAATTCTTCTCATCGTTTAAGGTAAACGAATGTTCAGGCAAAATACAAACCTACTTCAAAGCCATTCAATGTGGTTATGTGGTTTCGGTTCCACATTATCTCATATTTATAATTCTACTAGCTGATGCCGGCGACTTCGTCCGTGCCAAACTCGTATTTTTTTATATTTTTTAGAAGATCACAGGAATTGTGATTTTTCCGTGTTACTCCTTATAACATCAGCACTCTACCAGTGAAAGTCCCATCAAAATCGGTCCAGCTGTTTCAGAGATACCCGAAACAAACAGACAGACGGATAAAAATAATAAAAATTGCGTAATTGCTATTAGTACCGTATATACTACATGCATTCAATAAACCCTTGTTATTTTGATATTACATACAGACACTTCAATTTTATTTATTTGTATATTGATGAGTTACCAAACATCACGCCATTCTTATATTTATACCACTGCTTTTCAGGAATGAAATAGAAGGGCACACCAGTTACATGTACAGAGCTATGAGGAAACAGAAAGTCTCGTCTCTATCATTTCTCTACACGAACTATACACTACTTCTCTTCTATACGCGAATAAATAGAGAACACGGAAAATACGACACGGTTGGCGTAGTGGTTGAGCGATCGGCTGCTGCGCTGTGTGTAGGGGTTCGATTCCTGCACGGAACAAATATTTGTATGGCCTACAGATGGTTATTCCGGATCTGGGTGTCTTGTGTATGTAAGAAAGTTGAAGACCTAGCAAGAAGAAGAAATTATTAGAAAGGGGAGTTTAAAAAAAAAAAAAATACGCAAGCATACAAAATCACAACACCACATTTACCATCTGTGTCATGTATCATCACTTCTTCAACTTCTGACCCTCTGATGTAATTGATATCCAACATAAATTTGAGGATTCTGGTACGCATAACATAAATAAAATATTTATTGGGATCCCATAATTCAATACTACTGATATACATATATTGTTACTCGCTCAAGAATTTGTTGTTTTTGCATATTTTTTTTCGTAAGTGTTTGACTGTACAAATGTTTTAGTTCCAATAAACAATTATTATTAGCCGAGATACACCTATAATGCACCTAAAATATATCAACATCTGAACATACAAAATTACACATATATACATTCGGTATAATTCTTAATAACTCCACAGACACAACGACAAGAATATAAATTACTTATAACTTTAAAGTCTAACATATTCTCATATTAAAATAGTTATCACAAAACCTTATGTGAAATATGGTTTAACACTTTAATACGCTTGCATGCGAACATCAAAACCACATTAACTATTTAACAGTATCGCATTTAATAAGCCATCCATTTAATATGTTTAATATTTAAAGCTTTTAAGCTGGTAAGTGATGTGAACACTGTCGACCTTTATTGCGATAATGGTACGGAACCCTTCGTGCGCGAGTCCGACTTGCACTTGGGCGGTTTTTTATTACAACCAACTTGATTATACGGTTTCGTACGGAAGCCTAAATGTGGGATGTCCGACACGCACGTGGACATTGCTGGCCCACTGTTGGATAAAGAGCTTCCCCAAGTCCTACCAAACGAAATATCTACAGATGAACTAAGATACTATTAAATTCTAATACTGGTACGTATTACTTCCCAGGAGACCTCATAAAAAGAATCCGATCATACAGAAAAACAAGAAAAAGATGGAAACCGAACGACAACGCTATGAAAAGACCTAGAAATAGTTCCTAGAATCTTCACCGCATTGCTCAAAACAAAAATGGACTATCACGACTAAAGTCCCTGATATGCTCAGATATTGTGGCCATTAAATAAACTAGGGTTTGGACAAATGGACATGTGGAGGTAATTGAAATAAAGTGGACAACAAGGAAAAATAAAGAAACAAACTAGTTTATTTGGCACACACAGATACACACAATGTAGGTACAAACAAAATGGAACTTAATTTATCAAGCACAAAAAGCTTTTATGTGAGAACTAACGACGCTTTCCGCTACAAGCGGCAGAACTCCAAACCCCACACTTTTGGCTATGAGCAAAAACAAAAAACGTGACAATTTCTGTCAAGCAATTCATACTGCAAGCCGCGATGTTATAAGACGTAGTTGTGCCGGCTACGTGATCGTAGCTCATGCGCTACGGCGTAGCACAACATTTTGCTGCACGCTACGCAGATTTTAAACCTTGAACAAGTATTTTTTGCTACTCGACGGCACGAACTATTTTGTGCGCGGGGTTAAAATGCATTTTATATCAACCGACAACACGTGCGGAAGAGATAGATGCTCTGATGAGCAGTAGGAAGCTAGTTCACATACGAATACACACTTTTGCAAATTTGTAGAGAAATGGATAATGATTTAGGATGAAACCGAGCGCGCGAAATTTTATAAACAGACCTTTGGCAGTCTAGATATCATGAAAAAACTTTCGACGCTCTTTCTAAAAGCTTTCTTTTTAAAAGAAATGTGAAACTTTCGACGCTCATCACTTTCAAATATTTTCTTTTTTTACTTTTTCGCTTCCATACAGGGATAGATAATGATGAGACAAATTGATATCACTTTTTATTTTAAACGTACATTGTCAAACAGTGGAATAATCCCTAGACTACGTTTGTATGGAAGAATTTTCGACTAATGTAACCTTAATATATATCTTTCGTCAACTCTTTTCAACAATACTTTCAGCAATATTGGAGTCTTTAGCAAACTACCCCCTTTTTATTTTTAGTTCCTTTCTATCCAAAGGTTGTCGGGCATCTCTGTCAGCGTTAGCGATAAGACTGCTATTGTGTCCATGAAATGTTTATTTTTGTAACAGATATGTGTAATTTTATTGGTGTTAAATAAAGATTAAATCAACCCCGCTGGTTGCCGGGCCACAAAACACATTCCCGTGTAGTTGACAGCGGAAAATTCAATCAGCTACCCGCAGACACGGGCTTATTGACGAGCCATGAGCCATGGAGCTTTATCACTCATCAGGATTAATTGCTGCATTGATCTACATACTAATTAAGCTTGTATTAATCAATTTAATACAGGTATACATTCTCCAGTGTGCATTCGAGATATACATTTTCAAGGAATCATAGCTAATAAAAATTATACCTTTTTCATATATTTATAGACTTCAAATCAAAATCATAGAAATGAATAAACCGATTTTATTTAAACTTGATACTTATTCAAAATACATATCTCTGAAAAGTCAGTTGAGAACTTTTTCTAAAAAGAGTTAAAAGACAAAGAGAAAAACTTGAAATTTTCTTTTCTGTTTTTTAAGTGATCAGAACTGTCAACAATTAATCATTCAATTTCAAGTTTAACTCATCATCTGCCTGGTTCGATGATATTTTCTTCTTCCAAGTCAACCTATCAACCATCACCCTATCACTGACTCCATTTTCTTTTAAATCACTCCATACACAGTCCACCCACCTTTTCTTTGGCCATCCCCTTCTTCTTCATCCATCCACGTTTATATTCACATAATTTATTTATTTATTTATTAAAACTTTATGCACAAGTGCAAAGGCGGACTTAATGCCTTCGGCATTTGCTACCAGTCGACCTTAGTTGTGGTGCAGAGATGAAATAAGGCAGGTGCAACTAAATGATAGGCTAAATAGAGAAAAATAATATATAGGTATATATAAATATATACTTGTATGCATAAATACATACATATAAACAATGTTATTGAGAAACCGAAACCAACAAATCAATTCTGTGATGATTCCGCAAACTTCGTGCGAATGTTCTGACGTGCCTTAAATTTTAAAGAGAACCGACTGGTTGCCATCCTGATATTTTGAGGGAGCACATTCCAAAGAGAGATCGCCTGGACAAAGAAGGAGTGGATAAACGCAGAACGTTTGATGCGTTTGCGATTATTGTTGGAACGAAGATTTTTACTGTGGGCAGAGGAAGGAATTGAACATGAGAAGTCAGATAAGAAAAAGAAGTGGGTTTATCAATGAAAGAACACAGGGTAGTCAACTGTGGGCAGCGGATGGAATTGAACATGACAAGTCAGATAAGAAAGAGAAGTGGGTTTATCAATAAAAGAAAACAGGGTAGTCAAAGCCCTCAGCGCTCTACGCTGATGAATGGATAACCATTTTAAAAGTGATCAATATTCGGATACATGATCATACTTCACTACCTCCGTAAGGTTGAAGACAAACCGAATTCAGTTATTTAGAAGTTGTTCAAGTCTATTGAGTAGATCTGTATTCCGGTCATAGTAGCACACATCACCATAACATCTTATTTAACTCATCAAACAAAAAGTGAGTTGCAATAAAATTACTATGAAGTACTTTACCCTCTAGTTAGATGCTTTCAACTTCTTACCAGATACAAAACAAAGAAAGTTTCTATTTAACCCTTTTCATTAAAAGTTTGCACCAGTGGGAATGAGGGAACCAGGAGATTGCTTCGACTATCGATTTTTCGAATGGAAACTGACTTTCGTATGGACACCATTAATTTTAGCAAGGCAAACTGTAGTTGGGTTTTCCAAGAAGTTCATAGAAATTTGTGCCCGGTTAGTGGCAATCCGGCTCGCCCCTTTATCGCATTACATGGACCTTCAACATAACTGGTGAAGTGTGGGTGCAGCTATTAAAATATCACTGGCAGTGCTGTTTCGGGGCATACCAGTGTGATATCATGTTATATATTTTCAGAAGAAGCTAGTAGTTTGAAAATGTGTCCCAATACCTACATGGCAGTAGACTCGCCTCAAAAGATGTAAATAGAAGAAGAAGATGATGATGTGAACAGAAGATGTAGATGATGTGTGGCAAAAGTGCAGAGGTAAATGCATTTAGGCAGAATGTATTCTGTTCTTTAGAAAGGCCATGTGCATAGTCCAGCGCTAACAAAGAAAATTTGGTTCAAATAAATGTCACTAGATGGCGCGATATGCATTGATTTGTTAATAAATTGTGGGTAAAATTTATATTTTCAAGTATTGGTCATAAAAAAAATATGTTTTTATTTAATTAACTCTCCTAAACCCAAAACTATGGAATATTGGGCTGTTAATTTCACATTTCAAAGATTATTTGAACGGATCAATTAAAATACATGCCAATAGATGGCGTAGTCTGAGTCATGCCATTAAATTTATTAAATTTGTAGTGTTACACATATTGGTCCAATGAAACTGTAAAAACGTGCATAAACATACTACAAAACAAATCGTCACTGTATTTAAAGGAAAAGATAATCACGAACCGAGAAAACCCTTTTACTAGCAAGACGCTGCTAACACCATCAATAGCCGTGGAACGGAACCGAACGCGTTCGATGTACAAAAAAAATATCAGATTAGTCAGTCGAAAAACGCTAGTTACGTCGGTATGGTTTATTTGTATGGGATGAGGCATTTGTATGCTAGTATTATATTAACTATGGCATAGACTCATAACCGTCGTGCGTGTGTGACCCGATATATGTACGTATACATTGCAAAAGAAGTATGTAAGGATCGTAACAGGGGTTCTGTAGTTTCTGTCTACCCCCAAGGGAAAAAGGTGTGAATTTGTATATGTATGTGTGTATTGTTTATGTCAAATATGCTTATCAATTATCTACATCTGCCTGACTTCCTCATGTTATCAACCTACACTTAAACTCCCCGATTCAAATTGACGTACACCACGATAGCATAGGCAAATTTTGTAAATTAATTATTAAATACTATTCGCACAAATAAGAGATAATATGATTGCCAATTTGTTCATTTTTATACTAATTTAATGTTATTTATTTTTTTATTATTATCTAATGTAAATCATATATTGAATCTTAGTTTAATTTAATTTATTCATTTGCTATTTTATAATCAATCAATATAATATGTTTTAATTTAATTCATTATCCATGATTAATCGCAATAATTTATATTTATAATCAATCAAATAAGTGCATGTGGTGTTAGCTTGTAAATAATTGTAACACTTATAAATGTATATCGTGTAATTATATGAAATGTAATGTGTAAACAATTGTAAGCTAACCTGAAATAAATAAATAAATAATTCACGGTCTTAAAATCCAGAACCTATACCAGGAGTTCAGGATTGAAGCCAAGGCTGCTCAAGCTTAATGGACCGCTTTGCCGCCAAAAAATCAAAGCTACCAAAATAATGGTCAATTCAAACAAAGAATCAATATACGGTTGCCCTCACATGATAAATAGCCGACACTCTATTGTCCTTCGATCCCGCCAGCCAAAGGCCGAAAGCCAAAAGCTCAGAGCGATAAATCAAAATGGTACATCGTGACACTGCGGTGTGATACCGATGATCGAACGTCATGTCTAATGGAGAAGGTTTACTAGGCATTGTCACGTTTTACTCGTTTTTCGAGTCTCTTAACTGTGACTCCATTTTTCATTCGTTCATATTCTAGAAGAAGATTATTTGCATATTCATTAGAGAATGATCGATACATTTTTTAATTATAATTTGCTTTTGGCCACTACCTCACTTGATGGTAAGCGATGATGTGGTCACCTAGAAGTAACCTATTCACTCCTGACTTAACCGGTCTCTTCATAACCCCACAGGCCTCGACTTAGCTATTTCAGAATTACATTAACTATATAAGTCCAGGTTTCCTCACGATGTTTACCTTCACCGTTGCCTGTGATGTCCAAGATAAACTTAGAAAGTACATATGAATTTGAAAAAGTCACATTGGTACTTGCCTGGATTTGAACCGTCTTAGCCACTGGGAATGCCGTAAATACCAAAACAATTAAAAGCTATTATTTCTTGCGTGGATCCACGTCACAGACACTCAAGGGGTTATGACCTTCAGGTTGTAGCCATCAGGAAAATTGTTCAGTGTCATGGTGCGTCGGAGTCAGTGGATTCCGGTAGAGAATGCCACTCCTTACACACTTGTATTAGCGAAGTTTATAAGCAAAGTAGGTATGTTGTCCATCCATCCTCCTATCTTTATCCCAATATATTTAGTCGACTCAACATTTATGGGCACACTTTAAAAGCAATAGCATCATTAGTTTTCGTCGGCAGGCGTCCAAAAAACCCCTTCAATTTCCGCGGATGGGTCCATAAGGACTTTCACACGAAAATAAGGGTCTTCCACTGCAGCATTAATCATTATTCGTTCTTGGGTGTTCAGTCTATTTCGCAAACTATTACATAGCAACAGAAAATAGCTATAGTTTACTTTACATCAGGCTGCTGCAAAAACCATTTTCCAACTGTCAGAAAATAAGAAAAAAAAACAACTCTCGACAAACGAGTCTGAATCTCGCTCTAGAGTTCTTTTTTCGTTTTCCATAAGGAGCGTTGTAACACATCGCGTTCTGAGTTCTAACCTAGTAGGCCAATCCCTCTGATATACAGACTGATAGTTTAGCTATAGAATTCTTTTGACACCATTTGTCACTCCGCGGTGCCAACTAAAAACTAGCGCTGGGTGTCTGACGCCAACCAAATGCTATGTTACCTTTTCGATAAGGGCACGCCAAGCATAATTTTTGATTGAACTTTTTTACTACCTATCTCAAATACTCTGTCATTGTTACTGCTGTATTGTGTCGAATAATCACCGTTTCTTGTAGTGTACTTGTTGGCAGTTAAAACATTATACTAGAAGTCTGAAACTCATTTACCTATCGAGTTCCATTCCACCAATAGTAGTCCCCACAATGTAGGCCAATCAGAGGAAGTAGCGCGCCCGATAATAGCGTATTGCTCGTCACCCGCAGTTGACGGTCGATTGACAGTCGAATGAGAACTATGTGGCACACCAATATGCAGGCAATTGTGGTACAACAATATGCATGCCAGTAGTAGGAACTAAGAGTCATTGTTCACGGATAATTGGTTATTTCGCGTTAGTAATGTGACGAGAAAAGTGTTAAGTAAATGAATACTATGGAAAGAGATAGACAAATAAAAGAGGGATTATGTAAAAGATATTCGAAGCAAGTGACTCCTGCTGGAGATGTATGGAAGAAGATATTTTTACCAACCTCAGTTAGGTAAATTGCAATAACAGCAGTGGTGGGGTATGTTATGATAAAAGGGTTAAAGCTTCAAAGTTCCATTGCCCTCATGATGAGGCCACACTACACAGAATTGGCATACATTGACACTGACATTTGTCTATATAGACAAAATTCTATAGAATTTGATGAAAGTCTGTGCAAAAGTCTCTGTAGTCTAGACGGTCCATAACAGTAGTTCCGACACTATTCATGCGATAAGCTAAGATTCATGGTTAATTGTTAATTTTATGGGGTGAGTATATGAAGATAAGTGAACATGGCTGGAAGACCAAAGTTAGATCAGTAAGTTAGATCGTATAAGGGACAGATGTATATGACTCGTATACATCTGTCACTTACGATCTCAAATTGATACCGCTATAAAGAGCTTATGGTCACGCCCCAGAGAAAAATACGGATTGTGCTAAAGCTGATATGGCTAGGTAATAATCTAAATTATTTAGACGAAGAAATAAACTGGGCAGAGGCCGGAAGGATTATGGAGTTGGGCTATTTCCATGTAATAGTACTTTTTATGATGACGCAAGTGATCTAAAACTTTTGGAAAATGCTGTTTATGAACCAATTAGTCCACTTTCATACCTCGCAAGAGCCCCAGCCTTCCTTTTTAGGGTTCCGTACCAGAAGGAGCCAAACGGAGCCCTATTGCTGTCATTCACGTGTTTGTCTGTCTGTCCATCGACTGTCAAACAGGTTTTACAGGCAAACGGTTGGAGTTACAGTCTGTAAAACCCAAAACCAAACAAATTGACAAAAAACTATTTGTGTAACTTCCTATTAACCTATTAATTTGAAATTTGGTGGTAATGTTATTATTACGTATATTTTACTAACAAATACCAATATATTGATAAATCAGTTTTTCCGTGAAATTCCCTAATTTTTCCTATTACACCCAACTTGATTCTGCGGTTTGTAACGGAACCCTAAATGTGCAAAGTCTAACACGCACTAAGCCCGTTTTTCCATAGCTAATTTTGTTCAAGAACTGAGCCTGGTTTAGATAGACGAAGGTATACTCCCATATCTCAACAATTAATTGCATATTACTTGGGACTTAAAACAATATCTGGTGAAATGTTCGTATAATGTAGGTACATTTCTGTCCAACCCTTCGGACCATACAGTCGTGATATTATGTTATTTTAAGTGATAAATTAATTTAATCAACCACATTGCTATTTTTGGACCCATTTATATTAGTGTTAATTTTTATCCGTGGTGCTGGGGCTTATCCCAGTTGTAAACGACCCTTTGTGCCTATAAGCCTTGTTTATTCTGCCTCCTGCATGATATGGAGGGAAGTGGCAATTATGTTTTTGTTTTCCTACTCCTCCTTTATTCTTTTCTGAATAATTTCGTTGCGGGATCCAATACAGTTAAATTCATTCGCCGGGACTTCGTCAAGCTTCATTGCCTCAGCGCTTTTCTGGTGGTCGCCAATGTTGATTCTGGCTTTCAGCCCCGTACCATGAAGTATCAAAAATTTCATAATGCGGCAAGGAAAAAGGGATAGATGTATACAAGTCATATACATCTCTCCCTTACGCACACTCAAAATAAACTTGTCTTAGAGTTTAGGGTCACGCCCCAGGAGTTGCAGTGGTTTGGGAATAGTGCGATGGGATTGTCACAAAAAAAAACAAAGAAAACCCTCCTTTTTGTCAACAATTACTCGTGTAAAAGTTGATTGAGTTTTTCAAATATGCCAATAACTCAACAGCCCTATTTGACCCAGGGGATCGTTATACTTATCAATTTTCATGTCATTCGTCGTTTGGCACCAACCCGGAAATTGGGCCGGTGAAATTGGGCCCGGCTGAATTTGGAACCGTCTGAATTCGTAACACCGTTATTTGGCGTTGATAACCGATGCGTCGTTCAATTATGAAAATATTTGTTGCAAAATTGAATTATTACAAACACGTAGTTTTATTTTCTCTGTGACCAGCACGGTTAGCAATGGAATGTACCAATTTTGTTTTCAATGAAACTGTATACTATATTGCTGCAAGCTTTATTGGTGTTGCAATAATAAAACCAGTGAGGATAAAATTCCAGAGAATGGATTTCATTATGTTGCGTTCATCTACCATTTCACCTCTTGGTAAGCGAAAATGAGGTCGATGAAAAACGCTTGCCTAGAAATAAACTCGCCTCACCTCAAGAGTCAAGTCAAGTCAAGAGCAAACGCATCACAAATAAAAAAAACATCTTCTTCTTCTGCCTAGCACTGTCCCACTTTAGGTGGGGTCGGCTCTCCTAAACATAAATAAATTAAAAAAAAACAAACTGCAAAATCAGGTTGGTTGTAAAAAGATTTTTTTTCATCGGCGATGCCTATATTCATCAGAGAATTTTAACACTGCCATGTAGAATATTGCAGTTCTAGGTCAGCACCATCTCTTGACTGATAGTGGAACTAATGTAATTTTTGTTGATGATTTCTGGATGGATGGATGTTTGATACTCTTTCACGAATAAACTACTAAACCGACATTGATGAAACTGTACAGAAATATAACTTATATATCAGAATAACACATACGCTATAATTTGTAAAGATATTGAGAGATGTATTAATACACGCAGGTCGAACCGCGGGCGGCAGCTAGTTAAAATAATTAAGCGATACATATTACAATTATGAGCCCGTAATAACAAGCTCGACAGGTAATAAGCCCGGAACATAGCAATATAAACTAATAATAATTATATACTAATTTAGCTCAGCAACTTCCGTAATGACACACAAACATACATAGATACTTTGCTATACAATGCAGAAACCAATTACGTACTATGAAATCCCGGCTTTAAGCTACGGGAGGATGTTTCGTAAGCTTCATACGATATTACCCCATATTACATGTTTAAGGATGCAAGGTTGTGTATTTTTGTTGTACAATAATAAATGGAAACGCATATTGCTTTTATAGGAAATTCGTAATAACATACTGTATGAGAAACGTTGCTAAAATAACATATTGAAAATATTGTGAAGAGGTAGCTGTGTTTTTAGCAGCAATAACAATGTTTTGTGATTTAAAAAGTAGGTTAAAAGCCACTTTTCATATTTAAAGAACACATATAATAATATATATAATTATAGTTTTAAAACAATTTGAGTTTAAGAATAAAATTTAATATCCCTACTGCAAAGTCTGGCACATAATAGAAACGAAACTACCTCGTGGTCTCTCAATTATTTCATGATGAAATAAAGTAATTAATTTTATGAATTATTAAAAAATAAAAATGCATACAAACACCTCAATGTTTTATGTCACCATAATTCACTTGAAAGAAAATATACTACTAAGAGAACATCCTGGTGACGCGACGCAATTTAAATTGCATTGATAAGCGATACGCCCACATATTTTTTTGAAAGTAAAAGAAAGGAAACAAAAGTGTGTGTGTTTGTATGTTCTAAGAAAATTTCAAGTGCAAAACGGTAAAATTGCATCGCACTGTGTCCATGAGAACGTACTTGCAATTTCGCTTAGTGAAAATCACTTATTCGTGTGATATAGATCCTATTGTGTCGAACCACCAGCAGCCTAATTTGCGTAAGTGAATTCGGCAGCAGTGGTGGCTCAGTGGTATCGGCCGCGACTTACAAGTTGTAGGTCGTGGGTTCGAGCCCAGGCAGGCGCTTCTTTGTGTAAATAATTTTATCACCACTGCTCTCAAAACGGTGAAGGAAAACATCGTGAGGAAACCGGCATGTCCTAGAACCAAGAATTCGAAGACATGTGACATCCACCAACCCGCACTGGGCCCGCGTGGTGGATAATGACCCATTCCCTCTCACAGAGAGGAGGCCTGTGTCCCAGCAATGGGAACATTAATAGGCTGATGTGTGATGTGATGTGTGTGAATTCGGCAAGGTGAAGAATTAGTTCCTATCAATCGATCAATCACATAGACGGCAATCCACAACGCGTCTTTTATCTCGCATGTGATTGGTCAATTGATGGTGGTCAAACCCTGTGCCTTGTCGAATTCACTAGCGCAATTAGGCTGCAGGTAGGCCACTCCCGGACCCATGTGCGTCCTTTACATTGTTTAATGTCACCAGCCTTTTGTGATTTTTTTGTCTATCTACATTTACAGAGTTTACAATTACAAAAATATTGTTGTAAAACAACATAACATCAAAATTACATCACCCTAACAACTCTCAAGTGAAACAATGTTTGCTAAGTAACAATTATAATAGAGAATTAATTTGGATACATCGGGGATTAATTTGTGCAGGAGAAGGATTAGATCCGATCTGATTGTTAATGCGCATGGATTAGACAGCAAGCCTGGATTATGCCATCGAACATACCAATGTTACTGATATTACCTACTGACTTGTATCTGTATCTTTAAAAGTATTTATCATCCCAAAGAAACATAGCAGGATGAAAAGTATATTATGTCTTAATTCAGGTTCTGGTCTATCCATATGCCAAGTTTCACCTGGTTTAGATGCATTTAAGGAAAAGGTAATTTCGGGTCTAAATAATAACATCCGGACGGCAAGCGTTACTTAATCACGAAGATCGTCCATCTTCGAGATTAAGTAACGCTTGCCGAGGTCGAACCTTTTATGGGTTACCATTTATTTATTAGTTTATCCTCGCACTGGAACGCCTTGCGACAATTACACCAATGGAGCACAATCTTATAATAAACTCACTATAAGTCCAGGTTCCCTCACGATGTTTTTCCTTCACCGTTGTCAAACATAACAACAATCCTCTGGCCTCAGAAAGCAAGTTGGTCTTGGCTGTCAATTGTAACTCTTTTACAATCTTTACGAGTGGTCAAAAGCCTGAAGTCTGACACCAGTCTTTCCAGGGGATATCGTATGACCCAGTAACCAGTTATTGGTTGTAGAGGTCGGATATGCAGTCGCTCCACACAAAATACTGATATTCAGCTGAATCCTGGTAAGACTAGAAGTCGAGTCGGGAAAAGGCAGGGAAGATTGATTGACAATTTGAGATGAAATTAAAAGTAGAACATTTTATGACTGAACATAGGAAAAGCTGTATTATTTCCCAATATCTATACTCTGATTCATTTCGTAGACTAAACTGACGTTTGGAGGTTTGTCACTTTATCGTTACATAAAAATAGTGCCGTATCCTGACTATCCTGAGTGATCGAAAGTCGTAGTAGATCGAAAATTGAACTTTTCCCCGGAAAAAAATTACATTTGTTAAGAAACTAGCGGCCCTTATTTAGTTTCTACTTATTTATGTCAGACTTTTATTTTATTATTGATTTCATATGTAACACAATAAAAGTCTATGTACTATGCGTATGTATACTGTTATATTTAAATATATTACGTTTATATTAAATAACATTTATTTACACCAATTAATAAAAGTAAATTGAGGAGTCATGTCATATGATTGAGCCTTATCCTACAACACTATGCTCCACGCTTGCAACAAACACATTGGCGAGTTTTTTGGCGGGATTTTTTCGAGTGAAGTTCAGCTGTTAATATTATTTGCTAATTGATTCCTAGTGGATATTGTGATATAAAATTGGTGTAGTTTTGTGTCTCAACTGTCTACGCAACTGGACAATATGTGAAATCATTGACAGAAGCGATCTCAGGATAGTGCAGCGGAGAATTTTATTGTAGTATTGACTACCTCCGCTAAGCTTACTGGGAAGGCTGACTCAATACAATTTGCTGCCAAATACTCCAAAAAACATTAGAATCTGTTACATCCGTATTCTAATGCATACTACAGAATGTTAAAATAATAAAATAAGACTTGACTTAAAGGTCCATGTGACCAGGTCATAAAAATACAAAAAAAAAACACGTTGGCAGCTGTCAATTTAGTCTACAAAATTAAAAAACAGTATAGGTTGGTTCTAATGTAAGGCCATTTTAATAGGTAACATTTGTCAGTTTAGTTTTAGAATGGTTTATTAGTGAAAGCAAATCGTAAAATTACTCGTATCGGTCATTATTACAATAAATATATGTAATCGTAATTGAAAAAAGTTAAGCAATTGTGCAGTTCTTATTTTATGCCCGCCGTTACAAGGTTACGTTGTTGAATTTTGATGAATTGTCAAATGTTACCTATTAAAATGGCCTGACTGTATGTTAAAATCTGTTCATATATTCTTGAGAAGTTTGAAAACTGAAAGATTGCAGAATCAAAAGTCAACCTATAGAAGGTCAGAAGTTTATGACACATTTGAGTGGTGTCACTCGTGTGACAGCTTGACAAGTACAAGCGACGTCAATTACTGTCACATTAAATAGACAAAGCTAGTGAAACAGTTTTGTTGAGTCACGTGTAATTTCTAAATTAGAAGGTAAACATAATATGTTTTCTCCGTCAGTTATATTAATAAAAAATATAAGCCACGATACAATGCGTTGAAATTACATCACGATTTAGTACATTGTTTACTTACAAGTGACGTCATCACTATTACACGGAGTGGAACCTGAACTTTGATAAAAGAGTAACCATGGAGTTTCTTGCCGGTTCTTCTCCATAGGAAACGACTAAACCGAACCGTGCACCTTTTGTCTACGTTTTATAAGTGCCCATGTAGGCCTAAGTAAAAAAAAAAAAAACTGATTTTGATTTTGATGCGCTTAATCTTTGTCAATTCTTACTGACGTGTTAAAGCAAAACATACGTGTCCAATATTTTTTGATAATCTAACTGACGAACTAAATAGAAATATTAATTTTTACCCAGGAATCATCTCTATTTAATCGGCAGATCAAGGCTTTTTGCGCTAATGAACCTTTATTTGTTATTTTGTCTTTAAAAACCATTGCTTACGTCAAAAAATATTGCGTTTTACAAATATTAGTCAACTTCTCTATTTTGGTGATTGGCAAAATTTGTGTCGTTTTTGTGGCAAATAAACACTTTACCTTTGTTTCTTTCTAATACCTAAATAGTATACTGTCAAAATAACTGTGCACTTCGTTTGTCAAGCGACCCCACTACCGCCTACCCCCTCCCGTCTGGCATTCGACTCTCGCTATTGACGTACGGGGGGAACGCAGGTGTATATAGCAGATATTTTGACCGAGTAGTAAGTACTCTTTGATTCTCCGAACAAAGAATCCTTCAAAATACAAAGTAACTATTCCCTCTTGGCAGTAAAAATAAATTCCTATTTGATTGATACACTTTTCACTCGCCAATGTACGTAAGTAAAATATTCCTAGAAAATCGATTGTCACATTGTCACAGGAATGTGCATTTCCATTGAAGAGAACACTCATTAAAATACATGTTTGATGCCAACTATTCGCGAACACGACTCGATACAACAGCTAACTTTGTAATCGGACAACCAGCATATTTTGGCACCTGATGGGATAGAAAATGATATGAAATATGACATGTTTTTATGCACAAATATTGGTTTTATATTGCAAGGTTGCATGCATTACGCATCTACATACATTCCACCACAAATTTCGTATGAAAAATTATATTATTATTATTCGGTTTTAATTTTTGCCTGATAAGTTGAAAGGGTCTCGATTATCTTGGTAATGTGTTGACAAGGGATTAAAAGCATTTGACTAAAAGAGTGAGTGATGGTGAATATAAATTTTGATGAATGGAGAGCGAGAGGAAGACCAAGTAAAATGTATGCTTTGTGAGGAATGACATGAAAGAAGAGGTAGTCAATAATTATACCATGACTATAGACAACGGAAGATGGGGCTAGGCTGAACATAATTATGTACGAGTAGCATAGACAAGGGCAGGAAGATGATGATGATTTTTCGATAACCAAATAATATTACGTTTACTTTATATTCGTATTGTTTGTGATTGTATGTTTGTGAATTGTGTTACTGTAATTGGTTTAGAACAGTTTTAATTAAAATAAATAAGTAAGTATTGTATAAACTCAATAAAATCATTAGACCACTTGGTTGGATGTAATTTCTTCAGCCGCATACTTGTTTTCATCGTCATTACTTCAGCTGAATATTTCCACTGCTGGAAATTGGTCTCCCCCAAACGTCGACGCAGCACATCGAAGACTTCTGTGCTAATCACATCTAGGATTCATTTAAATCCATACTTAACATTTTAAATGCAAAACTGTATGTTTGTTTGTTACCTTTTCACGACTAAACAGCTCAACCGATTTTGATGAAATTTAGCATAGAGATTGTTTAACACCCTGGGAAGGAGATTGGGTAGTTTTTATTCCGGTAGTGTATTCTCTTGGGATGATAAATCACTTTACGCGGGTGAAACCAGGGGGAGAAGCTAGTTTTTCATGATTTGTATTTGCATTTACAAACAGGAACTATAGAGTTTCAGGTTATGCTGGTTATTGTTTAGTCACAGTAGTCAATAACTACAATGACGACAGGTTGCCATTCTTGACGAGAACTAATGTCAAAGGAATTTCTTGAATTTATTGGCAATGTTTAAGTTTATACGTCTGAATCGACAGTCATTTCACCATCATATGCAATTTTGCGTTTTGATGGCTCGACACACGCGCATATTTCTGTTGATACTTACTTACTAGTTTTGGACCGATACAAGCAATGGCGTTGTTTCAATAATTAACTCTATGATTAACCTGTCGAGTGCCAAACGTGGATTCAAGCGAGGCACTCTGGCTTTTTAAGTGTTTCGATAATAACGGCACATAACCGGTTAAGGGTTTCGGTCTCTTCTTTAACCTAATAGGGACGATTCCTGGAAAAAATATGAATTCTATTAGTCCTTCAACTAGATTATCAAAAAATATTCAATACAAAATTGTCAAAGATAAAGCGCAGCAAAGTTTAGTGCGGTCCCGTTCCAGAGTAAAAAGCGTACTAAAACGTGACGTCACGTGACAAAATAAAAAATACGTGTCCAATATTTTTTGATAATCTATTTTATTAAACTAACTATAAGATATGCTTTAGTCATCATCTCTATTATAATGAGATAATTATGCTAAGCTATGGTTGCACTGCGCGGGTCTGACACATTTGGCGCAAATAAATTTATTTTATATAATAGAAAGGTTTTTTTTTCATTATTATGATTACGCTCGTAGAGGAGCTCGTGGCTAAATAATAACAGCCGCTCGGGTCGATCATCAAGGTTAAGCAACGCTTGACGAGGTCGGTCCGTGGATGGGAGACCATTTCAACATACCGAGTTTCCTCCGTGCCTCGGAAAGCACGTTAAGCCGTTGGTCCCGGCTGTAATTTGAAGATCTTTGACAGTCGTTACGGGTAGTCAGAAGCTTGAGATCTGACACCAGTCTTGCCAAGGGGTACCGTGTTACACAGTTACTGGGTTGTGGAGGTCAGATAGGCAGTCGCTCCATGTAAAACACTGGTACTTAGCTGAATCCGGTAAGACTGGAAGCCGACCCCAATATAGTTGGGAAAAGGCTAGGCAGATGATGATGATTATGATTACGCTCGTATACCCTCGAGATATATTTGGAAGGTGATTTTGTTAGTTATGTTTTTTCCATGTGACAGCGAAGCTATGTATTTCCAATACCATGAACCAAGAATTCCCTAACGAAAATCCCATTTTTACCATGTTCATCACGTACACCAACATGTAAATTTACATACTAATACGCACATCATAGGAACATACATCACAGCAAACCCTCAAGAGACTTTTCAACTCCATCGTAAATCTCTTCAAAATATTCTAAACGTAGAGAATTCAATCACAGCCGCTCCGTCAAACAGTCTCCTGAGAAAACTCTGTAACGTCACGAACTGGCTCCAATTACGACGAGCCCTCGAATTATCTACTATTCATGTTGAGTTGGGGCTCCTAAACAAGCGAGCAATTCCGCTAGGTTACCGACCTTAAGGTAAAGCTATCATTGTTCCAGCGTGGGAGAGAGACCCAGCTATACAGAATAAATAACTCTATCCCGTTTTCACACTTAAATCATGGTAGAAGTGTCACGCTCCTGAAACAAAACTTATTCTGGATTGAATCGTTTATTCGATCTTCTTCACATTTCGCTGAATGTTCTTTTTATTTCTTATGAGACCGCAATAACTTCACCAATCATCCATTCATCTCATCTTGCCTGATGTTCTACGTCTACTACGGCGAGCGAAGCCTAAAGTGAAACTTGCTTTGAAGTCTGACGGTCAAAAATGGTAGAAATCTGTATTTCTACGCCGTTTACGCCGTAGTAGGATACAAGCCCGCCGCCCAGCAGCAGCCCGCTGTAGGGTGGGCAGCCAGGAGGTGCGGCGTGCAGGGCCGTGGTAGGGTAGGGTAGGGTCAACCCACGAGCTAACAGTTTCTTACAGCTCTTCAAAACTTAAGTGAAAGGTGGAACCGACCAAATATATGAGTGAGCTTTTATGTTCACTTTTAAGGTTTGTAATCGACGCGTATAGGAAGAATTCAAATGAAATAAAACACACGGTTTTGTCCCAGTATGGGCCCAAAACACGGTGCGTAAGAACAGTTGGCGCCCAACGTGGGACAATTTAAAAAGCCTGTGTGGGTGGCAAATAAAATCACACTAATATTATAAAGGCGAAAGTTTGCGAGTGTGTGCGTGTTTGTATGTTCGTAACTTCTTCACGCTCAAACGGCTGGTCGGATCTGGATGAAATTTGGCACAAAGATAGATTATAGTCAGGAATAGTACATAGGAAACTTTTTATCTCGGGCATATGTGCCCTCGGGAAAATGTTCGACTTTTACGCGGGCGAAACCGCTGGCGGAAGCTAGTATAACATAAATTCACTAATGTATTTGATATCCCCACCTTACTAAATGTTGTAGAATAGCAAGTATTCTTATTATTCAGATTCATCCCCTGTTATTTTCTGCCAAACACATTATTAAAGAGAGACAGGTATAGAATTAACCTTTAAATACAACGTTTTTGTAAAACATTGAAAAAAAACCGCCACCGCTGGCACCCTACCCACAAAACACACTTCACACTTACACATTAGAATTATTTACTCTCACCCTACCCTCTAATTTGGTCGCAAGCCCCATCAGCCTTCTGACGTCATTCGGCATGTCAACGGCCCTAATTTAGCACGTTAGACGACCATGATTAATGGCAAATCGAAAACATTTGACAATGCTAATGGTCGCCATGAATCAAAATCCACTGTTTGTTTTATATTTGGTTCATGTTTGTGGTCGGAAATTGATGTACTTTGTTGCTGATAAGCGTGTTGTTGCTTGATTTGTTAATGTGAGCATGAGGTTGTGAGTTTGTATCGTGTTGATGTAAGGCCCTTTTTCCACCGCCGACAACCAGCGAGCAGCGAGTAGAGCTAGAACCTAGATACGAGTTGGCGAGCAGCGAGAAGGGAGTGTGTAGTTTCAATAGTTTTACCGCTCGGGTATGAGCGAGTGTTTTTGTGCGATTCGCGATTACTCGCAACACTCGCTCGGGCGGTCAGTCCTACACGCGTTGGTTGGTTGTTCCCTCGGCGGTCTGACCGCCAAGCGAGCATCGCCGAGCGAGTATCGCTGAGTATTATCTTTGATAGCTCTGTCATTGCGACAAACTTGTGGTGAGAGAGTAGCCGGCTGTGTGAGCAGCCAGCGATCACCTATAAATATATGTGTGTCTCTTTTATTGACACGCAATCTGTATCCTTTATTCGTTTTTTCAGTGAGAAAAAACGAATAAAAGATAGTCAATAGCCATTGACAATATACTCGTATACTACTTAGATAGCTAATAGCTTCGTCGCCGGTAGGGGGTCAAGTGCCTAAACTTACTACGAAATTATCATTATTCTTAGGCTCTACTAGTGACATTCTATCAAAGAAAGCGTGGCGATTGGAAAAAGAGGGTGTTTAGAGCGTACCAGTTTGATGTTATGTTATGACATGGAGTAAACAATAAACAGACATGCGGTTGCATCAGCTATCCCGAGTGTTTTGCCGTCATTTATTAAAGAGTTATAATGTATATCTTCTAAGTTCTTCATCAGATATTGATAAAGGGGACCACATGACAAGTTTCAGCTTTCAAATAAAAAAAGAATCAACAAAATCGGTTTACCTAGTAAAAAGTTCTGGGGAAAAAAAAAATACAGCCGAATTGATAACCTCCTCCTTTTTGGGAAATCGTTTAAAAATTAAGAATGTCTAGCGGAAGACCCAAAATCAAGCAATCATCAGTGTACCATAGATCCTTGGCAGTGGGTTATTTCGTGTGAATTCTGGCTTAGACAATTAACGGGCTAACTACATAAACGTATTCATTTACAACGCGGTCAACATAACTGTGCACATCGACTGTCATCGACCCCACTCCCACCTTCCCGCGCCGCTCCCTGCGTTCGCCTCGTGCGTCAATAGCGAGAGTCGAACGTCAGAGTGACGAGATAGCGCCAAGTGCACAGTTATGTTGCCCAAGTAGTACCTACCAACAACATCTTGAAAAGATAACAACCAAAAGTTTTAAGTTATACGTAATGCAGAACCCAGAAGAAAGTAATCATAATATATCTCAACATCAAAAGAAAGACATTACATTAAACGACCTGCCATTCTCAAGGGTGCAATGAGCCAACAGTTCTTTTTACAGCTTTTTGAATACTTGAAATCCTTACATTTACAACTCTGATGCATATTTAGGTATGAACCGTTCTATGACGTGATAAAGCTGTCATGGTTTAACGTAAGAGAGAGACGCAGCTATACAGGATATTAAGTCTATCTCTTTTCCACAACGAAATCATGCTGGTATTTGCCTTATTTGCGACCCCAGTGTTGCCAAGTTAGGAATATTTAAAACTGAACTGCTGAAATTGAGATCCGGTCTCTTAGGTCTAAGTTAGACTAATCCCACGTAGTTTAAGTGGTTCGGGCCTTTGGGGATAGCCCTTGGGTATTTAATAAATTTATTATAACTTGGAATATTCCACTTTTTGATGTACCTAGTTATTTGTGTGAACAAGAAAGTTCGAGATTTCTTTACAAAACTTTCATCTACATACCTATTTTATTATGCCTTTCCTCTTGTGTTTTTATTATTATTAAATAAACTGTTAAATAAATGTCTCAAATTATTTTTTCGTCTACTGAAACTCACTTAAGTAGCAATTGGTGGGGCACATTGCTCGCAGAACGAATGTTCGACGGGGCCGAAATGTTCTGAAGTGGCGACCGCGAACCGGAAGACGCTGCATTGGAAGGAAGCAGACCCGTCACTGATGACCCGGTTAAGGTTGCAGCAATCTGATTGATAAGAGATGCACAGGACTTGTCGATGTGGCGACGCTTGGGGGAGACCTATGTCCATCAGTGGATGTATTTCGGCTGAGATAATGATGATGATGATGAAATAATTATTTATTAAATATTAAAATATAGTTAATCAGATCTTATTGGCGATGTTGTGCACAGTTCGTGACTGTAAACTTGTAAACGAATCATAAATAATTTATAAGGATCATAGCAGATGGCGTTTTATAATTTCTGTCTGCATCTGTCATGAAAAAGGGCGTAACGTTTTATGTATATAATCGAAAAGGATTTTGTGGCTTCCTTTTTCAATACAACCTCATTGCTAGAACGTATCCTGATAAGACCCACAAGAAATTAATAGTTCTGGTTTTCAAAAGTATCAGATTACAATTTCATCAAACCGGTATTGAAATGAATACTATTGAAAGCACCCTACCATCCCCTATTAAATTGCTGCAGTATCGAATGTTAGACGAAATTCTTAGTTTCCTATCCAATTTCCTCTAACTTTATAAAAGAAATCTCTGTAAGAGAAAACTTAGAATTTTATTTCTTGGATACAAGCTGAATGGATTTTATTTTAAAATAATTTAAAATAAATTGAAGATTTTCTCGGAAGACCTTTCTGAAACATGAATGAAGATTGTTCCAAGATAAGTGATTTATCTTCTGCTGGATTTTGTTCCAGGTGCAAGTTTTATTACAATATAATTATAATATACTTACTGTCGCACATTTAACGGTTACTTAACGCGCTCCTTAATATAGATTTTGTACTAAAAATATCTACTAAGGAGAGCTTTAAGTAACCGTTAACGTCTCTGAGTGTGGCAGTTAATCTTTATTTCAACAAAATATATTTTTTTGTGTACGGAAATGGCTGCATTAGTTTAAAACTGTGTCGCAGCCAGGGGAAGACAACAACGCTCCAATAGTATAAAGAAAAATAAATCAATCACAATAAAATTATCAATTATAAATGTCAGATATCACTAAATCTTGCAATTAAAATAAAACTAATAATTATACTCAAGATAATAATTAAAATCGGAACAATATAGAATTAATAAAAAATAATACAAATAAAATAAAAATATAATTTAAAATTAGACTTATAATTAACATAATAATTAAAATCAGAATATTAATTACTTAAATCAAAATTATAATTGAAAGCCAAATAATATTTAATTTCAGATCAATAATTAAGACTTCAAAAAAAATATCAAATTCAAATAAGAATTTGAAGTTAGACTTACGACTAAAACAATAACAAAAATCAGAATAATAATTAAATCAAAATAATAATTAAAAACGAAAACAACGAATAAATTGAAAACAAATTAAAATAAGTGAAGAGAGTTGTGAAGTAAAAATGTTTTATTTTTAACAAAAGAAAGCAATGTAACACTATTAAAGTTGTACTGCAGATTTATTAAAGTTATATTCAAAACGAATCATTTTCGTTCTGTACGTTTCCTAAAAGACGACCGTGGGTTGTCCTTAAAGAAGATGAGGCCATAAACAAATTGAATAATAACCATGTAGGTACTCTACTTCCGATTTATGTCAATTCGAAATATGTAAACAGTTTTAAGGGCGCCCGTTTTCAGAACTACTTTTTTAATTTCTTTATTAAATAATGGACGTTTATAATCACTAGCGTATGACCCTAAATACACACTAGGTCTACATTAGATTAAAATTACGGGTCATGAACTATTTTTATTTTATTTTATGTGTTTGCTCTTGACTCCAGTCTAGGTCACAAGTGACAGAGACAGAGTCGACGATGGAGTGAGCTTACCTAGAAGTAGCCTGTTCACTCTAATTTTGAAGACATTCGAGTTGATTGCGTTCAGAAACACAGACGCAGGTAGAAATTGAACAGAAGAGTCGCATCATTGCCAATTAGTATAGAAAGAAGTATGTGTGTGGAAATCCTTATGGATACCTTCTGCCTGCCTCAAGGGGAGGTCTGTCAGACTCTTACTGTCTAAAACCACACGGAGTTTCTCCTCGCCACTTCTTGCTAGGTTGCGGGGACACAGACTCTTTGTTTACAATCACCACAGCAGTGATGGTTTGCGCTAGCAAACCCCATATCTGGTCAAGGGGAGAAGTGAGCTGCTCCTCACCCTTTCTTCATTTGTGAGAGGCGCATAGTCGTGGTCTCCACGCGACACCAACTCGGGTGTATATATATATGGTTGGACCACAGACTTACCCAAGTCCGTCACCATTAGGCCAGTTTACGGGGGGTGGAAAAGAGTATTGTCAGGCCTCCTCCTGCGCCTGGTTATAAGACGAGAAAGTGTACCAATTCGGATCAACCTCAATAAAATTTCTTGTTGGTAAATAAACTAAAAACATATCTCTCTTTCCAGACGCAGACGGTTCAGAACAAAAGGTGTCGATAATGCTGAATGGGGAAGAATCGGAGCTGTACTTCGTAAACTGTACTACGACAAAGGTAAATACAATTGAAGTTTACTTTAATAATTAACAAAGTTGAGTGAACTCTTGAACTAAATACAAAGTTTGGGTGAACTCTTGAACTGAATACAAAGTTTGAGGAAGCGAAGATTTCGAAGAAATTCACTTATTTAAAAGAACTTAAGTAGTAGTAACTTTGCACATTGTTGAACAAACTTATTTTTAATTTACGGTACAAATTGTTATTGTCTGGTTCATATTCGTCTTCACGGACGGCCATCTTAAAAGCCAGAAAATAAAATGAATGAAAGAACCTACGTATATTTTTTTTTTAAATTTAACTTACTTTATTCCTCACTGTTTATCCAACTCATCTCTCTCTCCGGCTCTGGCTGTTTGTGTATGTGAAATTATATGTTTGTAAACGCACCCACGATACAGGAGAAATTCCTAGTGTGGGGCAACGTTTTTTAACAAAAGAAGAAAGAAAAGAAGATAGAACTTCAACATGGGTTTGAAAAATGAACCGCCTACAGTATCAGCTAAAATTCGTAAAAAATCTGTTGGATGATGAAGCACAGGACCAATATCACTGATGTCCAATGTCCATGCTTGGTGGAGGACTTTGTCTAGTACTGGACCACTTTCAACTAAATTCTAATGATTTTCCTGTACCTATGTTACCACGGCTAACCTTATTCTGTAGGTATACTGAATAAAAATCCTTCATTCTAGGAAGAAATCGAGCGCTCGGAACCACCAGATGCTTTCGTGGTGATCTACTCGGTGGTGGACAAGGCATCCTTCCAGAAAGCTGAGCAGGAACTGGCCAGGTTAATAGACAGCGACATGCTCCGGGCAAGACCTGCCATCCTAGTGGCCAACAAAATCGACCTCGCTAGGAGTCGAGCCGTTTCAACACAAGGTGAGTTTGAACCTCCAGAGATAGACTAAGTCAGCCAAGTCCTATGTAAAAATTTAAAACCCAGTAGTAGAATATATTTCAATTTATTTGGCATATAACCTCTTCAAAAAAAGAGGACGTTATCAATGCGTCAAATGCTGGCCCCAGTATATTTGCAGTAACTTTCGTTCAGCTACAGTCTATTTTGAAAAATTCTTAATTTCGTCCTTTATAATCTTCTATGAAAGAAGCAAAGATTTTTGTGAGGACAGAAGTACAGGTTTTTTTTTTATTATTCGGTGCCCCACACTAGGAATCCGAACCCGTGACACGCAGCGCAGCAGTCAATCGCTCAACCACTGCGCCAACCGTGCGCCTAAATATTCGCTTCGGAATCTGGAATATTCGCTTTGTGATCCTATTTTCTTTGCAAAAAAGCTATTAAGATTCCATTTATCACCGTCTGTAGCAACAGAACTTTATCATTAGCACAATCTAAAAGATAATGATGTAACATGTCCTCGCAAATTACTTTCTGATTACTGCGTGAATTAGAAAATGATAACTTTAATAGTATTGGTAAAGTTTGTTTTACAACAGGGTGCGGGCGCGGATCCAGGATTTCGCTCAGGGGGAGGAAATATCGCACCTAGAGTGCGATATTTGCCCCCTGGTACTGTAATTTTTATCTTATTTAAAAACTCCGTAGTTTTGTTTTGCAGTACAATTTTTGATGAAAATAAACCTTGAAATTTTTTTGATCTTTCATAGACAGAAATAGTTCAGGTTTTAATTATTTTAACAGAAACATGCATTTCTTACCATTATAGAAGTATTTTTGTCATCATACCATTAAAAATGAAGACACACATATACAGGAACACCAACTTCGAAAATTGAAGTTATTTTTCACTGTATACTGTGTTTTTTTGGAAGTCGGTTGTATATTGTTGTATAAAAGATTTTTGTTTTGTAGCAATCGCTAAAGCGGTTCTGTCGCTGATAGTGTTAATCACTGGGGCACTATAAAAAGTGACATTTTATCAGTAAAACGATTGTCAAAAGTCCAATATGTATGGAATGAGGGCTTCCGTTTTTGTGCCCACCAGTTGGTACCACTGGCAGAGCCGCAGTTTGTTTTGGAAAATGGAGGATAACATTTTCCGAAACGTAAAACTCTATTAAAGCAGTGGTTGGTAAAACCCGTACCTATCTTAAGGTTACAAGTCGAAATTTTTCCATACAAACGTAGTCTAGGGATTATGCCACTGTTTGACGATTTACGTTCAAAATAAAATGTGTTATCAATTTGTCTCATCATTATCTAGCCCTGTATGGAAGCGAAAAAGTAAAAAAATAAAATATTTGAAAGTTATGAGCGTCGAAAATTCCACATTTCGACACTAATTTTAACGCATTTTTGGGCGCAAATAAATACCATAAGAAGACGGAAAACTGCAAAACGGCCTCCATACAGCGATAAATTAGTAGTTCAACAATGCATATAATTTTATTTTGAACAAATAGATTTAGTCGTTTTTTCATGATATCTAGACTGCCAAAGGTCTGTTTATAAAATTTCGCGGGCTCGGTTTCGTCCTAAACCATTATCCATTTCGCTACAAATTTGCAAAAGTGTGTATTCGTACGCGAACTAGCTTCCTACTGCTTATCACAGCATCTATCTCTTCGGCACATGTTGTCGGTTGATATAAAATGCATTTTAACCCCGCGCACAAAATAGTTCGTGCCGTCGACTAGTGTACCCTTAATCTGCCATATTTGGAAAATATTCACAACAATAAAAAATAGTAAATAAACTCGCGCTAAAAGCGAAAAAACTATGACATTAGACATTTGAAAACATCACTCTACATCAGCGCCCCTAGCAGCAAATTCAAACGCGAGAGCCCTCATTGACAGTTGCTACTGAAATGTGACATAAGTGATTATGTGACATTTCAGTAGCGCCCTTACATTTGGCATTTATACAATAGGTAGTTTTCGCTAATAGAATGTAAGATTGTTATGAACTCTGATTGTCACTCGCAATCTTAGACTGTCGTTTGTCAGAACCAGCCTTACCTATTAGTATTGCTTTGTCCAGTGATTGAGATGTAAAGTTCGGATAGTTGACAGTTGTTCGGTTTAAAGAAATTTATTTCTCATAAGAACTTACAGTCCGCTTATAATGAGATACAGAGTAATAGTTATGATAATATAGTACAATTTCAATCCAATTTCCTCCAGAGCCTTAGAAGTTATAATGTACATACATGTTTTTTAAGCTTATTCTTAAATGTATTCACGTTATGATACTCCTTTATATCGTCCGGGTTGTTTGGGAGTTATACTCCAGATAAACGAACGTTTTTTTTTTTAATTTATTTGAAATAGGCTCGCACTTGACCACTCGTTTACTAGGCTTTGACGTCGCGTGCAGCATGGCGTCTCGAGGCGCATCGCTTTTACGTAAACGCCAACATCTCCGTAAAGACTCTCACACAACGCCATCTATGTTTGAATTTAGTGCGGCATCGACTAACGCGACGGGTGATGCCCCGCGTCTCCAATAACGAGGCCTAAGAGTACCTCAACAGGTCAATAGGAAAGCTTGAAGTAATTCTCTTGCGAACAAGACACTCATAACATATAGATGACCAAACTTGGTCAGCCAAGTTTTTCATATCCAATATTATTTTATTAAGGACAGTTTCCACATAATTATCTTTTGTGGGAAAGAGCTGATTTCCCTTGAGACGGTAAGCCGCGTCAGATGATGCCTTTATTCGTATTATCTTGTTAGCTATTTATTCTTCGTGTATTACAGTTTTCCAGAGAGTGTGCGACCTAAATGATTTATATCTCTCGACGCTATTCGATTTATATCTAACCGATAAGCGAGTTTTATTAGGTGACATTGCAAGTCCGTTCACATGGACGCGATGTGATGCAGTTCGACCGATGTGCACTTGAATTTTTTTAGAAAACGAGCACCATCAGGTTCCTGCAACATGATTTTTGTTATGAATCTAGGATGATCAAATTCAGTCCATCCAATCTATTACTTTGTGTTAGTCAGTTCAGGTACATTATCGACTTGAATTTTGTTAAACTTTGTTAGTAAAATAGCTCCCAATCGACAATTTTCAAATTTTCACAATGAAAGCAGTGTCTTATATAAGATGTTAAAAATTAACTCTAAGAATTTCGTGTATCAATAAACAAAACGATTCTAATGCTTCACAATACTAACCCACCTACCTTCTTACGAACACTACCTTTTTTTTTTTTTTTTTCTCGGGGTGTAAAATCCTCATTGGATGTCCTCTGCCCTGGGGAGGGTAGAGGGGTCTGTCAGACTCGTACTGACTAAAAACCACCTCGGTGCTCCATCTCACACCTACGCTGGGGGTCGCGGGAACAACGATACTTCCGCAACCCCCGGCTAGTGCCGGTCCGCCTTTGCGGGCCTCGATCTCGGGTTGGGGCGGGAGTGAGGTGTTAGACTCCCCCCGCAACGTCTAAGAGGGGTGCGCGTGGAACACGACGCGCCGCCACCTTGGGTCCTGATGTGTGGGGGGGCGACGGACGTCCCCGAGTCCGTCACCCCTGGACCCATTTAGGGGGGCTGGAAGAGGGCGCTGTCCGCCCTCCGCCGACACCCGGCGCGTCTGCTGCGGATCGGGTGAGCGGATGAAATCTCCCTCTCCCTCTCCGCAGCCTCCTTTTGCGAGACGACTGTTTCGCAGAAGGATACCACCGCGTCCCAGGACTCCTCGCTGCCGACCATAGACTCGACTACGGCCGGCAGTGATAGGTCACTGCCTACTTCTGAGATGAGGGCACGGCGTGGCTCCTCCCAAGCGGCACACTCTGCCAGCGTATGCCGCTCCGTGTCCTGCTGCCTAACCTAACACTACCATTTTTTTTTTTGATCACGCTGGTAACATATGCTTTACGCATACCCACCCTCCGGGGGAAGGGAGGGGTATGTGGGACTCCCCGGTCTATCTCCGGTATACCCACTAAAAAACCCAACGGCACTCCCGCATCGTCTTAGTGGAGGAGGACTGGGAAACTGGCAGAGCCTTTACCTCCAGTCCCCCGCCGACGACTGCCCGCTGTCTCACAGCGGGCCCCTCATGCCCCTCTCAACGGAGGGGCCCGGGAATGACCGCGAGTGCTCGGCCATTCCCTCCCGCGGGTGGTGATGTGCAATGCAGGCGAAGGCGCCCCCGCACCTGTCGCCCGCGTATCACCACCTTCGCCTCCTTTTGCGATTTACCACCCTCGCAAAAGGAGGCGACCGCTGCCCAGACCCGTCGCCTTCCAGCATGGCGCTACCCACGCCAGGAAGCGAGGGGTCCAGGCCCTCCGACGCGCCGCATTCATGGCACACCGGAGCTCCCCCTGTGACGGGTCGGGTCTGTGGCCCCGTCACCTACCAACTTTCGGCCGCAGGGGACATGGACAGCGGCAACGATACACCGACAGTCCTCTTCCCCTGCGGCCCCACCGCGTCCGCCATCTGACGGTGGCGGCCCCGTTGAGGCCGCGGAAGGTAAGAGAGAATGGCCGAAGCCACACCGACACTCCCCTCCCCGCCGCGGCCCCCCGTACTCCGCCGCGATGCCCCCCCTCCATCAGAGGGGGGCAAACCATGCCCCGAGAGCACCTGCGTCACCCGAAACGACAGAGAGCCGTGCCTCCTCCCGAGCCTGCGCTCAAGCACTGGCCAAACCGCCTCGATGGTAATGAGGCCGGCGGTAGGGCGTGAAAGCCTGTCCCGCCATTCCGCCACCAGGACCTCGCGAAGCTGAGACTGACGCAACTCCATTTGTCGCTGCATCAGCCCTTCGCCCCGCGCGCGCGCTTCCTCGCGCCACCGATACAGTGACGCGAGTACCTTCGCCTCCAGGTCCCAGGGCGGGGATCCGGCCAATGCACAAGCCGCCTCGTAGGAGATCGTGCGATACCCCCTGATGACTCTGACGGCCATCGCTCTCTGCGGCTTTCGAAGAACAGCGATGCTGCCGGCCGTCAGGTCAGCCGCCCAGATCGGGGCCCCATACAGGTCCATCGATCGCACGATCCCCCCAGATTGGGAAGCAGCGTTGACAGCGCCCCAGCCGCGCCCAACAACTTGGGCGCCAGCCGCCGGAAGTGGGGGCCGAAATCCCATCGGCTGTCGAGCACCAATCCTAGGTACTTCATGGTAGACTCGACAGCGATTAACCTAACACTACCTTTTTTTTTTTTTTTTTTTTTTTTTTTTTCCGGGGTGGAAAATCCTCATTGGATGTCCTCCGCCCTGGGGTGGCGGAGGGGTCTGTCAGACTCTTACTGACTAAAAACCACCCCGGTGTTCCATCTCACACCTACGCTGGGGGTCGCGGGAACAACGATACTTCCGCAACCCCCAGCTGGTGCCGGCCCGCCTTTGCGGGCCTCGATCTCGAGTTGGGGGGGGAGTGAGGTGTTAGACTTCCCCCGCGACGTCTAAGAGGGGCGCGCGTGGAACACTACGCGCCGCCACCTCGGGTCCTGATGTGTGTTGGGGGCAGCGGACGTCCCCGAGTCCGTCACCCCTGGACCCATTTAGGGGGGCTGGAAGAGAGCGTTGTCCGCCCTCCGCCGACGCCCGGCGCGTCTGCTGCGGATCGGGTGAGTGGATGAAATCTCCCTCTCCCTCTCCGCAGCCTCCTTCTGCGAGACGACTGTTTCGCAGAAGGATACCACCGCATCCCAGGACTCCTCGCTGCCGACCATAGACTCGACTACGGCCGGCAGCGATAGGTCACTGCCTACTTCTGAGATGAGGGCACGGCGTGGCTCCTCCCAAGCGGCACACTCTGCCAGCGTATGCCGCGCCGTGTCCTCCCGGCAGTCGACGCAGTGGTGACACCGGGCGTCCGGCTCCCTGTTTATGCGACACAGGTACTTCCCGAAGCAACCATGCCCCGAGAGCACCTGCGTCACCCGAAACGACAGGGAGCCGTGCCTCCTCCCGAGCCAGCGCTCGAGCACTGGCCGGACCGCCTCGATGGTGACGAGGCCGGCGGTAGGGCGTAAGAGCCTGTTCCGCCATTCCGCCACTAGGACCTCGCGGAGCTGAGACCGACGCAACTCCATATGTCGTTGCATCGGCCCTTCGCCCAGCGCCCGCGCTTCCTCGCGCCACCGATACAGTGACGCGAGTACCTTCGCCTCCAGGTCCCAGGGCGGGGATCCGGCCAGTACGCAAGCCGCCTCGTAGGAGATCGTGCGATACCCCCTGATGACTCTGACGGCCATCGCTCTCTGTGGCTTCCGCAGAACAGCGATGCTACCGGCCGTCAGGTCAGCCGCCCAAATCGGGGCCCCGTACAGGGCCATCGATCGCACGATCCCTACGTAGAGCCGCCTACAGGCGGCGCTCGGGGCCCCCAGATTGGGAAGCAGCGTTAACAGCGCCCCAGCCGCGCCCAACAACTTGGGCGCCAGCTGCCGGAAATGAGGGCCGAAATCCCACCGGCTGTCGAGCACCAATCCTAGGTACTTCATGGTAGACTCGACAGCGATTCGAGCCCCCCCGACCACAATGTGGGCATTGGGTGGCGGCGCCCGCCGGGGGCCATGAAAGACCATGGCCTCCGACTTGCTGAGGGCCACCTCCAGGCCAAGGCGCCGTATGCGGCTCACCACCTGTGAGACCGCAGCCGTCGCCAGCAACGCTGCCTCCCTGTACGAACTCCCCCGGGCGGTGACCAGTGTGTCGTCCGCGTAACACGTCAGGTCCACGCCCGGTTGGAGTTCGCCCCTCAGCACCCAGTCGTACCCGATGTTCCACAGGGGCGGGCCCAAGACCGAGCCCTGTGGAACACCGCACGACATGCGGTGCTGGTTTTCGACGCCATCACGTCCCACGTAGGTGACACATCTCTCCGCCAAATAAGCCCCGACGATGCGGCGGAGGTAGGGAGGCACTTGATGATACCGCAGTGCCTCCCGAACACAACTCCAGGGCAGGGTGTTGAAAGCGTTGGTGATGTCCAAGGACACTGCCAACATCACCCCACCCTGGGACACCGCTTCCTCCGCCAGGACTCTCACCTGCGATATCGCGTGGATGGTGGAGCGCCCATGCCGAAAGCCGAACTGGCTTTCGTCCAGGTCCGGCCCCTCTCTGTACAAGTGGTTGACGAGGCGGGCAGCGATTATCCGCTCGAACAGCTTACCCACCTCGTCTAGCAGCACTATGGGCCGGTACGCGGACGGCGAGTCCGCAGGGCGCCCCGCCTTCCTGAGCAGGACCAGACGACCAGATTTCCACACAGTGGGAAACTGGCCCCGCTCAAGGCACGCAGTGAAGAGTCCTCTCAGCCAGGGCTCTAGCTCCTTCAGAGCGAGGGCTAATACTTGGCCGTGGATACCGTCGGGCCCCGGAGCCGTGTTCTTAGCCCGGAGCCGCATCACGGCCGCCCCCATCTCTGCCTGTGTCACCTCTGGGACGCTGATGGCGTCCTCCTCTGTAGACTCTGCGGCCGTGGGCAAAGCCATCGGCGGCGGGATGTGCTCCGCTCTCGCCGGGAAGAGGGCTGCAACTACCTCCTCCAGCAGCTCGGGTTGGAGACTCTCCGTAAGCGGAGGCGCGGCGGCTCGAAGTTTCCCTCGAACCGCTCGATAAGGGCGCCCCCACGGATCCCCGTCTAGAGTCTCCAACATCTCCTCCCTGGCTCGCTTCTTCGCCTCGCCGATGGCCAGCCGCAGAGTCTTCGTCGCCGCGCGGTACACCTCATACCGCGCGGCTTCTTCGTCAGGGACCCGACGACGTCTCCTCCGGTATCGGGTGTACTGGCGTCTGGCCGCTACGCACGCGACACGCAACTGTGCGATCTCGGCGGACCACCAGTACACCTGGCGCCTCGTTGACTGCGCATGGACCCGGGGCATGGACGCGTCGCTGATTTGCGTCATCGCCCCGCGGAACCACAGCGCCTCCTGTTCGACGTCGACGGGTCCGGTCGTTGCCGACTCCCGGATCCAGGCCTGGACAATGGTGGCCTCCTCGAGAAGTTCCCTGTCGATGCGCTTGCGCGCCCAGCGTGGACCGCCCGTTCGCGGGGCTGGTGAACCGCGGCCGCCGGCGGTCTGGGTGGAGACGTCGAAACGGATATATCTGTGATCTGATAACGTCTCCACCTCCACGGCGACACGCCAGTCGCGGACACGGCTCCCGACAGCAGGACTAGCGAACGTGATGTCTACTATTGAACCGCCCCGCTGCCGCACGCACGTGTGAACCGAGCCCCGGTTTAGGACTACCAAGCCAGTGGTGATTGACCACTCTGCCAGCACCTCACCCCTAGCATCGGTTACCGGAGATCCCCACGCCGAAGACTTGGCGTTGAGATCCCCTAGCAACAGCACAGGGCGAGGGTGGAGTCGGCCTACGACGGCGCCCAATTCGACAAGGAAACTCTCGAAGTCGGCGAGACTCTTGTTGGGCGAAAAATACGCACCAACTATGCCAACGCCGTCCGTGAGGGCGGCCACCCAGCCACGACCTCGGGACGGGCTGACAAGAGCCCCGCCAATAATGGCCCACACTACCTAACCTAACCCCGCTGACCGCCAGACTAGCTGACTCTCTGGGCGTTGTATGATGCGCAAATTTAATTATTTACGCCTAATACAAATAATTGCATATCTTTGCAACGGCTGCTTTTTTATTTTTTTTCTACATAGCTCCTTAAATTTCTTAAGAGTTTTTTTTTATAATCTATAGGCTCGCGTTTGACCACTATCTCGCCTGATGTTAAGCGAGAGTTAATTTTTTTTTTTTTTTTATTTATCGATAGGCTCGCGTTTGACCACTATCTCGCCTGATGGTAAGCGATGATGTGGTCGACGGTGAAGCACGCTTGCCTAGAAGTAACCTATTCACTCTTGACTTGAAGACCCCAAGGTTATTTAGTAACACCTTATATCGTTGAATAAGGACTAAGAAGGATAGCAGTAATAGCCCTTCATATTGCTATACCAGCAAATAAAAGCCTCACCTTTTCAAACTAGATTTCAAACCAAACTAATACTTTTTTTTCTCCAACAGACGGCAAATGCCTCGCGTGCACCTACAAAGCGAAATTCATAGAAGTCTCAGTCGGGATCAACCACAACGTAGACGAACTTCTGGTCGGTATTCTGAACCAGATCAGGCTAAAAAGGGATCAGTATACAGCTGAAGGGGGCAAAGAATCGTCGCCAGCCCACTGGTACAAGTCCCGAGGAGTCGTTCGAGCCAGTATGAAAGCTAGGCAGATGTTCACATGGATCTTCGGCAAGGAGGATTCGAAATTCAAAAATTGTGAGAACCTCCATGTCCTGTGAGTAGAGAATGACGGACCAGTGTTCGTCTAATAGAAAGACATTGGACTTCTGAGTGTGCTTGACAGTGGCAGTGCTGTGTGGTAACGTATTGTTTGTTTGTTTGTACTTAAATGTTAAAATTCTGCGGCTGGTTATGGCGGCTGATGGTTCAGTGATATTTCCTTTGTGTTGCGTATTCGGGTTATTATGGCGTTCAAAGCACAGCCTGTTAGTTAAAACTTCAATTATATTGATCCTGTTCGCTTTCATGATCTGGGGGGTGACCATAAAGCTCTTAGAGTTAGGTTATTTTGAGTTTGTGTAAGGGACAGATGTATATGACTTGTATACATCCTTACTCTAAAAGCTTATGGTAACTCCTCTGGACCATTCGTTGTTTTTGACAAATCCGAATGTACTAATAATAAACTGTGATGATTTATTTTGACATTGCCATCAGATGACATAACCAGCTGTAACACCAACCAAAAAAAAAATGCCAAATATAAAATTGGTATTCACTAGTCGTTATGTGCCAATTTTGAGAGAATTTAATAAATCTAGGTAAGTTTATACTTAAGTTAGGTACACATTGTAAGTGAGACGTATAGTATTTTCCCGAATACTTTTAATATATCATTAAAATGACGTATCAGCAATATATAAATGATAAGTGATATATTATATCATGTAGATAAATATATATTGTATAAATAATATGCTAATATTATTGGACCATGCATACTTACAGAATTATTTAAATACTTATAACATGTTACTGTCGTAATTTTATAGAATATAATATAGTACCTAAAAATACACCAATATACCTATTTGTGTAGTTAATCTATAAATATTAATAGTATAATAGTTATGGCATATTTGTATTTTTTTCTGTACCTACCCACATTTTTGGAATATCTTAAGTAAGTAAAATCATGAAGGCAACACTTGATATTATCTATGAAAGTATAAAAACTTTGTAATTTATACTTTTTAGAGTTGCCACTTGTACGATGATTTTGTATTGGTTATTTCATAAAATACCCATAATAACACCAGTTGGTAAGAATTCCAGAACTTTATTTAAACAAACCCAGAAGAACATTGAACTGCTGTCCTCAGAAATTTTTGCTACTTTATGTTCCAAACCAAATTGATTCAGGGTCCATGTTATTCCTTCCATCCATGCCAAAACCTACCCATTTATCGTAAAAGTACTATTTATAGCATCTAAATTTAACTTTAAGAGATAATTCTACCAAAAGTGTCGAAATTAGGGTCTTCTATTGGAACTCTGAACTTGAAAATTGCATCGTATTGTTTAAAGTAATTAACAGTAAAACTATATTTCATTGACCCTCCACTAAATGCATCTATTAAACAAATGGAAAATTATTCACTTTGGCTAGCGACTGAACTGGCCAAAGTAAAAAGAAAACAAGATATTATCAATTAAAACTCGAAGAATATACTTGAAAATGGCAGCTAAACTAAATTGCTTCGAATTTTTCTTTCTCAAATTTTATATCCCTAATTTGTCTTTATATAAATGTAATAAGTATATAAAATGTATATAATCAATGCGAATGCACTTAAGGATTTGATGTTGTATTTTATATAATAAATAACTATGTAAGCAAAACGTTTATACATGTTCATGTAATATAGTAATTTCTTTTACTTATATTAACTGTTTGTAATCTTTACTGTTTTGAACGAGGCGTTTGTAAAATAGACTTGAACTGTATGAGAATAATAATTGATAAAATCAAGAGAAAAAAACTATTGTGTCAACAATCGTCTCGCTATATAAAAAGCGTCGGATTGTTAAAGTGAAAACCACATCTGAGGCTCTAGATCGATGTCAGCGATGGTAATGGTCTAAATAACAAAATATAAGGAATTGATCATGTGACATTTCGATAGCGTCTGACGTTCCCGTGTATGTTAAGGAGCGTCCTCACTGAGAGAATTCACTTGTAATGAGCATTCGACGTCGAATATTCGAATGGTGTGGACGTTGAGCCGAGCGTTACAAAGCTCACACGCAAGCGCGAAATTCGGCCGGTGTGGACGTCGAAACGATTTTCGCGGAAACGGCTCGCATTCGAATATTTACGCAAATAAAACGCTCGAAAGCGAGTATTCAGATGGTGGAATGAATTAATATATATGTAGGAATATTACTGGCCACTTGTAAAGCATGGAACAGGTCAATAAAAAAAACAAAAATGCTGCAGCCACAACCGCTCTATCCGACATTTTGAAATGAATGACAATTAACGAGATCTTTTTCGAATGCTCCAAGCTCGCAAGGGAATGTTCGACTCAAACATTCATATTTTTGCTCGAATGCGAATGCTGGGATCGCTGGGAAGCATTTGTTGCTCGCCTACGATTGCTTGTTTACAAATGCTCACGAGCATTCGGCTCCCAGTGAGGACGCTCCTTTAACCTTTTTTCCAAACCGCTATCACTCAATCACTATCATTGATACTATGACACTTGTCTAGGGCTTCTTGACACAGTTCTAGCTATTCTTTACAATGACCTCGTTCAAACTTCCAATATTGTCCAAAATAGTTGAAAACTCCCATTTATAATAATTAAAACCAATAATTGTTGAAATCCTAAATGACCATGACTGAACACCATTACAATTTTATTACTCCTATTAATATATTTACGTCTTTTGGATTACGATTCAAAACAGTGCCTTTTTATTGTTAAAAAAAGTATTATAATACCTTATGTGCTATTTTTACTGATAATTTGTGAAAAATATATAAATTACCTACCCTAGTAAATGTTATACTTTCCCATTGTTAGATGTATTAAAATATACTGATACGTATAAAATATTGCTTAATCCTTGACACTGTTGATATTACCCGGATAATTTCAAAAGCCGTATTTTATCCGGGTATTATCAACATTGCCCGAACAGACTCAGGCGCAGGCCACACAGAAATGGCGTCGGGCGCGGACATAGTTCGGTTCCGCCCGTGCTATGTCCGCGCCCGATGCCATTTCTGTGTGGCTTGCGCCTTAGTCCGATACGTGGTTTAACCGGTTGAGTGCCGTAATTACCGTAACAATTCAAAAGCCATTGCGTGTCGCGTTGATCCACGTTTCAGACACTCAAGGGGTTAAAAGTATTTAATATTATAGCGGTGTTCATTTTGTAAATACAATGTTACTAGTATTATTATGTGCATTTTGCAAAATATATGAGCTTTCAATCTGTATTAGTGGGCCTAGGCAGACGATGTTGGAGTGGTAAATTATTTGGGACTTTTTGGTACTCTAATTAACGCTAAAAAGCTTATCCAACTACACAAAGAACAAAATAAATTAGGAGCGACTATAACCTGATTTTTCTTTGAGCAACAAAGAAATTAATTCAGTTTGTAATTAAAAAATAATTTGCAAAACATAATTACGTTCTTCACAGGGATTATAAATTCCTCAGTGTTTTAAGGCAACATGATGAATTTTATATGGGTTCTTGTAGCAAGATTAGTCATTATCCATTTTGTCCAGGTAATTTACTACTATAACACGCCACAGTGTGTGTAGGCCTTTAAGATTATTATCATGATTGTAACATACCGTAGCTAGTGTTTATTGTAAATAAAATGATTGACAATAAATTTGATTACTTTAAGTGGTTATACATAATTTCCTTTTTCTAAAATATTTTTATCATGGGCGGTTAACGTACAAAGTTGAAACAACCGTCAAAACAAAATCATTTCAAAAAGCTTCGCCAAGAGATAATACTTTTTAGGGTTCCGTACCCAAAGGGTAAAAACGGGAACCTATTACTAAGACTCCGCGATCCGTCTGTCTGTCTGTCTGTGCGTCTGTCTGTCTGTCTGTCCGTCTGTCACCAGGCTGTATCTCATGAACCGTGATAGCTAGACAGTTGAAATTTTCACAGATGATGTATTTCTGTTGCCGCTTTAACGACAAATACTAAAAACTAATTAACATTAATATTTAAGTGGGTCTCCAATACAACAAACGTGATATTTTTGGCGTTTTTTGCAATAATGGTACGGAACCCTACGTGCGCGAGTCCGACTCGCACTTGTTTTGAAAGTCAAAATCTCGTATTAAAAATGCGAAGTAATTCGTCGAAGTCTGTCTGTGACCTAAAACCACTGAACGGATTTAGATAAAATTTAGTATGGATATAGTTTGAATCCCTGAGAAGGACATGGTATAACTTTTATCCCGGCAATCATCCTAAGGGAGCAACCAGGAGAGTGAAAGTTTGTATGGTGAACCAATAATTTTTCAAGTAAGGCAGCCCATACACCTACAATATCTTATCTTACTAATCTTACTTCTTACTAATATTAAAAATGTGAAAGTTTGGATGGATGTATGTTTGTTACTCAATCACGCCAGAATAGTCGAGATATAAGCAAAAACCATAAATTGCCTGATAATAAAAAAAAACCCATGCGCGACCAAAAAGGCTGCAATCTCAGCACGATGGTATTAAACTAAAAATATTCCTTTAACCTTTTAAAATCAGAACTGAAATCCTCAGTTATTTGTGTATAACGATCAACAACATCCTACACTCATTAAAATATTGGGTCAGATCGAAACTCGAACGAAATACAGCTCGGCGATATTTCGTCACTGTAAACATGACGTCGTTAACTTCGATAGCCCTGTTTTGTGGTGACGTAAATCATTGAGGGACATATTTAGAGGGCACGGTTTGCTGGGATGTATCGGTTAGCTGTCGCTGCAGGTGGTGGGTTCGATTCCCACACGATAAATAAAGGTAGGTACGGGATTAAACGATATTGAATCCCGTATCTACCTATTGTTTTTAATATTTTTTTTTTTTTTTGGGTGGGAAATCATCCGATGACTTCTCCCGCTCTGGGTGAAGCGGGAGGGCATGTCAGACTTTTACTGACTAAAACCCACCCGTGTTCCTTCAGTTGCTCGTGCCAGGGTCGCGGTAACTCTCTTTCAAATTTATCCGCGACCCAGACAGGCATCGGCCCTATCGGACCCCGTCACTTTGCTGACATCTCTTTGAGGCGCGCGTGGAACACTACGCGCCGTAAACTCGGGCTTGGTCCTTATCGGACGGCGAGCTACCCATTACTCTCCGTCCGCAAGCCCGCGCCTATGGTGGCCGGGAATCGGCTTGCGACTCCCGACGCCCGCGGAGTCTCCTGCGGTGCCTAGGGGCGTGAGGGCGTCTCCTTTGCGTCTCCCTCACGCGTTCCGCCTCCTCCTTTGCGAGCATTACTGTTTCGCAGAAGGAGGAGACAGCTTCCCATGCCCTCTCGCTCCGTACCATGGCCTGGACCAGGGCCGGACGCGAGAGGTCGCCACCGCTGATCGCCTCCATGAGGACACGGCGGTGCTCCGCCCAAGCAGGGCAGATCTCCACCGTATGCTCCACCGTGTCCTCCGAGCGGTCCACACAATGGTGACACCCGGGCGTTTCCTCCCGCCCTATCTTGAACAGGAACCTCCCGAAACAACCGTGTCCGGTGAGGACCTGTGTCAGGCGGAAGGTGAGGACGCCGTGACGCCTCTCAAGCCACTCCTCAAAGAGGGGCCTTACCGCCGCAATTGTGGCGTGCCCAGCGCTGGGTTGCGACAATCGCCCCCTCCATGTCGCCATGAGATCCTGCCGGAGCTCTGTCCGCCGAGCCGCGATTTGTCGCGGCAACGGTGTTTCGCCCCGGCATTTCGCCTCCTCGCGCCACTCCCATATTTGCGCGAGGACATCCCGTACCTACCTGGATTTAAATTTGAAGTTGACCAATTTAAAGTCTTCTTTAGCATGAAAGCATATACATGGAGGCCAAAAATCGTGGATCAAATGAAACAGGGCGATATTTGGGGCTATTTGCAGTAGGTCATAAAGTAAGAATTTTTTTTTTACTTCTTTTAAGTCCAACTATCGCCCTATGTCGTTTGATTTTTGGCCCATCCTGTCTATATCGAAGGCTTTAAGTACAGTTTGCCACATTCGTAACTTTCAATTGTCATTTCACAATCCGGGAGTTATAATTTATAAGCTATTGCTAAACTGTTTGTATTATTCACCAAAAATAAAGGAAAAATAAGAGTGTTTTTAAGAAACATTAAAAAAAAAACATAAAAAGTAATAATTTCAGCAGGTAATTTGGGAGCGGAAGTAAGATAGGAATCTCTTCACGCAAAATACCGACATTTTCCGCATCCGGTGAGTCTGGGAAATGGAAGAACGTAAGTATGCCATAAACAAAAAGTACAGCCTTGGTTGCCTTGTTAAGCAGTTTGGGCTGAAATGATGATCATGTTAACGATTTAATTAGTACGGATTCAATTATCTAACAAATTGTAAAAAAAACCTTATCAGAAGACTAAGAGGAAACGGGGACAGAGAGCGCCGACTGAATTTCCTTAGTAAAGTCATAATTCGAGGTTTGGCTCTCGTCTCTTTCCTCCTCCAATATTGGACCAATTTAAAAGAGATTCCGTAAACTGAAAATTAAAGATATATACTATGTCCCTATGTTTTCCTTTTTGATGACACATTATCTTTAGAAGCACTAGAGCCCTCAACAAATGCTCAAAATTGCGCTGTCAACTGAGGCTTAGTGTACAAATTTGACAAATATAAGTTAAAAAAGGAAAACATAGAGACATAGTATATAATATCTTACTTTACCAGTTGATGGAATATCTTTTAAATTGGTCCAATATTGGAGGAGGAAAGAGACGAGAGCCAAACCTCGAAGTATGACTTTTTACTAAGGAAATTCAGTCGGCGCTCTCTGCCCATATTTCCTCTTAAAGTCACCCAAATGGCGGAGAGAGATACTCGGAGTTTGCAAGAAAACCAAGGTTACCGCCATAGCCCAAGAATTACGAAACTTAAGTGGCAGTGGGCAGGGTATATTGCACGCAGGAAGAATTACCGATGGGGCCGAAAACTTCGGAAGACGTTGCGCTGGAAGGCTTCCCAATAGGTATAGTGACGACCCGGTCAAAGCTGCGGGCCGGTCTGGTAAAAATGTACTTAATAAGTTTTGGGGAGACTATTGACCAGCAGTGGGACAAAACATGCAATAAAACAAACCGGTCAAGTGCGTGTCGGACTTCACAAATTTAGGGTTCCGTACCAAAAAAAAAGCAGATTTATCAATATATTGGTATTTGTTAGTTAAGTATACGTAACAATAAACATTTTCACCAGATTTCAAGTTCGTAGGTACAAGGGGAAGTTACAAAAATATTCGGAACAAAATTGTGTGACAGAAGACAGACAGACAGACACGTAAGTGACAGCAATAGGGTTCCGTTTGGACCCTTCGGGTAGGGAACCCTAAAAAGTAGGGTATATTATACCGTCTCACTTTTATTTAGGTAAGTAAAAAACCGGCCAAGTGCGAGTCGGACTCGCGCACGAAGGGCTCCGTACCATTATCGCAAAAAACGGCCAAAATATCACGTTTGTTGAATGGAAGCCCCACTTAAATATAATTTTTTTCTGTTTTTAGTATTTGTTGTTATAGCGGCAACAGAAATACATCATCTGTGAAAATTTCAACTGTCTAGCTCTCACGGTTCATGAGATACAGCCTGGTGACAGACGGACAGAAAAACAGACAGACAGATGGATCGCGGCGTCTCAGTAATAGGGTCCCGTTTTTACCCTTTGGGTACGGAACCCTAAAAATGAAGTTTACAAAAAATGTATTTACTAAATTTCAAACTATTTACAAAGATCTCTAACAATCAAAACTGCTCCATTCCTCAGTTATGAAGCGGGAAGATAATTACCATAATCGGCACCCCTGACTCTATAATCAGCGGTTAGCATCCATTACCATGTATTACCATAATTGTAACATAAGATTACCATTAAACGTCTCGACAGGAAACGGGCGTGATTGTTATAGCATTGGAACTGTTAGTGGCAACGGCAATAATATTAATGGGAATTGAAGGCCCACTTATTCTAGAAACTTAAACATAACTCTGGAAATGTGTGGTACTACAGTTGTTCCTTGAAGAAAGTTGTTCATCTACATGGGCAGGAGCACTTTTAGGCTTTTTCCAAAACGGAGCCCTATTACTGACACTCACGTGTCCGTCTGTATATCTGTCTGTCCGCTGTCTGACACACAATTCTGTTCTAAAGATTTTTTTAACTTCCGATTGACCTATGAACTTGAAATTTGGAGACAATGTTTATTATTAATTCGAAGAGCAGTGGTGGCCCAGCGGTATCGGCCGCGACTTACAAGTTGTAGGTCGTGGGTTCGAGCCCAGGCAGGCGCTTTACTTTGTGTAAATTATTTCATCACCACTGCTCTCAAAACGGTGAAGGAAAACATCGTGAGGAAACCGGCATGTCCTAGAACCAAAAATTCGAAGACATGTGACATCCACCAACCCGCACTGGGCCCGCGTGGTGGATTACGACCCATTCCCTCTCACATAGAGAGGAGGCCTGTGTCCCAGCAGTGGGAACATTAATAGGCTGATGATGTGATGTGATGTGATGATGTGATGATGTTTATTATTACGTATATTTTACTAACAAATACCAATACTTAATAAATTAATATACAGATTTAAATTAGAGCATTATTTGGAGGTAGTTTGAAGCTTGTGCAAATAACAGTCTCGAATGATGACAAGACTTGACAATATGTCGACAGTGGATAAAAGACGGCTGGAACAGACTGGATCAATCTTTTATATGTTAGTCTATGGACTGGATACGGAAGACAAAGGACCGCGTGTCAATGGTCCAACTTTCTATTGGTCAAATGGTACATTTTTACCAGGAGACTTCGATAAACTGAGTTATTGAATAAGAAAACAAATCAGGCAATGTAAGTTTGTATTGTAGAGACATCTAAGACGCTACATACAAAAATATAAATTACAAAATCCTGCATCGTGCAACCAAAGTTTTCGGCCCGATTTGAACACATACAACAGTCCAGCAACAGCCGTCTGGCAGTTATCCACACCAGACACAACACCTCTCTGGTCGGAGGATCCTCCTTTTTCAACGTAAGTTTGCGGTATTTGACACTCTGGTCCACGTACCTCCAAAAGTTAGTATAACTTTTTATTTTTATAATAAGCAAATTGAAGCCCTCTTGTCTCTCTGTCTCGAGAATCTTGGCAACCTCTCAGTTGGAGGGGGTTGCCAAGAGTCTTAAGACTTAGGTCCATTTCTTTGATCCGTAGTTAACTCAACCAATGGTTAAAAATACCAAATAATGATTTTAAATTTCAGTAAACCGCGTTTATTCATTAATTGTTAGTTTAACCAATGGGCAAATAATTAACTCTCCATCTTATTTGACCATTTCTGATACTAACAATTTATGAATTATTTGTCTAAATCCATCGTCATCATCATCTTCCTGCCTATATCTTGTCCCATGTTACTTGGGGACGGCGCAACACGTTTTCTTCTTCCATACCGTCCTGTCCCCCGTCACGCTATCACTGACTCCCTTTTCTTTCATATCACTCCTCACACAGTCCATCCATCTTTTCTTTGGCCGTCCCCCCCTCTCCATCCATCCACATTTATATTCATTACTCTTTTAGTATCATGCGTTTCATCCCTCCTCATCAGATGACCATACCAGGACAAACGGTTTCCTTTCAACTTTTCTGTCACTGGCGCCACTTTCAAACTTCCTCTAATATACTCATTTCTCACTTTATCCATTCTCGTCACTCCGCACATCCATCTCAACATTCTCATCTCTGCTACATGCAATCTCTTTTCACTAAAACCATTAGTAGCATATTTAACCATTGGTTGAGTTAACTACGGATAAAAAACTGGACCTAAGTCTTAAGACTCTTGGCAACCCCCTCCAACTGAGAGGTTGCCAAGATTCTCGAGACAGAGAGACAAGAGGGCTTCAATTTGCAAAGAAGAGGTAGATAAATCAAAGATTAGACAAAATACACAGACAAAAATAATGACCAATTTGAGCCATTGTATTTTAGGAGACACTTGAAACAATGATAAAATTAGAAAAACGCTGCTTCATCGGTTTTTCAATCTCTAAAGATAAATCTTTTTTTCATTTTGGCAAATTTTATGAAAAAAAGAATTGAATAGATACTTCTACAACAAATATTTGGTTAGCTTAATAAAAATGAAAACCTCAAATGGAAATGCCTCTAAAATAGATCCATCTGTAGAAAAAACTTTTTAAAGAACACTAATACAATAAAAATGAAAGTTACAATTTGACTCTCTCATATTGCTCTTAACCTTTTTAACGAAAGGTTGGCTATGTCAATAATTGTTAAAAAGCTTTTTTGAGGGTTCTATATTAAGATGCTATTTTAGTTCAATCCAAAACAATGTAGATTTTTTATTCTGTTTGAAATACATCAAAGTGACTAAAATTGAAAATTTTCAACGTTATGACCACATTCACATCGTAATTTGAGTGCACAAAATAGCAAACCTTTTATTTTTAGGGTTCCGTACCCAAAGGGTATAAACGGGACCCTATTACTAAGACTCCGCGATCCGTCTGTCTATCTGTCCGTCTGTCACCAGGCTGTAACTCATGAACCGTGATAGCTAGAAAGCTGAATTTTTCACAGATGATGTATTTCTATTGCCGCTATAAAAACAAATACTAAAAACAGAATAAAGGTAATATTTAAGTGGGGCTCCCATACAACAAACGTGATTTTTTTGCCATTTTCTGCGATAATGGTACGGAACCCTTCGTGTGCGAGTCCGACTCGCACTTGGCCGGTTGTATTTATTCTTTCTATTATTATTTTTATTGTGGACATTGTATTAGATACGAACATTTAAATGGGATCTTTATATAATTATAACTTAACGGTTAATTTCTTATCTATTAGCCAAAGTCGATGACCTTAACTAGGTCATTGGTCAACCTAGTGGGCGGCCTTCCAACACGGCTATATTTATTCTGTACTAACTTCTGCCAGCGGCTTCGCTCGCGTGAAAAGTGTTTTCTTATCCCTAGGGAACATTATACCTGGACGAAAAGTAACCTATGTCCTATTCCAGAATATAATCTATCTCTGTGCCAAATTTCATCCAGATCCATTCAGCCGCTCTGGCGTGATTGAGTAACAAACATACATCCACCCATCCATCATAGCTTCTTTTTTTTTATCGGTTTGCTCATGATTCTAGTCTAGGTCAGAGGTGACAGAGACAGAGTCGACGATGGAGCGACCTTACCCAGAAGAAGCCTGTTCACTCTAACTTTGAAGAGATTCGGGTTGAATGCGTTCGGAAACACAAGACGCAGGTAGTGAGTTCCATTCATTCGCTGTGCGCATTATGAAGGATGTTTGGAAGCGCTTGGTGCGAATTGGTTGAATGGCAACAAGGTAAGGATGGTAACTTGCAGTGCGTCTAGATGTCCGATGGTAGAAGGGGGCTGGTGGGATGAGGTCGTGGACAAGCAGGCAACTTTGCGGCGATGAGCAGCGGCTTTGCCCTCGTGAAAAATAAAAATAGAACAAGATATATAATAACAAAATAGTATAAATAAACACAGTAGGTGAGTCACAGTATGTAAGTGTAAAACGTATAAAATAAATATCTAAATAAAACACAATAAATATACGACCTAAAGTAACTTAAGAACTCTGTTCAAAATGAAATACATACATACATAAACTGACGCCTTTTTCCCATGGGGGTAGGCAGAAACTACAAAACGCCACCTGCTACGATCCTAAAATGAAATAAAATGAAAAAATAAACTTGAATCTCACTATCACATCACATCACACATCACATCACATCACACACTAATATTATAACGGCGAAAATTTGTGCGGTTGTGTGTTTGTGTTTCTGTATGTTTGTTACTTCTTCACGCTCAAACAATAAACAACAAAAACAAAGGTGCGAATTGGTGAAATGGCAACAAGGTAAGGATGGTAACTTGCAGTGCGTCTAGATGTCCGATGGTAGAAAGGGGCTGGCGGAATGAGGTCGTGGACAAGCAGGCAACTTTGCGGCGATGAGCAGCGGCTTTGCCCGCGTGAACAATGTGTTATCATCCCAGGCGAACATTATACCGAGATAAAAAGCCGATGCGCTATTCCAGACTATAATTTATCTCTGTGGCAAATTTTATCCTGTTCAAGTGTTCTAGCGCGATTGAGTTACAAACATCCATACATCCAAACGTTTGCATTTATAATAATACTAGCTGTGCCCGCGGCTTCGCTCCCGTTATCTGCCTGCCAACCCTACCATACCTACCAGCCTGCCTGCCTACTCCACATACTCAAAAAAAATACTACCGACTTCCAAATAAAACTACAAAGTGAAAAATAACTTTATTTTTGGCAGTCGGTGTCTTTCGTAAGTACCAATTTATTGCGTTATGGACACCGACTTCCAAAAATAAAGTTATTTTTCACTTTGTAGTTTTATTTGGAAGTCGGTAGTATTTTTTTGTAAAATTTTATTTTTTCACTTTTTAGTTGTACCTACCTAATAGGCAAGTTGTTTAGTAAGTTACCTACTCGTATAACGCCAGAATATATTACCAAAATATCATGAAACTTAAACATAACCAGTGAAATGAGAGATCTGCGTACCCCTTAAGAGCGTACTGGCGTGATGTTATGTTATGAAATGGTATAAACAACAAACAGACATGCGATTGCAGCAATCCCGAGAGATTTGCCGTTATTTATTGAAGAGTTCTGTTGTATATCTTCGAATTGCTTCGTCAGTCCTACACCAAATTATAATGGGACCAATTTCGGAACATCGGAACATACACTCTTTCAAACCAAAAAAGATTTTTTGAAATCGGTCCACAATTGACGGCGATATCGGTGATCATACACAAAAAAAAAAAAACATACATAATGTCGAACATAGATCCTCCTCCTTTTTGGGAAGTCGGTTAAAAATATACATACTACATACCAATTTTTTTTTCTAGTCACACCGCGATTCAGAAAATGACTTTAAATGCACAACGCCATCTATCGAATAGCGAGTTCAACTGTCCGAGTAACTGAATTGCGTGAGCTGTGATAATTTTACTTCTTGAACACTTTAAATTCATCTAACTTTTGATAGAGTGAACCGATTGCGATGAAACAAAAACTAAGTAATTCTTCAAGATACGCACAATTTTTATGTATAAAAATTATCTACATTGGTTTCGTACATTTCACGTGATGCGTGCACAAATAAACAGACATACAGACAAACAGACAAAAATTCCAAAAATGCTAGAAATGGGTTCTGTTGGTTATCCTTTAACACCCTGGCTATTTTTTTGGATGTTTTTTCGATGTACAAAAAATATTTTTCTACAGATTTATTATATGTATTGATTAGTAAGAAGTAAGATATATATATATAGTAAGATAGTAAGACAAGTAAGATTTAGGTCATAGGAGATAATTGTTAACCCTAACCGATGCAGCTTAGATAGACGACAAGTCGGTCGGTTAAAATAACTTTGCGCTTAGCGCTGTCAACGTAACAATTAATGACGTCATTAGATCCATTACTATTAATATACCTTTTGATCTCCTTCTATCCTCTGAATTGCGTCATATTTTTTTCAAATATTACTGTTCATAAACATTTTAAATTGAAAAACATAAATCATTAATTAAAACGTGTAATAGGAACACGGTTTTATGATATTTTCACATCAAAGCTGGGGAAGGAAACCTTTGTAGCTTTTCAATATTTTCTAACAAGCTTTTATACTTAATAAAATATAAATTAGATGTTATTTCAGCCAATTTTCTTAGTTTTTTATCAAAAAAACGACTGTAAAAGAAGAAAATCATGCTGTGCGGTCGGAGGTTACATATTCGCGAGCTGGCTGACCACCTAATCCACCGACTGTACAGGATAATTTTCTTCTTGTTTACATCTTTTTATTAGTTCGCTTCTTAAGCACTCGGCTAATTGATTTTATATTAACTTTTTTAATTAACAACTTTTTAGTTATATTTTTTTTTATTACTTTTAAACATAAAAAAATTGTAATCACTTAAACCCCTCTCTTAAACCCCTTCATTTCGATACCCCCACTCGATGGGTTAGGAAGAAACAAAATTGGGACTCCCATAATAGTGCGCCCAAAATCCGCCATGTTAATTTTTTTAACGTCATTACGTCACTTATCTAAGAACACTTGGGTGGTCAAGACGTATCTAACGATGTCTTAGTTATATAAATCCATCTAGCGGTTTGAAAGATATGAGGTAATATAAAGAATATTGCAAACATACAAACAAGTTACGCGCGAAAAACATAACCCTTTCATTGCAGCCGGGTAAAAATAGTATATTATTACATAATGTATGTATATAGGAGCTTTTCCGTGCCTCGGAAAAACATGTTAAGCCGTTGGTCCAGGTTCTCCTTTAAAATATCTTTGACTGTCGTTAAGGTAATCAGAAACCATCAAATCTGACACTAGACTTACCACGAGGTAATGCAGGCAAGGCCATAGGCAGTTTATCATCAACATTATATCAGTCGAAAGACGTCCACTGCTGGACATAGGCCTACCGTAAGCCTCGCCACATTGACCGGACCTGTGCGTCTCGCATCAGGCGTCACACTCACCAGGCATAACGTATGGTCGATGGAGCCGAAAGCATCTGGAGTGGCAACCGCGAACCGGAAGACGCTGCGTTGGAATGTCTCCCACCAGGTGGACAAATGACGTGGTGAGGATGGCGGGATAGGCAGTTGTACCAATTAAAATATTGATATACAGCTGCGGTCAGACTGGTAGCCGACCCTAATGTGCGTGAGAATAACTTCGGCAATTTCAAGACAGAATGTCAAAATTTGAGGCAGGACTGGCCAGGACATCCAGCACAGCAGCCAGCAGTCCAAACGGACTAGCGGCTGACGGCTAACTATACGTCGTTCAAAACCTTTGTGTTCCAGGCCCTTAGTTTTCTTCAACGACAGATGGAGGCGGTTGCTGGTGAAGTTGATGCACTTGAGATAGGGTGTCGTCGAAAAATGCTCCTTATCCATGGTGTTGGTGAGGTGAGCAGGGAAGAGACAGCGGTGGTTGCTGAAGTGGTGCGTGACAAGTTGAAGCTAGAGGCGTTTTCTGTTGCCGCTATATGGAGTTGCCATAGAATGGGCAATCAGGTCGGCACTGGCAAGCCAAGGCCCATTCTCGTGAAGCTGCAGGACGTTGACATCAGTGACAAGATCTGGTATGCGAAAACCAAATTGAAAGGTTCTGATCCTTACCAGATTCTGGTTCTTATGGCGTGTTGGAATGAGGTTTGTTTTATTAAACTCATAAGTCCTGGCTGAACAGAATATTTCATGTTTGTTCTTTATTTTCAATCAAGTGCACCTGTCAAATTCAAATTGTTGTTGACTGGTTATGTCAGTCATGTTTTTCATATCAATCAAGTTTTCACCTGTATAGCGTAAAGTTGATTTAGTAAAAGTATTGTGTTAGATTACCACGCAGAGTCTTGTTTCAATTATGGGGCAGGCACTGTTACTCCTAAACACAGGTTGCATTGCAACTTACCTAGGAGAACAGAACCACACCCACAGATTTGTCATAACCTACATGTTCATATTATAGATTAAGTACCCATTAATAATGTACAAATACCTGTTTTAGAAATAAAGTTATATTATATTCACATCACACATCATACATCATCAGCCTATTAATATGTTCCCACTGCTGGGACACAGGCCTACTCACTGTGATAGGGAATGGGCCGTAATCCACCACGCGGGCCAATGTCTTCGAATTTTTGGTTCTAGGACATGCCGGTTTCCTCACGATGTCTTCCTTCACCGTTTTGAGAGCAGTGGTGATGAAATAATTTACACAAATTAAAGCGCCTACCTGGGCTCGAAACCACGACCTACAACTTGTAAGTCGTGGCCGATACCACTGGGCCACCACTGCTCTTCAATCAAAAGTCAAAGTCAAAGCACTTTATTTCAAGTAGGCCAGTTACAGGCACTTTTGAATTGTCAAAAGACAAAATAAAATATTACAAAATTATGGTGCTACAGTCCCAGTCACAAGACATAATAACTGTGAAAGTACCGTAGATGCCCATTCCAAGGCGTAGATCTCTATGGAGAAGAACGGGCAAGAAACTCCATGGACACTCTTTTTCAATTAGGTAATTATTACAAATCATTTGTTACATCATTCATGTTGAGATTACACATTATGTGAGAACGATGTAGAAAGTTAAAAGTGTCCATAGTAAATATAAAAAGACAATTCAGAAATAAAATTAGAATCAATTAAAATAAACCATGGCACCTAAGAGATGACCAGTCCCAACCGACAGCGCCCGTTCACGAACATGACACATGTATCAGCACCATTCAGCTCAACCATTTTGAAGGGAGCTAAATGATCCGACACACGCGCCACCATCGGCGAGACATTTGAGTGGGCATGACATACTCTCAACCACCGGAGTCATTCAAGTCAATAGAAGACGTAGGTATCTAGACAATGATAGCTCTGAAGTACATGGTACTCACACAATGCTGGCTATGCTGCTATATAATACTAGAAAGATTAACTCTATATAATGCAAAGATAGTAGCAATCTCCATCAGCTCCGACAATAACAGTAAACGATACCTACGACAGACATACCAAAAAATAAAATTTTAAAAATACACATAAAAACGAAATTAAAAAATAATAATATTTAACTTGACAGCAAGCTAATTTTGGTAAAAGAACACGAACATTGTCTTGAGTTCAACACAGCGACCAACTTTGCTTATTATTATACCAACTATGCTTAATATTATATTATATTCTTATAAATAAGACGTGAAAAACATAAAAAATAATTTAATAAAACTCACAAACAATTACAGTAAAAAATAAATCGACACAAAATGAGCGGAGAAGCAATGCTATAGGCAGGTCTACGACCGATGGAGAAAATGGACGAGTCCACGCAGGCTCCTGCCTTTTAAACGCGTGGCCGCGCTGGCTGGTGGGGAGTCTTCAGTGTTGTCATCTAATAATATATTATAAATATATGTCTGCTACAGCCCACCTGGCTTATCTTAACAGGTTATGGGCCACACAGGAAATAAAAGAAAATGATAGTATTTTTCAGTCGCCAACAAATCTACGTAAGATGCCTAGCAACCAAGAGATGTTGATTTCATAACCCTAGTAACAGACAAAGGTTTATCAAATATAGAAGACTGATTTTTAAGTATTTTTACAATTATAAAGAGATGGAGTCTTTAAATAAACTGAGGACAAATTCTTACTACAAATATTGGAGACAGATTACAAAATTATTTCTGGAAGCAAAAGGCCACGAAGGAGAAGAATTAAATGAAGCAATATCCAAATACATAGTACTAAATGTTATAGATGAACAGTTTTTACATTATGTAATTATTTGTAAACTTACAAAAGATAGGTATATTTGATAGATTGAGTTATTGATTTGATTGAGCTCGTGGCTAAATAATAACAGCCGCACGGGTCGATCATCAAAGTTAAGCAACGCTTGACGAGGTCGGTCCGTGGATGGGTGACCATTTCAACATACCGTGCCTCGGAAAGCACGTTAAGCCGTTGGTCCCGGCTGTCATTTGAAGATCTTTGACAGTCGTTACGGGTAATCAGAAGCTTGAGATCTGACACCAGTCTTGCCAAGGGGTACCGTGTTACCCAGTTACTGGGTTGTGGAGGTCAGATAGGCAGTCGCTCCATGTAAAACACTGGTACTCAGCTGAATCCGGTAAGACTAGAAGCCGACCCCAATATAGTTGGGAAAAAGGCTAGGCAGATGATGAGATGATGAGATTGAATTAAATTTTTAGATACCTATAATATTAATGAAGATAATCACCTTAATATCATAAAGTTTTATAGCTATTATAGCCCACTGAATTTTCTTTTGAAGTTAAGTATAAGGATTTTACAAAAATTGTGTGCAGAAATAAATTGTACAGAAAATAAAATATCAGAAGAAAATTTGATGCAGAAGATAATTACAATATTGCCTCTAAGCATGAAATTATTAAAACATATCTGGGAAATTACACCGAAAGAGAATAAAAATGTTCACACATTAATTCAGAGATTTCCAAATTTAGATGAGCCGGGAACTTCGATTTCAGGATCAGAATCAGAATCTTTATTTGTAAACATAGGTGGTACATGGTGTGTGAGATGTTACAATATAACGTAGATTCTCTATGTTTTGCCATGAAGCGTACAAATATCATTAGCAAATTACATTAACAATGAATCAGCAAATGTCTTTAAATCATTAGCTACTAAATTATAAGAAGGGCCAATACATTATAGATTAAGAAAAAAATACATGCAAAAATAATTTTATTGAAAATTAAATAAAAATATTATTAAAAATTAGATGGCAATTATTAAAATATCTTAAAAAAATTAGATGGCGAATAATAAATTAACCTTAAAAATTTGATGTCAAATAATAAATTAACATTAAAAATTAGATGACAAATAATAAATTAACCTTAAAAATTTGATGTCAAATAATATTTTTAATGTCAATTTGTAATTAATCAATTAATTAAACAAAAACTTATTATAATTGATGTCTGATAGAACAATTAAATGATGTCAAGTAAAAGAACAAAAATGTCAAAGATACAATCATATTTCGTCTTGGGTATAAATAAAAAGTTACTAGAAGTACAAAATTGGATGTCAAAAACAATACATGACATGTCAATACTTAAAAATTATAGCTATATTTTTTCCTCTAGAAATTCTGAAATATTATAGGATATACTTACTAGGAAGTTTTTCAAATGTCTTTTAAATAGGTTAATACTCAACATTTTTATGGATTCTGGTATATGGTCGTATATTACTGGCCATGCAAAGAACACTATTTCGCATCAGTGCTGTTTTACATTGCCTCGAGGACAACATATTAATGTGTCGTCGACTTCAGTCATTTCTATCGGATAACTTGGGAAAAAGTTTTGGATTGGTTTTCACAAATATTGCAATTTCAAATATGTACTTGTACATACAGGGTAAAGTTAGTATATTGTATTTAGTAAAGAAAGGTTTACAGGTGTCTGTGCATTGCAAACCAAACATTGCCCTGATGCACTTTTTTTGGGCTTTAAATATGAGTTCCCTATTCGTTGAGTTTCCCCAAAAAATAACGCCATATCTTATTATTGAACCAGCCATACCATGATATGCAGTAACGACGGGGTCCGTTCCTATGACTGGCGCAAGTCTTTTTATTGTAATAATGAAGTTGCCACCATGGATGAGATAGTAAGGATAAGTAGGATGCTATAACCACAGTATTAGGTGCATTCCATATAACTTAAGGCAGGGCAATGGAGAGGGCTATGCTCGGAGTTTCCTTACGTGATCGAATCAGAAATGTGGAGATCCGCAAGAGAACCAGGGTTACCGACATAGCCCGAAAAATTGCCGAACTTAAGTGGCAGTGGGCAGGGCACATTGCTTGCAGAACGGATGGCCGATGGGGCAGAAAAGTACTGGAGTGGCGACCGCAAACCGGTAGACGTTGCGTTGGAAGGCCTCCCACCAGGTGGACCGATGACCTGGTGAAGGTTGCGGGGATCCGCTGGTCGCGAGACGCACGGGACCAGTCAATGTGGCGACGCTTAAGGGTGGCCTATGTCCAGCAGTGGACGTCTTCCGGCTGATATGATGATGTATGATGATATAACTTAGATTTTTAGGAATAAAGGCCAAGTGCACAGTACTCATAACCGGCGTGCGTGTATGACTATATGTATGAACGTAAATGAAGCAAAAGGAGTATGACAGACTCCTCCTTAGCAGAAACTACAGAGCGCCGTCTGCTACGATCATTACATTGTAAGGATCGTAGCAGACGGCGCTGTGTAGTTTCTGCCTACCCCCATGGAAAAAAACGCGTGCGTTTATATGTTCCAGGTACAAACGGCCATAAATCGAAAAGTCTAATTTGTAGAAGAAATTAAGTTTAGAATAAGAAGATGAACAATTTAAAATAAAACAATGAAAACACAAAACAATTAGAAAATACGACCATTTGTTTAACGTTAATATAATTAGAAGCTCCGTGAAATTGCTAATCCGAGATTAAGGATAAACTTTGGGAGGCTTGCTTACATTTTCTGTTCAATATTCAAGTATTGCACAAAGTTTAGGAATAATTAGTATTATAAGATTAAAGGTTTATGTGGTTTCAAGAAATAAGTAAGGATAATAAAAGAAAAAAAGAGTGTTATTTTTTCACAATACCAATTTGTAAGGCTTGTTTTTTAAACTAGTTTCTGCCAGCGGCTTCGCCCACGAGAATGTCGAAAATTAGCACAAGGAAAAAGTATCATATTAACACATATTCCAGACTATAATCTATCTTTACCAAATTTCATCCAGATCCGTCTAGCCGTTTGGACGTGAAGAAGCAATAAACATACAAACACACACACACTAACAAACTTTCACCTTTATTATATTAGTGTGATAGTGTGATATCGCTGCACATGCTGAGATAGAAGGCTTTTTGGTCTCGCACTTCGCTCTTAAAAAAAAAAACTTATGTACCTCATTACTATATTAAGTATAATATATCTTACAAATAGCGCCATCTGCGTATAAAACTTCAAACTGTTATTGATTACGATTCCTTTGAGTAACGTAAGTAGTAGAGGTCTCACTTAGTCAACTTCATTGACTGCGTTGTAAGTGGTTCGCAGTATTACTACTAGATGTCTCTTTTTATTGGTGTCGGAATCCTGAATCGCGGTGTTAATAATTACTCCCAATCAATGACTTCGACAGAGTATCGTCGTTTGTCAATACAAATCCCAGCTAGCAGAAAGGTGCATCTGCGGATCCTCGTCCTAATTGGAAAGGGTCACGAAGAACATCCCTGTCAGTTGGATTTTTGGATTAGAGGGCTATCTTATCTTATCTTATGGAGGGGCCGAGAAATACCTCGGACACTTCGACCCATTGGGATCTTTTGTGGTCCCCTAGATAACTTACTCCTCCTCATTCTCGTTGAAAACTGTTTTCATGAGTTTTACAACGAGACTAGGAGATATGAGCCTATAATCTTCTGGTTTTGGGTATCCAACCCCTAGGAGACTCATTCGCTTACCAGCCAGTGCATCGCATGTGCACAGTAGGTGCTCCATGCGTTCCGTATGTTCCCCACACAACCTGCACATGGGTGTCGCGGTTAGACCCATCTTCATGAGCATGTCGTTGGTTCCAAAGTGCCCAGTAAAGGCCCCAAGCAGGTAGCGGATTTGCCCCCTGCTCATGTTCCAAATGCAATCCCGGGCTTTGAAAGTGGAGCCCAGGAATCTCTTGGAGTGTTGTAGACCGGTAGTAGACAGCCAACAAGTTCGTTGTCTGTGATCTGCAAACTCCCTAAATGCGGCTTTTACGAGACAAGTCGAGATGCCTACACATGGTTCTGGACCCACAAAATCATTCGCTGAGCCCTCCCTTGCCAGTTCATCAGCCACTTCGTTACCATGGAATCCTTTGTGCCCAGGGACCCACATCAGTCTTACCCTGTTGTGCTTCCCAAGCCTGTTTAGGGTTTGGATAGCATCCAGAATAAGTCCGGAGTCCACTTTGTAGGATGCCATGGCTTTGATTGCAGCCTGACTGTCACTAAGAATATATATGGATTTACCTTTGGTCCCTCTATCTATATTCTCTTGAGCACAGGTTATAATGGCATATGTTTCCGCTTGGAATATAGTTGCCATCTTCCCTAAGCTTTTGCTACATTTGTAGCCTTTTGCGTATATTCCCGCTCCTGTACCTGATTCCATTTTGGATCCATCAGTGTACCACACCAGACTATCTTGTTCTGGTGGATCAAGTCCCTTCGTTCAGTCCTCTATTGTAGGGATTTGGACCTTGAAAGACCTCTCAAACACAAACATAGTTTGCATTTTATCGTATAACATGCTTGTTACCCGATCCAGGTTTTCATTCTCATCGAACTTTGTATGGTTAGTCTTTGGCTTAGAGGCATCCCATAGTCCAGCGACAGCGAGACGATGTAATGTCTTCCTTGCCTCGAATTCAACCATCATATGCAGAGGAGGGATATTGAGGTATCTCTCAATCGCTGCCGTAGGTGTTGTCCTGAAAGCACCCGTGATGCCGAGACACACTGTTCTTTGTAACCTGGTGAGTGGCGCTTTGCACGAGGCAAGCTTTGTTCTTGGCCACCACACTATGCTGCCGTATGTGATAATAGGTATTATCATTGTCCGGTACAGCCATCGTATCACTTTGGGCTTTAGCCCCCAAGTTTTACCGTAGGTAGAACGACACATGCCGAACACTCGTAAGGCCTTTGTCGTTATATTTTGTAGTAAAGTAAGTAAAGTAAAGTAAATTTTATTTGTTTAAACATGGTGTACATGATACATTGCATGCAGGATAACAATGAGGTAAAAGGTTCTAGCATGTTCAGCCACAAATAGTGGCGTACAAATTGGTTGGAAGAGATGGTGCATAAACAAACATTATTCATTAAATATTAGGTGCGAGTATCATTTTAAGTCAATAAACATATGTCTTATATACAATTCAATGTCAAAGTAGTAGTTAAATAAATAGGTCAATAGAAAATGTAAAATAATATTAAAATTAAAATTCCAAATAACAATAAAATTATTCCAATTTCATTCCAAAATACAATAAATTACAATATCATGTCATTCAGCATTGTCATATCAACGAAGAAAGTTGTCCTCTTTCATAAATTCTGCTATACTGTAGTATGCTCTTTCAATGAGTAAACTCTTCAATTTACTTTTAAGAACAGATATATTTAATGTTTTCCATGTTTTGGGCAATTTATTAAAAATGTTCGGAGCCATGCAAAAGATGCTCTTACGCATAAGAGTTGTTTTAGCGCCGTGAACACAGAGTTTGAAATTATCACGTCTATTCCTAGGGACAGCATCAGACAAACGCTGGAATAAATGAGGATGCAATTTAATAAACCATACTGTTTCCAGGATATATAATGAAGGCAATGTCAATATCTTACGTTCTATGAAATAAGATTTACAGCTATCCGTTGTTTGCAGTCTGAACATCGATCTAATGCACCTTTTCTGTGCCCGAAACGCTATTTCATTGTCCGTGCTATTACCCCAAAAGATGACTCCATATCTAAGAATTGATTCGGCTAATCCATAGTAAGCAGTAGTCAGCGCATCTGCGTTGAGAACCACAGCAAGCTGTTTAAGAGCGTAGGCTGCACTACTCAATTTTTTACTAAGTGCCTCTATTTGAGGTTTCCAATTCAATTTTGAATCTATTAACAGTCCTAGAAATTTTGTAGTGTCAACTTCATTGATATTTATATTATTAAATTTAATTTTAAGATTTACCATTGTGTTTGTACGTTGTCTAAAGTGCATTACGTTAGTCTTTTTTAAATTAATTATTAAATTATTGTCATTTAACCAACTTATAATAGATATTAGTGAATTATTAATGTCACGTTCATATGTGTTAATGTCATTACAAGCTATTGTCAAAGTACAATCGTCAGCAAAAAGTGTCATCGGATGTTCAGTTACTTTAGGCAAGTCATTTATATACAAAGTAAACAACGGAGGCCCATTGGGGCCTCAAGGCAGTGTATTGACACTGCCTTGAGGTACTCCGTATATAACTTCGCGTTCCTCTGATCTTGAAGTTTCTTCACGTTTCCTTTTTGTATTTACTACACTTACTTTTCCACATGAGTTTTCCACCTGAGTTCTTTATCAAGCGTTACACCCAGATATTTAACTTCGGTGGACCAGGGCAGTTTTATTCCATTGAGGGAGAGCTCTCCTAGGTTTCCTAGTTGTCTCTTCCTCGTGAAGGGAATAATGACTGCTTTGCTTGGGTTGATAGAGAGGTGGTTCACTGTACACCATTCCTCTGTCATCCTCAATGCCTGTTGTAATAATCCAGACACTATGTTCGGGAATTTACCATTGACCATTATAGCTATGTCATCCGCATAGCCTACTGTGTAGAATGGTCCGGTGTTAAGTTTGGTTAGTAGCGAGTCTACTACCAAGCACCACAATAATGGTGACAGCACTCCGCCTTGCGGACAACCTCTTGTTGTTTTTGCACTAAGTCTGTCTCCCATTAGTTCCGATCTGACTGTTCTGCTTCTCAGCATATAGTCAATCCAGTTGCACGTGATATCATTGATGCCATGTTCCTTTGCAGCAGTGCGTATGGAATCAAATGTTGTCTTGTCGAAGGCTCCCTCTATGTCGAGGAAAGCCCCGACACAGATTTCTTGTCCCTCTAGCGCAGCCTCGGCTCGACTCGCAACATAGTGCAGTGCCGTTTCCGTAGATTTGCCGGGGCTGTAGGCGCATTGTAGTTTATGTAGAGGGAATACTTTCAGAGGACCCTCTCTTAAGTACCTGTCTACCAGTTTCTCCAGAGTTTTCAAGAGAAAGGATGATAGACTAATGGGCTTGTAAGCTTTAGCTTCTTCATAAGTCGGTCTACCCACCTTCGGTATAAAGGTGACTTTGACCTCCCTCCATGCCTTGGGTACGTACCCAAAGGCTATGCAGGCTCTGTAGAGCTTACTCAAATGGGGTATCAAAACAGATGCCCCTTCTTGCAATAGTATTGGGTAGATGCCATCTGGACCAGGGGATTTGAGTGGCTGGAAGCCCGCTATGGCCAGCTTCAGTTTATTTTCATCTACCACTTTCTTTGCCGTGAGCCAGTTATTTTTGACGTGTGCCTTGTAAGCTCGTCCCTTGTGACTGGTTCCTCTTCATCGCTATCGCGCAGTATACATTCTGGGAAGTGGGTCCTAATCATCACGCCCAGAGTGTCCTGTCCAGTTTCCGTGAGTTGCCCATTCTCATCCCTTACAGATGCTAGTGGGTTTGTCTTGGTCATGGACATTGCTTTGCACAACCACATCCCATTTGGCAGAGTTTCGATGGAAGTGCAATGCTGCCGCCAATTAGTTCTTCTAGCCTTGCGTACCGCCGTGTTATACCTTGTTAGCATGCTATGATAGCCAGAAAAATCCTTCCTGGCTTTTGCATCATTAAAGGCCTGCCGTGTTTCCTGACGTATTTTGGCTATTTCAGGAGTCCACCATGGTACCTTTTTGCCAAAGGCCTTCTTCGCTGGGCAGTTATCTTCCCATGCACCGATGATGCCTGCCTTGATTCTGTCCGCTTCAAATTCTATATCCAGTATGGAATTGAGCTTACCTTTAGGGCTCCCCAAATTTACTTTGAGGTCCCTCCTGTATGAGTCCCAATTTGTATACCTTGGGTTTCTCCTTCGTCTAGTTTCGGCTTCTCCCGCCGTCCTAAACCTAAAGCATATATAATTATGGTCAGACAAAGAAATTTCGTCCGATACATGCCAATTTTCAATATGAGCGCTGGCCCTGTTTGAAGCCAGCGTAAGGTCAATAACTTCAGTCCTCGCAGAAGTCCTAAAAGTAGGTTTATTGCCTACGTTAAGGATTTGAAAAGAAGAGCTTACCACAAAGTCCAACAAATCCTCCCCTCGTTTGTTGACATCCGAGCTGCCCCAAACGACGTGGTGTGCGTTCGCATCGCAACCAAGTATCAGGTCAAGGTTCTTTTGGTTGCCGTAATCAACCAGTCTCCTGATTAGTGGTGTTACTGGTTCTTTTTGTTCATATGGGAGATAGGCAGAGGCAAGGATAATTCTCCTTTTCTCTGTTCCCGTCCCCACTTGGATCAAGGTTGTTGTGAGATCCCTGTAACAGTACGTAAGGGCATTGCCTCTATACCGCCCCTGATATAGATGCAAGTCCTCGCGTCATTAGTTGGACAGTCATAGAGCACCATGCCTCCTGTCCCACCTAAGCCTTTTATACTCCCCTTATACAGATAAGGTTCCTGTATCAAGGCAACGTCGTATGTGTTAAGCTTCAGTTGCCGAGCCAGAAGGGCAGTAGCGGCTCTGCAATGATGCAAATTAATTTGTACACACCTTAGTCCCTCCATCTAGGATGATTTTGATGGGCCTGTGTTGATATAGGAGGGCCTTAATCTTGAGGCCCCTCCTCCATCGCCTGGTCCTCCTCGAGAGCAGTCGGCGACTCAATCCCCAGGGTGTTGAAGTCCCCGAGGATGTCATCCTCGTGGTCTGCCACTGACGCCCTGGTGCCAATCTCTGTTTCCTGCGCTGCGCCGTCAGCAGAGATTTCTTCGATGGCCTCCCCATGTTGTGGTGGTCCATCCTCGGTGGGCTCCACTTCTGCTGCCGCAGTAGGTGCCTCTCCCTTGTCTTCTTCCAGGAGCTTGAACAAGTATCGTTCAATCCCTCCTGGAAGAGAGTAGCCCGCGGCCTTGATGACCCCAGCGGACACCCCGTCCATGAGGACGATACGACGGATGCCGGTCTGCTCAGTGAGCGTATTCACGACTTTCCAGTCGCCCGTCCTCAAGGTAGGGTTAAGTCGCTGGAGCAATCGAATGGCCCGAGCAGAGTCTTGCAGCGCCAAGTTGCGACTCTTCCATGCCATTTTGACTGGTTTTGGAAGGTCCTTGGCGTCGACGACCTTGAGTTTCATGGAGCCAAGTTCCACATTGTGGATGGCACCCCGAAACCAGCTAGCTGCATCAGAGTTGTCGCAGGATACATGAATTGCACCCGCGACCACTCCGGGAGCAACCGTGAGGACAGGCAGAGGATCCGGCGCCACTTCCAGTTTCTCAATTATGAGCTCCTGGATCGGCACCAAGTCCTCCGCCTTCAAGTACTCCTCCGGGTACTTGACTGTGACGACAGCGAGTTTCACAGCCACCACCGCATCCCTAAAGGATCCGGTTGAGGATGATTGCCCTTGGGTCTTCATCCTCTTGGCCGCCATGTCCCCGCTGTCCCCGCTGAGAGCAGCACGCGGTCTCTTTGATGGGCCCTCCGTAGGAGTCCCTTCCAGAGCCGCCTGCTTTCTCAGCTTTTGGCGCTTTTTCCTTCGCGCCCCAGATCGTCCAACCGGAAGCCAGCCTGATTCATGCCGGCCGCCGGGAGACGACGAGGTGCTGTCTTTACCGGTCGCGTCCGGGGCCGCAAGGTCCGAGGTCATTCGATCTCTAACGCAAGCGTCCCGTGTCGCGCCAGCTTTGGCAGTACCCTTATGCCCGGTGGGCTGGTTTGCAGTTCCGCCCTTCGGTGGTCCCACAGCAGTGCCGGCCCTCGACAGTGCCGCGACAGTCCCGTCATTTGACAGTCCCGCCGCAGCCCCACCTCGAGACGATCCCACTGCAGTATCACCTCTGGACGTTCCTGCTAGGGAAGATGCAGTCCCGGCTTGCGCCGGTCCCGCCGTCTGGTGTGCAGTCCCAGCTTTCGTCGGTCCCGCCTTTTGGTGCGCAGTCCCAGCTTTCGCCGGTCCTTTCGCCTTGTGGTTTTTTTTTGAATTGACATCCATTTAAAAATTCCCGAGAAATTAATTCATCCCCCGACTATCCCCACCCGCCATGGAGTGCTCAAAGTGGCGATGCTACGGTAGCACCAGGGATTAGTCGAGGGATATAGCCCCCCCCATTAGTTGCTCACGAGACTGCACGACACCAACTCACACCGCTACCACTAGCAATGCGAGCGAGCGCCGCCGCCTGTAAGCCCCCAATGGGAGTGAACTCGCCTGGGGGCCGTCTGACCGGACCCCGCAACCGATTGACCGTAGCTGGCTAGGCTACGGCCTCCCGTGTGAGAAGAAAGCCGGGCCAAAGTGGAGTGTTGCCTCAGAGACGTTAAACCGCCTACGCTCATCGGCTCAGCCACCAGGATCCCCTCATCCTTCCGTACGGGTCCCCGCGCACGGCACAAACACGCGGGAGGTCATTGCTATCCATCATTGTTCCTGTTCAATGGTGGACACCCAGGGGCATGACCTCGCCACCCCTGTGATACGTCGCACGGTGATTTTAGTTACGTCTATTTCAGAGGGAATTAGACCAATAACAGGGCGGCAACCACGAGAAGGAAAACCACCACACTTGCCTTGAGGATCTACACGACCGTGCGCTCTCCCTCAATACCACGCCACCTTGCCGTCTCTGAAGGAGACAGACAAGGTAGGACTGCATCGACAAAGCCAAGCTCTATAAGGCCTGTCGCTGAAAGCTCAAAGCGTAAGTTTGCTAATACAGACCAGCCCCGAGGGGCTGGGGGATTAGAGGGCTAAGTTCCCCGCCTTCGTCCAAGTGGACTTGGTTGTGTGTACTACGCCCTATACTGTATAAATACATATTGTAAACAAAGTCTGTATCTTTCTACAAAAATAAACGCCTGCAAATCATCAGTGTTTCCTTCGGACCTGTGACGTCAGCACGACCTACCCCTACACTTACTATTTTATTTCCACATGAATTCATTAAATTTTTACAAAGTAAATAACGCTCAATCTTTTTGAGGCAAAATTATGTGCGCACTCACAGTTTATCTGGTAGTGGACCCACACGTAGGCCCTTCCCCCATTCTAGACTTTTTAACGGTAAAGATTTTAAAGATGCTTTTTAAATTATTGTTAATTTTGTTTTATCTCTCGCGGACATTGATTCTAAGTTAATTCATTATGAAATTTTTGGTGACGCTTCGTCGCGAATAGTAAGCATCAAAAATAGTGAAATAAGTTGAAGAGGACCATTTGTTAGACTGATGATTGATGAACAAAAGAATTCATACCGACATTTGAAATTAATTAACCATTGGTTGAGTTACTACTGATCAAAAAACTGGGCCTTAAGGTTACACTAGTCGATAATTCTTCCATACAAACGTAGTCTGGCGATTACTCCACTGTTTGACGATGTACGTTCAAAATAAATAATGATATTAATTTGTCTCATCATTATCTAGCCCTGTATGGAAACAAAAAGTAAAAAAAATACATATTTGAAAGTTATGATCGTCGAAAGTTCCATATTGAGGGAAGAAAATGTTCCAGACAGCTTTCTATTCCCCAGCATAAGTCGGCGGCTTTTAGAGGCAGTTTTCGGTACGCAGCTACCAAATGCTGGAACAATATCCCGCCTCCAATAAAGTATAGTAAAAGTTGTTCTACTTTAATTAAAATTAAAGTCGTTCTTATTAAATCATCATAATGAATTTAAAGATGTTCGTGCTGACACGTCAGCCATTTAAAGCACAATATACTTTTGTTGTTATTATTAACTCTTTTTATTTATTTTTTATCAACTAGGAATATTCAGTATATCACTGTACCCTATGCAATTACATACTGTCTCAATGTTGGCATTGTATCAATTAACTTTATACATTTTTAGATTTTATTGATTTTATACGTCTTTAAATTTTTACCTATGTTATTAATTTGAATTTTTTTTATTATTGTTACTATTTTTATTGTTTGTATTCTAATTTATCAATTTTAAACAGTTTTCATAAATTTTATACATGGATCGATTTTATCATTTTTGCTTGTATTATCGTCTTTTAATTTATTTTAGTCCAACGACCTGCCCCCGTTTTAATGATGTAATTCAATTCTTATTTTATTTGTTCTCTGTTGTCAATGGGCACAAACAACTTTTATTTTTGTTATGTTATATTTAAGAGACGCAAAAATTTTATCTTTACTTTAAATTCAGTATGGTATAAACATGTGTTGGTGTTTTCGAGCGTATGGCACTCGTGGGCTGCAGCTGAAAATCAGCGTCAGGTGGTATACTCTGTATTACCATTTGACATTATGCTGAGCTGAGGCCCTTTTGGCATTAATAGTTTTATTTATTTATTTTGTTTAATTTTAAGGTGTTTTTGTTTTGAATGCCAATAAACACAATTTTCTTTCTTTCTTTCTTTCTATATTTCAACACTAATTTTAACGCATCTTTGGGCGGAAATAAATACCATAGGAAGAAGGAAAATCGAAAAACGGCCGCCATACAGGGATAGATTAGTAGTTCAATAATGCAAATAATTTTATTTTGAAAATATACATTAAGTCGTTTTTTCATGATATCTAGACTCGCAAAGGTCTGTTAATAAAATTTCGCGCACTCGTTTTCGTCCTAAATCATAATCCATTACGCTACAAACTTGCAAAGTGCTAATTCGTACGCAAATTAGCTTCTTACAGCTCATCACAGCATCTATATCTTTCGCACGTGTTGTCGGATGAGATAGTATGCATTTTAACCCCACGCGCAAAATAGTTCGTACCGTCGACTACGGGAACCTTAAGTCCTTTCTTGATGGCACGGAAGGCGATATCGCGGACGTATTTTCTAAGAAAATTCAAATGCAAATCGGTCAAATTACACCATATGTGAACATATTTTCAAAGGTAATAAAAATCGCGTATCGGTGTGATCTAAATCTAACCGCGTCGAGGAAGGTCACATAATATCAATAAAAATAACCTTTTCATTGTTTAAAGAGATAAACATTTACTTGGTGATATGGCGTGATTCATAGAGGTCATTCACATAACACGATTGACCACTACATATTATAACATAACTAAGTATTCGGTATATATGTGATATTGAACCTAACCTTGTATCCAGATTGCGGTGAGACCAAAGTGAGGTTACAAATTGGTATTGTCGGTTAGCACACGCATTTCGGCTAACCCAACCATTTACAGTATTATTATAATTGCATTGGGAGCCTGCTGTTTTGGCGAATACTGACATCTAGATAAGTGACATTCATTCAGGATGTCACTTATCTAGACAAATGAAATTCTATCATCGAAAGCGTGGCGATAGCGATTGTAAAGAAAACTTTTTTACAATAAAATACTACCGACTTCCAAATAATAAAACTACAAAGTGAAAAATAACTTTTTTTTTGGAAATCGGTATCTTTCGTAGGTACAATTTTTTTGCGTTATGGACACCGACTTCCAAAAATAAAGTTATTTTTCACTTTGTAGTTTTATTATTTGGAAGTCGGTAGTTTTTTTTTGTAAAAAAGTTTTTTATTTTTCACTTTTTTGTTGTACCTACCTAATAGGTAAGTTGTTTAGTAAGTTTCCTATAACGCCCGAATAGATTACCCGAATATCATGAAATTTGAAGAAAACCGGTGAAATGAGAGATCTGCTTACACCTAAAGAGCGTACTGGCGTGATGTTATGTTATGAAATGGTATAAACAATAAACAGACATGCGATTGCAGCAGTCCCGAGAGATTTGCCGTTATTTATTGAAGAGTTCTGTTGTATATCTTCGAAGTTCTTCATCAGATCTTCACGAAATTAAAATGGGACCAATTTCAAAACATACTCTTTCAAACAAAAAATTAATTTTCGAAATCTGTCCACAATTGACGGAGATATCGGTGAACATACAAAAAAAAAAAAAAAAACATACATAAAGTCGAATATAGAACCTCCACCTTTTTCGAAAGTTGGTTAAAAAGGCCACAGTATGGGATTGATAAGCGATATCAAAAAATCACGTGATCAATCCCTTTTCCCTTTTTTAAACATTTCAACTATCGCCTTCGCTGACATCAACACATCGGCTGACATCGACTGCCAATTATCCAAGGCCTCGGATCATCGGTCCACTTGATAACATTGTGCTGTGTCACATAGAAACTTCAATCTGCTTATTCTAAATCTTGGGCCACCAAGACACAGGTTGTGCCTAGTTTGGGGCCCATGGCCATTTCCTTTGACAAATACAAATACAAATATCTTTATTTGTTGAACATAGGTAGATTAGGTACAGATGTTGTGATTATTAAAGAACGCTATGTCTAGCCGTCATCGGCGTACAAATATTAATTTGGTACAAACATGGTGATTATTAAAAATTATCACACATTATTAAATAATTATAAATTAAGTAGTCGAAATTAAAAAAAACAAATACATTCCAATAAAATGTAATAATAATAAATTCTAGTATCTACAGTCAATTAAAATGTCAAACAAAAAATAATAATATGTAATTATAATGTGTCAGTTAGGTATTCGTTCACCGTATAATATGTTTTTACATGTAATATTTTTAGAAAAGCCTTTTTTAAATCGCCTATGTTGTTTATTTCTTTAATTCGTCTAAGGGATCTTATTATAGATCCTAGGTGCCATTCCTAAAAAACTTTTTGCATAAAGAGCAGTGCTATGTGGCTTAGTGCATATCTCTCCGTTGCGACGTTTAGATCTCAAGGTTTCAAACAGATGAAACTTGGATTTGACAAATACTGCTGTCTTAAAAATGTAGGTACATACAGGGCAATGTTAAGAGTTTAAAATTTCTGAAATATGGAATGCAGTTATCAGTCGGTTTCAGTTTAAACACAGAACGCACACATCTTTTTTGGGCTTTAAACGCAAGTTTTTTGTCCGTGGAATTGCCCCAATATATTATTACAAAATTTGAGTTAGTGTGCTTATTTTAATGCTTTTGCTTTTTTGTTAATGCTTTTTGTTATAACTTGTGTGTGTCAATCAATTAAAATACTTCAAAATTACTTACCTTGTGGGAGACCTCCAAAATATGCCATTCGATATTGAAATAGTCAAGTCAAATAGTTTTCCCAACAGCATCACAAATTCATGATAAAATCGAATAGAAATCTTAAAAAGCAATTTGCTAGTTAATAATAATGAAAAAAAAAATATAATACAAAACACTAGAAATGAGGCAACAAAGTATTACGGTTATTTTGAAATTAATCAAGATTTTACTAAAAGAATTCGTAAAACCAAAAGGTATTTTAGTAAAACTTAGATAGCAACTAAAAAGGCCTAAGTACCGAAATCACTTAAAAAGTGATTTCGGAACATCGAGATAGGTCTTATCGAAATCAGCGATTTCTCATACCGTAAGCAATTGCTATTAACCTGCACTATCCCACTTGTGGGAAAGGCTTCTCCCCATGACATTCCAAGGCACTTAGACCACAGCAGCCTTAATGTGTAAGTGAATTCGGCAAGGCAAAGGCATTGACCCCATCAATCAACCAATCACATAGACGGAAGCAATTAGGCTGCTGGTCGATTGTTTTGGCTTCTTTTAAATTTACATGGTCTGCAACAAATAAGAATTAAGAAAGAAAATGTTTTAAGTTGCCAAAACAAAAGGCATATTATTGCTTAAAAGCTTATCTAAAAGGTTTCAAAACTGATCATCTTCATCATCTCAGCAGAACATAGGTCCCCAAGCGATCCCTCATCGACCGGTCCCGTGCTCTCGCGTCCAAAAGGACTCAAATCATTCACTTTAGATCCAAGACAAAGTTAATAAGGTCAAAATAGGCTAAAAATGGACAAATGATATTGATATATGCTACCGATAAGACACACAGTCGGTCTCATTCTTTTAGTGTTAACAATTGTCACAAATCTAAATTCAAACAATTTGAGAATTGTAATTCCCCACGATTCGCTTTATCTTACTGCGAAAGTTTGGATGGATGTATGTTTGTTACTAAATAACGTCAGAACGGCAAAACGGATCTACATGAAATTTAACACAGATATAGAATATAGTCTGGCATAGCACATAGGCTACTGTTTATCCCGGCATAATTTTCTCTTGGGATGAGAAAATAGTATTCACGCGGGCGAAGCCGCTGGCAAAACTTAGCATTTTAATATAATTACTTGACTGACATTACCTAGTAATTCGTAAAAGCTCTGCTCCTGATATTAATTTATTTCGAAACAAATTATATCTTTTTTAACCCAAATTATTTTTACATCTAGCAAATTAAGTTCCGTTTATATTAAACGTTTTCTAGTAAAATAACATTATAATGTTCTCTTTAGAATATTAATATAGTTAAGTTTTTCGGAACGAAGTCCCTAACGCTGCTAGGAGGTAGAAGTTGCTTGGTAGAAATCTTTACGACACGAAAAAGCCTAATACGTTCGGTTCCATCCGGCGTAGTTTGGATATTATCGTCAATCGCTGGCCGCATACTTGTTTACCTTATCATTTATCATTTGAGCCGAAAGACGTCCACTGCTAGACGTAGAACACCTCCAAATCGTCGCCACACTGATCAGTCCTGTGCGTCTCGCTTCCACCGGATTCCTGCAGCCTTAACTAGGTCAGCTGTCCACCTAGTGGGAGGACTTCCAACGGAGCGGTTCACGGTTGCCACTCCAGAACTTTTCAACCCCATCGACCATCCGTTCTGCGAGCAATGTGCTATGCCCACTGCCACTTCAGTTTGGCCATTCTTCGGGTTATATCGGTGACCCTGGTTCTCCTGCGGATATACTAATTTCTGATTTGATCACGCAAGGGAACTACGAGCATACCCCTCTCCATTGCCTTTTGGGAGACTTCAAGCTTTCTGATGAGGCTCATTGTGATCCACTAAGTCTCAGTACCAGTGTGCATCATTTGTCAATTAATTGTGACTTTTATCCACATCAAAACTTATACATTCAGATGTGAACCAAAGGCCGTGAGGCACTTTGTTCTTGACGGGGTCCCTCGTCCGTATACGTCTATTTTTCAATAATGTTAGCCTATTTACACAATCAGTTGTGTCCCTGACTTCGCTCTATAGTAGAAAAAAAAAACTTCCTCAAAGAACACTCTAAAGTGAGAAATATCTTTGTGTTTTTGGTATCTACCTATTGTTTTTGTTTTTCGACAACAACTTCGGAAAAGGAAATAATTTTTTGCTTTGTAGTGTTTTTTTTTGGAAGTCAGTTTAATTTGTTTGTTAAAAAAAAAATTCGCACAAAAACGAGCCCACTACCAAAACAAAACAAAAAAATATTTTTATTTTCCTCTTTTTAGTTTTGGTAGGTACCTCCAATTAACATGAAAATCATTTAAAGCCAAAGTACATCTCATGACGATTCCAATAAGCCCAAACATGACTGGGATACATTATTTTATTTCAGAGTTCCAGTGGCCATTGTGATCTTATTCATCAGTTCCACTTCACCAAATAAAACTTTTTGAGTGCAAATGATTGCATCATTGATGGCAATACCAAAATCGCTATATGTATGCCTATAATATTTCAGGAGTTCCCTCAATTTCTCTAGGATTCCATCATCAGATCCTGGTTTCCTTATCATGTTACTACCGCTGGGATATCTCCTTGCCAACAAAAAAAGAATCATCAAAATCGGTTCATAAATGACGAAGTAATCCGCGAAAACACATAAAAAAAATCAAATAAACGGTCGAATTGAGAAACCTCCTCTTTTTTGAGAAATCGGTTAAAAATTACTTTCGTTTCGGATGTCAGTGTCTTTCGTACCTCATGTTTTATAATTTTTATTACTATCTTTTTAGTGTTGGTTCACCATCACTACAAATTGAGCAAGTCCCTAGTAAGGTATCTATAGGATTAACAATATACCCATAATAACTCAATTTACACATTCGTGCTATTTGTCGCTAAAGAGTTCGGTAAGATACTCCATATCTTGAAAACTGCGTAGCCGATTTTGATGAAACTTGCACTATGACCTAATTTGAAAGATACTTAATCCAATAAAAAAAGAATGATCAAAATCTCATGACGATTTTAATAAGCCCAAACATGACCAGTATACATTGTTTTATTTCGGAGTTCCAGTTCCTACCTTCTGGCTTCATCATGTTCGCCCATTCGTACCATTTTCATCAGTATCATTTGTTTATAAGTATATGCTTCATCATATTCGGTTAACTGTTCAAGATATCTTATACCCGTGACATACTTATCTTTAAGGAGTTCCAGTGGCCATCTGTGTCTTCTTCATCAGTTCCATTTCACTTAATGATACTTTCTGAGTGCAAATGATTGCATTGTTGATCAAAATACCAAAATCGCTATAATTTTGCCTATAATATTTGAGGAGTTCCCTCGATTTCTATGGGATTCCATCATCAGACTGACAATGGGACCGCCTAGAGAGTATGATAGGGTTATGAAACACAAATAGAATTTTCAAAATCGGGTCATATAGTTGACGGAGTAATCGGTGAACATAAAAAAATAAAACATAAAATCGAACTTAGAACCTTTTTGGAAAGTCGATAATAACTAGGCTAACAAACATTTCTAGCGAGCAAAAAAATGATGAAACCCGAAACACAAATTCTCAATATTCATGCAAGCATCTTGCAAGAATCTTCGAAGATGCAATAATCTACGAATTTTACGAAACTACAGTGAGTATGTGATCAACGAACCGGGCATTGGCCGCGTGTTTAGACGCGCTTAGCAAGAGATATACTCTTTTTTATTATTGTTAGACTTGCGCTTGACCACTATCTCACCTGATGATAAGCGATGATGTGGTTGACGGTAAAGCACGCTTGCCTGGATATGACATGTTCACTCTTGTTTAAAGGTCCCTTAGTATAGCTATCGGCGTACACGGACTCCGGTCGGGAATGCCACTCCTTAGCTGTACACGCAATGAAAGTATTCCCAAAACGCTTTGTGCATATGGGTGGGATGTCCACCATATACGAATCGCGCATCGCCGTAAGTCTTGTAGTCAAACTGCAAAGACAACGATTTCAGGAAATGCTGCCCACGCTTAACTGGCTTGCCAGGATCAGATCCAGCCACATGGCACTAGGCGTTAGTCCATCATGATTATATATTTTTTATGACTTCGCACTATAGAAAAAAAAACTTTATTTTTGTTAAAAATGCTTTTTCGCACAAAAACGAGCCGAATACCAAAGCAAAACACTAACAAGTGCAAAATAACTTTCATTTCAGAAGACAGTGTCTTTCGCACCTCATGTTTTATCATTTTTATTACTATCTTTAGTGTTGGTTCACCATCACTACAAATTAAGCAAGCCCATAGTAAGGTATCTATAGGATTAACAATATACCCATAATAACTCAATTTACACATTAGTGCTGTTTGTCACTAAAGAGTTCGGTTGTATACTCCATATCTTGGAAACTGCGTAACCGATACGCATCGCCGTACGTGTTGTAGTCAAACTGTAAAGACAACGATTACTTTTACCTTTTTTTTATCGTTTGATTTCAGGATATGCTGCCCACGCTTAACTGGCTTGCCAGGATCAGATCCAACCACATGGCACTAGGCGTTAGACCTTCATGATTATTTGTAAAGACCAACAGGAAAAAACGTTTGTTTACTAAATCGGTTTAAATATGAAATCGGTATTTCCCTAAGCACAACAGGCTGACCTCGACCTACACCTTATCAAGTTTATCGTCTTCCAACGATGACCCAATCAAAGTAGGTATGTCATTTCTACCATTTATGCGTAAAAACAACTTTTAATAATTCGTACACACTGTAGCATTTCAGACAAGTGGGAGTAGATTTTGCTGCCGGACGGTTCCGTCTCAAAGTTGTACAGGTTTTACTCATAGGAATCATCGAACTCATTGTAGGTATATTAAATGCAATATTAGTAGACAAGCAGCGTTTAAATTATTTCTTAGTTCAAATCGATAGCATTTGAAGAATGAATAAGAGACCTTTTTGAAATGAGAGTGAAGAATAGACGAAAATATGAGACACAATTAAAATTACGTCAATAGGGAATTTCGCGCACGTATTTTCTAAGAAAATTTCAGTGCGAATCTGACGAACTGCATTGTACTGCGTCCAGGCTAACGTACTTACAATTTTGCTTAGTAAAAATCGTCAACCATCAGCAAGGTCACTTATTTAGGCGGTTTGGACAAACATACAATGACGCATCATAAGCGGTTCTCTTTTGCTATTTTACTAAGGAATTCTAAATTTACAGTGATTACGTGACCCCTGTAGTTCACTGAATTATCTGTGTAATAATGAGAACTGTTAGTCATCACCACAGAAACTCCGTAGAGCGTCCGGTTCTTATCATCAGTACCTATACCTAAAGATGGATATAAATTATGTTGCGAAAAGCCAGCGTATTGTATTAAAATTCAGACGGTGACAGTGGTCAGACTTCCTTTGTAGAAACAACTCTGTGTTCTGATGAATAATATGTGTAGAGCTCAGTGCATCTTGGCATTAGTGGCCTGGTACGTGGGGGTGTCGCACTGTTGGGGTAAGTAATAATATAATAATATTAATAAAAGACTTTATTCACTGACCAAAAATCAATAGCTTTAACTTAAAAATTTAAACAAAACAAAATAATTTTATCACTAGATAAAACAAACTTAATTCAATTTAGTATTTAAGTAGTACTCAGCAACGAGTTTGTTGGTCAGGTGGTCCTTCTTTGACATAGGCCTCCCCTATTTTCTTCCACTCATCTCTGTCACGAGCTAATCTCCTCCATCCTTTTGGTAGGTCATCTTCCCATCTCTTTATTTGACGTCCCTTTTGCCGTTTCCATTCCTAGGATACTATTCCATAACGTCTCTTGTCCATTTTTCTTTGTTCGTTCTCATAATATGACCAGTCCAGCTCCATTTCAATTTCTTTATTTTAAGTATGACATCGCTTACTTTTGTCCTATTCCTTATTTTTGAAGTGATTCATCTGTCTCGTAGTCTTATGTTTAGCATGCTTCTCTCCATATTACGTTGGCAAACTATACGTTTTTGACTGTTTTTGCTCATAGCAGGCCATGTTTGACATCCATTACGTGAGGAATGGGAGAATGCACGTGTTATACAGTTTGCTATTCACTGGCATTGGTATCGATTCGTTTTTGATTATTTCTTTAAGCGACCAGTAACGTTTCCAAGTGTTGCTTATCCTTCTATCAATTGCACTTGAATATTAGTTGTTTATTGAAAATAGCTGTCCCAAATAAATATATTCATCGAGATATTCAATGATCTGGTTTCCTATTTGTATGTGTTCCTTTACTGCATGCGTCATTGCTTTAGTATTTGTTGGATTCATTGACAAACCAGCTTTCCTGCTTTCGTTACCTAATTGCTGTAACATAGTTTGTAGTATTTGTGGTTTCTCTGCGACTATCACAATATCGTCGGCGAATCTTAGGTGATTTAGCTTTTTTCTATTTACATTTATTCCAAAATCTTTCCAGTCTATATTCCTAAATAGGTTTTCTAAAACTGCCGTGAAAAGTTTTAGTGAAATTGGATCACCTTGCCTAACGTCGTTCTGGCTACTAAATTCCTCATCTCCTTGCTGTTCTAGTTGGATCTTTGCTGTGGAGTTCTTGTATATTTCTTTTATTATTTCTACATATTTGCTTTCTACGCCCTGGCTTTCTAGCGTCTTCTAGATATAATTATGACATAGCGAATCGAAAGTCTTATTATAGTCAACGAATGCCATTTGATAGTGTTGGCCTTCATTAAGTTTTTCGATGATCTGTTTGACTAAGTGAATACGTTCGATAGTAGAATAATCTGCGCAAAACCCCGCTTGTTCTCGTGGTTGGTTTTCTTCTAGGTGTTTCGTTATTCGTGCAAGTATTATTTTGGAAAATACTTTGTATAAATTGGGCATCAAAACACAAATACACAAACACAAATACACTAATAGGTCTGTAGTTATTTATTTCGTTTGTATCTCCCTTTTTTATGTAAGCAGACAATAGTCGACTTAGTCCATTGAGTTGGTATTCTTTCTGTAGCCAATATTTCGTTAAACAGATGAGTCACAGGTTTGGATATTATTGTAAGTGTGTCTTTCAGAAGCTCGTTCGAAATTTTGTCATCTCCAGGTGCTTTGCCGCTTTTTTGTGTTTCTATAGCTCTTATGACTTCAGTTCCTAGAATGCAAGGCATTTCTTCTTCATGGGAATATTTATCTGTTTCTGTGGATATTGTTTTTTCTGTCTCCGTGTATAGCTTCTTATAGAATAATAATAACAGCTAATTTGGCTATTGATGACCTTTTTGACATCCATTCCACATTTTTCTTCTTATATTTCGTTTTCATGTTAGGTATCCATTGTGTATATTCTTTCATTTGCTTTAGTCCTTTTTTGATTACGCCTGTTTTCTCTATTTGTTTTCTTAGTACTTCCAGTCTCCCTGCTGACCTGTGTTTTTGTATTGATGCTTGAATTTGTTTACTGATATTGGTGATTTTTTGGCGAGTTTCTTTTCGTTACTCTAACATTGTGTTCTCGTTCATTAATTGTATCGTTTCTTGTCCTAATTTATTTTTCCTCTCGTTTGTATAATGTAATTTTCTTACGTTTATCAGTGTCTTCTCAAGAAAATCATACTTTTCTTGCAGCGTTTTGTGTCTTTCGAGCTCTTCTAATTCTTTTTATAATTTTTATAGGACATTTTGTGGTATAGGTAAAGCTATGATCATATTTTTGGTAGACAAGATAACATGTTTTCTAGATTTATTATTTTTACACTGTATTGCTCCTCTTACCATTCTATAATCTGTATTAAAATTTAACTTCTTCACTACATCGACATAACTAAATATCCCTTTTTCACTTGTCAGGATAAAATCAATTTCGTTTTTGTCTCTGCTGTTTGGAGATATCGATGTCCATTTTCATGTCTTTTATTTTTTGAAGAAGCTATTCATTATTTTGAGATTTTATGCGAAAGAAAATTCTATGAGCCGCTGTCCGTTGTCGTTTCTATCCACACTGCTATAATCTCCTATGACGAATTCATCTTTATTAGATTTGCTGCCTATCTTAGCATTAAGGTCTCCCATCAGGATTGCGTTTTTATTCGGCTTTTGCAATAATTATGTCAGATCTTTGTAGAATTTATCTTTCGCTATTTTCGTATCTGGTTCTGTGGGTGCATGGACTTGGATAATCGACAATGGTTGTTTAAATTCAGGCAATTGTATGTTGAGGACTGTAATTCTGTCTGATATTCCATGAAAACTGATTATTTTTACTTTAAGTATTTATTATTCAGAAAACCATTCCGTGTATACCTTGTTTTTCGCCATAGAAGTACAAAATGTATTCGTTATATTCTCTTATCTATTCTTCTATTCTTCTGACTTCGCAAAGACCAATGACATCCCATTCAAAAAATGTAATGGCTTCTTCCAATTCTTCTAATCTGCTATCTGTCATTAGTGTTCTGACGTTTAACGTTTCTATGTATAAATCATTGTTTCTTTTTGGGCTTAAGGATGTATTTCTAGGGGGTGGTGTTCTAGCAACCCCACGGGACCAACCGGATTGCGGTTGTTCTGCCTCTGGTTGCTGATATTTAGTTGCCACTTACTTTGGTTTGGTTTCACATTAGAAAATGAGTTTGATTTAGGTCTTATCATATCGAATGCATTCTTCCTGTTTGATTTTATTGCTGTGTGTTGATCACAAACTTCTTGGCCTGGTTCTGATTATCTGGCGAAGAAGATTGGTCCCTCTTTCGTTTTTCTTTGTTTGGATTGCATTCTTTGACTATCAATTGGTCATATTTTATGTATGCAACATTGCCTTTCGTATGTTCTTCTATGAGATTGGGTTTCAATTCTCTTCGCTTTTCTAACACTTCCTTAGGGAAATCTTCTGTGACGTATACTTCTTTTAGGCTGTTTTTATTTTAAGTATCTCACTTCTCTTCCAGTTGAATGCAAAACCAATAAGAACAGGTCGCGTTCTATTTTCTTTGCTGAGGCCAATACAATGAATCTTTGATACGTCGTTTCATTTTTAAGTGATTTTTAAATCTGCCTTGATGCCTGCACCTTTTAAAACAACTCCAAGGGATATTTTTCTTTCTCTTCCAAACCAAAAAACAAGATGTTCTTCTTTTTTTTCCTTCTCTAAATATTCAATCTTCTTTTCCAATATTTCTATTTTATTTGGGGTAAGTACGTCTTTCTAACTTCGATTTTACAGCTTTACATTACCTTGCTTTTATATACATAGGTATGTCCGACAACAATTTTTCAAAGACTTCGAGAATACGATGTAACTTTGGCAACATTGAAATAATAATGGTACTATGGAACTGGTCTCTTGACGGAGCCGGAAGGTGGCCATAGCAACTCCTTAACCAGACAAGATAACACTACCATCTTTGGACTCGTGGTATATGTATTAACAAGCAATATTAAATTTCGTACTATTTAGTAGATTAAAAGCTTGTTTAAAAAATATTTTTATATTTAACTAGCTTCTACGCACAGCTTCAACCGCGTAAAAAGTCACCCCAAGGGAATAAAAACTATCCTATGTTCTTGTTCCAGTGACATAGCACCAAATTACTCCTAAACGGGAAAGGCTAGCTTAATGAGGCTGTCTGCAATATTGAAGTACATCTAACAGCGCATCAGAATATTACCAACTAAAAACGTAAACATTGTGTTCAAATTTTAAATTAAATGTTTTAAAAAATTGGGGCCATTTGGCAAATAAAACCAAATAAAATCTGTAAGTAGGGGTTTTATTAGGTGTAAACGTAGGTTTTGATAACTCAGTACTTGGTGTTTCCTCCATGTGCTCTCAATACAGCTTCTACGCGATTGGGCATGCTGAATACCAGATTCCTCAGCATATGCTGAGGTATGTTCTCCCATTCTTCGATGAGCGCGTAATTCAAGTCACGAAGAGTAATTGGAGGTGGAACTCGTTTTCTCACACGTCTATCAAGCTCGTCCCAAGCATGCTCAATAGTATTCAAATCGGGGCTCCTTGCTGGCCACTCCATTTTGTGGATTCCTACGTCCTGAAGATACTCATTTACAACTTGAGAAGTGTGGGCCCGTGCATTATGGTGCATGAACACTGCATTGTCGCCTATATTGGCCAAAAACGGACCAGCATGTTCATTGAGAATCTCATTGATGTATCTCACAGCAGTTAGGTTCCCGTTCTCGATTGGAACTAACGCTGTTCGACCCTCTGCAGAGATACCAGCCCACACGTGAACGGTACCTCCGCCGTGTGACACTTTTTCTTCAAAACATGCTTGTGCAAAACGTTCTCCTGGTCGTCGGTATACTTTTTTCCTCCCATCATGATGGTACAGCATAAATCTTGACTCATCAGAGAACATCACTCTGCCCCATTCGTCCTCACCCCATTCTGTATGCTCGCGGGCGTATCGCAATCGGGCAACTTTATGATGCCGTTCCAGTTTTGGGCCATTTGCTGGCCTGTAAGGCTTCAATCCTCTTTCGGTAAAACGTCTCCTGACTGTCCACTCGCTTATTGGCTCGCTTCGAACTTGCAGAAGTTGTTGTTGAACCGCAACTCCCGTCTGATGTCGATTTCTTAACATGGCTGCCGCAATGAAACGATCTTCTCGGACTGTTGTGCACCTTGGCTTGCCCGTACCTGGTCTTCTCAGGTATAATCCTGTCTCCCTAAACCTTTGGATCACTCGTCAGACAGTAGTATGTGTCACGCCCATTATTCTGGCCGTATTTCTTTGGCTGGTCCCCAATTCCACCATAGTGATGATTCTCGTTCAATCCTCGGGTGATAGAGGCATGATTTTTGGGTACGAGAGCGATTTATGGGTAAGAATTCTTTCACAACGGCGAAAACAAGGATGGAATCAAAAGCAAAACAAAAAACGAAACAAATGTACTTATAACGAAATTTTCAAACCCCAAAATTTTGTTTTTCTACTTTTTTTATCCATGGCTTCAAAAAGACCAGTATTTATAAGAGTTTAGGTTTGCATAATAAAATAGATTTCATTATACTTTTTAATTTATGAAGCTAGGTTCTATGTCTTAGAAGATATTAAGGTGTTTGTCGGCATTTTGTGGGTGGAACTTTTTCATTGCTCGGCAGTGTATATTTAATTATTTTCTTATGTTCCAGACATTGCTGTAAGCATAGGAGATCAACTCATATTTTATAATACCAATGGAACCAAAACAGACACCGTACATTTTAAGTCTCAAAATATGGCAGCGTTAGCGTACGACGACGTTCACAACACGATTCTATACGTCGACAAACAGAGCGAAAACGACACTATATGCGGATATAACTTATCTTCCATGGAATACAGGTGTTTATTAGGGAGAAACGGCAGAAATATTCAGGGGCTCGCCTATGATCCGGCCACTGAAAAACTATTTTTCACTGATACCATCGAAAAAAGCATAAATTGGATTTCATTGAAACCTGGATTTAAAAACAATGTTTATGGCAACCTTTTATTGAAAGTAGATGATGGGATCCCCACTGATATTGCTGTAGATAGTTGTAGAGGGTAAGTACCATACTAATCTTTTTAATAAAAATAATCTCATGCATCGTATAGGCATTCCTTTGATCCCGGAAATGCACGCTTCCTGTTATATAGAAGACGGTAGCGCAGTCGCGGTCAAAACTAGATTATAGTTTCCTATTTGAACTAATATGTGATATATACTGGTTTTATCTATGGAATTAACGCTTTATACACACAAATGAACAAAAGTAGACTTGACTTGCCACAGGCATTTTCTATCAGCAAACCTTTGGATGCTGCAGAGTCAAATAGTGATATTTAAGTGCAATTAAAATTAAAAGATTAATTAATTAACTTAAAGGTTATCAACTTTCAGATATGTATACTGGATCAACACAAACCTGACGAAGCCCGCAATAGTAAAAGCTCGATTTGATGGCTTAGAAAGAGAAGTTGTTATTAATCTTACTTCATTTTCTATCAACACAACTTACAAACTTGAGCCCCACAGCTTGGCTATCGACCCGCAGACGCAGAATATGTACTGGGTGGAGCCCGTGTCTCAAAACCGATACAATACTAATAGAGCAGATTTGGATGGAAAAGACATGAAAATTAATAGTCATTTTTCAAATCCCTATGATAATTTTTTTACCAATATAACAAATGTATTGACCATTTCTAAAAACTCTCTCATCTCTTGGCTCTGGTGCGAAAACTGTCCCGTGTTTGAAGAAGCAAAGATTAATGATGAAGAAAAATTCACACGGTTATTTACGTTGCAAACTCAAATCCCTGTCGGTATAGCTGCAAACTATAAGATTGAACAACAGACACATGGACTACAAGTTTGCGAGACACTAACGAGTCTAGTACGAGATAACTCCGTGATCGAGAGCTCAATGAAAATTGCTACAGAATATGATGGACCATTTTGTGATCACGGCATGAAAGTTAATGGAGAATCGCGTTGTAAGTGCGAACCTGGTTACACCGGTGAGCGATGCGACGTGTCAGAGTGTAAGAACTATTGCTTTAAAGGTAACTGCAGAATCAATGATGAGGGACTTCCTATATGCAGGTAAAATATTATGCTTTTATAGTATAAATAATAATCACGCTAGCCTGTAACTGTCTCACTGCACGGCAAAGGCCTCTTCTCATACAGAGATGGCACGAGAATTGATCATCACGCTTGCTCAAAGTGGATTTGCGTTTTCAGACTTATATAACAATAAAAATATTCATATGAATTATAAAGTTCATATGAATTTAAAAAAGTCATATTGGTACTTGGCTGGATTTGAACCCACGACCTCAAGCACGAGAGGTGAGGTATAAAACCATGTTTCACAATTTTTTTTCCCATTTCTGTTGTAATGCCGGTTTCACCGGACCGAGGTTTGAAATCTACGTGTGTCATGGTATTGTTCCAACAACGGTGACTGTTCCTTGAATGAGTACAGTAAGCCAGTCTATCAGTGCAAGGGAGATTATTCAGGTACTAGATGCGAGGTATCAGACTGTTTGAACTACTGTGTGCAAGGCAACTGTAGTTATAATGATGAATGATCCTGCATAGAGGTATAGCATATTCTGCTCCTTCTGATGATTTTATTGTTGTTAAATGACTCATGTTTAACATTGTCATCATTTCAGCTGTGATGCCGGTTACTCAGGAGAAAGATGCGAGGTCTCCGCGTGTCATGGTTACTGTCTGAACGACGGCGTCTGTTCCCTGAACGAAGAGGATGAGGCAGTGTGCGAATGTGTTGGCGACCACAAGGGATCAAGATGTGAAGCTGATATAAATGACATTGCGCCTATGTACTATTTAACGAAAGGAAACCTTACTCTAGCCGATTTATTGTCGAATTGGCGAAAGCCTTCCTCAAAAATGTATTTGACTGTCGAAGTATAATTTAAATTTATTCAAAGTCTTTTTTTATCGTTGCCTCACACTACGAATCCCTCTTAATCGTGGTTCCATACATAATCATACAAACTCACACGAACAAATAACCAGATAGAAACAAATATTAGGCCATACCACATATAATATAATATTACGACAAAATGAAAAAATAGCTTGGCACGCCTAAGAAATTTAAAATCGAGCCATCCATTGGAATCAATTTTGAATGATCCTTTCAAATAATCTTTGGAATGTGAATAAGGATCCCAATATTCCATAAATTTGTGCTTAGGAGAGTTGACTTAAAAATAACATACAATCATTGTTATTATGAATTCTAGATCATGTAAATTTTACACACAATTCCATACAAATATTTGTTCATTGCGGGAATCAAGCTAGCGACACGCAGCGCGGCAGCCGATCGCTCATCCACTGCGCCAACCGTGTCGGTAAAGTGCTTGCGTCGTCCTTGCGATGAATTCAACTTTTTATATATTATACATTAACCTTCTAAACTCAGGTCCTTTCCTAATGACGCGACTCAATTTATATCAAGCAATTTTAAATGCAAATCAGTCAAATTGCATCTCATTGCGTCCAGGTGTACGTACTTGCTAATTCGTTTAGTAAAAATCGCTTATTGGAGTGGTATAAATTGAATCACGTAGTCATCAGAAACGTAGCTTAAAGTATTCACCAACAATTCATATTATTAACTAGCCATTGCCCGCGACTTCGTCCACGTCAAACTTTTTTTTGCACCGAAAACTAATTATTATTCTAAAATTGATGTAGCCTTCGTTATTCCTTATAACATCAGCTATCTGCCAGTGAAAGTCCCGTCAAAATCGGTCCAGTCGTTTCGGAGATTTGCTGGAACAAACAGACAGATAGACGAAAAGTTTAAAGCTGTTTTTTCTAAAGTACCGTATATACTTTCATATGAATTTACTAAAAAGCTATTATTTTGATGATAAATACAGACACTTCGATTTTATTTATTTCAACAGATTTAAAACTACTTCGCTTGATGCCAGTGACGTCAAATGGCACTTAAAAAAAATAGGATACCGTGTAAAACTAAAAAAAACGTGGATGAAGTGCCGGGCAAAAGCTAGTCATGAATAAAGCTTAACCAATACAATGCCAATTCATAATCAAATCCATTGGAAACACCATTCAATACTACAAATTAAATAAGAAGAAATAATTAAGGTTACACTAGTCGACGGCACGAACTATTTTGTGCGTGGGGTTAAAATGCCTGCTATCTCATCCGACAACTCGTGCGAAAGAGATAGATGCTGTGATGAGCAGTAAGAAGCTAGTTCACGTACGAATTAGCACTTTTGAAAGAAAGAAAAATATTATAAGTTTGTAGCGAAATGGATAATGATTTAGGACGAAAACGAGCGCGCGAAATTATATAAACAGACCTTTAGGAGTCTAGATATCATGAAAAAACGACTAAATGTATATTTTCAATAAAATTATTTGCATTGTTGAACTAGTAATCTATCCCTGTATGGTGGCTGTTTTGCAATTTTCCTTCTTCTTATAGTATTTATTGCCGCCCAAAGATGCGTTAAAATTAGTGTTTAAATATGGAACTTTCGACGCTCATAACTTTCAAATATTTTTCCTTTTTTACTTTTTTGCTTCCATACAGGGCTAGATAATGATGAGACAAATTGATATATTTTTTTATTTTGAGCGTACATCTTCAAACAGTGGAGTAATCCCTAGACTACGTTTGTATGGAAGAATTATCGACTAGTGTAACCTTACTTAGGGTGGCCTACACACGTACGTCATTACAGTCGCAGCGGCAATCGCCGAGCGATATTAATTCAGTGCGAACGAATGTGAAACCCTTAAGGGTAGAGATTGATTGCTGAATTCTCTACACACGTGATTTTGTTTGTCGACCACACAGACTTTGTTACTGTGGAACTTTCCTAAGAAATAATATCAATACACATTTTTTGTTTCCTTTTTTATGACTGTAGGACAGGGTTCGCCAATTACTTTCATTTGGGGTCCGTTTTTAGGGTTGCGTACCCAAAGGGTAAAAACGGGAACCTATTACTAAGACTTTGCGGTCCTTCTGTCCTTCTGTCTGTCTGTTCGTCTGTCACCAGGCTGTATCTCATGAACCGTGATAGCTAGACATTTAAAATTTATTATTATAAAGGCGAAAGTTTGTAAATGTGTGTGTTTCTGTATGTTTGTTACTTCTTCACGCTCAAACAGCTGGACGAAACTGGATGAAATATAGCACAAAGATAGATTATTGTCAAGAATACCACATAGTATACTTTTTATCCCGAGAATATGTTCCATCGAGATAATTTTCGACATTGACGCGGGCATAGCCGCTGGCAGAAGCTAGTATGTAAATATAGATACAATAATTATCCATGAAGATTTTGATGAGGCGATTCTTCTTTTGTTCGACGCCCGTAATGACATAACGTACTCAAGTATCACAAGTAAAATATATTGTACCATTTACTTAAGGTCCACACAAAATAGGTCGTTGGTCCGGATCCGGACCGCGGTCCGCCATTTGGTGACCCCTGCTGTAGGTTATAAATATTGTCTAACAACATTGAGTTTTTTTTATGCTATTCCAATGCCACAAACCCCGAGCTCCATATAATCAGCCTCACGGGCCAATGCTATAATAGTATGACTACCAGTCCTGCTAAGGGAGTTTTAATCATAATGGTGTTTTAGAGATCAGAAAGGCAGTAACCACTAGATAATATTTATAACATTCCCACTGCTAGGACATAGGCCTCCTCTCTGTGAGAGAGGCAATGGGCCATAATCCACCACGCGTGCCCATTGCGGGTTGCTAGATATCACATGTCTTCGAATTTTTGGTTCTAGGACATGCCGGTTTTCTCACTATGTATTCCTTCACCATTTTTAGAGAAGTTTTTTTTTTAAATCTTTGCCCAACACTAGGAATTTTTTCCTGTACTTCGGGTGCGCTTACAATCATATAAACTCACATACACAACACCCAGAGCCGGCACAACTATCTGTAGGTCATACAAATATTTGTTCCGTGCGGCAATACGACACGACACGCAGCGCAGCAGTCAATCCCTCAACCACTCGCGCCAACCGAGCGCCCAAGCAGTGGTGATGAAATAATTAACACAAGGTAATGCGCCGACCTGCGACACGTAAGACAGGGCCATTACCACTGGCCCACCACTGCTTTATAATTAAGGCAAACTGTATAAATTTTTAACATCGTGTACAAAGCTTGTGGTCACCGTAAACCGAAAATAATCACTGTAGTATTACAATCTTAACTGTAATATGTGCGTACTAAATAAATTCAGTAGTCATAGTAGGCACACGATTTTTAAGGTTTCGGCCATTGCCACGAAATATACGAGAACCTTGTACTCAAGTGGCAGTTGGCAGCACATTGCTCTCAGAACGGATGGTCGATGGCGCCGATAAAATATGGAGTGGCGACCGTGAACCGGCAGACGTTGCGTTGGGAGACCTCCGACTAGGTAGACCGATGGCCTGGTGGAGGTTGCGGGGATCCGCTGGATGCGTGACGCACGAGACCGGTTAATGTGGTGACCTATGTTCTGCAGCAGACGTATTTCGGCTGAAATGATGGTAAGGACCTTGCGGCTAAATGATAACAGCCGCACGGGTTCTTCAAGGTTATGCAACGGTTGCCAAGGCTGGTCCGTGGATGGGTGTTGGTCCCGGCTGTCATTATTAGATCTTAGACAGTCCAAAGCCAGGCAATTTGGCACCAGTCTTGCTATGGAGTATCGTGTTACCCAGTTACTGGGTTGTGGAGGCTCCGCAAGAGAACCAGGGTTACCAACATAGCCCGAAGAATTGCCAAACTTAAGTGGCAGTGGGCAGGGCACATTGCTCTCAGAACGGATGGCCGATGGGGCAGAAAGGTTCTGGAGTGGCGACCGCGAACCGGAAGACGTTGCGTTGGAAGGCCTCCCACCAGGTGGACCGATGACCTGGTGAAGGTTGCGGGGTTCGCTGGTTGTGGAACGCACGGGACCGGTCAATGTGGCGACGCTTGGGGGAGGCCTATGTCCAGCAATGGACGTCTTTCGGCTGATATGATGATGATAATATTTTCTTAACACCGACGTGGGTATGCATCGAGACGTAGTAGCAGTGGACAAGGGACTCACCCCGCTCTCCTTGGCGAATGAGAACGGGCGCAAGCCTGTAGTGCTTGTAAAACTAACAACCGCACGGATATATGGCAGAGTAAGGAGCTTCACGGATGATTTTGCTGAGCACTACATGGGCCCGATGTAGACCAAACAGCGTCCGTAGCCTGGCTGCGTTTCGGTGACCTCTATGGGGAAACCGAAGGTTTTGTCTGTGCAATCATGGATGAAGTTATCATGACGAATAACTACCGGAGATTTGTTGTTAAGGATGGCACGGTTGACATCTGTCGGGCATGTCACCGACCGGGTGAATCGATCCGCCACATTATCTCTGGTTGTTCTCGTCTAGCTAACGAAAAGTACTTGTGTAGGCACAACCTTGTAGCCAGGATTATCCATCAGCAAATTGCTCTGAAATACACACTTGTGGCATCGGAGGTACCGTACTACAGGTATGTGCCCGACCCAGTTCACGAAAATGGCAATATCACATTGTACTGGGATCGGGCCATCATCACCGATAGGACTATTGTAGCCAATAAGCCTGATATTGTGGAGGCTCATACTTTTTACAAGAAAACTTTCAAAAAATGTCTTTGTTTCATAAAATACTTACGGAGAGTATATTAAAATGTTAATACTTACCCCTTGTGCTTTGTTAAAACTTGCCCCAGAGATAGTTGTTTCACAAAAATATTTATTTACGTGAAAAAAAAAGATTCTGACAAATTGAGAACCTCCTCCTTTTTTTAAGTCGGTTTAAAAGTATATTGATAAAGTAGTTTGATGGAAACAAAATACAATACAAGACGAAGTACCATTTAAAATAATTGCAGTGCCGTATATAATAAAGCAACGAATCAAAAAATAACGAGTTAAAAGATGTTCAGTTACCTGGCATAATGTACGCTTACACACAACTTTGTTCCGTGGCATGCGGCCGGCAACATGCCGCAACTGACAGGTTGCAAAGTGTCTGTGGTGATACACTGATGCCTTTAACCGTGCGTCTCGCCAAACTTCATGGCCGCCCTAAAGTTGGCTTTCCAATGCGCAAGACACCCATCGATGCTGTTTTTGTATGAGATAAATCTCATACTGAATGACATACTACTGCGCAGCCATTGTAGCCAACTTCAGGGCGGCCAAGAAGTTTGGCGAGTGCTATACCTCACTCGTTCATGTATAGTTTGGAGGCAAACGGCCTGTTAGGACATACCCCCGTTAAGGCGCCTCCCCGAGCAAAACGACACGCTAGTCGTTTTTGTGCAGTTTTTAAGAGCTATCTACTCTTTATTTAAAAAGAAATATCAATTAATAAAATACATTAAATTTCTGCATAATGTTGATTCTAAATGGTAGTACACTTTTTATTTTAAAGAGGTATATGTTTCACTAATCTCCTTCCAACAAAACCATAAAAATGAGAAATAATGATTGATAGCATGCATCTCCTCGCTTACCATCATCTTACTCTTAAGCGCGAGCCTATATTTATAAAAAAATAAAAAATAAAATAAGTGTAAATAATTAATGAAAATTATTTATTGTGCTAACACTAATGGATAGACAATTTGATAACGAACATTTTGTAAGTTTCGTTTTTTTTCAAAAGACCAATATTCGATTTAATAAAGATTTTATTCTAAAATCTGGGCGTATTCACTACTGTAATTCATGCGACACCAGTGCCGCTAGGCCAATAGGAATGCTCATATCTCATGCTGATTTTTTGGTCAGGGTACGGCCTTAAAACAAGCCCCTGGCTCCCCTACAATCTACTACCAAGATTACTTTGTTGACAGATATAAATGAACCTTTCAGCTTCCTCTCTGCAATAACATATATTTGCTCTAGTATTTGTTCACCTACAACTAGTGTCTGACCGAAGTTTCGGCTTCGAGTTCGGCCATCTTCAGCCAACCCTTCGGTTTCGGCCAAAATGGGCCGAAGTTTTAGCCGAAACCGAAGGTCTTGGCAACAAATACCGTCTTACAAGTGCCAATATTGAACGAACTGCTATGTGCGAGAGCGCAATGGAAGATGCAATGGTCATATTTCATAGCGCCGGCCAGTCGCCATCGCCAGAAAATAGCCACATCAAATAAAATAAAGTTAATAATTAAAAATCTTTTATTTAGTTTTACTATCCCGGTGTATGTAATAAATCATGCAAGTTAAATTTTACCCACTGCCCTGTGTCCGATTGAATTGAAATTTTGCGCACACGTTTGTTTTTCGTGCAAAGGATTTTTTTTTTTTAAATACTGGAGCTTGTTTAAAAAAATTGTTTTTGTATGTGAAAGCTTGTTTTTGTTTTATTTAACAATTAATTAGCACTCTTACAATAAAGGTTTTTTAATTGTTTCAATAATTACGGCATACAACTGGTTAATCGTGATTCGTGTTTCAGAGTTATTCAATACTAGCTGTTCCCCGCGGCTTCGCTCCCGTGGACCACCCCACAGGACGCGTCTTCGGGATAAAAAAAATAGCCTATGACACTCAGGAATAATGTAGCTTTCTATTGGTGAACGAATTTTTAAAATCGGTCCAGTAGTTTCGGAGGCTATTCGGTACAAACAAACAAAAAAAAAATTTCTCTTTATAATATTGGTATAGATTCGGCTTCGGCAAAAGGTAGCTACAGTCGACTAATCGGCTTCGTCCAAAAATCGACCGTCGTCGGTTGGTCTCTACCAGCTACTGACCTACGTATGCTTGCAGTGTGGTAGCTTTTAGTTTAATCGCACCTGCGCTTTTATGTAAACACTTGCAAACTGCACTTTATGGCTGTTATTTCAAGTCCGCTTTTGCGACCGTTAATACTAATTTCTACGAAATAAATGAACAAATACTGTTTACAGTAATTGTTATTCTTATTTCAAGATAATGGCTTCCCGTTACTATAATAAGCAAAAATATATCACATCAATTGTGTACAAACTAAGTTGACTAATTACAACCAAACTTATTTGTTGACTTAGATGTTGGCTAATCAATCAACTGGCTTGCTTTAAACTTTTCATTTCTTTTTATATACCTATTATCATTATTTTTCTAGTTTAAATTGTTAGAGCGTGTGTCCTGTCTGTGCATAATAAACAATTTATCTTCTTTTTTCTTTTCTTATTTTAAATTAGTTTTCATTCAATGAAAAAAAACATACTCAAAGATGGCAATGATGTTGGTCTTTTGAGCACAATACCAGTAGATAGCGATGTGGAGGAGTTTTTTCACGCCATATTTTATTTACTTTTAGAATTAGTGAGTTGTACGAGTTTTTGATTTAAGTCGATTTCATCATTCATACATAAACTCACGCTTTTTGCCCATGGGAGCAGGCAGGAACTACAGAATTCATCATTCAGTTTTCAGAAATAGTCACCAAGCACGGTGATACACTTGTAGGTATGTGAAATTGAAAAGGCTTTTAGCCTTCAGTAGAACAATCGCTAACAAACTATTTATCAACAAACTACAACTAACTAAATTGACATTAACATTAGAAACGGGATATTTACCATGATTACTGTTTGTTACGAGTTTCCGATATTTCGGTGCTGTTGCAAGCACCATGATCACGGATAAACTGGAGTTATTGCGGGTGGATGTTTATGAGGAGACAAATCGAAATAATAAAATAATAATAATTCGGCGACTATTTGCATAGACACAACGTTGTAGCCAGGATTATCCATCAGCACAATCTTGTGGAATCGGAAGTGCCTTACTATAGGTATGTGCCCGAACCAGTTCTCGAGAATGGCAATGTCACGTTGTATTGGGATCGGTCTATCATCACTGACAGGACTATTGTTGCCAATAAGCCTGACATAGTGGTGATAGACCGACTAGAGCATCGCGCAATGATTGTTGATATAGCGGTCCCCCATGACGAGAACCTCGTGAAGGCTGAGAGATAATAAAAGTAAGTATCTTGATCTGGCTCGCGAGGTTGTCGACATGTGGGATGTGAATACAGCAGTCATTGTGCCGATAGTCGTTACGGCTAATGGCATAATAGCCAAGAGCCTCGACGAACATCTGAGGAGGCTCTCGTTGGGCAGCTGGATCAAGGGCTTGATCCAGAAAGCAGTACTCCTGGATACGGCGTGTATCGTTAGGAGGTTCCTCTCTCAGGAGCCCTGACCACCGGTAGCTTGGGCCCTGTTCCCGATACCGGTGGGCTACTATTTTTTATATGTTTAAATGTTTTCTTTTTTGTATTTATTTTGTAATAATATTTAAAAAAGTAAGAAATAAGAAAGAAAATTAAATAAAGGACATAATAATTCTAATGTTAATGTTAGTGTTAGTGACCACGGCAGTTTAAAAACTTATATAACTAAATTGAGTATATTTTAAATATTTATCCATCCCGTCCCGAATCACTATACCTTGGGGTACTCATCGGTAATTTTTCAAGTAGAATTTGCTTTCCACACCTCATTAAACAATGTCCAAGCAAACACACATCATTTGAATAACGATTCTATTTCCATTCAGTACAGATTAATTTCGTTTAGCAATAACTTAGAGCCACAGAGGTCTATGAAATAAAGCCAGGAATTGACAAAAGAATTTGTTGCTTCGCTGTTAAATTTAAAGTTTTATTTTGCTTGGCAGGGTTTAACACGGAAGAGTGCTACAGATAAGGGCTATAGTATAGTGTTTGATTGTACAACACCCTTAACTGAGCTGTGGCTGATGGAGGGATTAATGATGTCTCTTTCACACTTACGGGATTGCCTTATTTTTTGTCGCATTTGTTTAATCATTAGACAGAGATATTTCCATCGTTTGTGTTTATTTTTCTCGTTAAATTGAGACAATTTTGGAATTCAAGTTAACAACCGTAGATTCAAACGATAACGTAACAATGTTTAAACTCCAAAAACAAGATTCTTCATCTACAACGTGATTCATACGCATCACCGGTTTTAGGACATAATTATGTCCTTAGATGTGATAGTGACCAGCGGTGAACACGATAAGTAAATTTAAAAAAAACCTTAATTTAACAAGAATATCTTTATTTGACTGCCAAAAAAATACTCGCCATAAAATAAATTTAAACCAAGAACAGGCGTGAATCAGCATTTTCAGTATACTCATTCCTTTTTAGAACACATCTATTGCTTGCTAGGTGAGATAAAAAGAGCAGGATTTATTTCCAAGCCTTCGAAACCCTGGCGAAAACCATGACAAATCAAGTTAAGCCAAACATTATTAAGAAAAATCTAAACAAGTTTTATATAAAAAATGCATTGACACGAGAAACAAACGCTTGTGGAAAATTTCATCTTAAGAGTCCCTACAAGTTTCACCTAAAAACAGAAAACAGCTACTTTTTCAGCGCAAATTTCTCAATAACTACAAGCTAAATGATAAATCTTTTAATGCATAGTTATCTAGTAAATGTACAATAAATATTTTTGATAACTGCTCAAATTAAATTAGAAAATAAATTCCTAGAACACGTTTTTACGTAATCACGAAACACCAGGTTTATTAATTACTTTGTCAGCTTACTGGTGGCGAATAATAATCTATAAAAAATGGTATGGACTGGGCATATAGTATACTAGTAAGTCATCAATTTTGTTTTTCAAAACTTATTGTATTTGTACTTAAAAAAATTGTTGTCCACGCGGAACAAAGGCAATTTTATCACGTGCGAAATCATCGTCTACGCGTAAGAATATGTTGAATATAAAAACAACTAGTCAATAATTTTAAATTTGAGGTGTTTATCAATCGAATCCAATTTTTTTATATTATACTGTTTAGTACATATTTTATTGTAATAAATTGTCTAAATAATGAATTATAAACCGTTGCGCTCGCGCGAGGCATTCAGTCTCGCTCAAGGGCTTGACGACGGACCTGTGTAGTTTTTATTTCTGTATTATTTTTTATCGTATATCTTGTAGTTATTGAGAAATTTTCGCTGAAAAAGTAGATGTTTTCTGTTTTTGGCTCGTGAAACTTGTAGGGACTCTTAATCGAACACCAGGAAGCGAGTCAAATTAACTTGCAAGATTGAACTACAGACACCGGGACTGTTGAAAATAAATAAAAGCTTTAAAAAAACCGGCCAAGTGCGAGTCGGACTCGCGCACGAAGGGTTCCGTACCATAACCGCAAAAAACGGCAAAAAAATCACGTTTGTTTATGGGAGCCCCACTTAAATATTTATTTTATTCAGATTTTAGTATTTGTTGAGCGGCAACAGAAATACATCATCTGTGAAAATTTCAGCTGTCTAGCTACCACGGTTCATGAGATACAGCCTGGTGACAGACGGACAGACAGACAGACAGACAGACAGACGGATCGCTGAGTCTTAGTAATCGGGTCCCGTTTTTACCCTTTGGGTACGGAACCCTAAAAAGCTGTGATTGAGAATTACAAGTTTGCTCCTTTGGAGACAACGAATTATCAATAAAGTCAGTTACCATCCCACAACGGCCTTAACTGGCCATTCCAATTTTAAACACTCGGCAAAATGCTAAACCTTTTTAAAATTGGAACGGAAGCGGAAACGGCGTTTGGCACAAACATGGCTGCCCAGGGCTGGCAACGGGCACACTTAATGAGACTCATTGCTCTGTTATTGCAGTTTTTGTGCCAAACTCATGTTCTGTTTGCTATTTTGTCGTTGGATTAGCCATTTCAAATTTTATTTTGTATGGTTTATAAGAATGGTGAGTAATTGTGTTATGATCGAATACAGGCTAAGTGAACGAACGCAAATGATTGGGAATCACCCACCGCACGTTAAGCGGGTCACACACCTTCAGATTTAACTGCACAGTTTCATCTGTACAGTCGCACTGTTCAGTTAAAACTGACGTCCCTTTTTATTTTTTTTGCGTGGAGAAATGCTCATGCATGCTGCACTACCACGGGGAGATAGTGCAGTTATGTGGGACTCTAACCCACTAAAACTCCACGGTGTCCTCCAGTGCCTCTTATGGCGGGAACACGGGCACGCGTTAGCACTCTCCGCGAACCCGCCGCGGCTGAGTGTCACTACAGTTTTATAGTCAGAATGCTTCAGTTCGAATAGTCGCCCACAACTTCGAGTGTAGAGTCTCCGACCTTGATAGGAGTGCGTGTAACATGTGCATTCACCATGACCTTGGTTTTGTCCATGTTCATTTTAAGACCCACTCTTTCGGAAGCTCTACTGAGGTCATCGAGCATTTTACTGAGGCTCTCCATGGTCTCAGCCATGACCACTCGACATGTCGTCGGCAAACCGAAGGTGAGTGATGTACTCGCCATTAACGTTGATGATGTCTTCAAGGTTCTGGATTGGAAAGGGCTTGCTTTCCAATCCAGAACCTTGAAGACATCCTCCAGCGCAGCAGTGAACAGTTTCGGAGAAATGACGTCTCCCTGTCTCACGCCGCGCCGGAGAAGAATTGGTTTCGAGGTCTGATCCTGAAGACGGAATGACATAGTGGCGTTCTTGTACAAACACTTCAACACTTCAATGTACCGGTAGTCGATCTGGCACCGTTGGAGAGACTGCAGTACAGCCCAAGTCTCGATCGAATCGAAGTCTTTCTCGTAGTCCACAAACGCTAAACAGAGAGGCAGGTTATACTCTTCGGTCTTCTGTATAACCTGCCGTAGCGTATGTATGTGGTCTACGGTGCTAAAGCCTTTTCGGAATCCGGCTTGTTCGGGAGGCTGGAAATCGTCAAACCTGCGCGCGAGACGATTCGTGATGATTCTTGAAAACAACTTGTAGACATGGCTAAGAAGTGAGATGGGCCTATAGTTCTTCAGCCGGGCATTGTCGCCCTTCTTAATGAAGAGTACCACCACACCCCTGCACCATGCCTGTGGCGTTTTGCCCTCGAGTATGACGGAATCAAACAGCTTCTGAAGGGCCTTAAGGACCGGTTTTCCACCCGCCTTCAGGAGTTCAGCCGTGATTCCGTCATCACCCGGCGCCTTGTTGTTTTTAAGCTGTTTCAGAGCCATCCTAATCTCGTACAGGCTGACGTCCGGAATATCTTCGGTATAGTGTCGGGTCAATCTAGCTCTTGGGTCGTTTGCTAGACTCGCAACGGGCTTGCTGATTGATGTGTACAACTGCCCATAGAATGTCTCGATCTCCCTCAGAAGCTCCGGTTTGGCGGATACGATCCTGCCATCGTCGGTCTTCAGTTTCGTGAGCTGGCTCTGCCCAGTAGCCAGATCCCTTGAAAAAACCTTGGAGCCTTTATTTTGCTCAATCGCGTCTTTAATACGCTCGGTATTAAAGCGGCGGAGGTCTCTTTTCAAGGATTTAGAGATCTGTCTATTGAGCTGCCGGTATTTGCACGCCTCATCTGAAGACTGCAGGATCATCTCACGCCTCTCCTTCATAAGCTTGAGGGTATGATCAGAGCACCGTATAATGCACCGTCTATGTGGATTTGCTAGTTAATTGAATTTGACTATGTATGCGTTATTAAGTAATCAGGCAGTTTTGCTGTGTTCTGAAGCTGTAGACATAGAGTTTCCCAATGGTCGTGGGTTCAAACCCAGGCAGGTGTTTTACTTTATGTTAACTATTTCATCACCACTGCTCTCAAAACGGTAAAGGAAAACATCGTGAGGATACCGGCATGTCTTAGAACCAAACATTTGATGCCCGCGTGGTGGATTACGGCCTTGTCCCTCTCACAAAGAGGAAGCCTGCACGCATAAAGGACCAAATTGGCGTCTAAGTGTGAAAAAAGAGGTCCATCCACGGTCCATCCTATTCTATCCTATCCATTTACCGTTGCTTTGATCTTCTCCTACTCTTAAGAGATGTGTTAAATTTTGGTGTAGATACAGAATAGTATAGTCCTATAGCCGTCCACATTAATATTCAAAACATTCCTGATGACCTTCTCACCAGGATAACATTATAATAATATAAAGCTGATACTGTGAATATTCAGAGAAACAAAGAAAAAAAACAAATTCATATCAAATATTTTTTATTGACTTATAAAATAGTTTACACAAAGAAAATTTAAGCTAAGTAAAAACCGATGTTACAGAAGAATTTTATATTATGTACTTAAGTTACATTTTGTAGGTACATTTAAAAAAAAAAACTATGTTATATTAGACTATTTTCTTAATAATTTGATCTAAGCAAATTTTGAGTTTTATTCCGATAACATCACATCATCACATCATCAGCCTATTATTGTTCCCACTGCTGGGACACAGGCCACCACGCGGGCCTAGTGCGTGTTGGTGGATGTCACATGTCTTCGAATTTTTTGGTTCTAGGACATGCCGGTTTCCTCACAATGTTTTCCTTCACCGTTTTGAGAGCAGCGGTGATGAAATAATTTACACAAAGCAAATCGCCTGCCTGGGCTCGAACCCACGATCTGCAACTTGTAAGTCACGGCCGATACCACTGGGCCACCACTGCTCTCAATATCATAGTGTAATTAATTTGTAAAGTTATGTCTAAAACGGACAAAAACACGACAATCACAACAAAACCACTGGGCATATTTCAATGAAATCAACACCATCTCAAAGATAATTTAATTATCTACATTTTGATCTGAGGCTTTATTTTTAAAAGTCATAGAATATTATGGAAAGTAAAAAAACTACTAAATTTTGGGTCGCGTGGGTGTGATACGAGTGCGCCTTTTGTTCCCTCAAGGTCGTTTCGACTCGTGCGGCTGTTATTCAAATTCAAATTCAAAAGTCATTTATTCAAACTAGGCTGAGAATCAGCACTTTCCGAACGTCAAAATTAAATAAGACAGTCCCCCAAAAACGCCCGCCCTTCACCACTTCCTAGTGCTTTATAATTTATCCACGAGGTCCCCATATCGTGGCAATGACCGAAACTTAAAAAATCACGTACCTTTTATGCCTTCTTAATTTATTTACACATAGGATATTATTTATCCCGGGAATATGTTCTCGCGGGATAATTTTCGACATTCACACGGGCGTAGCCGCTCACAGAAGCTAGTAAGAAATAAAAAGCTGCATTCTCTGACAGGACGATGCAAGCAAATTAAATGAAAATTTTGATTATGTATGCAACCACGATTAAGAGGGATTCGTAGTGTGGGGCAACGATAAAAAAAAAACTTTGAATAAATTTAAATTATACTTCGACAGTTAAATACATTTTTGAGGAAGGTTTTCGCCAAGTCGACAATAAATCAGCTAGAGTGAAGTTTCTTTTGGTTAAGTCGTACATAGGAGTAATGTTATTTTTGTCAGCTTCACATCTTAATCCCTCATGGACACCAACACATTCGCAAACTGCCTCATCCTCTTCGTTCAGAGAACAGACGCCGTCATTCATACAGTAACCATGACATGCGGAGACCTCGCATCTGTCTCCTGAGTAACCGGCATCACAGCTGAAATGATGACAATGATAAACATGAGTCATTTATCAACATTCAAAAAGAAAGCCATCAGAAGGAGTATAATAAATGTATTACCTGCATGTAGGATGTCCATCGTCACTAAGACCACAGTTGCCATGCATACAATAGTTTAAGCAGATTGATACTTCGCATCTAGCACCTGAATAATCTCCTTTGCACTCACAGACTGGCTCACTGTTTTTCTTCAAAGAACATTCACCGTTGTTAGAACAATAACCGTGACACGCGAAGACTTCACACCTCGATCCGGTGTAACCGGCATTGCAACTGAAATAGGTAATGATAATGTGAAACATGGTTATAAACCGACAAATAAAATCATCAAAGCAGAAGCATAATGTTTTACCTGCATTTCGGAAATCCCTCATCATTGACGCTGCAGTTACCGTGCAAACAGTAGTTGTTACATTCTGATATGTCGCATCGCTCACCGGTGTAACCAGGTGCGCATCTACAGCGGGATTCTCCATTAGCTTTCATACCGTAAACACAAAACGGCCCATCATATTCTGTAGCAATTTTCATTGAGCTGTCCTTCACGGAGTTATCTCGTACTAGACGCGTTAGTGTCTCGCAATCTTGTAGTCCATGTGTCTGTTGTTCAATTTTATAGTTTGCGGCTATACCGACAGGGATTTCAGTTTTTAACCTAAATAACATTGTGATTTTTGTTTCGTCATTAATTTTTGGTTCTTCAAATATGGAACAGTCTTTGCACCAGGCCCACGAGATCAGGGAGTTTTTTGAAACGGTCAATACCGATGATATATTTGTCATAGGTTTTGATGAAGCAAACATAAAGGCACTATTTATATTCATGTTATTTCCATTCAAATCTGTTCTATAAGTATTGTATTTTTCTTTTATACTGAATGACACAGGCTCAATCCAGAACATCATCTGCGTCTGCTGGTCAATGACCAAGCTGTGGGGTTCCACGCTGTAAGTTGTGTTGACAGACAATGAAGTTAGATTAATGACAACTTCTCTCTCTAAACCATTAAACCTAGCTCTTTCAATTGCGGGTTTAGTCAGTTTTGTGTTGATCCAGTATATGTAGCTGAAAGTTATAAACCGTTATATTAATTGTTTAATTTTAATTGACCTATGCATAACTATGTGACTCTGCAGTACCCTAAGGGTTACTGATAGAAAATGCCAACGGCAAATTAAGTTCGCCTCTGTACTCTATCAGTCTTATTAATAAAAATGGCGTATTACCAGCTTACTCCGAAGTTACTCTTGGACTAGCTAATCCCGGAGTAAGTAAGGATTAACATAGGTTTAGCAATGTTATTAATAAACATGGAATAACCTCTGACTAACTATTTATTTGTTACTCTTGGATTTACGCGTAAGCTATGGCAACCCAGTTCAATTTAAAAGTAAAAAAGAGTGAACCAGTGAATGAAACCAAGAAATTTGATGACATAAAGTAGAAAAAGAAAGAAAAATAGCGGATAAAGTGACATCTGTCATACTTAAATCGCATATAATAAAATATTATAAATGCGAAAGGAACTCTGTCTGTCTGTCTATTACTATTTCACGCTTAAACCGCTGAACTGATTTTGGATGGAGTTAGTCATTGACCCTGGGAAGGACATACGATAGTTTTTATCCCGAAAACCATCCTTATGGACCCCCATAAGGATGGTTGAATGGTAGCAAGGAAGGTAGACATTTGTATGGTGAACTAATAATTTCTCAAGTAAGGCGGCCCTCACAATATAATAAGTGCGATATTGAAAATAGGCTATTAAGAGTACTAATGCTACGCAGACGAAGTCACGGGCAACAGCTACTATTTAATATTCGTAGTGCTTTGATACATCTGATGACGAGTGTATCTCTCATACTAATTTTAGTAAAATATTAAACACATCTTCATGCCAATTCCTGAAATAGTTTTTCCTGTCTAGTACAACATATTTATATTAAACTAAAAATTTTCATGATCAAATCACAACGAACAAAATGTCAATCAAAAATAATAAATGTAGTCGCCATGGATACCTCAGAATCCAACCTTACTCCGACCTTAAACTAGCTAGCACCGTGGATTAACTTTTAGTCCAAGACTAGAGTCAGATTAATATAATCTCTACTTATTCCGTGTTTATTAATACGGAAATTTGTTAGTACCAACCTAATCAATCATCAATATCAATCATCATCATCAATCAATATCATCAATATACATTTAATAAATCTGTAGAAAAATATTTTTTGTCCATCGAAAAAAAATCCAAAAAAAATAGCCAGGGTGTTAAAGGATAACCAACAGAACCCATTTCTAGCATTTTTGGAATTTTTGTCTGTTTGTCTGTTATTTGTGCACGCATCACGTGAAATGTACGAAACTGATGTAGATAACTTTTATACAAAAAAATTGTGCGTATCTTGAAGAATTACTTAGTTTTTGTTTCATCACAATCGGTTCACTCTATCAAAAGTTAGATGAATTTAAAGTGTTCAAGAAGTAAAATTATCACAGCTCAGGCAATTCAGTTAAACGGACAGTTGAACTCGCTATTCGATAGATGGCGTTGTGCATTTAAAGTTATTTTCTGAATCGCGGTGTTAAGATTTTTCGCGAAAGAATGACGCTAGAAAAAAATATTGGTACGTAGTATGTAATTATGTAAATTTTTTAACCGACTTCCCAAAAAGGAGGAGGTTCTATGTTCGACGTTATGTATGTTTTTTTTTTTTTTTTTGTGTGTATGTTCACCGATATCTCCGTCAATTGTGGACCGAGTTCAATAAATCTTTTTTTGTTTGAAAGAGTATGTTCCGAAATTGGTCCCATTTTAATTTGGTTTAAGACTGACGAAGCAATTCGAAGATATACAACAGAACTCTTCAATAAATAACGGCAAATCTCTCGGGATTGCTGCAATCGCATGTCTGTTTGTTGTTTATACCATTTCATAACATAACATCACGCCAGTACGCTCTTAAGGGGTACGCAGATCTCTCATTTCACCGGTTATGTTCAAGTTTCATGATATTTGGGTAATATATTCTGGCGTTATACGAGTAGGTAACTTACTAAACAACTTGCCTATTAGGTAGGTACAACTAAAAAGTGAAAAATAAAATACTGTTTACAAAAAAATACTACCGACTTCCAAATAAAACTACAAAGTGAAAAATAACTTTAAAAAAATTGGTACCTACGAAAGACACCGACTGCCAAAAATAAAGTTATTTTTCACTTTGTAGTTTTATTTGGAAGTCGGTAGTATTTTTTTGTAAAAAGTTTTTTTGAGTATGTGGAATAGGCAGGCAGGCTGGTAAGTATGGTAGGGTTGGCAGGCAGATGACGGGAGCGAAGCCGAGGGCACAGCTAGTTCAAAATAAAATCATATAGGTAAAGAAAAACGTAAGAATCATCAAAATCGGCCAACGCGTTTGGCCTCTAGAATGCCACATAGGAACAAACATACATAGATACCTATACATAGACTGACAAACGCATTAACCTTCTTTGGCAGTCGGGTAAAAAAATTGAGTTCAGTTTGATAAAAAAATACACTTAACACACTACAGTGTTTAATATCTACGGTGTTCTTTTTCTTTCTTTATTTGTTTTGGGGTTTTTATTTAAACAAATATGTCAACCCCATCGTGCCTTATACCATTGTAACATTATTATTTATAATTAACACATAAACTAAACAATTCAACAATATCTAAAACACTTTGTGATAAAGAAAGACACCGATGAAGAACTTTTATTAAATGACATAACTTTTTGGCGCCTTCTGAAGTTGGTTGGGATAAAATTGATTGGATTAATCCTACGTTGAGCCTATTTAAGTCTAATTCTCTCAACAGTGACTCCCTCTCACGCTTGTTACGGACACAATCCATCAGCAAATGCTGCACGTCCTCAATCTGATTACATTCTCTGCAATTTGGTGAATCAGTTTTTTTCATAAGAAATGCAAACTTCGCTGATGGATAGTGTCCAGAGCGAAGTCTTAAAATTAATTTTATATAATTCCTACTTAATTGATCGACATCGAACCAAGGCACACGCGAAGGCTCGCCTTGTATTTTTTACCCGCGTTGGTGCTCCCGCGTCCTATATAACAGGAAGCGTGCATTTTCCGGGATGCAAATAATGGTTATACGATGTGTACCGGACGGGCGATCTCGTGTTGGGTGAAAAACTATAGCGAAGTCCAAGCTGAGCCGCTGGCGTCCTGCACCTATAGGTTCCGGCTGCTGCGTCAGTTGTGTGAAGTATGGTGAGATGGAAGTTACTGGTCTATTGTTGTTTTATGGGCGAAGAAGGTGGAGGTAAATAAAAGACTCTTTAACTATTATGACGACTGGCGAACAATACTATGCGAACGTACGAATGCCAGATGTGAACTGGCCGAGTACTGGATCAGAACTCTCTGAATAATAAAAACGAACTGCCTATACGAATGCCAGATGTGAACTGGCCGAGGACTGGATCAGAACTGTGTATACGAATGCCAGATGTGAACTGGTCGAGTGATAAAGCCGAACTGTCTGTAATGGCGAGCGCGGTGCTCTTTTATACTACTCCGTGAGTCTACAAAATATTCCAGAAAACGTGCCGACAAAGTCGGCCCGCGGCGGAAGATAGCATTGTTCGCTTATCGTGATTTATTACAAAAATTACATTAAAGAGATGCCGACTTCAACAAAAGTGTATACAAAAAACTATTCTCGGCAGTCGGCATACGGTCGAAATTCTAATAATAATACAGTCAAGACGATTCGAGATGCCGCGGCCGGCGCGGCTTCTTTGACCTATTGTATTCACACGAGTCGGCTAGTTTAAAGATGGTAGGTACCGGCGGCGGTTCCTTTGGCTTACCGATAACATTGTATCCACACGTGCGCCGCGCAGTGTCGGCGCGTACAAAGGATTTTCGACGACGGCGGCCGCTTTGGGCAATTAGATGGTTCGCGACGCCGCAGAGTTATCTTTTGAACTGTTACCTACTTACAGCCGTGTATTTCTCGATCGTTCCTATTACTTTACTATTGATTCACTGCTATAAATCACTGTTCTAAACACTATTGTCTTTCAATTATAACTAACGTTCTGTCATTACACTATTTACACTAAAACTCAACATTCTGTCGCGAACACGATGCATGCGATAATTCTTATTTATCATTAAGAAGATTAGTATGGAACTTACCCTCTACAACTGTCCACAGCAATATTAGTGGGGATCCCGTCATCCAGCTTTAGTAAAAGGTTTCCATAAACATTGTTTTTAAATCCAGGTTTCAATGAAATCCAATTTATGCTTTTTTCATTGGTATCAGTGAAAAAAACTTTTTCAGTGGCCGGATCGTAGGCGAGCCCCTGAATATTTCTGCCGTTCCTCCCTATTAAATAATTGTATTCCATGGAAGATAAGTTGAATGCACATATAGCGTCGTTTTCGCTCTGTTTGTCGACGTACAGCATCGTGTTGTGAACGTCGTCGTACGCTAAAGCTGCCAGATTTTGAGACTTAAAATGTACGGTTTCTGTTATGTAACTGGTCCCACTGGTATTATAAAATATGAGTTGATCTCCTACGCTTACAGCGATGTCTGGAACATAAGAAAAATCATTGTTTTAACGATAGCTATAATAGTAATCGCTAATTACGAGTTGGGTTAGCCATGGGCTACGCTGCGTCGGCGAAGATCTGCGGGAGCATGAGGAGTGAAGACACTGCGTGTTGCTACTTTAGTATGTCATGTTGAGGCGGCTGTGTGATACATGTATATAGGGTGAGTTATCCAAATTGGCCAAATCAGAGACTATGAGGAATAGCGAAAAACACTCAAAGGGGTCGCGGAGCCGATTTTGATGAAAACGAAACCTGCATAATTTAGGCTTTATGTATTACCTGATAGCTACAACCTGCAGCCGTTTTGTGTAAGTGCGCAAAGAGTTTGACCGCTATCCAATCGACCAATCACACAAGACGGAAATCCACATCGCGTCATTCATCTCGATTTGTATATCGTATTTAAGTCAAGAGTAAACAGGCTTCTTCTAGGCAAGCGTGCCCCATCGTCGACCACACCATCGCTTACCATCAGGTGAGATACTGGTCAAGCGCGAGCATATATGAATAATAATCACATTAACAAAAAAAATTAAACCGACGTCCAAAACCAAACACTATAAAGCGTAAAATAATACATAGCAAAGACATCGAATGCCGAAAAGAACGTTCATTTCGGCATTCGATGTCTTTGCTATCTATTTTCTTTTCGCTTTAGACACCGATCCAACAAGGAACTTCGTACTGTCGTACATAACAATAATAATTAAAAGAAAAATCTTTTATTTATCGGACTAAAAAGTACGAAATGTTTTACCACTTGTCAATACATTGCCCATAAACCCAAACACGATAGTCTCTTGTTTGGCTGAGTAGTTGCTATCACCGAGGTCACCCTTCGGCTCCATCAAGAGACCAGCTCCTTAGTACCATATTATTTCAATGTTTCCAAAGATACAAAAGTATGCCATGATTCAGCTGAGTGTGGAAGTGCTTGAAAATTCGATTATTAGTTGCCGACACACATACAAAAGCAAGGCACCTATTACAGCTATACCCTATTCTCTGCAGCAAAAAATAAAAGGTAAACAAACAAACGGCAAACGGTTATAATCCGACTCATTTTAAAAATACAACCTCACTTGCAAAATGGTTACTTTTGTAGTACTCTTCAATTTATTATCATAATAGTTCCGAATTTCACGCTTTCGCGATGCTTTTTAATGTCGGCTATTGGTTTTGGTTTTAATAATACCAACTTTACATAAAAAATATTGATATTGTTGTTAAATATAGTTAAGAAAATAATAATTTAAATGTTTGACATATTTTTGCATGTGTGTATTTAGTTGTTGTATGAAATATATCTTCTCATGACATTTTTTATTTAAGTTTTTAGTGACAGCAAAGAAGACACTGTAAAAACCTTTTTTTATGGTTTGTTTAACTTTTATTTTTGCTCCAGCGAATAAAGTATAAGTAGGTAATGTACCTTGTAATAAAAATCGAAGTTAGCAAGACGTACTTACCCCAACAGTGCGACACCCCCACGTACCAGGCCACCAACACCAAGACGCACTGAGCTCTACACATTATTATTGTTCAGACACAAAGTTGCTCAATAATGTAGGTTTGACCACCGCTGGTGATCGCTCCTGGAATTTTAATGCAATACGCTGGCTTTTTGCTACGTAATATATATAGGTCTTTTAGGCATAGATACTGGTGATAAGAATGACACCGGGATAATAATTAACAGTGCTCATTATTATACAGATAATTCAGTGATCTATAGGGGCCACGTAAACATTGTAATTTTAGAGTTCCTTGGCAAAAGATGGCAAAAGAGAACCGCTCATGATGCGTCTTTGTATGTTTGTCTAAGCTGCGTAACTAAGCGACCTTCCTGATGGTGGACGATTTCTACTAACCGAAATTTCAAGTACTTTCACATGGACCTAATGCGATGCAATTCGACCGGTATGCTCTTGAAATTTACTTAGAAAATACGTGCGTGATATCGCCTATCGATAGTCCGTATCGGCGACATGTCAGTCTCTCAAGAACGCCGCTATTTTCAACGAAATAGTCCAAGAGCGAGCGAAGCGAGCTCGGGAGCTTAGGGCACCCCGACACGGATAGGTTAGGTTTGAAGGGGATGATGGGAGCTGAAGTAAGCGAACAATTAAGTAAGTGAACAGCTGCTCGAATTGTATAAAGCGCAAGTTTGGACATGCATGGAGTACTGCTCTCACCTCTGGGACGGATCTACCAAATATCAACTTGATGCACAAGAGTCGATTGACAAACAGGCCGACAGGCTTATCGGCAACGATGCACTGGTCGCCTCAAAGCTCCAGAGCCTTGAACATCGACACCCAGTGGCCAGTCTGTCGGTTTTTTATCGGTTACATTTCGGGGAGTGTGCGATGAAACTGCACTATTTGATTCCGCCTAGCCCTTTCCATCATCGGACAACAAGACGTACCGCAATGCGCCACCGGTACATGGTGGACATACCACCTATACGTATAAAGCGTTTTGCGAACACTTTCATTGTCCGCACAGCTAAGGAGTGGAATTCCCTGCCGGAGTCTTTGTTTCCTGATAGCTACAACCTTGGGGTATTTAAGTCAAGAGTGAATAAGTTACTTCTAGGCAAGCGTGTTTCACCGTTGACTATATCATCGCTTACGGGTCATCAGGCGAGATAGTGGTCAAACGCGAGCCTATCGCTAAATAAAAAACGAAAAAAATCGCGCAAAGCGAGTGTACTCAGCTCCCGTCATCTCCTTCATGTTCGGTTACTTTAGAACCTGTAGACATAAATAAGTGCCCCGCGCAGCGTTCTGTTGAATATGTTGCTTATATAGAAATCCTGTTTACCCACCATACTGATTCTATATTAAAATCAATGTCAACATTAAAATTACTTAATAAAACACATATTTTTATTACCCTGCCCAATAAGTGATGGGTTATTCAGAAAGCCCGGTCAGTTTAATAATTTCGATAGTTTCTTACTAATATTAGTCATTTTTCAAATTATCTGAGCATTATTAATAATGCCATATTCATCATTAAGGCCCTTACATATACATAAAAAAATACTCGGTACCAGGTTTGGAACCCATTTTTTTATTTGTATGTTATAGCAAATGTATGAAATTGGGAATTATATACAAAGCCTAGGCAATCTATAGAATTCCGAAAATCGATCGAAATAAAAAAAAATGACAATGAGTGAAAAAATTGTATTTCACACATTTCCTAGGAATTCTATACACATCCTAAACAGCAAAAGGAAATGTGTTAGAAACAGGATATTGGCGAGAGCACGCAGGGCTTGGGTGTTGCATCATACCTCCTTTTTTTTGAAATCGGTAAACCTCCACGTCACCTCGCGGGGTAGTCATGGCAAAAATGATATGTAGTTTTTTTTATAAATTGTAGGACTCCGGCTCCATGTTCTATTCGCGCCGGTTGTGACGAGAATGTCATATGGGACATTATCGTGACAACCGGCGCGTCTCAATCAAACATATACCTACATTTTTTGTCGTTTTTTTTTTTAATCTTTGCCCCTCACTAGGAATTTATTCCTGTATCGTGGGTGCGTTTACAAACATATAAACTCACATTCACAACACCCAGAGCCGGAACAACTAACTGTAGGTCATACAAATATTTGTCACGACAATATTTGTTGCGGGAATAGAACCCACGACACGCAGCGCAGCAGTCAATCGCTCAACCACTGCGCCAACCGTGCGCCCTAAAATTGATGAAAGATTCACTAGAGTAAAACCATTACAGCTTTGAGACGGAACCCTCCGGGCGCAAATTCTACTCACATTTATCTGAAATGTGAAAGTGTGTTTGTATTATTAAAAGTTGTTTTTAAAGCATGAATAGTATAAATAAAAAAACCCACTGTGATTGGGACGTTATAACGTGTGGGTTTTTTATTAATATTAAGACGAAACTATGATACGGTGTGGGTCGAGGTCAGCCTTTTGCCGATAGGAAAAAACTGACGTAATATTTAGCAGATTTTTTGACAATATTAAAACGTTTTTTCCTGTTGTGGCCGTGGTCATTGCAAAGAATCATGATGCAAAAACTCTTGGTGCTGGAGTCTTTTTATATGGCAATGCTATACTAATGAAAACCTGATTTTTTATAGTCTTGATAATCATCATCAGCCTATTAATGTTCCCACTGCTGGGACACAGGCCTCCTCTCTGTGAGAGGGAATGGGCCGTAATCCACCACGCGGGCCCAGTGCGGTTTGGTGGATGTCACATGTCTTCGAATTTTTGGTTCTAGGACATGCCGGTTTCCTCACGATGTTTTCCTTCACCGTTTTGAGAGCAGTGGTGATGAAATAATTTACACAAAGTAAAGCGCCTGCCTGGGCTCGAACCCACGACCTACAACTTGTAAGTCGCGGCCGATACCACTGGGCCACCACTGCTCACAGTCTTGATAATAGCATTTATTAAGTGAAAAATGAATAAAACAATTAAAAGTGGATTATGGATGATGTTGGTTTGCATGATTTATAAATATCAAGAAAAACAACAGGATAAAGACGCCGAATTCAAACAAAAACAAGATTGTTTACGTGAGGTGTACATAAACGATAATTATTATAGATTAGGTACTGTTATTTTTTTATTCAGTTTGATACATAATATCTAAAGTATTACCTACCTAAAGTACCTATAGTATTTTTATTCAGACCAAGTAAAATAAATAATTCTATAGTATCAAATTAGGTTATTCCAGGTATTTCATACTAGTTTTAGAGCTGATATTTTTTAAATTTGTCGCGTTTTTTCAGTCTCTACTTTCATTTGCCAGACTCTAACTGGCTGGATCTGGAACTGGCAGGCTAATAATTGTGGCCAGTTTTGCCTTACGTCACACGATAACACGAACAAAAGTAATCAATGTCTTTGCAGTTTGATGGTTTCTTTTTTCTTGCCACGCAGCGACACCGTGTTATAGAAAGTAACAGTGTTCCTTGTCAAAGACTTATTTCTGGCACAAGAGCCAGGCAAGTCAGAATTATGCCTCTATTTTTGTCTGTCTTTGGGATTCATTATTTTTCACTCAACGGCATACAATGACAATGTGTAGAGGAGCCCGTACCTTAATAAAAACAGCCGCACGTTCGATCTTCAATATTAAGCAACGCTATGCTAGTATTATATTATCTGTGGCAACTCTTATCGTAGTTAGAACGTGAATGGGATTACTACATACTGAGAGTCCTGCGTGCGTTAGAAAGCAGGTTGAGCCGTTGGTCTGACAGTTGTAGATCTTTGATATTCTTTACGGTACCTAGTCAGGAGACAGAAAAGATACTAACCAGTCTTGCCAGTCGGGAGCGTTCTACCCAGAAAGGGTTGTAGACGTCGGAGAGGTAGTCGCTCCATGTAAATAAAATAAAAAACCGGGCAAGTGCGAGTCGGACTCGCGCACGAAGGGTTCCGTACTTGGTAAATTGCTGTTTACGTTGTTTACTAAAAACACTACTTACTAGATCTCGTTCAAACCAATTTTCATTGGAAGTTTACATGTTAATGTACATCATATATTTTTGTTGAACTACTAATCTATCCCTGTATGGTGGCGTTCCGTTTTTCTTATAGAATTTATTTGCGCCAAAAATGTCTTCAGAGATATATCTTAATAAATTATGTAATTATCTTATCTTATCTTTGGGTATTTTGAGAAAAATACTCAAAATGTTATTATTACGGTATCTATAGTAGGTATGTATTTATCTCCGGGTCTCTGCTTCTTGTTTAACTTGAACTGGTAAAATTGATATCAAAATTATGTTGCCTACTAACTCACTACCTACAATACATCTTTTAAATAATATGGATACCTATTGTCTATGCCTCAAAAAAAATCTAGAGTACGAGCTAAAAGCTCTCGGGGTTTTAGATTTTGATCTGTTCTGGATAGAGCGTAGACTTCATCAGGCGAGAACTCGAGACGGTTCAGTGTGCCTCATATCATGCGGTGATCGCTCCCGGTTTTCACCGAATTGATGACTGATGGCTTTCTGAGTTTATCATATAGAGGCCTTCCGTATCCATAAAACTTTCAGTAGGTGACTGGTTCCGACGCCTAACTCCAAATTGCCCCACTTTCAGCTCAGCATTGTCACGTTTCTACTTCATCTACAGGTTGTGCAGAGGTCGGGGCGTCGACCTGTTCGACGTTCTGAGAATATGTTGGGTATATTTTGAGTATAAGGTACGCCACCCTGGTCGACGCACTGTCGATCTTCGCCACGTTATTTACAAGGGACTTGTGGACGATATACCCGACATCATCCTGGAATTGCCGGTCACCGTCTCGGAAATAGAGCAAGTTACCGGCTTTGAGCATAATCGAGCCCCGCTGTCTTTGAACTTCAGATAACCCTATTATACTCCATCGTAAACTGCTCAATTCCTATTAGAATTTGATGATCGTAGATACGCGTGTTGTATGTCGCCAGGACCAGTCTTCTAATTTCTTGCGGTAACCGGATCTCATCTGGAGATTCTTAGCACCCCGCCATCCGACGTAGCCTAGACCGGTACCGTAGTCGAGAGTAAGCAGGCTGCCGGGACCTGGTAGCTATTTTTCCTGTGTGCTCATCATCGTTGGGGAGTTATTGCCATAATCGCCACGCTTGGCAGATCGGTTGGCAATCACAGTTTATTGTTACAATGCACAGATAATGCTGCTGCCCATTCTCTGGTAAGTCCCTTAGTCGCCTCTCACGACACCCATGGGAAGATATGGGATTGTGCTATTCTTTATGTCCGACACAATAGGGCACACTTTAAACATAACGGTAATTAAATATTAAGTTAGTATGATAATACATTGAGTTCATTTACATAAATATTTCAGAATTATGATACAATTTATTCTAAGCCTTATTACTGTATGTTAACCGCAGTCTATTTGTGTAAGTGAATTCAGCCAATCAAAGGGTATGACTCCATGAAAGAGTATGACAAAATCCCTTTAAGTAATAAGGTATTGCCAAAAATTATTGGACACTTTCGAAAAGAGTACCTATCTTCACCAATGAAAGCGAGCAATATTTCTTTGCCGAATTCACATACACTATTAGGCTGCGGTCTGTCTCAAATCATAGGACAACGACCCATTAGACACGTTCAGTGAACGTCTTTCACCTTTATATTTGAAAACTGAGACACAATTAACATTGGTTTCCAAAAGAAGCCCTTTCAGAACATATAAACTGTCATCAACATTGCTGTCGGTTACGCGGTTTTTTCCTAGGTCATCGTAAACTGTAATTTACCTCTATATTTAAAGTTATTTCTTTATAATATCCTTATTTCTTTCTACACACTGTGTCTTCGTCTGTCATCCAACTTTCCTGTCGCAGGTCTGCTGGAAGAAATTTCTATTGAATTAAGCAGTACCTTTGTGCTATTCTATCTGTATTCCTTCTTTTCTCAGTTAAGCGGTTTGGGTGTACATAAATATATAAATAAAATAAATAAAAACTGGGACACAATTTACCTTAGCTCCCATAACATAAAATGAAGTGCTTAAAAAGTTCTTTCATAAAATATGAACCTCATTACCGTTGGTCACTTGAACCAATTTGTCGCGTCCTCCTTAATACGGAAGCCACAAAATAGCAAAAAGACCCTTGGGTCCTTTAAACAGTAACCAAATATTTTCGCCTAATTGTAAGCCTTAAATATTTTTCTTTCTTTCTTTCGTTTGTTTTGATTTACCTATAAGATTATTTAAATGTCAAATTATTTTATATTTTCATCTCAGTAAAAAGAATTGCCGGGTCTGCCCAACATGGCATTAACTTTCGTACATCTCCAGTAGAAAACGTACAAACAAATGTACTCGTAATTAAACTTGTCTTTCAACAAATAGCAGTTACCCTATCACTGCACCAAAATCTCAGGGTGAAGATACCAAAACAAGCAAAAAAGCTAATAAGTAAATCCGCAGTAATTTACCAAACCCTTACTTTCTATGTAAATTACTTTTTTTGTTTCCCCGACATTTCTATTTTGTTGTGATATATCTTTCTGAATACCGCAGAACGTATGGTCGATATCTAAGGCCGAAAAGTGATGGAGTGGCGACTGCGAACCGGAAGACGCTGCGTTGGAAGTTCTCCCACTGGGTAGACAGATGACTAGGACCCTGATTGCGTATCTGTTTTAACAGCACAAAGTACACTCCTTTCCTTTCATTTTGGTAACTGAAAAATAATCGTTGCGTGTTTTACGCTGTCGAGTAGACGGATTTTGTAACATGAAGCAATGGATGCAAGGGCAACAATCCAATCAATATTTTTGAACTGAAACGATTAGAGTGCTAGTGAGAGTGGTCGGAATCTGTTCGAAGAAATAATGATAATGAAGAGCTCCGCAGCCAGTTTGGTGTTCGTGAAATATTACAAAATAGCTTCAGGAAAATATTTTGAGGCTAGTAATAACATCACGCCTGCCTGTATCCTCCAAAGTGTTAGGCAGGGTGCACTCCGTGCTACTACTGAGAAATAGCATACAGATAGTTGTTCTGGATCTTGGTATATGTAAGTTTAATTGTTTGTCGCGAACGATACAGGAGAAAGTCCTAGTGTGGCAAAAACATTTTTTTTAAGGAGAATAGTCCAATGTTAAGGTACTCGTACCTGTTGAATTAATTAGTTGACTTAGTTTTACATTCGATCGGGAGTCTTGTGATATTTACATGTTGTGTTTTTGATGGGTTCATCACTACATTTATAAAACAAAGTCCTCCGCCGCGTCTGTTAAACTCAAAAACTACTGAACGGATTTTCATGCGGTTTTCACAAATAGAAAATTGAGAAATGAGGAAAGTTTTTGTACATAATTTTTCACGGGCAAATCCGGGGCGGGTTGCTAGTAATTATAAAATAACAAGTTTATATCAATCAATCATCAATATTTATAATATTTGTTTATGGATTAGATAAGTCCAGGTTTCCTTCACCGATGACAGTAGGTAACCTATAAATAATATGATTTGCAAAATTACATCGGTATTTGCCGAGATTTAAACTCACAACAAACCTTTACTTCGTCCATACAAAATTAAACTTGACCTCTTAGGCGTTCAAAATAATTGGAGATCCTGAAGGATAAAACTAAAACTATTAATGGGTGCTCATTCAAGAAAGTTGTCGAGTTAGGTGAAGTTCTGTTCCGATACGCGCCTTCTCTTGTACCGTGCCATCCCGAGGGACTCTCTAACAACTAAGGGACATACAATAAATAGGTGAAGAAGGTCAACTACTAGCTGCAAAAAAGTTGGGGATTCTTGCTAAGGTGAGACGGTACTTCACGCCTGAACAGCTGCTCAACTTGTATAAAGCGCAAGTTCGGTCATGCATGGAGTACTGCTCTCACCTCTGGGATGGATCTGCCAAATACCAGCTTGATGCACTTGAGTCGATCGACAGACGGGCCAAAAGGCTTATTGGTAACGATGCACTGGTCGCCTCAAAGCTCCAGAGCCTCGAACATCGACGCCGAGTTGCCAGCCTGTCGGTTTTTTATCGGTTACATTTCGGGGAGTGTGCGACGGAACTGCACAATTTGATTCCGCCTAGCCCTTTCCATCATCGGACTACAAGACGTACGGCCATGCGCCATCGGTACATGGTGGACATCCCTCCCATACGCACAAAGCGTTTTGCTAATACTTTCATTGTGCGTACAGCTAAGGAGTGGAATTCCCTGCCGGGGTCTTTGTTCCCTGATAGCTACAACCTTGGGGTCTTTAAGTCAAGAGTGAATAGGTTTCTTCTAGGCAAGCGTGCTTCACCGTAGACCACGTCATCGCTTAACATCAGGCGAGATAGTGGTCAAACGCGAGCCTAAAGATTATAAAAAAAAAAAAAAAACTACGAGTAGCAACGGCGGACAACCTAAAGGTTTAAAGTTTAAACAAAGTGAAACTATGTACCTAAGTTTAAAACGTAAAGTATGTACTGATGGACGAAATGTCACGTAGATTTTCGAACAACGCTGTAAAAGTCGTTATCGATTGACAGAATGGCAGTAAGGACATGAAGCCTTAGACAAGTGACATTCTATCATCGAAAGCGTGGCGACAGCCATTTGAAAAATGACAAAGTTGTATCCTTTAGGCGCGATTAGTCCAATTGGCGATTGGTCCAATGCTCAAAATAATTTCCAATTCGCAATTTATTATACAATACATATGTATTGTATAATTTCGGAAACATTATCCATGTTGGTCCAATTCACGGGTAGGTCAAATTCGTAATTAGTCCAATTCGCAGTTGGTCCAATTTGCAATTATTCCAATTCGCAATTAGTCCAATTCGCAGTTGATCCAATTCGCAATTAGTCCAGTTCGCAATTAGTCCAATTCGCAGCTGTTATACTTCGCAGTTGGTCCAATTCGCAGTTGGTCCAATTCGCAATTAGTCCAATTCGCAGTTGTTATAATTCGCAGTTGGTCCAATATGGATAATGTTGCCGAAATTATACAATATGTATGTATATATACGTGTACCCAGATTCTATCAATAATAATATTAGTATAAATTGCTAAAATAAAAAAAGAAGGAAGGAAGGGAGGAATTGTATGAGAATATCAAACGCTATCGAAATGTGATCAATCTCTTACATTTTGGCATTTCGACAATCACTATCGCTTACATCGAATGACGCTGGTCTAGATCCTGCTGCTTTGACCTATTGGCTAATAATATTTGTAATATAACACTATTAATATATTAATACAGATTTGTGCCGATACGAAATAAGTAAGTATTACAGCATCGGTTCTAAAAACCTCACTGGGTAAACCAACCGACCTGGTGAGCGTCCTGGCTCATGTGATGGTAAATTTTGATCATCTAGTTAGATGAGGCTGACTAACTCGGGTGAGTCGAGCGATCTGTCTTTCCAAAATCGTCATTCGTTGTAGCTCTTTTAACACAACCCAAATCTTTATCATCATCATTTTTGCCGAAAGACGTCCACTGTTGGACATAGGCCTCCTCCAAGTGTCGTCACATTGACCGGTCCCGTGCGTCTCGCATCCAGCAGATTCCTGCAACCTTCACCAGGTCATTGGCAGATGTTTACCTTCGAAATTAAACCTTCTGTTTCTGCCGTTGTTATGGCAATAGTGTGAAAACAATCCAATAAATAGATCTGGAACACTCCGCCTCGTGATAAGGTCAATCTGACGCCATTACGTGCGCCAACTTTCTAAATTACATTTGTACCAGATAGTGGCTTTTACGGATTGTTGATTGAAGTGTAAGATTGTATGTGGGTGTACTTAGGATTGATGATAAACGATTGTTTGGCTTTTAATATTGCACCTATTACTATTTATTTCGGCATTACCCAAAGGTCGAATGGTAGAAACTGCCTAATGACAATTAGCTTCTTCAGCCTCAACTTGTCCCGTACGTGCTCCACTAGCGTATAGAGGGCGTCCTCGGTGCTCCTCTGGGGCATGAAGCCAAACTGACGAGTACTAAACCGTGGTACAAGCTGATATTTTAGACGCGCTACGACCATCCTCTCCAGGACCTTCCCCAGAACAGGCAGTAGACCGATTGGTCTGTATGCCTTAGGGGTGGTATAGCTATCCTTGCCCGGCTTTCTGAGGACTACGACTGTAGCCTCCTTCCAGATGGTCGGGAAGTGTGCCAATTCGAGGCACTTATTGTAGAGGGCAAGGAAAGCGTCCGGGTCCTGGTGGATCGCTCGACGAAGTCAGTCCATCCGCTCCTGGTGCCATTTTGGGATTGAAACCCGCCACGGCGGTCTTCAGCTCCAGCGTCGTAAATGGGGGATCATGATGTTCATCATGGGCCCACTCATTTACTCGGCTGGCTGCTTCTCTAATTCGCCTGTGGTCAGCGTTGTCCTGGTCTACTCTGTCTTCGGGGTAGAACGTATCCGCCAGTAGGGCGGCCGATTCACTCGGATTGAGGAATGCACCATCGCTGCAAAGGGTCAGTTCTTCTTGCCTTTTGGCGGTCCTACGAATGATCCTGTAGAAACTCTCCCAAACTCCCTCACGATCCTGCTTCCGGTAAAAACTCCTTCCAACTGGCGATTTGGGCATTCTTTGCCTGCATCTCATATTCTTCTTTTGCTTTCAGGTACTCGCCAACGACCTTCGCTCGCCGGACCGGCGCAGCATTGCGGATGCGGTTCTTCTTCGTCATCACCTCCCTCTTCTTCACAGTGAGCTCCTCGGACCACCACGGACAGGTGATTTTAGTTTTCTTATTTATTTTTGGGATAGCACTCTTACTAGCTTCTGTGATAATATTTATATAATTTACAACGGTTTCTTCTAATTTTACTTTACTGTTTATTTCTTCTATTATTTCTAAGTTGATGTTATCTCTAAATTTAAATTCTTGTAGTTTGATCTTAAAGTCTTCCCAATTTGCTTTTCTGGTGTTGAACATCCTAGTAGTTCTAGTAATGTTAACACCTTTTTCCCGTTTCGTATTGACATTAAAAAATATCGTGTTGTGGTCCGAGGATGTTGCTCCTGTGTCGACCCGCCAGCCGTCCACCAGGTCAAAAAGGTCGAGCGAACATGCCGTGACGTCCACGTGGCTTTTATACGCTTTACCACCTCTGATGGTGTCAAAGGTGGGAGTGTCACCAGCGTTTAGCACCTGAAGCTCCAACTCGTCCAGGGTAGCGGACATTTCCTCTCCCCTGGGATCTTCTTTGATGCTGCCCCACCAGGCACTTTTCGCATTCGCGTCGCCACCTTTCAGCAACCTACCGTTGGCCACTTCCGCATTGATCCGGGTCATCTGGTCCAAGTATGGCCCTATGGGTTGGTCTGGCTCGAAGTAATAAGAGACTACTGCGATTTCCCAGGCTTTGGTTCGGATCCCCACCACAACGATGTTATTTGAGGTGAGTTTCGGGTAGGGTATGACGTCCAAGTCATGATCAAAGACGGCTATCGCCGCTTTAACGATCCCACTTCCATCGACCTCGCACTGGTAGATTCTCGCTCCACGGTAGCTCTTCATACTTCGTGCTCCCCCCACATACGGCTCCTGAATCAATGCCCACGAGATCTGCCGTTCACTGGCCTCTATAAAGAGTTCGGTGGTCGCCAGTTCCTTGCGTTGAAGATTCGCTTGGGCCACTCGGTATGGTCTTGCTGTTTGTTGGGCAGGAGTCCCCGGGGCGCCCTTAGCAATACGCTATGGATGAGCGGGCTATAGCGTCCCATCTCCTTCTGACTGTGCACTCTGAGCTGAAGGCGTGATGATGCGTGCTGTCAATTTTGGCCCGTATGCAATTGCAACAGGTCGGTGGTAGCCCGGCGCTCCAGTCCGCGCACTCCGTCCTCATGTGAGGTCCGCCACAGTGGCTGCACTTCGCCATGGTATCCGTGCAAGTGCGTCGGCTATGCCCATACCCGAGGCAGAGCGAGCACTGGACAAGCGGGGACTGGTCTTCGACCCTAACCCGACAAAGGTCCACGTGCACCGATCCGGCCTCGAGCATGCGCCGCCAGACCTCTGTGGCGACCCTCAACACTAAATGACACTTGAGCTGATTTCTGGCACGCTTTCTATAGAGGACTTCCACCTTACTGTGCTCGTCCTTGAGATTAGCAAAAATACTGGAGTTTTGTTTCTGCAGGGCTTTTAGTATCTCCTCGTTAGTAAGATACTGCATCACCTCTTTAATTATTACTTGAGGGTTTCTATTTTTTACGTCTTGAGCCTCCAGCTCAGGCGCCTTGCTGATCCTCTCTCGCAGCTTACGCCTTTCTTCTTCCGTGCGACAGCACATTATGACCTTTCTGTCTTTCGCCTTACGAACTTTTTCAACTTGAATGTCCCCTTCCTTGGCGTTCACTACCTGGTGTCATTGGATATAGAGGGCGCCTTCGATAGCGCCTGGTGGCCAGCCATAAGGGTCAGACTGGCTGAGGAAAAGTGTCCGGTAAACGTCAGGAGGCTGATAGACAGCTATCTCGACGGTAGGAAGGTCAAGGTTCGGTATGCCGGGGAGGAATGCATGCGAGAGACTAGCAAGGGCTGTGTCCAGGGGTCGATCGGTGGTCCAATCCTGTGGAACCTCGTTCTCGACCCACTACTGCAGGACCTTGAGCAGCGTGGAATTTTCGTGCAGGCGTTCGCGGATGATATCGTCTTGGTCGTGGATGGGGACACGGCGACTGAAGTCTCAAGATCTGCCAATGCAGCCCTCGCCCATGTTCAGAGTTGGGGCGTCCGAAATAAGCTGAGGTTTGCACCGCACAAAACCTGTGCGATGACCATAACCAATAAGCTTAAGTACGACACTCCAATACTGAACATGGCCGGAGTCGACATCGGTATGGTCAAGAAAATGAAGTTACTGGGTCTAACCATAGACGAAAAGCTCACTTTTAATGAGCATGCCGCGAACGTCTGCAAGAGGGCAGCTAGCGTATACAAGCGGCTGTCCCGAGCCGCAAAGGTGAGCTGGGGATTAAACACGGAAGTCATACACACAATTTACACAGCAACGATTGAGCCCATAGTAACGTACGCAGCCGCAGCCTGGGCACCCGCTACAAAAAAGTTGGGTATACGGAAGAAGCTAGGCTCTGTTCAACGAGGATTCGCTCAGAAGCTCTGCAAATCTTACCGTACTGTCTCTCTGAACTCGGCACTGGCGCTCTCTGGGATACTACCTCTAGACCTGCGCATACAAGAGGCAGCCGCCCTGTATGAAGCGAGGAGAGGGTCATCCCGGTTTATGCCAGGAGACAGGGAGATCGAGATTGCGGTAAGGTTTGCAGAAGCCCCTCATCCAGCTACACAATTGCCCCTGGAGTTCATGTGCCTGGAAGATCAAGAGTTACTAGACAGTAACAATGTGCAGGCGGTGCGAATCTTCACCGACGGCAGCAAGATTGAGGGGAAGGTCGGAGCCGCATTATCCATTTGGGATAATGAAGGTGAAATCCGGAACCTCAAGCTTTGCCTTGCCGCGTACTGCACAGTCTACCAGGCGGAATTCCTGGCCATTTGTAGAGCGACAGAAGTGATCCTCGCGCGGCAAGAGGCGAGCTATGGTGTGTACAGCGACTCAATGTCCGCATTGCAGACGCTTACAAACCATGGCTCTCTCCATCCCCTGGCAGTTCGCGCGCGCGCCAACTTGGCTCATGCCCTGTGCCAGAACAAAGCTGTGACTTTGTTCTGGATCAAGGCCCACGCGGGCCTGCCGGGGAATGAGCGAGCGGACGAGCTAGCCAAGGATGCAGCATTGTCGTCACGGAGGAAGCCGGACTAAGACCAGTGTCCGGTTTCATTTATCAAGCGACAGATCCGTTTGGAATCGCTTGATGAATGGAATCGGAGATATGTGTCGGGCGAGACTGCTTCCGTGACGAAGATGTTTCTTCCGGACGCAATAGTGGCTTTCCGTACTATACAACAGGTGCGGCCAACCGGCGTCCTCACGCAGGTTTTGACGGGGCACGGTGGGTTCTCTGAATACTTGAATCGCTTCAAGTGTAAGGAGAGCCCATCGTGCGTCTGCGATCCTGGCGTGGCAGAGACTGTCCAGCACATACTAGTAGAATGCCCGTTAATTATCAGGGAGCGCTACCAACTTGAATGTGAGCTGGACAGGAAAATAATGAAGGAGAGCCTGCATGGGCTCATGGACAAGAAAACTAGGGAAAATTTCATAGAATACTGCATTCGAGTAGCCACTGCGGTTATACAAAGGAACAAAACCTGAAGCGCACCGTGCTTCATTAGTATTATGTATGATATTTAAATGTAAGCACGGAATGCAGCTCAGGCACGTATAGCCGGCAGTGTTTTATGTTAGTACCTAAGTTTATAATTGTGTAATAATACTGTGATAATATTGTTAACTGTGCTTGTGTTTTATCCCTAATGCAATATGAAATTGTACATATATTCTGCACTTCTGCTCTATTGTATATGTAGCACCTTTGCTCAAATTGTGATACTAGAAAGCACCTTTTGCTCTATTTGTTAATATTTTACCTTTGTATATTTACACTTTTGATCTTAAATAAAGAATGCCATTAGATTAGATTAAAAGTGGGTCTCACCCACAGAATGCAAGATGATGAATGCAAGATGAACAATTAGTATGAGGAATGAAAGTACGAGAGGCATGGAAGATTGACCGGAATGACAGAGGTTAAGCACATAAGGCGCCAAGAAATATCGTTGGCGGGATTAGTGTTAAGAAAAAAAAAAAAAAAAAAAACTGCCTAATGAATTTAGTCCACCTCAGTAAGTTTGTGTGCTTGAATACTTCCAAAAAATATATAAATAAATGTACAGTCTAGTTATTTGTGCTGAGTGAATTAAGTCACTCTGCCTAGCCTATTACCACTATCTTAGGAACGGTTTCCAGACAGCGTGCAGCGCCCAAAAACCGTTGGACTGGACGTCAATGCGCTGTGCATTGACGGTTCGTTTGATAAAGCTCATCCATTAATTTCTGGGCTCGAGTAAAGTTATGTTTAACCACTTCTGTACATCAGGCGAACCCACGGGCCAAAATATTCGCCCGTACCGCCAATACTTGCGTTCCTGTTCCGCATTAGCAACGTCCCTAAATTCAACAGCTATGAAATGTCCAAGGTATTTAAACTGATGTACTTTATTCTCGGTTGTCCCACATTCGACATATGAAATCATGGTGGAAATAGGGGCAATTTCTCTAAATATTAGCTCCTGTTTAGAATCTAGGATGTATATTACATAATGCAAACAAGTAAAATTCAATTATAAAATCTTTGAAACCCCAACCATCATTACTTGCAAACATTTTGCTCATTTTCATTCATAAATAAGTAAATACTCGCACATATGGGGCTGAAAGTGAATAATTTATAGCGCACTCGGCAATGTAAATAAATATTAATCTTTAAGTACTCTGTAAACATGCCTCCATCTTAAATTAACTAAGGTTCAGGTACTTTAAACTCATACTTGTAAAACTTGAGTGGGTTTCAAAAGGTTTATATTTGCTACGGCGTAGCTCACAATCTGCTACGGCGTAGCACGCTATTGGCTACGGCGTAGCTCGAAATTAGCTTCGTTTGTGTGGTCACAGTATAAAGACCAGACCAGACCGGATCAGAGGATTTAGACAAAGTATCATTCTATCAAAAATGGCATTGACCGAAATGCCAAAATGTAGGGGATTGATCACGTGACATTTCGATAGCGCTTGGCATTCCCATGCATTTATTTAATCTTTAGCGCCACGCTTAAGTTGTGCGTATGGGTGGGATGTCCACCATGTACCGATGGGGCATGGCCTCACGTCTTGTAGTCAGATGATGGAAAGGGCTAGCCGGCATCAAATTGTTCCGTCGCTCACTCCCCGAAATGTAACCGATAAAAAACCGACAGGCTGGCAACTCGGCGTTGATGTTCGGAGCTCTGGAGCTTTGACGCGACCAGGAGGCTTACTCTTGAATTTAATTCCGATCGATCGGCATTGGATTTTTAACGTTTCGTACTCTTGAGTTCGACGCTAGCGCCACATTGGTTAAATAGTGTGTCTATTTGGGGAACTAAGTGGAATCGGGATCGGGCGGTAAACGCTACTCTCGAGTCTATTCTGACAGCTGGTACCTAGTGGGGCAAAGATTAAAAAAAAATAAAAAAAATATGAATATTATCAAGGAACCAACTTTATTTAAAGGGAGTTAAAAGGGTAAGTTGGTCTTAAAATCTTAATTCTTTATTGTACCTCATTAACACAATTTAACACACAGTGATATTAAGGTTCAGTAGAACTTAACTCAAAGTCAGTTCAAAAACCTGAACCACAAACACAAAACCAAAATATACTGTAACTGTTAGTTAGATACTTAGAAAATACTGCACAATTTCAAAGTACCAAACATGGAGTATTTTTCTTCAAAGCTTAAGTAAGTGACTAGGTATATTTATTAAGTAACTCCGAGGTAGGGCTAAGCGATGGGATTAAGTTGAGCCATTTCAAGAGGCCAGCCATGCGCGAATACTTCACTTTGCATCACAAGCCAACTTTTAAAACTTCGACGATTAACGTAATACAAAATATACAGTAGGTCAACTATGAAGACTCGCAACTAGAGTAAAAAACGGTGAAGGAAAACGTCGTGAGGAAACCTGGACTTGTATAGTTAATGTAAGTCTGAAATAGCCAAGTCAGAGGCCTGTGGGGTTTCCCAGGGGCGGCTCAATTAACTCTGATACCAGAGGTGGCCACAGCTCACCCGAAAAGAAGAAGAGTAAAAAAAAAAAAAGCTACCTGTCGGGTATTTAATTACGCCTCCTTCTAGCATGTAATCAAAAGCATCAAACGCGGACCATAACTTGGCCGATAAAATCCGTCTGAAAAGACGTCTGGGCGGTCTAAAAAATCAAAAAGGGGATGTACAGCTTTTACCACTGTAACCAGTATACAGTAGAACACTTTCCACTGTATATTGAAAACAGTGGTAATATCAATTACCTTTTCTAATCCGTAGGTCATACAATACTGCTAACAATTTAACCTTTTGAAAACTGTCATTGAGAGGTTCACCTATCTAGCACTGGCTATTTCATATGACTTTTGCATGTCGTAGGCCAATTGTTGAACTGGTCCGATCGAGATCTGCCTGGGCACATCACGATACATTTCTTTATTTGCCTGTTTTATACCCGCCACATCGATCGAAGGCGCATGTTTCACAAATAATTTATCTTCAAGATTAACGTTTAACTATTAACCCAACCATGCTTAGGGTCTGTAGGGTGACCAAAGTACAAGCAAATAAAATGAAGTTTAGATAATAATTATTATTTTAATACCAAATAAAAAACCTGCAATTAACTCACTGTTTTTATCACAGTTTTCGATTTCTTGTGATGCCACCATCTTTCTCGCACATAAACACACGGCTGATAAAGTGCAAACCATTCTATATATATTCTTCTATGGTGCAAACAGCACCACCAGCGTCGCGAAATGGAACTACATTACGATGCGCCCAGCCATATCTTGTTGTGTCAATTAATGTTGGGTAAATCGATAAATAAGTTGCTCTCATCGAGATCGATGAGAGCAGCTTATTATTGATACTTGAACTTTGGGCAGATGCCCAACTTTACGTTGGGCACATCTTGAAATAATCGATCAAATCTCGAAATGCCAGGCAGATCTAGATTAGCCCACTTCAACGATTGGCTTACGACATTTACATCTGTTCCATATGAATATAACCTTGCCCTAAGAGCTTATGTTAGGGCCCCAGAGCTTTAATTGTTGTTTTTCGTTTTCATTTGAAAAGCACTACAGAGTTGTCTTACCGTACAACTTTCACTACGTTCACCTCGCTTTTTAGCAGTCAACTGGAATTATGCCGCAAACTTTATGGAAATGCCTGAGTAAACCCACGTTTTAGTCTAGTTTCAGTCTGTGCTTTTTTAACTGACTGCAGTTGACTACAAGCTGGATAACCATTTGGGTTATTTGCGCCATTTTACAAGCTTTTATTAGTACTTTCAGGTGAAAGTGATGTCTGTAATCAAATCTTGCAAGTTACATTTGATCCATTTGTACACACGTTGCTTTCTTGTGATAGTGAAACTTTTAATATTAGCTTTTTTTTAAAGTAGCTTTTTTTTATTTTGAACACGGCTTACGTAATCTGTGAAAAGATTAGGTTGGTAAATGATTTTCGAGTTAGAACAATAGGTAGTTATTTATTTTATGCCTCTTTGTGTAGGCTATATAGGTGCAATTTCACTGCTATTTAGGATGTGCACGGTGATGTTACGCACGTTAGCTGCGCAACTCTTTTTATTTGTGGGCCAGCTGTAGGTACATAGCCTGGCTGTGGCTCGCAATCAAAGTCAAAGTCAATGTTTTAAAGTCAATTAGGACATTAAGCGACACTTTTGTCCGCCCAGAATTTAAATTTTGATAATAATAATTGATTCTACTGTCTGCAAAATAACTGTGCTTTTCGCCCAACTTACACCTACCGCCTACCACACGGTGCCCCGCATTCGCCTCGTGCCAGAGCCGGACGACAGATTTCAGAGTGACGTGACAGCGCCAAGTGCACAGTTATTTTGACTGAGTAGTACCTACGCGTGCGTAGTGTCCTTGGGCTTACCATCATCATCATCATATCAGCCGAAAGACGTCCACCGTTGGAAATATGAAATGGTCCCGCGCGTCCCGCATCCAGCGGACTGGTGAAGGTTGCGTGGAACCTTCACCAGGTCATCAGTCCACCTGGTGGGAGTCCTTCCAACGCAACGTTTTCCGGTTCGCGGTCACCATTCCAGAACTTTTCTCCCCCATCGGCCATCTGTTCTGCGAGCAATGTGACCTGCCCACTGCCACTTAAGTTGTGCAATTCTTCGGGCTATGTCGGCAACCCTGGTTCTCTTGCGGATCTCTAAATTTCTGATTCGATCACGCAAGGACACTCCGAGCATGGCCCTCTCCATTCCCCTTGGGTAGACTGTAAGCTTTCTGATGAGGCACATTGTGAGCGACCACGACTCAGAGCCATAACTGGCAACACACACTGTGGTAAGTTGGACGAGAAGGGCCCACCCACTGACTTAGAAATGGACTTGCCATACCTACGATATTAGCGTGCATACCTACAAAAATCAAGCAATTAAGATGGCTGCCCATTTTAATTTTTTCTCGCATCACACTGTTTTATACAACACGAGGGTATGATTTTCCTATTAATTTTCAAACTCAGATCACCAAAATACCTAGTTTCTACACGTATTTCTCTTTTAAAACAACAAAAATATTTTGAGCTAGCAACTGTTTGACAGCACAACTACACAGATAAACTTATTACGGAAAACAACTACCACAAAACCACAGAGTACTTTCGGCACTTAACATGGCGACCGGTCACGCATAGACATGATTTTGACGTCATTCAAGTGTGTTGTCAAGTTTAGTTCTTGACAAACATTTAGATGTCTCTCTTTTCATATGCAGCTCTTGCTTAGTTAAAAAGAGACAAAACGCTTTTTACATGCGTGTGTCGATATTATAGATATTTGTATAACTATTCTTCATATGGTAGAATATGCCGTCTCCATAGTTTTCCTACCTCATTGGGCATTCATTTTTTTTTTTGTAATATATAACCTTTTTAGCTTACAGTGATGATGACACTGTAAGCTAAAAAGGTTACCATACCATATTAAGAATACAAATATCTAGGCTGTCTACAAGTCAGCATACAAATATCTATAATATCGACACATGCATGTAAAAAGCGTTTTGTCTCTTTTTAACTCAATGTGCATTGCCATCCAAACACTGACCTCTAAGTATAATAGAGGTCAGTGCATTCAAACCACAAGTGTATGCAAACTGTCAGTTCAATCAGTTAGGGATAACTGTTTTACAATTCAGTTGCAAGATTTGACAATCCTAAAAAGAGAGTTAAATGAAATCTTATAACGGCACTTGAAACTATGTAGGTATTTACCAAAGCCAGTCTACTAAGAAAGAGGTAAAAGTAAACACAGTGTAGTCACAAAGGCTTCACGTCACCGTTCTGAACCGTTCACGTCTCTTTTCTGAACGAATTGCGTCGCGTTTTGAACGGTTCGCGTCTCTTTTCTGAACGGATGGCGTCTGCTGTATAGACGTGACGCTTCGTTACCGAGACATGTCCTTGTTATGAGAAAATGTAAAGAAAAATATCTTAAGACGAAGTCGGGCATGGCTTGGTGCTTGAAGGCAAGATTAAATTGTAAAGAGGGGATAATAACGACTAGTTATTGGTAAAAATGTGTTAGGTTACTATAGGTTAATAAACGTAGTCTTGGATGTATAAATATACAGATTTTTATTTTAAAATTCTAAGCTGAATTGACGTAGAACCAATAATAAAAAGTTCGTTCATTGCTCAATTAATTAACGTACTCGTATTATGCATCCATAGTTAGTAAAGTTTTAATCCATTTTCACCTATTATTGTGATGCAAGTTTGAACGTAATCTCTTCGGGCAAAATGCGTTCTTCAAAAATAATTGCAAATGGACGATGAATGCTAGCAGCTTAAGGCGCCTCCCCGAGCAAAACGCCGCGCTTGTCGAATTTTGTGCAGTTTTTAAGAGCTATCTACTCTTTATTTAAAAATAAATATCAATTAATAAAAATACATTAAATTTCTACATAATGTTGATTCTAAAATGGTAGTAGTTTTTTTTAAAGAGGTATATATCTCACTAATCTCCTTCCAACAAAACCATAAAAATGTGAAATTATTATTCGTAAAGTGTTCATTAATTATTTTTTATACTAACACTAATGGATAGACAATTTGATAAAACCATAAAAACGTGAAATTATTATTGATAGCATGCATCTCCTCGTAAAGTGTTCATTAATTATTTTTATACTAACACTAATGGATAGACAATTTGATAATGAACATTTTGTAAGTTTTATTTTTTTCAAAAGACCAATGTTCGATTTTATAAAGATTTTAGTCTAAAATCTGGGCGTATTCACTACCGTAATTCATGCGCCACCAGTGCCGCTAGGCCAATAGGAATGCTCATATCTCATGCTGATTTTTTCGTCAGGGTACGGCCTTAATCACTGACGGCGGCAGCGACAGCAAATGAAAGCCAAAATCATTCAAAATAGCGTCAAGGCAATGAAACTTTATGAATCCCGAATAAATTAATCAGAGGACACTGAAATAATACGACTAGACTTCTACAAAACAGAGTCCTCATATGCAAAGTTTTTAATGCAACTTAGGTTTTTTTTTTTGGGACAATCCCACCGCACTATTCCCAAACCACTGCAACTCCTGAAAGCCAGAATCAACAGTGGCGACCACCAGAAAAGCGCCGAGGCAATGAAGCTCGACGAAGTCCCGGAGAATGAATTTAACTGTCTTGGATCCCGCAACGAAATTAATCAGAAAATAATAACGGAGGAGTAGGAAAAAGTACAAATTTCCACTTCCCTCCATATCAAGCAGGAGACAGAACAAACAAGGCCAATAGGCACAAAGGGTCGTTTACAACTGGGATAAGCCCAGTTGCCTAGCACCACGGATAAAAATTTGCATTAATATTATGGGGTCCTACATTGTGAGCTGCTATATAATAGGTATGGCAAAAATGCTTGAACGCACGGAAATTTGTTCTAGTTTCCACAAGGTCCGTATAGTAAACAACACCAGATGCAGCCTGTACATTATTCAACATAAAATTGCGTTCATTCTGCCAAAGAATACACTCCCATAAGATAAAGATAAAGATAGATAAAGATAATTTTATTTTGCAAATATGGGTAACATAGAACGATGACAAAAAAACATATAATAGTACAGCCATATTTTACCACGTAGGCATGCAAAAGATTTAACATCAACTTACAACTAATACTAATAATTTTAAACTATTATACACAAAATAATTTCAAAATATTCATTAATTATACATAATTATGCACTAGCTTAAAAACTGTTTCTCAATCAGGAACTCATTAATATTATAATATCCTTTTGCCACTAAAAAGCTTCTAAGTGTCTTTTTAAATAAAGGTAGCGGAAGCTCTTTCCATATCTTCGGTAATTTGTTATAAATGACGGGCGCCATGCAGTAGACACTTTTGCGCATAAGTGCTGTCTTGGCTGACTCCAGACATAGCACACTATTATCGCGTCTATTGCGAGGTACTACATCTGATAGTCGTCTAAATCGACTCGGATTTGTCTTTACAAACACAGCTACTTCAAATATGTACAAACAAGGTAATGTTAATATTTTGTAATTTCTAAAGCATGGTTCACAACTGTCAGTGGGTTTAAGTTTAAACATTGCTCGAATGCATTTTTTTTGAACCTTGAAAGCAGTCTCTCTTTCAGTAGAGTTGCCCCAAAATATAATCCCATACCGTAAATGTGATTCCCCTATCCCATAATATGCAGTCAGAAGAGCATCCGTGTTCAATATAGGGAATAATGAACGTAGAGCGTATGCAGACTTACTCATTTTCTTGCATAAAGTCTCAACGTGTGGTTTCCAGTTTAGATTTTTATCAATTTCGAGACCCAGGAATTTTGTAGTTTCAACTTCTTCTATGGTATCATTATTATAGTGTATATTTAAGTTAATACTAGAGGTCTGTTGTCTAAAATGGATAACTTTAGTTTTACACAAATTTATTTTTAAATTATTTGCATCAAGCCAGTTTACCATCTGTTTTAAACTATTATTGATTTCACTCTCATAAGTATCTATACTTTTACAGGCTATTGTGATCGTACTATCATCCGCAAATAGTGTTATAGGCCGTTCAATAGATTTCGGTAGGTCATTTATGTATAAAATAAATGAAAAGGGACCTACAACACTCCCCTGCGGCACCCCAAATAATACTTTACGCTCCGAAGACCGAGATATCTCTTCACGATTACTTTCTATATTAATTTTATTGACTTCAGTTATTTGTATTCTGTCTTGTAGGTACGAATTAAGCAAATTAAGGACATTACCCCTAATCCCGTAGGCTTCGAGTTTTTTTAAAAGAGTAGCATGATGTACATAGTCGAATGCCTGGGTCATGTCGCAAAATATACCACAAACAGGATTACGCTGATCAACATTTTTAATGACATTATAAATAAAATCATAAATAGCCATATTAATCGTCCTGTGTATCCGAAAACCTTTCTGTTCCTCACACAGAATGTTATGTTTATCTATGAATTTATAAAGTTCCATATAAATATACTTTTCAAAAATTTTAGAAAAGACTGGAATTAATGAAATTGGTCGGTAGTTTTCCATTAGTTCTCTACTTTCTCTTTTGAAAAGTGGCTTAACTATTGATATTTTTAACGCATCAGGGTATATACCTGCGCTAATACTTAGGTTAATAATGTAACTTAAATGACCGCTTATTTCCCTAGACACATGTTTTAGTATTTTTGTAGCAATACCATCATATCCTACACTATTTGAATTATTTAATGAATTGATGATTCTCTCTATATCTCGTGGTGTACTAGGGGCCATGAACATTGTTTTATTATTTGTATCAATTTTGTTACATTTTGGTTTGCTAGTCACATCAAGTTTCCCTTGTACTTTATCGATAAAATAATTGTTAAATGCTTCAGCAATGTCATTGGGATTTGATAGAGTGGTATTATTATTTACAATTTTAGTAATACTACATTTTGGTATGTTATATTTTGCACGATTAATAATTTGCCACGTGGTTTTAGACTTATTTTTCGATAATTTTATTTTATGATTATTTTGCGCCTTTTGTGTTAGATGTATAATTTTTTTGTGTAAACGAGAGTAGGTTGAGAAGGTGGACTTATTATTTTTGTTTGGGTTTAATCTATATTGCCACAAAAGTTTCCTTTTTTTTTGACTACCTAGTTTGATTCCTTTTGATAACCATTTTGGTTTGTTTAAGACATCTACTTTGATCAATTTAGTTGGAAAACACAAGTCGTATATTAATTTAAATAAATCGAGAAATTTGTTATAGGCTTCATTCGGATCGACTGTGTCATAAATCTCTGCAAAAGATAGATTTTTTATATGATTTTTAAACTTAGAAATATGGTCAAGGCTGTAGTCTCTTTTAGCCGTGTACCAATAATTTATGAGACCCTTGGTTTGAACTGGACAGTGAAGCAGCTGTGCCGTATGTTCTGACAAAGCCAATTCTAATACGTCAGTTTTACACACTTTACTAAAATTGTGGGCAAAGTTGTCTATGCATGTCATACTGGCCATGCGAGTCGGCTGCTTTAAAGCTAGTTTTAAGTTATAGCTCATTAAAAGACACTCAAAAGCATTTGAATGGCAATTAGGCTTAAGCATGTCTATGTTAAAGTCCCCAGCTATTACAATGTTGTTGTATCGTGTGCGTGATATATCACGCAGAAGCGTTACCATTTTATCAAAGCAGTGATTGAGATTGTTTATATTAGGTACTCTGTAAATACAAACAACAATTATCTTAAAACACGTAAGCTCAATTGCACAACATTCAAATATGCCCGATGAAGACAATTTCGAAATTTTTGGTATTTCCTTATATTGTAGACCATTTTTCACGAGAATACCAGCCCCTCCTCTTTTTCTCCCTTCTCTACAGAAACAGGTAGCCAGACTGTAATTTGGTACATACAGTTGATGTTGGCACCCCTCCATAATGAAATGTTCCGTTATGCACAGAACATCAATATCTATCCCCTTCTCGGACAATTCATCTAAACATACAGTAAGGATATTTGCTTTGTTTGCTAAACCAGCAATATTTTGATGAAACATTTTAATATATTTATTCGAGAAAAAAATCAATCGTGTTATCCTTTGTGCAAGTGGGAGAAATAGGAGGAGACTTACCATAATCCCCATCACTTAATTGAAAATCTTCGCGACTACTGATCTCGCCAAGCATTAAATTAATATTTTTAAATATGTTTACTAAGCCATTATTATTCACTGCTAAACTACTTGGTGAAAACATTTTAAAGTCATAAGATAAATAAAAGTTAGAATCAAACAAATAAGCATATTGATGGGTACAAGCGTCTAAGTATAAGAGACTGTTAAATGTTTCTATTCGTCCATTAAACATCATAGAGTAGTCATCTAATTTAAATGTAGGCGCACAGATTATAATATTAGTATAATCAATTTTTAAAAGAGTTTCCCGTAAAGTAATTATGAGGTCGACATAGTTGTTAGTTCGGCGAAAGTCTGCCTCGCCGATGAAGATCAGGCAGTAATCATCCATAGTGTAGTTCTTCAATTTCAGATCCAAGTTCTTAATAAGCTTCTCTATACCACAGCCCGGTGTTAAATAGTGACAGATTTTGTAATCTGGGAATGTATTTTCTGCAATCGTTAAGATTTTATTTCTGTTGTTTGTACTCAGAATACATACCTTCTTCTGACTTACTATATTTTTTGGCAGTATATTAAGTACAAGATGTGTCTTATCATGGTTATTCTGTTCCGTTGTTGGGGTATTTTCGTTCTTGTTGGTCGAGTTACATTTCTGCGAACCAATATGGGGAGTATTTTTTTCCTCATCTTTCTTCTTCTTTTTTCGCGTCGATGTAGGTGGGGTGTACGAAGATTCCCCGTATCCTACCTTTTTGTATAGTTCTATAATGTTCTTACATCTATCCAATTCCCATTTTAAATTAGTATTTTCTGTGTTCAAATTATCAATTTCGTTATTTGCAATAATCAATTCCTCCTGTACAGATGACAATTTTATCTGCAGGTCACGTACTTCTAAAGTCTCACATGGGTCTGGTAGACTTTGGATCGTGGTATCAAAAAGTGACGAGTCTGATGTGTTCATAATCGACACATTATTATGAGAGTACGTTTTTCTTATTTTCCTTAAAGTTACGTTACTGTTGCCTTCACTCGCCATAATAGGTTGCAAAGATTATAAAATTTATCAAAAAATAATAATTTATGTATGTAGGTGAGAATCGACTTAATATCTAATCGATTCAAACAGAATAATTTATAAAATAGAAAAAATGCCCAAAAAGAGATTCTGTTCTTGGGATTCGAACCAGCGGACAGTCGTTCACACCTCAATTAGTGTCGGTTCTTTTCAAAATTGGCCACTTGAACGATATTTAGATAGTTGAAATAGTAAATCTGTTATAATTTCTAATAATTTTTGAACTTTAAACAGTCGTTATGTGACTCACGCTGCAAAAATGTTTGCACTGTCACACTGGATTTATGGCACATCTTAAACACAAGATTTCATTATGTTTTAAATAGTTCACGAACTTCTTATGTTGATAGATTGTTTAGAGAGTCAAACACTGTATTCCAATAGGGTTTTTTTTTGCACGAAAGTCTTGTTTTAACGTTTTAACACATAACACTTTTAGTTCAATATTTCACTCTTCAGGGTAAAGATGACATCCAGATAACGATTGGACAGCTAATTCCAGTCGATATTAACGGTATAACACCACTTTCAACCTCTGATACTCGATATTTCTATTTTTTATTAATTATAATCACAGAGCTAATGTTTACGAGGCGCAGCGCCATCTACCCTCTCCCGATATGATGTGCAGATTGTACATATTCGCAGTCAGACGTAGAACACTGACATAAAGGTGAGGCAACGAGCTTGAAGGAAAATAATTTACTTTTAAAGTTACCATGCCCTGTGAGAAATTGGGCAACACAGTGATCCACCTCCAGCCACGTTCTGGCCAGCCGCACGCGAACGGATGGAAAGAATTGGTGGAGGTGTCGGCCCTTGATGGAATTATCCCACCTACATTGCCATTCGGATAAAAGTTCCTCCCAGACGTCAATATGTGGTTTAAATAACCTAGAGATTTTCTCACGGTCACACCGAGTTAAAAAGTCCGCGTCCATGGTCTCTCGTGCGGAATAGTACATTGCAGCGCGTCGCTGCACTTCAAGGTCGACCGGAAGTACGCCAGCAAGTACCGGTAAGGCTTCAGTACTAACCGTCCTGTATGCTTTGCATAAGAATATCAAAGCCAAACGCTGGCTTTGAAGTAATTAACGTCGTACCGCCCCTATTGTGGCCCTATCAGCCCAAACAGGCGCACCATAGCACATACAACCCAAGTAAGTAGCCCCATAAATAGTCTTTAAGGTTAAAAAAGACAGACCCCACGTAGATTTAGATATTCTTGTTAAGGCATAGAAGTTCTTTTTTGCTTTTTCACCGACTATTTTAATATGATCTATAAATGCAAAATTCCTCTCTAACACTAGACCAAGATAGCACACGGACTGCTTCCTTTTTACGGGAACGTTATTAAATTTTATAGTAGGACACGATTTGAGATTACCTTTCAAAATGTGTTGATAAGTTTTGTGCGGAGCAAAGGTCAGGCGGTTTCGATCACCCCACTGAGATATTAATCGTAGGCAAGTGTCAGCCAAGTTCTCGAGTCCAGCTCGAGTACTTGATTGAATGAGCAGAAGACCGTCGTCCGTGTAACCTGTTAATGAACAGCCGCTTGGAAGCGGAATCGCAAGGAAATCATCAAAGCCTAAGTTCCATAAAGGTGGTCCAATAACCGAACCCTGAGGACATCCCATGGTGAGAGACTTCGACATGGAATGATGACCGAGTTTAAGTTTCGCGGAACCATTTAAAAAGTAAGAGTAAACTAAATTGTATATATTTCTATAGCAGCCCCGAGTTTTCATTTTAAGTAACAGCATTGGCCACCATGCGTTATCAAAGGCCCCAGAAATATCTAGAAAAATCTCAATTACGTACTTATGTTCAGATGTATTAACAATTTTCCTAACAACTCCTAGCAACTTAGGTTTGCTGTAAGAGAACCCAATAATAGGTTAAGCTTGCCTTTGTATATAAGCTGCTGTATTTGTGTCTTTACGTAAAACTAGCTGTTCCCCGCGGCTTCGCTCCCGTGGAACACCCCACAGGACCCGTTTTCGGGATTAAAAAATATCCTATGTCACTCAGCAATAATGTAGCTTTCTATTGGTGAATGAATTTTTCAAATCGGTCCCGTAGTTTCGGAGTCTATTCGGTACAAACAAAAAAATCTTTCCTCTTTATAATAGTATATATACTAGCTGTTGCCCGCGGCTTCGCTCCCATGGACCACCCCACAGGACCCAATTTTGGGATTAAAAAATAGCCTATGTCACTCAGGAATAATGTAGCTTTCTATTGGTGAAAGAATTTTTCAAATCGGTCCCTTAGTTTCGGAGCCTATTCGGTACAAACAAACAAACAAAAAAATCTTTCTTCTTTCCTTATTTATTTATTTATTTATTTTGGATCACCAACGAGTGCAACAATACAATATCATCCTACACAAAACATAAAAAAAACATACATTATATAATTTGCCTGCAATGCACACCCAATTACAGGCAACCACAGCTTACACATAGCCGAGTATACACAGCTCTAGATAACATATTTAGAACATAAAGATAAATAATAAGAAATAATTGCCATGCGATAGACGATATATATATAAAAAATTATACAATAAAATTTAATACTAACTAGAATTCCAATATAACTATAATAACTGTCAATATATTGTTATTGAATAAAATGTCAACATTTAAAACTAGGCAAATTAAACATGTCAAAATCTAAAATCATAAAATTAGTCAAATTGAACATGTCAACACTTACAACTAGTCGAATTAAATATGTCAACACTTAAAACTAGCCAAATTAAATTAAATTAAACATGTCAACATCCAAAACCAATCGCATTATACATGTCAAAATTAAAAAAATAATTATAAATACTAATATATAATAAGGTTGAGATAAAATTAAAACAGAAATTATGCATAAAATAAAATGTCCCTGATTCAATCCTAAGAAATTAGAATCGCTATTAAAATGAAATACAAAATAAAATATATACTGAATTAAATATTGTGTTGTTACAAGAAGTTATACATTAATTATGATTTAGAATGACAAATCAAAGGTCCTCTGTTTGAAAATGCTTATACAATTTCCTTTTAAAAGAGTTAAGAGTGTCGTGATTTATATCTACGTCAGCTTTGCGGCATATAGCGTTGTACAATTTGGTAGCCTCTCTCAAGAGGAGAGTTGTCACCTAAGTTCGTTTTGCGCGATGGTTGTCCGAATAATTTGTAGGTATGGGACCGAGGTACTCTACTAGGGACATTCAGGGAGATTCTCGACAGAAGGTCAGTATTTAGCTTTGATGTCATTACTTTATAAAGAAAACAAAGATCCAGTACTTTTCGATGATTTGTAAGGCTTTGAAATTTATAGTGATTAGCACGGTCATTGTAAGATCTGAGTCGATTTGCGTTGTTATCTTTAAGGGATAAATTATATAAAAATCGTCTTTGGACTCGCTCAATCCGTTGTTTATGAACATTGTAATGGGGAGACCATACCTGTGAGCAGTATTCTAGATTGCTACGAACCATCGTCTCATAGAGAATAATTTTGGTCTTTGGATTTTTAAATGGCTTTGAGGTCCTCAGTACAAAGCCTAGCATTTTGTTCGCGTTTGCTATTATCTTGTCTATATGGTCATTTGAATGTCAGTTTACTATCCATTAAGACGCCCAAATCCCGAATAGTATCCACTTCGTTAAGTATTTTGCCTGAAATCGTGTATTTTGTGTTATGGAGTTTTTTGTTGCGACTGAATTTGATGTGAACACATTTATCCAAATTGAGGGTCATTCTATTATCATTGCACCACTCAACTAATCTATTCAAGTCGGCCTGTAGTAAATACGAGTCTTCTAAAGATTTTATAGGCAAGATCAACTTGAGGTCATCCGCAAATAAAAAGGATTGTGCGTGACGGAAACAATATGTGATGCTATTGATGAAGATATTGAATAACAAAGGACCTAGATGAGAGCCTTGTGGTACCCCAGAGGTCACATGGAAGTCATTAGATCTGGTCCCATTTAAAACTACAAACGATACTCGATCCCTAAGGTACGACCGAAACCATTGCAATAATGGACCATAGATTCCGTGGTTCTCCAGTTTTCGCAATAAAAGTTGGTGGTCCACTTTGTCGAACGCTTTACTGAAGTCAGTGTATACTGCGTCAACCTGAGTCCGTTGGTCCACAAACTCGATGATGTTTTCTGAATATGCTACCAAATTGGAGTGGGTTGATTTGCCCCGCGTGAATCCATGTTGATTACCTACTATTTGATTTTTCAAGTGACTATATAGATAGGGATAAACTAATAACTCGAAAACTTTAGGGATGATCGATAAGATCGATATTGGTCTATAGTTTTTTATGTTGTTCTTGCTACCGTTTTAAAAATAGGGACTATTTTAGATTTCTTCCACACGGATGGGAAGTAACCTGATTTAAGGGAGCGGTTAAATAGAAGAGTCAAAGGCCTGGAGAAGGACTTAGAACACCTAGCAAGTAAAATAGGAGGAAGCTCGTCAGGACCCGGTCCCTTGCGTACGTCCAGACACTTTAGGTTGCTAGCAACATATTCTTCTGTAAGCGATATACAACCCAAAACATTCATACCCTTAGAACTCAATAAGCTGTCCAAATTATTGGTTGGGGGTGTGGGTGTGGGGGGGATCTGCTGATTAAACACTGATGAAAAGTTTTTTGCGTAAAGTTGACAGATATCTGTACTATTGTCAGCTACTTCATCATTCAGGTTCATTTGTACCGGCACTGTGCTTTTATTTTTGCGCTTATGTTTAATATAAGTCCAAAAGTATTTGGAATTGGTTTTTATTCTGGCTTCTATTGTTTTGATATAGGCAGTGTAGGATGACTTATTTAATAATCGGCATCTATCCTTCAGCAAGCATAGACTGATTTTATCCATAGCGTTATTATACTTTTTCACTCTGATTCTAAGGTTGTATGTTTGCTTAAGTAATTTAGTGAGCTCTTTTGTAAACCACGGTGGTTGTTTGTTGTAATTTACCTTATATGATAAAGGAAAGTGGTTGCTTATAGCACTCGTAACCTTTTTGTAAAATATTTCAACCATTTCGTCCATGGTTTCACAGTTTTCAAACGTTGTAGTCCAGTCGTTAGAGTCAAGATATAGTGTTATTGCCTCAAAATCAGCTTTGTGATAGTTACGTGTGGGCATAACACTGCCGTTAAGAGTCCTTTCAGGATGCATGTTTAGATCAATCAGCAGAGGAGGGTGGTGTGTATCTACCCTGGACAGGGGGTCGTTGCAGATGTTCACACTAACTCTCGTTATATTAGATAAAACTAAATCTAGAACCCTTGAATTATCATTCCTGACACAGTTAAACTGCTCTAAGCCATTCAGCGCAATGAACTCCGTAAAAAGGTGGTTAATGGAACAATTAGTAATCTCAGGGATCAAGAAGCTATTGCTGTCGCTGTTGAGCCAGTTGGTGTTAGTCAAATTAAAGTCGCCCGCTATAAAAGTATCACCCTCTGTACCAATAACTCTGTTCGCATTCTCAAAGTAATGCTCCAAGACCTCGATTTTAACTGGTGACGGAATATAGACCGCACAGAAACATAGACTAACTACTCTGCTATGTACAGTTTTAACGTGAACCTTTACCCACAGGTCTTCACACAAGCTGTTATGAAAGCCCAATTCAACAGAATTATGCCTTTTTAAAATTGCGATCAGTACCCCGCCACCCGTTTTCTTCCTACAGAGTTCATTAAGCTGACGGTCTCTTCTATATACATTATAACGATCATCGAATAATTCTGAACTTGAAACATCACCATTAAGCCAAGTTTCAGTGAGAATAACAGCATCATAATCATTAATTGAGATATTTTGATAAAAATCATGCGTTTTGGTCTTTAATCCTCTGGTGTTTTGGTAATAAATTTGAAATTCTGAGAATTTTATAGTATATGTACATTGAACATTCAAAATAGAAAAAGCAAAACTTAAACTAACTTAATTAGAGAGTCCATGTCCTTTATATGAATCCTTTCGTCATTTTCGCTTTTCTTTGCAAATATGCGACCATTACGTACCCATACAAACTTATAGTTCTTCTCCTTGGCCGCCATCCTCGTAGCATGGTGTAAAGATCGATTATGTGGGGATAGATGCTCAGCTACATATACAGGTTTCTTTTCCCCCCCTATTCCCAGGTGGGCAGTGTTAAGCTTATCTCTCTGATTAGCTTTGTTAAACTTAATCACAGCAGCCAAAATTTCATCACGTACCGCCGGAGAAGTAAGTTTGATTATTATAGACCTAGGACGCGTGCTCTCTTGGTTTTGTTTGGCAATCCTAGTACACGTAACTATGTCATTTTGTTTTAAGGGACATGATACGGCTTTACATAACTGCAGCACTGTAACATTAAGATTTTCAGACTTATACTCAGGTACAGATAGGATTTCTAGGTTGCAAGATCTCGCGTGCTGTTCCATCTGAGTCATCCTTGTTGTTAGATCTTTTATTACAGGTTTCATACTGTTATTCTCTTTTTGAAGCTGATCAATCCGCTTAGACTTTTCTTCAAGAATGGTTTGCATTTCATCATATTGCTTGCTTATAAAGTCAAGGGAATCCTTCATCAAACACAGTTCTGCGCTGATATCTTTTAGCTCCCCTCTTACGCTCTCCCGCACAATTTTTCGAACCTCGGTGCTTAGGAGGTTACTTAGTTCGGTGCGTACAATATCTCTAATCAACTCCGGTGTTACAGCCTGATGAGCTCCTTTGTCGCTGGTTTTCTCGGGCGATGGTTCAACCGAGCTATTGTTGCTTTCTTTTCTAGGACGTTTTTTGTGGCGCGTTGTTATGTTAGTCCCCGATTTTACGTCCAAGTCACTCGTTTGGCTCACGTGAGGCGGCGTACGTTGTGAATTTATCATGTTGAACAACTTTGTGAAACTCACAAAAATAATTCCCCTTTGTGAGATCCGAACTCGGTCCACTATACACGCCAGTCGTAGGCGAACCCAACGCGCTGTTTGGTACTATCCGGAGTTGACGCAAGACGCCGCTATATCCGTATATTGAACGATACGGGTCAACGGTTAGCCAGATAATGTTGCTTTCATCTACCTTCGTCACCAATATGTACCAACACTTTTATTTTTAGAAATTATATTGTTTTTATTTAATTATTCTTAGGTCCAAATTATTTATGTTATATTCACTGTAAACTGGTGATGTAAACAGTAGCCACAGGTAGTTTTTCGCTACAGATGTTCAAGCTTTTGTCACTGTTTACGATTTTCACTGTTTGTTTTTAACTTAGTCACTCCACACTTTTAACTTTGGATAACACTTGTGCTTATAATTTTTGATGAAATCTAACTGATAAACGTAATTTGCAGACACTAGAACCAAATATCTATTTTTAAACAGAAATTATTCGGGGAGCCAATGTTTACTCGGTGAGTGAGGGTATATTACTTATAATATTAGTATAGATATTATTAGTATAGAAGAATAAGAAAAACATCAAAAAATCTCTTCAAAGTTAGAGTGAACAGGCTTCTTCTGGGTAAGCTCACTCCATCGTCGACTTTGTCTCTGTCACCTCTGACCTAGACTAGAGTCAAGAGCAAACCCATCACAAATAAAAAATAAACATTGTTCAAGGTTTTGGTAAGTATTAGTAGTAGTAGTAGTATTTTTCCACCATACTCAATACAATACTCAATACGTTTATTGCTTCCACATGTGAACTTAGATGGTAGGTACAAATTTAGACCATTGTGGACCCTGTCGGGCACTGCAAAAGTAGAGAAATAAGAATTCCATTCCATTGAGAATATACGCGTTCAACGTCCATTCCTAAAGAAACCCTAACAAAATAAATCCTAATTTCACACAAAGCTTCATATTAACCTAAAATAGAATATCTCATGTCCACAACTTCAAGTTTAATTAATGTACAGTCTAATCCGCTCTCAGTCCACGCAATATATAAGTAGGTTGGTATGGCTTGATATAGCCATAGCCATTGAGAGACCATGGCATTACGGCAGCTGTTTAATTAAACACCATATTAAATCTGAACCTACCGTGCCATTATCTTTCATTGTTCCAGATTCAATAATACTGTATATAGTTGTTAATAGTTAGTGGATCAGACAGCAGTTAAAGAATAATAATAACCAGCATCCCGATCAGATCAGGCGATCCAACCGGAATAAATCAAGTATTGTGTTACAATAAAACTTTTTTGCAAAACAATACGACTTCAAAATAAAAAGTTATTATAATTAACTTTTTTTATTTACAACTTTTTAGTTTTTTTTTTTTAAGAATTAGGTACATTTAAACATATAAGTGTTATATATTTTTGTAATCTCCTCTTGTATTTTTCTAATTTTTATTAAGATACCCTACACAATGGGTTAGGAAGAAAAAATAAATTTGGGGATTTTGGGGCCCCCACAATATGGCGCCCAAAATCCGCCATTTTCTCTTTTCCAATTTTAATGTAGCCAGTGACACTTGCAGGGTTAAGACGAATCGATTGACGTAAGAATCAGCAAAATCGGCCAACGCGTTTTGTCGTTAGAACGCCACATAGGAACAAACATACATACATACATACACACTTACATACATACATAGACTGATAAACACATTACCCTCCTTCGACAGTCGGGTAAAAACACTACAACGTACAAGGTAACTTTATTTCGGATGTCGGTATTTCTGGCTTTGTTTCTTCGTTTTTGACATCGATTTTCGATATTAAATTTATTTTGCACTCTGTAGTGTTATTATTTGGAATATAATTGTATTTTTTTGCAAAGATTTTTATTTTCAACAGTCTTCAAAAAGCTCGAGGTTCTCAATTCGACTGTATGTTTTTACGCGATTAGTCCACCAATAATGAATTGTTTTTGTTGATTCATATTTCAATCATCAATTTGTTTTTCGTTTGGTAGGTCATACTTCAGAGGTGGTCGCATAGTCACCAAGTCAGGATCTGATGAGGGGATCCCATGGAAATCGAGGGCACTCGTTATACATATAGCGATTTTGGTATTTTCATCAACATGGCAAGCATTTGCATTCAGAAAATATAATTTAGTGAAGAGGAACTAATGAAACAGACCACAGATGGCTACTGGAACTACTCAATGATAAGTACCTATTATTTGAGTGTAAGATATCTCGAATAGTTAAATGACTGTGATTCAGTCGGTTAAAAAGCGATACTTACGGAGAAAATACCTGCAACATTATTTTTTGGGATTTTAAAAAAGAGAGAAGAATGATAGAAGAATACAGAAGAAGTCGCGCTGACCCCAAATAAGTCGAGATAAGGGCAAGAGAAAAATTATAGTGAAAAGTTGATAGATGACTGATGAATATAAATAATGGGTGGAGAATCTGGAGATATAGGGGAAGGTCATAGAAAATATGGATAGAATAGAATAGAATACTCTTTATTGTCTACACCATATAAGTTACAGAAAGTATAGACGAAGAAAACATTACACTGGGTGACACAATGGGCGGCCTTATCGCTAAAAGCGATCTTTTCAAGACAACCTTTGGATGTATTATAAAATGAAAGGATGACAGTACTGTAGGTAGTCTTTGGTGTACTATTTATATATAAAATAAATACATGTACATACATATATTATATAGACAAATATATGGATGGATTATGTGAGGAATCATATGTCAGCAAAGGAATAATACCGTCCGTAATGGGACGAAGTTAGGCAGATGATAGATCTGCCTAGCGTTTTCCCAACGGATCGTTATTGATTCTTTTTACTCGACTGCCGAAGGAGGGTAATGTGTTTATCAGTATATCTATGTATGTATTTGTGTAAGTATGTATGTATGTATGAATGCATGTTTGTTCCTATGAAGCGTTCTAGAGACCAAACGCGTTGGCCGATTTTGATGGTTCTTACTTCAATCGATTCGTCTTAACCCTGCGAGTGTCACTGGCTACATTATATTTGGAAAATAGGATAATGGCGGATTTTGGGCGTCTCCTAACCTTTGGGCGGATCCTAACCCATCGTGTGGGGTATCAAAATAAAGGGTGAAAAAAGAGGTGATTTCAAAAATATATAACACGTATAATATGTTTAAATTTAACTAATTAGAAAAAAAAATAACTAAAAAGTTATAAATTAAAAAAGTTAATTCAAAAAATCTAAAAACCCGACTGCTTGAAAAGCGAACTAAAAAGCCGTAAACAAGGAGAAAATGAAGCTGTGCAGTTGGCAGATCTTCGATTGACAGCCGGGACCAACGGCTTAACGTGCTTTCCGAGGCAAAGCCAAACTGGCTGTGTAAGGACCCATCCATGGACCGACCACGGTAAGTATTGCTTAACCTCGAAGATTGACCCACCACCAAAGCCGCAACTGTTATTTTTTTTGCCTCCAAGGTAGGAATATGTTGATCTTATTTTAATTGGATTATTTTAAAGGTTTAGCTTATTTTCATAGTGTTAAATCGTAAACAACTGCGATCGATTAATCGAAAATCGATAGAAAATCACACACCAGGAAAGAGTACCCGAAAAACCAGACAGAAAATGTAAGCAGGTAGAAACGCGCAGTTTCCTTCAGGCCGTACCCAGACCAAAAAATCAGCATGAGATGTGAGCATTCCTATTGGCCTAGCAGCACTGGTGGCGCATGAATTACAGTAGTGAATACGCCCAGATTTTAGAATAAAATCTTTATAAAATCGAATATTGGTCTTTTGAATAAAATAAAACTTACAAAATGTTCGTTATCAAATTGTCTATCCATTAATGTTAGTACAGGGTGTCTGGTGGCAGATTTATATTTTGAAATTCGAATATTTCAAAAAGTAATAAACGGTGTGGGAGGAGAATGGTGTCGTTGGAATCAGTGATAATGCGGATTTCTCAGTCACGATGTCGCAGTGGTCGAGTAGGCATCGCGCGTTCGCCATCGAGGCATTTTTCAAGAGTAACGATTCGTTCATAATTGGTCAATTGGTCGTCGACAATTTTGTTCACACTTCGATATTCGGGCCGAGTGTGAATTTATTTCGTCCCTGGGTGCAGAAGTTCCGCACAACTGCTTCGGCTATGAACAATCCACGGCCAAAGAAAAAAATCTAGAAATCAGCACAATTGAACCAAGTTTATTGCAGCGTGTGGCGCAGAATACGAGGCTCCGTAGTAATCTGTGGCTCCGTTTCGAACAGTGTGTACAACTCGATGGAAAACATTTGGACGACATAATCTTCAAAAAATTAAATCCGCATTATTATTCTGTCGTTCAATATTTTAATTAAAACGATATGTCAAATAGTAATTTTTTTTATTTAACTTTGAAAATATAAATCTGCCGCCAGACACCCTGTACAAAAAATAATTAATGAACACTTTACGAGGAGATGCATGCTATCAATAATTATTACTCATTTTTATGTTGTTGTTGGAAGGAGATTAGTGATACTTACACCCCTTTAAAAAAAAGTGTACTACCATTTTAGAATCAGCATTATGTAGAAATTTAATGTATTTTTATTAATTGATATAAAGAGTAGATAGCGCTTAAAAACTGCACAAAAACGACTAGCGCGGCGTTTTGCTCGGGGAGGCGCCTTAACAAATTTGACTTACAAAATTAAAGACCTGTGTAAATTTTCAAATGAAGAGATAAAATTTGGCTGTTTGAGTTTTGACTACCCACAACACAATCATCCCATTCTACTTCGATACTGACACAAAAATAGCAACTGCGCAGGGTCTTGCAGCCAAATTCAGAGACACAAAGATTCACTGTGACTACTGTACTTTATCCAGATGTATGAGAACAAAATAATATACTAAGTTAAGTTAAAACTTTCTTTGGTTGTATCAGCTTTGTGCGCGGCAAGATACAAAAGTTAATAAAAGTGTAAGCGGCTTATCTTTTCTTCCTTGCATCGGATAGTGTTGTATCGTCGAAACTTCGCTTCTTGGCATACAAAAGTTTTCACATGTACTCTAACGTAGTAGGATCAGTCGCGACTAGATCAAAGCCTGAACTACAGTTTGCCAACTACGATAAAGTTATTTTTTTTATTGGTCGACCTATTCATTTAGCTATCAGGGAATACAGACTCCGGCAGGGAATTCCACTCCTTAGCTGTACGCATATAATAAAAGTATTCCCGAAACTTTTGTGAATATGGGTGGGCTGTCCACCATGTACCGATGACACATCGCTGTACGTCTTGTAGTCCGATGATGACACATCGCCGTAAGTCTTGTAGTCCGATGATGACGCATTGCCGTACGTCTTGTAGTCCGATGATGACGCATCGCCGTACGTCTTGTAGTCCGATGATAACGCATCGCCGTACGTCTTTTAGTTCGATGATGGAACCGGTTAGGAGGAATCTTCTTCTTCTTCATCGTGTCGATGATTCCATCTAGAGTTTTGAATTTAGATGGTGTGCTTCGGCCAGAATTCAGCCACATCGACAGCCCTAGCGCTGGCCTCGCACAGGTGCAGTCGTATTGAGGCTGTTCGGCGTACCCCCATCAAACGCGATGTGGATTCGCGTCTATGTGATTAGTCGATTGATGGCGGTCAAACCGTTTACCTTACCAAATTCACTAGTGCAATTAGGTGGCAGATTATATCTACAGCGGCCCACTTTACTTTACAGCCTATTTTGGGATTGCCAGGTTGCCACATTTCTTCAGTTGATATATAAAACATCAGAATAAATTACAGTCGTAAGACGACGAAGCTCCTATTCCTGTCTGCAGGGCGTAAAGGAACCCAAAGATACGCGAGTACGCGACCGAAGCAGGTGACGCGCATGATATGTATCATCTTCGACCGACGTATGGATGAAAATGTTATGGATCAAGTGATTAATACGGCATTATTCATAATGCCCAGACAATTTGAAAATGCCCAATATGAGTAGGCAATTTGCTAAAAACTATTAAAATAATTCAATTGACCGGGCTATCTGAATAATGTCCATCACTTATTGGGCAGGGTAATAAAAAATGTGTTTTATCAAATTATTTTATTGTTGATATTGATTTTAAAATAGAATCGGTATCGTATGTAATTACGATTACTATTTAAACAGCAAAGGAGGAATAACTATGCAATTCCATCTAACAATCCCCGAAATGTAACCGATAAAATACCGGCAAGCTGGCAACTCGGCGCCGTGTTCAAGATTCTGGAGCCTAGACTCGACCAGTCAATCTCATTGCCGATGAGTTTCTTGGCCCGTTCTTCGATAAATTCAAGTGTATCCAGTTGGTACTTGGCAGATCCGTCTCAGATATGAGAGCAGTCCAAGTCCTATGTAATAGGGGGTGATCCTATTGATCCGGGCACTTATCAAGACTCCCGGCTGCTACTGAGAAATGGCAAATCGAAAAAGCCAATAACAATTGCCCGACCCGGGAATCGAACCTAGGACCTCATACTCAGCCGTAGCGCTTGCGGCCGCTGGACTAACTAGAATTTGCCGCAATTTTATTCATAGTAGCAATTTTACTATTCTGCAAGGCTTTTATCCATTCGGCGGTTCGAGTAGGCAGTAACTAACCCCTAATGTGGCAATAATTTAAAAGCTTATGCTAAAGCCTGGATATATATTACACTATGCTTTGTAATAGCACACATTTAGCATAAGTGTGTATGTATAAAAGAGCAACTGTGGTCTCTTTCACACACGAGAGTTTGCTGTAAATAACTCGCGGGCGGACAGCGCGCGCATACTGCATTGCGCACACAGCTGCGCGACCCACACGGCATCGGCGTGTGAGTGCGTGGCACGGCAGCGGCGGAGCTCAGCAGGCTCTCGCTTCCACGGACTCCACCGGGACAGTCGATACCGCATTATGAAATCTTGATTTTTTTATATTATTTTTAAATCTTTAAATATAATAGCATTCAAAAAATTTGCCTATTTGTACAGTCCACTCTTATTTTCGCCTATGAGCTAACATTGGTCCTTCGAGCCAGAGCATGCTTATTTGCCAGTACCTCCCAAATACAACTTAGTATTTGGGAGGTACTGGCCAATAAGCATGCTTTTTAATGCCTTGTGTATTTCAGATTTCTTCATCTTTGACAGTCGTTATAGTCAGAAAATTGGAACCAGTCTTTTCAATGGGTGTCGAGGGAAAGTTATGGAGGTCAGATAGGTTGTCGCTCCATGAGAAATACTGTTTTTCCGCTGCCTCCAGTTAAACTAGAAGCCCTGACCCCTGGCCTGGGCCTGAAATGTTGGGAAAAGAAAGAAAAAGAGTTAGTTGCGCGAGGTACCACGCATACCATAAAAAGAAAACAAACAAAAGGAAAAACTTAAATACAAATATAAAGTATGCGTTTCAACTGCACAAAACGGTCATCGCTCAGCATAATGCTGGGCAGATTCGCATGCGAGACAAAGGCACCCTGCTGATTTTCAGTCTCAGCCGGTTTCTACTGGGTGACGCCAAACCAATGAAAAATTAGAGGGCAAATGATAGAGCGAACAGTTCTGTTTATACTTATTTTTAAAATATTTAAAAAAGAATCAGAAGTGCATGTCGGACTGCCCACATTTAGGGCACCGTACTAGTGTCAGACTGAAAGTTCGGTTTCGGTCTAGTTTCGGCAAAAAAACGAGTTTCAGTTAAGTTTCGGTTTCAGCGGCAAACTTGCCGAAACTACGACTGAAACTGAAACTGCATTCGGGAGATCTCACGCTGTGATCGGCCATTTTCGGCGCGTTAAGTTATTCCATCCAAGCAAGTAAGCGACGAAGACATTTTGCCGTGTCCACGTGCCTAATCATGTCGTGACTGGCTTGTGTTTGCAGTTAGTTTTTTTAAAGATAAAGACTGACTGATAATAATAACGTTTTCTTTATTTTTTCCTCAAAATATGATCCTTGTAAGGAAGTTTCAGTTTTTTGCCGAAACTGAGACTGTTGCCGAATTTCGGTTTCGGTTTCGTTCGTAAATCCAGTTTCGGCCGGACAATATTGCGTAACAAAGAAAAATCTGATTTATCAATATAATGCTATTTGTTAGTAAAGTATACGTAATAATAAACATTATCACCAAATTTCAAGTTCTTAGGTCAATGGGAAGTTAAAAAATTCTTCGGAACAAAATTGTGTGACAGACGACGAACAGACAGACGGTCACGTGAGTAAAAACAATAGGGCTACGTTTGGGCCCTTTGGTTACGGAACCCTAAAAACCCGCCCATGGTTGACTGGTAGAGAATGCCTCAGGCATTAAGTCCGCCTATGTACTTTTATGTTGCATGAAGTTTTAATAAATAAATAAATAAAAAGGATTTTATGAGCCTTACGTTGCTGCATACATAAAAAAGCACAAAATACCCAGTGAAACTGAAAATATCAGATTGTAGATTCAGTCTGTTTAAATATTGTACCTCTTTGGATTAAACTTTCTTGACAAAAAGTTCTGTTCCCTAAATGGAGTAGAGTTAATATGTTATTTTAATTACTGCCTTGTAACATAATATGCTTACAAGCATACGCTTCGCAAACTATTACGTAGAGCCGGTAGAGGTAGGCGAACCAATTATCATCCCCGACATTAACATTAGTTTTTAACCGACTTCAAAAAAGGAGATTTGTTTCTGAAGTCGCAAAACGATAAAACAAAAGGTACCAAAGACACCGACTTCTGGGGAAATGTTTTTTTTTTGGGCATATTCCTCATCCAAATTCTCTTTTTCTTTCTTTAATCAGCTGAATAATGTTTTTGCTAATCAGTTGATAAACAGTTCGGGGTCTTTTTGGTTTTTATTCATTGGTGGTTTTGCTAATAAAATAAAATAATCATTTACCAACGCCTTGCTTATCTTGAACTTACAAAATAATTTAAAAAGAGATGATAATTGGTATATTCACCCTAAGTGAAGGGTAAAGCAACCATTATTCACGAACGCAATAATCAAAATGGTTACCTGGAGCCTTGGATCAGATTATAATTAACAACATATTAATAATTATGAACCCATAATTCTACGAAAGTTTCTTCATAAACACAGAAAAGGATTTACGCAATACCTTTTGTAAGATGGTTCATAAAGGTGGTTTTACACTGGCCAGGCGAGGCGTGGATGGGATGCTTTTTTTTCACCTGATTTGCATTCAGCATTCGGAGTTCAATCTTGACTGGCGCCAATCGTGGGCAACAGTGAATTTAAATTCATCGTCAGTCAAGTCGGGTGTCATGACAGAGCGGTCGTGACCACGACCGTTTGTAATTTAGTTCAAGTTTACGATAGTATGTAAGTTTTATCCTGTTAAGGGATTTTAGATTATATATCAGTTATAAGAATACGTTACTATAGTTATAAGTTAAATCAATAGATCAAATTGTATGTTTTAAATTTTAGATCAAAATTATAAGATCAAATTGTTTGCTACAAATTCCGACCCATAATGTAGTTCAAAAAGGACATTCCGTCAGTATTGTCCTTGGTGGGCGGTATGTTAATGATCAACAGTAGCTCATTAGGTCAACAAGAACATTGTGTCTTTTTATGTTTTACAACGACGTAACTAGATGGCGTTGGCGTCGAAATAGAAGTCGCAGTGGAGATTGTTTGCCAATATGGTATAGGGTCTTGTGAGTTTTAGCAAATATACTTACTTTACTTAGTTCAGTATACAGTTTGGTAGTTTTATTTATACCTTCAATCCTGCTAGTATACACATTAGTTCAAACTTAAGTACTGAGTACCATTTTAGTGTTCGGTATGTAACATTGGTCGTGACCACGACCGCTCTGTCAAAAGCGAAAGGAAGAAGACGAAGAATTTATGGCTAGGTTTTATAGAATTTCTACACCGTCAAATCTGTCGAATCACGAATCACCAAACAGAATCTGTTTCGTAGAATCAAATAAACAGCGTCGAAGTTCATTAAAGTCGAATTATCTCACTCGACATAACACGTTAACGAAGTCAAGCAATTATAATTTCTGTCATCTTACTATTCACAAGTTTGGCAAATAATCAGGAACGCGGCTTTAACTAATTACTATTTATAAATTCAAACTTAATGACCGCTGCATTAAGATAAGGCTGTCCGAACGTTTGTATATATGCGTTCATAAAACAAGGAAACACGACATATTTAATGTCTCGCGCACACGACCGCTCCCGAAACTAACCGAACGCACCTGACTGGGTCTTACCATGTATGACCAAAATTGCGACGCCTGACAAACGACCGATCCGTCCGGTTTATGTGACGGATGTGAAGTACACTGTTTTTAACACGCTTTTATTAGCTTGGTATGTATCTATGTAACTATGTATCAATGTAACGGAATCTTTGAACGTGATTTTCACCCACTACAAAACGTCGGATTGATTTGAAACTTTGCACACCTATCAAGGACCGATGACAATGCAATAATTCAGTCAAAGTCAAAGTCAAAGTACTTTTGAAAGTCAAACAAAAATTAAAATTTGCAAGTAGGTAATAAAAGTTGATTCTACCGTGCGCGTTTAAATTGTTTGTCACAAATGCCTTACCAAGATCTTCAGGATTAGCGACTTTTTAGTTAAATTTACCATTAAAGCGTGTTTTTTAGTTTTTGAAACTACAATTTATTAATATTTCTATGGAAGTACCCTACCCCTTAATCCCGCTATCACATGAATTCGCTGCTACTTCGCAGCGACTTACCTAGCCACCATTAAGTTTGAATTTAACTATACACTAAAATGACTTCCTATCAGAGTGCCGAGTCCAACCCTGCCTCCCTTGACTTAACGAACTGAGATTTTAATTACCGTACCGTCGTCGCGCATCGCTTCGTTTTGATGAAACTTTCATATACCTACACGTAAATTACTGCATGAGACATTGAGAGCAGTACCTAACTACCGCTATGAACACTGCACAGCCACGTGGGTATTCCTTAAAAAAAAGTTGTTTGTGAAAAAATAAGGTTTGGAGAAAATTTAAAATAGCGTCAGTGCAGGAACTTTTTAACCATACCTGCAGTCAGGGGCGGCCGGGCGGTACCGTATATAATTTTCGAGATCCTTGCATTTTTTTGCAATGAACGTGATAGTGATGATACTAGTAGAGGAGAAATGCAAAACTTGATGCTTATTATTATATTGTTTGACTTTGACCCTTGCACCCGGTTGGTGCAGGACTATTGCAAAATATAGAGAAAAAATAGCATTGGGCTATGGCTTTGGTAGGTTTAGTGGATCGATTGCCTAAAACTATAGGAGAACTACTGGCCCCTGCCTGACCACTGTCGAACTACACGGCTATAAAATGGCTGAGGGTGACTCACACTCAATTAATGGGCCCCCATAAAGGGTCGCTTGCACTTTAGTGACGAAGCGCCAAGAGGGCAATTTATCCGGAGGTGCTTGAGCAGTGGAGAAATATACCACGGCTATCAGGACAATCCCGGAAGTCCGGTCGAGATCCCTACCAGCATCTTACTGAGTTAACTTCCTTCCTCCGAGCACGTTTGCTCTTGCGAATCTCCAATCAAGGCAGCCAATTAAGGCAAGAGGGAGGTGGGCGCTCTGTTCCTCGTCAGTGTTCACTGCGACCGGCCAATAAAAGCAAGCCGGAGATGAGGGACAAGACTTCTCCCTGGAGATCAGGTCCGTGGGGTCGCCACTGCCCACCAGCTCGCCACAAAGCTGCCCTGAGGATTGTATCTCGATATTCGATATACTATAAAACATCGAATCGATGATAACCAGTTTATTTCACAAAAACTCAAGTTTGACCACAAAAATTTTACCTATTTATTATCTATTTGTTTGTTTTAAAATATATTAGTTTATTTTTCAATAGTATGACAATATAATGCCGTCGCGGCCAACGTGTATTAGGTCTTGTAATTGATTTTGGCAACACTGCGCAAGAGTCAGTGACAATAAAAAAATGCTATTTTTGTTTGTCGTGTCAGCCGTTAACGTAAAAGTAAACGTTTAAATAAACTGCTGTGTTTGCAAAGTCTCTATAAATAACACTGAAGATACGACATTAATACCATCCTATTTCCAGTGTTCTTTTGACAGACTTGGCAAAATTTATGCGGATGTTTCGTTTTTTTAATTTGTTCTTTTGTAAATATAGTAATTTTATAAGTATACTAAAGTTTTTTCACATACATGGCTTTTACAATTATATAAACAATGTTTGAATTAGCGATGGTTTGCATGAATAGTTTTGTATATCTGAATGAGATGTACATATTTCTCGTACTTTTCACTCTGAAATGATGTCCTGTTTTTAAGAGTTAATTAGAAAAAAAACTGGAGAACCTACTAGTGTACTACCTCTAAAAGTGTTTCATATGACTACATACAGCTTTGTAATACAATGCTAGAAAAAGTACTCAATGTTTACAAAACATCGATGTTTTCATCCGATACATCGAAAGACATCGATGTACATTTCCGATTTATCGAATCGAAAAATAATCGATGTCTTTTCAAAGTGGACACCCCTACTTGAGACACAAGTTGGACGAGAACATACCATACCGCGAACTGACACGGTTGGTCGACATATCGGTAATATAATAAACTTTACCATTATTGAAACCGTTCTAGCCTTTACAACACAAATTTTCCCATTAAACTCAAGTCTCTTCTAAGTAAATAAACCCGAGGCCACAATGCACATCCACCAGGCGGAGTCTGATGGAGTCTCCATTCACGTCAAGCCGAAGGTGAGACAGTGTCACCCTTCACACTTACAATGGATTTATTCAGGTTAAGGCATTGGGTCGTCTTTCACCGCAATTTTCTATTGAAGCTAGTGGCCGAGCTTTCTTACAAGCAACACTCGATCAATATGAGATTGGTTAACTAAAAATATGTGCCCTGAAACTTTTTTATATTATTTTTCAACAACAAAAAAAGAATCAGCCAAATATGTGTAGCCGATCTGAAAATGTGAAGTGATGTGCTTACATGATACATATAATAAATCTGAAGAAAAGTAATTTTTGTACATCGAAAATATTTACATTAAAAAAATAGACAGGATGTTAAAGGATAACCAACCTATTTTCAGCATTTTTGGAATTTTTGTCTGTTTATTTGTGCACGCATCACATGAAATGTACGAAACCAATGTAGATAACTTGTATACATAAAAATTGTGCGTATCTTCTTGAAGAATTACATAGTTTTTGTTTCATCGCAATCGGTTCACTCTATCAAAAGTTAGATGAATTTAAAGTGTTCAAGAAGTAAAATTATCACAACACACGCTATTTAGATTTACTCGGACAGTTGAACTCGATATTTGATAGATGGCGTTGTGCATTTGAAGTAATTTTCGAATGGCGGTGTTAAGATTCTCCGTTAAAGAATTATGACTATAGAAAAAAAAACATATTTGACTTTGACTTTAGCTTTGACTTTGACTAAATTATTGCATTGTCATCAGTCCTTGATAAGTGTGCAAAGTTTCAAATCAATCCCACGTTTTGAAGGGGGTGAAAATAACGTTCAAAGAACCGTTCCGTTACATACATATATACATAGATACGAGTACATACCAAGCTAATAAAAACGTGTTAAAAACAGCACCGTTTCGTGCCTTGCGCATTGGAAAGCCAACTTTTTTTAATTAGAAAAGGAACCATTTGAAAAAGCCACAGACTAGGTACATAAGTAAGTATACCTTGATGGGTTTATAGGGTTTCGCAAGATAGGTAGGTACCAATACTACCAATGCATTTAATGGGGGAAAAAGATGAAGACAATTTGTCTTAAATCTTGTATCTTTGTTGTGGAATGAAGGCATGAGGCAATTAAAGAGATTGTGCCAAACAAGAAGCTTATATCTAAGTGTTCTTAATCAAAAACTATAGCTTGATTTATCTTTGTTAAGCAGGTATCTGCAGGGCCGGTTCTAGAGGCTGGCGAGCCCCCCATAAACGAGGGGCGGCCAAACTGAACTTGACTGACTGAGACTTAAGTCCTTTTTATTTCATCAGAACACCTAACTTATTCGTGGTGTGGTGCTCAAATTTTCAAGCTCAGTTCGCTGTCGAATGTTATTGGTTCTTGTTGTAAATCCACCGTTAAATAAATTTACATTCATAATGTTGCGGCTTGCGCAAATTCTTAGGTGAAATTTTCGGGCTCACTTCGCTTAAGGTGTCAAAAAAGCGGCTTTAACCGATCCGACAGTTAAGGTTACACTAGTCGACGGCACGAACTATTTCGTGCGCGGGGTTAAAATGCATTTTATATCAACCGACAACACGTGCGGAAGAGATAGATGCTGTGATGAGCAATAGGAAGCTAGTTCGCGTACGAATACACACTGTTGCAAATATTTAGCGAAATGGATAATGATTTAGGACGAAACCGGCGCGTGAAATTTTATAAACAGACCTTTGAGAGTCTGGATATCATGAAAAAACGACTAAACGTATATGTTCAAAATAAAATTATTTGCATTGTTAAACTACTAATCTATCCCTGTATGGTGGCCGTTTTGCAATTTTTCGTCTTCTTATGGCATTTATTTGCACCCAAAAATGCGTTAAAATTTGTGTCGGAATGTGGAACTTTCGACGCTCATAACTTTCAAATATTTTGTTTTATTTACTTTTTTGCTTCCAGGGCTAGATAATGATGAGACAAATTGATATCACTTTTTATTTTGAACGTACATTGTCAAACAGTGGAATAATCACTAGACTACGTTTTTATGGAAGAATTTTCGACTAGTGTACCCTTAAGAACCGCATTTTTTTAATAGATAATATCCTAAAACATTTACCTCCTTATAAGCCGTCATTTTAAAGGGCGGAAAATATTGTCTATGTCCGGAGCAATGGAATTGCTAGATCGGGCCCTGTGTATCTGCCCTTCATAGTTTGTTGTAATCTTATTTAAATTTGTCTTCAACACATAATAATTCAAAGTCGCACTGACATAAAAACATTTGCCAAACGGTGCGATTACGCAACGTCGCAACGGGTCTTGCAACCGATACTAGAATTTTTTGATCACAACTCTAGTCACAGACAAGTTTTCTAGGTTGGGCTGAGTATTCACCATTAGAAGTTAAATAAATAAAATCAAATGAAGGTTTGCAAATAAGGCGACCTCAGACAGACTGTGGCAACACTTTATAACCCACTACCATCAGAATTACCATATCATAGCAGTTAGTTAATTTTGTGCTGAGCCTTTTATAAAATGTGATTTAAACAACTCATGGGATATTGAAGACGTACTGTAAGTAGGAAAGTACTTTTCCATAAACACGAAGTTAATAACCATACCTACGATTAACCATACCACTAACAAGTACCTGAGCGCTTAAACACAGGATAATATCGCGTTCATTTTAGCGGCAAATCGAGTTATCTAGGGGTCAGAAAATTGTATCGAAACTCATCTCTATACAGCAGCGGTTTACCTTGTAAACAGGTCGTTTTAAGTGGGTGATCCTTTTAATAGGAACCTACCTATACCAAGTTAGTTAAGTCTGAAAGCGCCAACCCGACTGACCTCGTGGCCAACCCGCATTGAGTTAGCATGGTGATCAATGCTCGTGCCTTCCCTGTATGAAAAGATGCCTTTGCCCTGCAGTCGGATAGTAACAGGTTGGTATTTATACTAGGTAATGCTCAAAAGCTGACTCCAAAGCTCAGTTTCCAGAGATCCAGAGAAGATAGCGAAGGAAGTAGCGTTTTCCTACTCTGAAGATACACAGGTTACAAGCTCGCCTCACATGTGTACGTTACCCCAACAGGAAAGTGGCTCCTAGAGTGATATGAATGGAACGTATAATTAGTGCGTAATCTGCTGTAAATGTGCTCCACATAAAAAAAAATGTGTAAGTAATCGCGCTTTTTTTTAAATACGAAATAAATTCGCATCGACTAAATAAGAAAACTTATAAGCTCGCAGAAAACTGTACTCAGTCCATATTGACGCTATTGTATTAACCATAAAAAGTTTCAAAAGTATACGTCGAAACGTCGGTGTCATAACTTTGACGGCAATTTACAAGAAACCGGCTCAACCCATGGTAGGTGTAAACCACAAGTAAGTCAAAAATATATAGTGAAAATATTCATGTTTCGCATTAAGTAGATTTAAACAAAAAACTAAACATGTAAACAACGGCTGGTTTAAAAAGCGCGATTACTTGCAAATTATAAATATTATCTTAAATCTAATTCCGGCACAAATACGCACATATCAAGAGCTACTCGTGTATGTTTATTCTACAGTCGCAAATACAATGGTTTTAGAGATACACGTTTCCGCAAAACGTTACTCTAGCAGGAAACGCCCCCGACGTGCGAAAGCAAGAATTAATAAAAACTTTCCAATTTTTTTAAAGACATCTCAGTTAATCTTTATGACCAATGAAAGGCTATAAAACATGCTTAAAATCTAAAATTCATAAAATTAATTCCATTAAGGAACTCATTGAATTATTGCTGATAAAATTCAATAGTCTCGCAACCAGTTTTCCGGAGGTAATAACAAAATGCTTTTTATTCCTGACCCTTCCAGTTACAACCGCAACTGATGAAAGAAGAATTTTAAAATTAAAAGTTACCTAAGAACTTCGATGGGACATGAACGCCTGTCAGACCTGTCACTATTGTCCATGGAAGCAGAAACTTTAGAAATACTGAAGTCATCATCAGCTATTTATTTATTATTATAGAGAAAACAAACAGTATTATACTAAAAATATACAAAATTAATTTATGTTTTTTTTTATTAATTAATTATTTATTTCTTAAAAATGATTTAATAAATCAGTTTGCCGAAAAAAAGGCAAGGAAAGTGTATATTTAATTTGAACTGAAATGAATGATAAATTTGGAAAAAGTGACAGATAGATAATTATGATGAATAATTGATATTTACCCTTCATAAGAAAGAAAGAAAACACATTTATTTGACACAAGCCAGAGCACACAACATAGAATTAAAAAAATAACTTAGGAAAAAGTAACATTGTGTGTCCCACGGCTGCGCCAAATAGGTCCAGTTCAGCAAAATGTCGGGTAACTAGTGCCCGACGCTGGTTTTCAACTGAACCTGTGACCGACGTGACGGACGTAAAGCACAAGTAACACAGTAACACACAGTACATAAATGAGTATGTTAAAAAAGTACTATAACAGATAAATAAATTGTACTTTTAAAAACTAAAAAACACGCTTCAATAGTAAATTGAACTAAAAAGTCGCTAATCCTGAAGATCTTGGTAAGGCATTTGGGACAAACAATTTAAACGCGCACGGTAGAATCAACTTTTATTACTTGCAAATTTTAATTTTTGTTTGACTTTCAAAAGTACTTTGACTTTGACTAAATTATTGCATTGTCATCGGTCCTTGATAGGTGTGCAAAGTTTCAAATCAATCCGACGTTTTGAAGTGGGAGAAAATCACGTTCAAAGATTCCGTTACATTGATACATAGATACATAGTTACATAGATACATAGTTACATAGATACATACCAATACTCTGTAAGAGTATGGAGCGCGTATTTAATAGTAAGCTCCTGGCATACCTAGAAGCCAACGACATCCTTAGCGACCGCCAATACGGCTTCCGCCAAAATCGGTCTACTGGGGATCTTCTAGCGTATGCCATTCACATCTGGAGTGAGGCCATCCAGAGGCATGGGGCTTGCCATCTCACTCGACATCTCGAAGGCTTTTGATAGGGTCTGGCACGAAAGCCTTATTGGTAAGCTTCCTTCATTCGGTCTGCCCGGTGGTCTGTGTGACAGGATTGCAGACTTCCTGAGGGATCGGTCCATTCGAGTAGTTATCGATGGCTCCACTTCGGACCTATTGGATATTAATGCCAGGGTCCCTCAGGGGTCGCTACTCTCAGCGACATTGTTCTTGCTGCACATAAATGAACTGCTAAAACCTTTGGGTATCCAGATGACAGCACTGTTGCTGAGAGATACTTGTCCAACGCACGGGCTACTGGGCCTCAGGTCCGGTCTCTCAGTGAGGCCATGGTGGAGCGCTTGAGCTTGTCCTTGGAGGCAGTCTCCGAATGGGGCGATGCCAATCTGGTCAAGTTCAATGCCGCAAAAACACAGGTGCGACTCTTCTCCGCGAAAAAGAGCCAATTTCACCCGGCTCCATCTTTCCGAGGTGTAACCGTACCGATAACGGACCATCTTGAGCTTCTTGGCGTAACGTTGACATCGCCAAATGGAATAAGGTTGTGCAAAGCAATGTCCATGACTAAGACAAACCCACTATCATCTGTAAGGGATGAGAATGGGTATATCACGGCAACTAGACAGGACACTCTGGGCGTGATGTTTAGGACCCACTTCCCAGAATATATACTGCTCGATAACGATGAAGAGGAACCAGTCACAAGGGACGAGCTCACAAAGTACACGTCCAAAAATAACTGGCTCACGGCAATGAAAGTGTAGATGATAATAAACTGAAACTGACCATAGCGGGCTTCCAGCCTCTTAAATCCCCTGGTCCGGATGGCATCTACCCAATACTATTGCAAGAAGGGGCATCTGTTTTGATACCCCATTTGAGTAAGCTCTACAGAGAATGCATAGCCTTTGGTTATGTACCCAAGGCATGGAGGGAGGTCAAAGTCACCTTTATACCGAAGGTGGGTAGACCGACTTATGAAGAAGCTAAAGCTTACAGGCACATTAGTCTATCATCCTTTCTCTTGAAAACTCTGGAGAAACTGGTAGACAGATACTTAAGAGAGGGACCACTGAAAGAATTCACTCTACATAAACTACAATGCGCCTACAGCCCCGGCAAATCTACGGAAACGGCATTGCACTATGTTGCGAGTTGAGCCGAGGCTGCGCTAGAGGGACAAGAAATCTGTGTCGGGGCTTTACTCGAAATAGAGGGAGCCTTCGACAAGACAACATTTGAGTCCATACGCATTGCTGCAAAGGAACATGATGCCACGTGCAACTGAATTGACTATATGCTGAGAAGCAGAATAGTCAGATCGGAACTAAAGGGAGACAGACTTAGTGCAAAAACAACAAGAGGTTGTCCGCAAGGCGGAGTGCTGTCACCATTATTGTAGTGCTTGGTAGTAGACTCGCTACTTACCAAACTTAATACCGGACCATTCTATACAGTAGGCTATGCAGATGACATAGCTATAATGGTCAATGGTAAATTCCCGAACATAGTGTCTGGATTATTACAATAGGCATTGAGGATGACAGAGGAATGGTTTCCAAAGAACCACCTCTCTATCAACCCAAGCAAAGCAGTCATTATTCCATTCACGAGGAAGAGACAACTAGGAAACCTAGGAGAGCTCTCCCTCAATGGAATAAAACTGCCCTGGTCCACCGAAGTTAAATATCTGGGTGTTACGCTTGATAAAGAACTCAGGTGGAAAACTTATGTGGAAAATATTACGACAAAGGCCTTACGAGTGTTCGGCATGTGTCGTTCCACCTACGGTAAAACTTGGGGGCTAAAGCCCAAAGTGATACGGTGGCTGTACCGGACAATGATAATACCTATTATCACATACGGCAGCATAGTGTGGTGGCCAAGAACAAAGCTTGCCTCGTGCAAAGCACCACTCACCAGGTTACAAAGAACAGTATGTCTCGGCATCACGGGTGCTTTCAGGACAACACCTACGGCAGCGATTGAGAGATACCTCAATATCCCTCCTCTGCATATGATGGTTGAATTCGAGGCAAGGAAGACATTGCATCGTCTCGCTGTTGCTGGACTATGGGATGCCTCTAAGCCAAAGACAAACCATACAAAGTTCGATGAGAATGAAGACCTGGATCGGGTAACAAGCATGTTATCTGATAAAATGCAAACTATGTTTGTGTTTGAAAGGTCTTTCAAGATCCAAATCCCTACAATAGAGGACTGGACGAAAGGACTTGATTCACCAGAACAAGATAGTCTGGTGTGGTACACTGATGGATCCAAAATGGAATCAGGTACAGGAGCGGGTATATACGCAAAAGGCTACAAATGTAGCAAAAGCTTAGGGAAGATGGCAACTATATTCCAAGCAGAAACATATGCCATAATAACCTGTGCTCAAGAGAATATAGATAGAGGAACCAGAGGTAAATCCATATATATCCTTAGTGACAGTCAGGCTGCAATCAAAGCCATGGCATCCTACAAAGTGGACTCCGGACTTATTCTGGATTCTATCCAGACCCTTAACAGGCTTGGGAAGCACAACAGGGTAAGACTCCTGTGGGTCCCTGGGCACAAAGGATTCCATAGTAACGAAGTGGGTGATGAACTGGAAAGAGAGGGCTCAGCAAATGATTTTGTGGGTCCAGAACCATGTGTAGGCATCTCGACGTGTCTCGTAAAGGCCGCATTTAGGGAGTTTGCAGATCACAGACAACGAACTTCTTGGCTGTCTAATTTACTGGGAACCAACAACATGCTCATGAAAATGGGTCTAACCGCGACACCCATGTGCAGTTGTGTGAGGAACATACGGAACGCGTGGAGCACCTACTGTGCACATGCGATGCACTGGCTGGTAAGCGAATGAGTCTCCTAGGGGTTGGATACCTCCCCCCCGGTGGGTTCCCGCTTTGTCGAGGCGGGGGGGCTCAGTAACCGTGGCTTGGTCACCCACGGTGAAGCGGAGAGGAACCCGAGGAGGGGCCGCTCGTCAGGGCTTTTGCCGATTAAGCCGACGACGTAGCGGCCAACAAGTAGGTTGCGGTGCCGCTTGGTAACGGGCGACATCGCAACTGAGGTGGGCCGCGATGTCTTATGGAGATTCCCAGGTCCCATACGATATCGCGGCTGAGGGTTGGAGGCCGCGGCGGGAGAGGAGTGCCGGTGCGCCGCTCTCCCTACCTTCCGCGGCCTAGACGGGGTCGCCACCGTCTGATGGCGGACGCGGTGGGGCTGCAGGGGAAGAGGAGTGTCGGTATAGCGTTAGCCGCTCTCCCTATCCCCTGCGGCCGCAAAATGGTAGGTGGCGGGGCCATTGACCTCGACCCTTCACAGTGGGACCAAGAGTGCCATACACGGGGTCGTCTGGCACCCATGTGCTGAATTGGTCCCTGGGGTGGTCACGGCGTACAGTGTGTTCTGGCGCGCCGGTGATGGGGGGTTCCCCCATCACCGGCGCATCCCCCGAGGAAGGTCCGGTGAAGGACAGCCGCGGCGGGTTCGCGGTGAGTGCTAACGCGTGCCCGTGTTCCCGCCATAAGCGGCACTGGAGGACACCGTGGAGTTTTAGTGGGTTAGAGTCCCACATAACTGCACTACCTCCCCGTGGTAGTGCAGTATGCATGAGCATTTCTCCAAGCAAAAAAAAAAAAAAATTGGTTGGATACCTAATTATCTTAAAAGTTATCTTAAGGCCGTGTCAACGTTATCTTATCTTATCATAGGGAGGCCTATGATAAGATAAGATAACGTTGACATCGACACTCAATTTTGGCCCATACATTGAGGCAAAGGCTCAACTGGCTGCCAAAAAGTTGGGGATCCTTGCGAAGGTGAGACGGTACTTCACGCCAGAACAGCTGCTTAAGTTGTATCAAGCGCAAGTTCGATCTTGCATGGAATACTGTTCTCATCTCTGGGACGGATCTGCCAAATACCAGCTTGATGCACTAGAGTCGATCGAAAAACGGGCCAAGAGGCTCATCGGCAATGAGGCACTGGTCGAGTCAAAGCTCCAGAGCCTTGAACAACGTCGTCGAGTTGCCAGCTTGTCGGTTTTTTATCGGTTGCATTTCGGGGAGTGTGCGATGGAATTGCATGATCTAATTCCGCCTAGCCCGTTTCATCATCGGACTACAAGACATATCGCGATACGCCATCGGTACCTACATGGTGGACATCCCACCCATACGCACTAAACGTTTTGGAAATACTTTCATTATGCGTACGGCTAAGGAGTGGAATTCCCTGCCGGAGTCTGTGTTTCCAGATAGCTATAACCTCCGGGTCTTTAAGGTTACACTAGTCAACGGCACGAACTATTTTGTGCGCGGGGTTAAAATGCATTTTAAATCAACCAACAACACGTGCGGAAGAGATTGATGCTGTAATGAGCAATAGGAAGCTAGTTCACGTACGAATACACACTTTTGCAAATTTGTAGCGAAATGGATAATGAATTAGGACGAAACTGAGCGCGCGAAATTTTATAAACAGACCTTTGGGAGTCTGGATATCATGAAAAAACGACTAAACGTATCTGTTCAAAATAAAATGATTTGCATTGTTGAACTACTAATCTATCCCTGTATGGAGGCCGTTTAGCAATTTTCGTCTTTTTATGGTATTTATTCGCGCCCAAAAATGCGTCAAAATTAGTGTCGAAATGTTGAACTTTCGACGCTCATAACTTTCAAGTTTTTACTTTTTTCACTTTTTTGTTTCTATACAGGGCTAGATAATGATGAGACAAATTGATATCACTTTTTATTTTGAACGTACATTGCCAAATAGTGGAATAATCCCCAAACTACGTTTGTATGGAAGAATTTTCGACTAGTGTAACCTTAAGTCAACGAGTGAATAGGTTACTTCTAGGCAAGCGTGTTACACCGTAGACCACATCATTGCTTACCATCAAGTGAGAAAGTGGTCAAGCGCGAGCCTATCTAAAATAAAAAAAATAAACATAATGAAGCTCGACGAGTCCCGGAAAAACGATTCAACTGTCTTGGAATTAATCAGAAAAGTGTTTTTTGATCTTTTCCCCTAGAAACATGCTTATACAGGTTACGTAAAAGCGACTAACAAATTAATGAGGATAGGCGGTAACGTCCGTGAATTCGTGCAAATTTTTAATGACGCTCTCCAACACCAACAAGATTATTTTATAGAATCTGCATAAAAAAAAGCGAATGAAATCAGCGCCACCTATTGACAACAGATGAAACTAACTGTTCATGTTATTATGAAATCAGAATGGCGCTCAGGCGAACAACCTGCACACGTTTGAAGGGCAGGGATTTTACTTCTCATCCTTATACTATGATGTCGGTCGGATAGAGGGCAGAACCTGTATCTATTTTTTTTTCAGTAGAATGATTGGTAAAAGAAAATAAATTACATATGTCTCTGAACACTAAACTCAGGAAAATTAATTGATAACCACTTTTGGCAACAATGCCCAGTAAAGTAAATGAGGGCTTTCAGAAAAATTCTCACCGCCAGTAGGTGCCCCTTTAGCAAGAAAACATAACTTATGCATGTATTATACATATAAACCTTCCTCTTGAATCACTCTGGTGTAGGGTAGGTGTAGGGCAGGTGTAGGGTAGGTGTAGTGTAGGTGTAGGGTAGGTGTAGGGTAGGTGTAATATATTAAAAAAACCAATCAAAATCCGTTGCAGTTTTAGAGATCTAAGCATACATAGAGACAGACAGACAGCGGGAAGCGACTTTGTTTTGTACTATGTATAAGGATTATGCAAGTCATAGATAATGCCACAGACATAGTTGAAAGACCTTTAGTAAAACCACTACAGAATCTATCAACAAGTTTATTTACATTAACAGCTAGCCTACAAACATTAACACTACAATAATCTACTTCCTAGACTTCAAAGCGGCTCCTTTAGGCTTTAATCTGTTAGATATGATAGTCTTTCTCTCGTCCTCTTTGGCTGCTTCCAAATAGTTGTGTCTCTCTTTAGCAAAGTCAAGCTCGGAACACAACTCAACGATCTTTGAGGCAAACTGTCTTTGGCGTAGCATTCTTTTCTTTTGTTTTTGCTGAAAAATGGTAATTTAAAATAAATAATGGTTATGAGGTGTTATATAAATTTACCAAAAACTATTTCTACTTCTCATTCTTGCATGAATACTAGGGACTAACTTTATCCTGTGGCTTTTAATAAAAAAAAATCTGGATTGTCTCAGCGGAGCCCAGTGGTAACGGCCGCGACTTACAAGTTGTAGGTCGTCAGTACGAGCCCAAGTAAGCACTTTACTTTGTGTAGATTATTAGTGAAGGAAAACATTGTGAGGAAACCGGCATGTCTTAGAAAACAAAATTTTAAGACATGTGACATCCACCAAACTGCACTGGGCCTGCATGGTACATTACGGCCCAGTCCTTCTCACAGAGAGGAGGAACGCATAATGGACCAAATGGGAGTCTAAGTACAGAAAAGGGGGTCCATCTATCCTATCCCATCAAATCCATCAACCACTCAGCAACAGTGTAGCTTTTTAAGAGTAAATGATTTTCTGTAAATAGAGTAGTAGTATGGACCACCGTGTTACCCAGTTACTGGGTTGTGGAGGTCAGATAGGCAGTTGCTTCATGTAAAATACTGGTACTTAGCTGAATCTGGTAAGACTGGAAGCCGACCCCAATATAGTTGGAAAAAGGCTAGGCAGATGATGAGAGTAGTAGTATGGACCCCCGTTTCTGCACTTAGACTCTCATTTGGTCTATTGTGTGTGCAGGTCAGTACTACAAGAGATTACCTTCTATTAACAAAGATTTTACTTCTTTGTAAATATTAGTTTAGAAGTTGAAGTCAAAGTATACATTTAAGTGCTACACTAAGTTTTGTGAAAATAATCATACCAATAGGGGGGTTGGTCTTCCATCCAAATAAGTGAAGTCTGGAGTGTCAGTCAGGACTCCTTCAGCGTTACGATTGAGAGGCAAGCCGTGTTCTACTCGAAAATGCTTGGAACAGACTACAGGGCTGCTGCTCAGGGTACGACATATCACTGTAAGAAACAAAAATTAAAAGTAACAAGGAATTTCTACAGAAAGAACTTTGTATCAAAATTACTAACATTGTGTTTGTGATAATTTCGCTACATTTTTCAATATGATACTCATGATTAAGAATACAAATTAATGTTGTTTTTTATTTATAAAACTAGCAAAACGCTCGCTTTCTTTTGAGGTTACTTTATTATTATGACAGCCTGTGACAGCCAGTAAGATTGACAGATGTCATCATTTCAGTAATGAGCACAGACCTTAAAATACTTCTGTGCATAGAAATAGAAACCTAGCTTTCTATATCTATGCTTCTGTGTATGTTCTGTGTCATCATCATCATCATTTCAGCCGAAAGACGTCCACTGCTGGACATAGGACTCTTCCAAGCGTCGCAATACTGATCAGTCCTATGCATGATGCGACTAGCATCCTCCGGATTCCCGCAGTCTTAACCAGGTCATCGGTCCACAAAGAGGAAGGCCACTAACCAACGTTGTTCAATGTTCTGTTCAGTAATCGAAACCCATCTTGCTCGTAAGCTGTATTGAAATAATAATATTGCTGGTGGTATTTTTAATTTTTTAACGAAAAGAAATTGGGTCATTGGAATCATTACGTTTTGATCTGTCTAAAAATTTATTTAACTTTCTTTCATTACCAGTGTGCGTTCAGATACAACTTTTTTCTAAAACTAGTAAAGCAATAATTATTGTCATGGATATTTGATGTACCAAGACTATATTTTCTGAACAAAAAAGATATGCCTACCCCCATGGGAAAAAAGGCGTGAGTTTATATATGAAATATAAACTGATAATTTTACTTTTTTTTACGTAAAAAAAAGTAAAATTATCTATGGTGAAAGAAAACAAAAACGTCCAACTCAATATGATGACACCTATGACGACACATAACTCTATTGGCCTAAATGAAAATCGAACCAATGAGCATGCATATTTTAAAAGATATCCACCAATGAGGACTCACAAAGATTAGTCACCTTTATTTTTGATTCCTTCGAATCGCGCAAATGAAAACAGTCGATATTTAATTCTGTAAGGAAAAGGAAGGAGTTTGACCAAAAATCTGACATATTTTGTGCTCTCGTACGTGTCGTGCGTTCGGTATTTACTTTATCTGATTTTAGTGATATTTCGGCAAGTGTTGTGTTTGCTATTTTTAGAAGCAGCAGATTTATTCCTAAACCAGGTATTGCTATAATAATATTTACAAAATATGAAAACAGATCGATCAGTTGTTGCGACATTCATTCATGTGCGGTCGTCTGACGTCTAGTACTTTCCAGAGCGCTTTTACATTTTCCGACGCAAATTAGATCTTTCTATTTATTTTAAACAATATTAACATAGTTTCATCTGTATTTGATATATTGGAAGGTAATAGAGTAATGTGAGTTAATATAAAACAGTGGTACACCACTTTTCATTATTTGTTTGTTACACTTGTAAAGAACAAATAAGAAATCATCTTTCGACATAATGAAATATAGGTGTTTAATATATATCTAGTTTCATTTGTATTTGGTAAATTTTAAGGTAATAGAATATTGTTGTTGTTATAACAGTGTTGCACCACTATTTCATTATTTATATGTTACACTTGGAAAAACAACTAAGAAATCATCTTTATACACAATGACATCTAGGTTTATAATGTTTTTAATATATATCTATAGCAGATTGAAAAACATGAAAATATGTACAACATTTGAATACCCTTCATTACCTACATGATGCTTTTTTGTATACTAAAAACTTAAAATGTGTAATTTATTTTTATTCTCAAACACTGACCTTAAATTTATACCGGCTAAAATTTCCATTATGGGCCGCTGATTTAAGGCGCGGGAGGGGGGGGAGAGGGGGGGGGAGGGGTCGGAAACGCCCCCTGTACCATCCCCACAACTCGGAGCCCCATGGTTATGGAGATATCCATGGTTAAAGTTTTGAGGTTAGAATAAAAATTTCATCAATTTCCATTGATTTTTGGGGCGGGAAGGGGGGTAAGGATGTGGGGGGGTAGGGGGGCTACCCTCCTGTACCATCCCCACCACTCGGAGCCCCATGGTTATGGAGATATCCATGGTTAAAGTTTTTACAATTACTATTTAACAACAATGTCGACGGAGCCCCGCTACGCGGGGCTCCTATTTCTGTCTAAAGGGTCTAAAGTAACCTAACACGAAGAAGATGACGGGAGCTGAGTTCGCTCGCTTTGCTCGCTCACTTCAGCTGCCGTCATCTCTTCGAACCTAACCTGTCCGTGTCGGGGTGCCCTAAGTTCCCGAGCTCGCTTCGCTCGCTCTTGGACTAATTCATAAAGTCCACATGGAAAGTGGGTGCTCTGATTCGGTTTTGGGTATTTCGGATATTCACATAATAAATAAAACACGATGACTAACACTGACAGTTATGAGTTAACACAAACAAAGAAGCGTGGCGTTGCTTCACGTTCCGTTCCACAGTGTAAACAAAATTCGGTATTTTTTGTGTAAAAAAGTCAATGTAATTGCATAATACACCATGGTTATTGTGCACATTAATTACACACCAAATAAAATATGTGAGTAAGTGAAAATAAAATTATATTTAAATAAAAAATATGACTTCAAATTTAATAAAATACTACTCTACGTCAACGGAACGTGAAATGCGAACTTTGACGTTTACCATGACAATTTATCTAACCTTAAAATTTGCACAAAACAAAATATGTATGGGAATTTTAAACATTTTTTTCTCGAAAACCGTGATGCTCCGAGTTAAGAAACTTTGGAAAAAGCTTTCTATTTATGAGTACTATCTATAAAAAAAAAACGGACTTCCAAATCAGCGGCCCATAAAGGAAATTTTATCCTTTATACCTACTTGTAGGTACATAAGTAGCCTAAGCTCAGCATTTTTTTTTAACTGAACAGCTGAACTGAACTTTTTTTTTCTTATAGGTATTAATTACCTTTTTGTAAAACTATTCTAATATTTTGTTAATGTAATGATTTTAACTGTTTAACCAATTCCCCATTTGACATTAAGTGCATGCCATAGACAGGCATATTATATTTTATAGATATGTGCTTTACCTGGCTTTTATAGGCCTTTTTGTTTCATTGTTTTGTTTATAACTAATTCACCTTTTGATATCTACATTGTACCATTGATTATATTTTACAAACAGGAGTCTTATCTTGACTTTCACTAGACTTTGTATCTTAGATTTGTTTATTCTTAAAACCCTTTGCAGACAAATTACAGCTTCCTTACTTTCGGATATCATAATATTATCATGAACTAATTAAATTATGTTTTTTTTATAATAACTTAATCTATCATAAGGATAAGCATACAAGATGTCTTATTAATCTTATCTATTGTTTACACATTGTTTCAGCTTATCAGTGCGTGTAAGTTCCTGACCACATTCAAAACGGCTACCGAAAACCTAAACTCGAAAGAACAACCAAATTACAACACCATGTGTATGTATCTTTTTAAATTTATTATTAATCATAGATTTTTTTTTCTTTTCATCCGCAGCTTGGAACAATGTGGCAGAACCCAGGAGTTTATCCCGGAGGTCAATTATAATCAATTTTATTTATTCACTGTTTCAATTCAGTGATAAAAGATCTAAAACAGGTTTTATAGGAAAATGCTTATCAGAAGGGGAAATAACAGTGCCAATTAGCATTATATTTTAATGAATCTTTTGTTGTAAAAAAACAGCACTATTTTTATTTTATCAATGTTGTTAACACCAGATAAAGTATTATTTCTATCCTAAGCTTTAACTTAAGTACTTTATTTTTAGTAAATAGTCACAACACTGTACAAATAAGATCTTTTATCATTTAATTGACAATATATGTCGCATTGCACCAAGCACTGGCACTTGCTAATTTTATCTGTGTTCTATAATAATGCACTTCTTAAGTGACATGGATCTATCATTATTGTATATACCACCAGAATTAACACCAATGACAGCCATTACCATTATCAAATAATGGGTTTAAGGTAATGCAAGTGTACAAGTAAACAAATTTACTTAACCTTTAATACAACTGAATTAAGTCATAGTTTATTAGGACCAAAGCAAATGGTTGTTAGGCCTTTTCATCCTCACTGTCCCATGGGATTATAATGACTAATAGGGCAATATGTCTATTGCATGTCAATTACCTATTTAATACAACTGAATTAAGTCATAGTTTATTAGGACCAAAGCAAATGGTTGTTAGGCCTTTTCATCCTCACTGTCCCATGGGATTATAATGACTAATAGGGCACTATGTCTGTTGCATGTCAATTGCCTATTTAATACAACTGAATTAAGTCATAGTTTATTAGGACCACAGCAAATGGTTTGTTAGGCCTTTTCATCCTCACTGTTTCATGGGATTATAATGACTAATAGGGCACTATGTCAATTGCATGTCAATTGCCTATTTAATGCAACTGAACTAAGTCATAGTTTATTAGGACCAAAGCAAATGGTTGTTAGGCCTTTTCATCCTCACTGCCCCATGAGCTTATAATGACTAATAGGGCACTATGTCTATTGCATGTCAATTACCTATTTAATACAACTGAACTAAGTCATAGTTTATTAGGACCAAAGCAAATGGTTGTTAGGCCTTTTCATCCTCACTGTCCCATAGGATTATAATGACTAATAGGGCACTATGTCAATTGCATGTCAATTGCCTATTTAATGCAACTGAACTAAGTCATAGTTTATTAGGACCAAAGCAAATGGTGGTTAGGCCTTTTCATCCTCACTGCCCAATGAGCTTATAATGACTAATAGGGCACTATGTCTATTGCATGTCAATTACCTATTTAATACAACTGAATTAAGTCATAGTTTATTAGGACCAAAGCAAATGGTTGTTAGGCCTTTTCATCCTCACTGTCCCATGGGATTATAATGACTAATAGGGCAATATGTCTATTGCATGTCAATTACCTATTTAATACAACTGAATTAAGTCATAGTTTATTAGGACCAAAGCAAATGGTTGTTAGGCCTTTTCATCCTCACTGTCCCATGGGATTATAATGACTAATAGGGCACTATGTCTGTTGCATGTCAATTGCCTATTTAATACAACTGAATTAAGTCATAGTTTATTAGGACCACAGCAAATGGTTTGTTAGGCCTTTTCATCCTCACTGTTTCATGGGATTATAATGACTAATAGGGCACTATGTCAATTGCCTATTTAATGCAACTGAACTAAGTCATAGTTTATTAGGACCAAAGCAAATGGTTGTTAAGCCTTATCATCCTCACTGTCCCATGAGCTTATAATGACTAATAGGGCACTATGTCTATTGCATGTCCATTACCTATTCTAAATTCAAATTAAAATGAGTACATAGCCAAAGGACAGAAAAGTAAATTGTTGATACCATCTAGCCGATTTCGACTACAGCGACCGAGTTTTTTGGCTCCTTATTGCGGTTGCGAGCTCAGATGTGTTGCTCTGCTATGTGCCTTGCATAATCCAACTTTTGCCAGAAAACTCCGAGCACAAAGCGACATGTCAGAACACCATTGACGACATTAATATGGTAGTTGTTGGTGGTCTAGCTTTGAGATCGTCGCGTTTTTGGACTATAGTCGTGTACACTGTGAAATCAAACTATACTGTCTCAGGAGTTTCTCGGCTTGTCTCCTATCTTTAAAGTAAGAAACTCTCTATGTCATTTCATTATACACTCACAAAATAAGAAAACATGTTGCATCAGCCCAAATCTCAAGGGACAAGGGCAAGATGATTATTCTTTATCATCATCATCATATCAACCGAAAGACGTCTACTGCTCGACATAGGCCTCCCCCAAGCGTCGCCACACGGGACACTGCTCACTTAACAAACATTTCCACACAATAGGCATAACGGACAGTCCTCTGTGCAGGGCATGCATGGAGACTGAGGAAACCGTCACACACGTTCTCTTTGAATGCACAGGGATCACACAGATAAGAACACAAACCCTCGGGTCACCCAGATCTTACACGGACGTTCTAAAAAAACCAGGAGCCCTAATAAGCTTCTGGAGGGAGGTGGGCTGGCTGGAATAACCCATCCAACGGCCGCCAAGGCCCACGCACAAAGGTCCAACTACAGGACTAAGTGCGGAAACCGAACCCCATAACATAGAACATAGATAGCGTCGCCACATTGACCGGTCCCGTGCGTCCCGCATCCAGCGGATCCCCGCAACCTTCACCAGGTCATCGGTCCACCCGGTGGGAGGCCTTCCAAAGCAAACTTCTCCGGTTTGCGTCGCCACTCCAGAACTTTTCTGCTACATCGGCCATCCTTTCTGCAAGCAATGTGCCCTGCCCACTGCCACTTAAGTTTGGCAATTCTTCGGGCTATGTTATGTGTCCCTTTTTCTCTTGCGGATCTCTACATTTCTGATTCGATCACGCAAAGAAACTTCGAGCATAGCCCTCTCCATTGCCCTTTGGGTGACTGTCAAGTTTTCTGATGAGGCCCATTGTGAACGACCACTTCTCAGAGCCATAGACTATCACTGGCAACACACACTGGTCGCAGATGATTATTAAGTCAATATAAACACATGAGAGTGATTTGAATCTTCTGCTCAAATAACGTTTAACCTTCTTCTATTCGTGTCGTTAGTATATTTAATCATACTGTTTGATTTGGGCCCAGTAGGTGGCCTCGTTTATTGCCGCTCGGAGGCGATATCGGGTCATGTAGGGTGCAGGTAGACTTAGGGACCTACCTGATGGCGCGACGCAATTTAAAATGCGTCGATTGGCGATGTATTTTCCAAGAAATTTCAAGTGCAAATTGGTTGAATCGCATCGCATTGTGTCAATGTGAACGTACCGCGTCGAGCCACCAGCAGGGAGGTTGTTTGGAGTTGAACATTCTCGGTTTTCCACAATCAAAGACAATATTTCACACTTATCAGACATAAACATAGGGTTGTTATATTTATCTGTAGGTGACATTATCTGTGGTGACTCATAACGATGAATGTTTCGAGATATCATACACTCCTGTCTGCTAAAGTTTCTAGAATATTATCTGCTTTCTTTATTCATTTATACATATAAAAGGATTTAATTATAATCAGGCCGAATAATAAAGATTTGATCCTTGTTACCTATTGCTTGACGTAAGTGCGAGCTATAATCCAGATAGTGCATTACAATTAAATGTGAATGGATAAGGAACAATTGCGCCGTAAACTAAACTCAAGATTTAGTTCCTAACACGAGGTTAAATTGGCGATATGTCATACATAGTGAGACTGGGTTAACTACTTATTCTTTAGGTTCGGAGTTAGTACGCAAAATACGCGCTTGGTCGTGGAGTTGCGGAAACAGCCCGTCGAAACTAAACTAAACTAGTAGCTAACCCGAGTTATCTATCAAGGGTGGTGCAATTGGACTTTTTTTTATAAACCCGGGTTATCTTCCCTAACACGGGTTATCTACCCTAAACCGGTTTATCTACCCAGGGCGGTGCAAGTGGACCTTTCTTATGAGATGAATGAGATAGACATGTAAAGATAGAAACATTTATTTCTTTAGCACACGAAGAGCGTGGAATATATGGAATATCTTTTAAATTTATCCATTACTGGAGGAGTAAATAGGCGAGAGCCAAACCTCGAATTATGACCTTTATCTTAGGAAATTCAGTCAGAGCTCTCTGTCCGCATTTCCTCTTGATAATATAATAAACAGCACTCCGTAGCTAACGTATCTATACGTCCTGTTTTGAAAGCGAGCCGGAGTCCCGGGTATCCCCGTAGAAATCTTCGGGACGCCGAATTGTCCCGTAAAAAGCGAGAAAAATAAATAATATGCCATATTTTAGCCCTACCGTATTTTCTCTGACGTCATTATCAATTCCACCGCTGTTACCCACGAGTCCCACGACCTCTATTGAATTCTGTGCTCCTGGTACTCTCTCAAATATTCAGCATGTTGTTTTCACACGGCTATGTCAATTAACGTAATCACCTATCCAGCTTCCATGTATGTCAATGTTGTCACTTGCTTGTATTTTTTATTGTTATGTACTTCGTGGTGTATGTTTAATTATATAGTTATGACTTATGCGGTTATATAAGTATTGTTATATTGCTGTGTTGGCCATGAAGATATTGTTACCTTTTCTAAAAATATGGACACGTGTTTGTCGTCGTCTGCTATCTTTATGCTGAAGATACTTAGTCAACATCCGTCTAAGATATTAGGAGAAACATTTTTTTTTAATTATTAGGCTAGGCTTTGACTACGATCGCACTTGATGGCTAGCGATGATATGGTTGACGATAGAGCACGCTTACCTAGAAGTAACTTAGATTCAGTCTTGTCTTAAAGACTCTCAGGTTGTTAGCTATTAAAAACACAGACTATGTCCCTAATCTATCTGCCTTGGGCATCTTTAGTATTAGCTTATATTAAATCAATAGTCATTTATTTGAATTAAGCTGAGAAACAGCACTTTTTGAGCGTCCAAAATTACAAAAAAACAGCTTCAGAACGCCCGCCCGTCACCACTTTTTACCCGACTGCCGAAGGAGGGTAATGTGTTTATCAGTCTATATATGTATGTATGTTTGTTCCTATGTGGCGTTCTAGAGACCAAACGCGTTGGGCGATTTCGATGGTTCCTACGTCAATTGATTCGTCTTAACCCTGCGAGTGTCACTGGCTACATTACAATAATTGGAAAATAGAAAAATAGCGGATTTTGGGCGCCAAATTGTGGGGGCCCAATTTTGATTTCCTTCCAACCCTCGTCTGGGGGATCAAAATAAAGGGTCTTAAGAGGTGATTTCAAAAATATAAAACATTGTACCTACGTTTAAATATACAAAATACGAAAAAGAAAAATGTTAACTAAAAAGTTATAAAAAAAGCTTAGTAAGCAGGCTTTTTGATATTTTGAATTAACTTTTTTTAAATGTTTTAGCTGGGAACATTTTCAAATTCAAATTCAAATTCAAAATATTTTATTGTGGGCATATGTTAGTAATTACAGGTCTTAAGAATAAATTAGAGTTCCAATATGTCCTGCCTAATAGGCATACAATAATTGGGAAGTGAAGTGACGCAAAAATTCTCCAGGACTCCTGCAGTTACAATGTTTCACAACCCCTGCAATAATATACCGTCAGTTGCCAAAATGTCCACTATGTATTCAGCACATACGCGAAAAAAATATATTAATATATGCGTACGTACCTACTCAATGTGAAAGTAAACTTTCTACATGGAAAGTACCATACTTGCATACACGGCTTTTTTTTTAACTGATTTTTTGCACGTTTTGACACTTGGTTTTTTAAGGGCCTTTGGTGAGCGTTACAGTAACAGGTTTCAATACGTTCTGTTGATAAACTTTCCATCTGGCGAGATCTAGGACAAGAGCACTTCTATTTATAAATGGGGGAAAGGGGTCGACCTTCATTGTCTTCAGTGTTTAATAGATACATTATTATAGGTCATGTTGTGATAAAAAAATGTGCCAGCCAAGCCAGCTAGTATAGGCACCGGGACGATTTTAGAGCGCTCGGCGAAAGTGGTGGGGTGATTTGCTCATGTGTAGGTACATTCACGCATAAAATTAGTAAGTGTGATTTGAACTATTTGTTTGTAAGTAGTTTAAATTTTGTGAAGAATGCATATTTAAATAGCAAATTTAAACACAGTGTGGCTTAGGCACATTTTGCCTAACACCGTATAAAAAAAACCGGCCAAGTGCGAGTCGGACTCGCGCACGAAGGGTTCTGTACCATTATCGCAAAAAACTGCAAAAAAACCACGTTTTTTGTATGGCAGCCCCACTTAAATATTTATTTTATTCTGTTTTTGTATTTGTTGTGATAGCGGCAACGAGGAGCTCGTGGCCAAATAATAACAGCCGCACGGGTCGATCATCAAGGTTAAGCAACGCTTGACGAGGTCGTTCAGTGGATGGGTAACCATTTCAACATACCGAGTTTCCTCCGTGCCTCGGCAAGCACGTTAAGCCGTTGGTCCCGGCTGTCATTTGAAGATCTTTGACAGTCGTTACGGGTAGTCAGAAGCTTGAGATCTGACACCAGTCTTGCCAAGGGGTACCGTATGTTACCCAGTTACTGGGTTGTGGAGGTCAGATAGGCAGTCGCTCCATGTAAAACACTGGTACTTAGCTGAAACCGGTAAGACTGGAACCCGACCCCAATATAGTTGGAAAAAAGGCTAGGCTAGATGGTGATGTGATAGCGGCAACAGAAATACATCATCAGTGAAAATTTCAGCTGTCTAGCTATCACGGTTCATGAGATACAGCCTGGTGACAGACAGATAGATGGACCGCGGAGTCTTAGTAATAGGGTCCCGTTTTTTTTTACCCTTTGGGTACGGAACCCTAAAAATGCTTTATCATTAATAACGGATATAAATATGTCATGTATTATGTGTAAATATGTGTAGTACAGTTATTACAGTCATCCGGCCTAGGCGTCGTGAAACGAGGGGCGTCGCGCGACGCGTGCATGTGTGGCGTCTCCCGGTGAGTCGCTTCTACGAAAACGCCATCGCTTCTCTGTAAATGCTCTAGAACGCCATTATGTTTGAGTCCGCACCGGCCAACCACCAGGACGCGCGACGCCATGCGTCTTCGGAAACGAGGCCTAAGCCGTGCCTAAGCCTAACTGATCCTTGGAGAACTTCCAAGGTTGGCAAGGAATCATTGACGTTGTGTGCTTATTGCAAAAAAAACCCCACGGTATATTTGCTTTGTACCACCAACAGATTTCAATATTCTCTCCCTGTTCATTTTTGTTGTAGCTATTTATGTAAAGGCATAATTTAACTAGTAATCTAATTATATTGTCTGTCTATGATTATAATAAGCCAGTAGCAGGTTTTGATTTCTATCCATTTCCATACACGTGCGTCATTTCGCTTTTTACTAACTGAAACGAAAACAGACGACCTCGCTTTGCTACATACTACAAATAAGTACTTACTCACTTCAGAAAATGACCTCCATTAATGACCGGTAGCTTCAATAAGCTGTATCTACTTACATACGTGAGATAATCTTATTAACAATACAGATGGATGTGCACACAACTGTCACTTGTGTGTGAAAAGAACAATTGTGACGTCACATGTCCATATAACTGCTTTGTATGTGTTTGGCAGTAAACGCACACAAGCAAACGTAGAATTGATCGTACACACACTTATTTTTTTTTATACGAGCGTGCATCGCAACGCCACTGATACGTATGTGTGAGTTTCTTGCACAATATTTTAATAACTAATTTAATGTAGACCTCAGACCATACGGTATTTCCCAGCATATGTGACGCATACTGTTTGAATATATTGCGTTTTCCTTATAGGAACTGTATGCGGAATCACTGATAAGAAACAATGGCTATTTATACGATAAATTTTTTACGCTGAATGCCAGTAATTTTATTAATAGCTAGGCCTATAATATTGTATGATATAGAGAGAATAATCAATATTATGTTTGCCCTAGAACTGCCTCGTTGATCGAGTGCTCGTAAACGCTACTGCTAAGCATGAGGTTCTTACGACGCGTAAAATTTCACGCGCGCCTCAAAGAGATGTCAGCTAAAACTGATGGGTTCCGCTAGGGCCGATGCCTTTCTGGGTCGTGGATAAATTTGCAAGAGGCCCGCGGCCCTGGCACAAGCAACTGAACGTTGTGAAGGAACACGGCTGGGTTTAAGTCAGTAAAAGTCTGACACGCCGTTCCGCTTCACCCAGCGCGGGAGAAGTCATTGGACGATGCCTTATCACAAAAAAAGCATGAGGTTCTTGATTCCTGGGTCGGGCAAAGTGTTGTATTTATAAGTAAGTTTTTCCATCTGGAATTCTACAGTAGCAGCCCGGGCCCGGTTATTGACAACAGCCCGGGCCCGGGTTCACCCATTTCATGGGATTTTAAACGTAACTGCCGAAATATGGGTCTGCTTTAGGTGCACTAACCTAACACTTCAAAACGAACAAAGGTGTGAAGTTATGCATGTATGTGTAATATTTTCCCCTGAAAATAATCATAGTTATCCTCCTGCCCTTGTCCCAATATTTAGGGTCGTTACAGAACCTCTCTTTCTGCCATGACATTTATTTAATTTTATATAGCCGATGCCGATTACACTACTTAGGGCTGATTTTTCAATAGTCTAATAACTTATAGCCGATGAATATAAATGGCTGTTTGACATATTTTCTATGAAACTCTGTCAAACGGCCATTTTATGGCTGAGTTAAAAGTTATCAGACTATTGAACAATCGGCTCTTACTTATAGCCATGACCGCCCTCAACGTAGATTTCACCTTGCTCACAAGGCCTACAAAAGCCACATACATGAATGTCGTCAAATTTTTCTAACATATTCTGTCATGCAAATAGACAACTTTCACCTGTCATTTCCATGACGTCTGTCAGTATCAAACGGTCACTGATCCGACTACTCCTTATTCCTAAGTCCTCTACAGTATCTAATCTTTTGATAGCTTCACGTTTGAACACCATCTCACCTGATGGTAAGCGATGCTATGGTCGACGATGGAGCACGCTAAAAGTAGCCTATTCACTCTTGACTTAAAGACCTTCAGGTTGTAGTTACATGAAACATACGCCGGCAAGGAATTCCATTCTTTAGCTGTACGCACAATAAAAGTATTGCCAAAGCGAAGTTTTTATTTAATCATAAAGTTATCTTCATGAAGATAAAAAATTCGTCAGACGACTGGTTTGACTTCCTTTCGTGTTTCCTCATTCCCGACAACCATACGCACTTTGCTACAGTATCTTACCCTTCGGACTTTCAGAGAATACGTTTGTGACGTCAGTACTGTTCTGAGACATAAAGTCTGTACCATGTGACGTCTTGTTTGACGTTAAACCTTTCATTTTTATGAGTCATCGGAAGATTACGTGTATTGATAAAAGCGATAGTGTTGCTTCGATGGCCTTACCCACAATTTCATAAATAACTGGCTATGTTACTCGAATAAATGTATCCACGTAATAGCATTGTTTTAGGAAATTGTTACTCATGCTTTGAGTTAATGACTACTTCTTGTTAGGATATTCTTCAGTTAGATGTTTTGGAGGCTCAATACAGTCCCAAATCAAAAAGGCCATCCTCATCCCCTGCCCGACTTAAGCATAGACCTCTCATATCTAGTGAAATCCCTACGCTCCTATACCAATCTCTTCCAGGTTCTATATGCAATGACAGCAATGTCGTCTGCCCATAAAGACGCTGGGCGACCAGCACTTCTTCCAGTCTTTGGACCCAACTTGAAAATTGCCTTGCTCTACCAACCCTTGCTAGGTGTCATATCCAAATTCCTTAATCGTAGACCTTTCGTTCAAATCGCTAGACCTTACTTATTCCACTTCGAATTTTTGGACTTCACTTTTAATTGTAAGGATGAAACTCATGAAAACGATATCCAGAGGAAAACTCAGTAAGTAATCATTCTTGGTCATTAAGCATGATTACCAAATAATATCGCCAGTCGTAAAAACAAAGTAAACAGTTGGCTGTCCTTCATATGTCTTGGCGCCGGTTCAAATCGATCGGTTTGCAAGACGCCATTGAGGGTGAATACCCAAATGTATGAATTGTCGAAAATAGCATGTAAAGTGCTTGTCATCCCCTAAGGCTCCCCGCACACTAGGCAGCCTGTCTGTTGCGGCCATGCTGCGGCAACTGAAATATGGAGCTGCTAGTTATAGCAGCCAATGGACGGCGAGTTGTTAAAATGATTCGGACCACAAAATACGTCAGGCTGCTAAATCAAATCAAATCAAATCAAATCAAAATATTTATTTGCCAGAAAATACATGGTTTAACAAGGAAAGATCTTAAAGCCTTAAAGTTATAGTATTCTGCCTGCAAGCAAGCGTGCAAATTTTGTTCAGTAATAAAGTCATTAAGTATTTAGACATCATACCCAAAACACGATTTTAAACATTAGATAAAAGAAAAAACAACTAGACCAAAACAACATTGATGCATTGCTATACTTTCAATTGTCAGATTATACAATTTAAATAAATCAGAAAGTCCAAAAATTAAAATTAAAAATGCCAATAATTAAAATTAAATGTCAATCAAATGTATTTAAAAGTCAATAACTAAAATTCCAATAATTTCAATTGTCAGATTATAAACTCGACAATAATTTAAAAAAAATATTTAGATGACGGTAAAATAAATTAACATGTCAATAATTAAAATAAAAAATGTCAATCAAATAAATAAAAATGTCAACAACTGAAATTAAAAATGTCAATCTAATTAAAATGTTTGTTTACAATGCCGATTTAACAATTAATCAATATATATTCATGTATGTTATTACAATTATCATTTCAATATTACTCATGTAATAAAATAAATTATTCATTATATATATTCCTAACAATAATTATGTCTATGCTCTATAAATTCCTTAAGGCTATAGAAACAACTATTTTGTAGCCAGTCTGTCAATTTGATTTTAAAAACATTACCCTTCAATAATTTTAATTCATTTGGTATGTTATTATAAATCAATATACACATATTATACACATTTTTCTTGTATATATCTTTATGACCAGATGGATGGTATAATAGGTTGCGAAACTTAGCCCTTTTTTGTCTTGGCACAACTTCGCTATGTTGCATAAAATAATTCATGTGTTTCTTTGTAAAGATGCAGATGTCTCGTATGTACATACAGGGCAGTGGAAGAATTTTACATTTTTTAAAGAGAGGTTTACAGCTATCTAAAAACCATGCCTTGTTTATGACCCGGATGCAACGTTTCTGGAGCTTAAAAACTCTGTCCGTATCGGTCGAGTTACCCCACATGATAAGTCCATAGCTTAGAATGGATGAGACATAGCCATGGTAAGCTGAAAGAGCAGCTTCTACAGAAACATTTTGTCGTAGCTTTTTTAAAGCAAACACAAACCTATCAAGTTTCTGACATATATGTTCCACATGGCTTTTCCAATTGAGATTTTTGTCTATAATAATACCTAAAAAATTTATTTCATCCACTTGTTGTACTTTTTCATCTTTATACCTAATATCTAAAGTAGATTGTTTAGTATTATACGAGTTAAATTCTATTAATTTGGTCTTACTAACATTTATATTTAAGTCATTATTTGCCATCCACCTAATTATATCTGACAAGGTTTTTTCAGTAACAGATTTGTGATTGATTTTATCCTGACACTTTAATATAACTGTTGTATCATCTGCAAAAAGAATACATTTCTGTTTAATGGCCTCCGGAAGATCATTTATGTAGAGTAAGAAAAGCAAAGGACCGAGAATACTACCCTGAGGCACACCAGACTTATTTATTATTGCTACTGATTTAAATTTCTCTTTAGAGTATATTCTGTCACCATTCTTTACAACTTTGGATATCTCTGTATATTGCTTCCTATTACTTAAATAGCTAGATATCCATTCATATGCCTTGCCCCTTATGCCATAGAAATCTAATTTGTTTAATAGCTTAGCATGATTAACAAAATCAAAGGCCTTACTCATATCTAAGAATAATGACACTGCTGGATTGCCATTGTTAATAGTTTCTGTTACAAGTTTAATCAAGTTGAAGATGGCAAGAGCAGTTGAACACCCTTTACGGAAACCGAACTGCTCCTTGCACAATATATCATGTCTACTGAGAAAATTATTCAACCTAATATGCATAGCCTTCTCAAAAATTTTAGATATGATGGGTACTATCGTAATAGGCCGGTAGTTATTTGGGTCTGACTTATTTCCCTTCTTAAATAGTGGTTTTACGATAGACATTTTGAGCTGATCAGGAAAAATACCTTCCAAAAAAGATAGGTTTATAATATGTGCTAGTGGATGACATATAGAGCTAGCACAAGCCTTCAAAACCTGTGTGGCGACGCCGTCATATCCGCTACTTTTGCTATTATTTAGGGACATTATAATTTTATACACTTCTTCTGCATCTATAGGATTTAGAAAAATAGTGTTAAGATTTTTGTTTTCTTGAGTAAGCTTAATATTAGAATTAAATGGTTGATTAGATGTCAAATTAATAAAATAGTCATTGAATATATTGCAAATGTCAGATGGATTATTATATGTCACATTATTAGAATTTATTTCATCAATGCCATTTTTAAACAAATTATTATTATTTATCGTTGAGGAGATTGCATTCCAAGTGGCTTTACATTTATTCTTATGCTTTTGTATACGTCTTGTATTCATTAATTTTTGAGCTTTCTGTGCACATCGTTTAAACATATGATTATAAAGTTTGTAGATTTCCTCATTATGTTTTTTATTCGTTTTACAAGTTCTAAATTTTAAATAAAGCTGTCTTTTCGTTTTACTGGATTTTTTAAAGCCTTTTGTTATCCAGTTTTGTGTAACTGGTTTATTATTAACTTTAACCCTAATAACCGGAAAGCACAAATCGTAATATAATGTGAATGTTTCATAAAATAAATTGAAGGCTTCTGTTAGAGTATCCGAGTCAAATGTATCCGAAAACGAGAGAGAAGACATACATTCGCAAAATTTTTTAAGGTTTTCCGCGCAGTAGTCACGCTTTAATTCAGACCAACAAGATATTGTTTTGTGTTTTTTCGTCTTTATAGTAACAGTTTGTGCTGTTTCGTGATCTGACAAGCTTAGGTGAAGAATTTCTGACTGGACATTCTGTATGTTACTGGCAATTTGGTCAATGCACGAGTTAACCCGAGTTGGTGATTTTATGTGTGCTTCAAAATTGTAGTTACTAAGTATACTTAAAAGTTCCTTTGTTACGGAATTATCCTTTAAAATATCTATATTCCAATCACCACAAATAATTATTTTTTTTCTCTTGTATTGGTCCGTCAAGTAATTTAGCAAATGGTCGAGTTTATGAAGAAATACACCGGTTTGCGCCTTTCTTTGATCGGGTATTCTGTAGATATTTACAACAATCAGGCTCAAACCAATTACCTCTACGCCACAACATTCAAAATAGAATTCGGTAGCTATACCTGAAGGCATACTTAATGTTTTTGTGTCAAATACCTTATTAGTCAGAATACACGTACCCCCTCTACATTTATCTCGACTAAACACTGCAGCCAATTTAAAATTATTGAGTTTGATGTTAGCTTCCGTACCTTGCTTAACAAAAGTTTCACTAAAATATCCACCTCCTTTTTTTCTCCCACTAATTCAGTTAAAGTTACTTCTATCATGTCTAGTTTGTTGCAGAGGCCAGCTATATTTTGGTGTAGGATTCGTAGATTACTATGTCGGCAATCCTGATTTGATTTACCATAATTAATGACGGGAACGGAAATTTTACAAACGGCGGACTTAGGAACGAAAAAATGAGTTATTGTTTTTACCATTGCCATGAAGTGAATTTCGTGCAGCTAAAGCTAGTTTTGTAGTCTTTTCATATTGCATATAATCAATCTCTATATTAAGTTTGTAAGTAATTAATTCTAATTCTGAGAGCCTTTTATAATAATTTATATCTAACTGATTTACTTCAATAAACTTACAATTCTTAAAACTTTTTGTGAACTGTTTTAGTTCATAGTTAAGTTTTTTAACATTAAGATATCTATTTTCTGTAACATTCAATATTAATACTGTACAATTGCTTAAACTACACAAAGTACTACACAGATTAGTTATCAACAAGTATGGATTTTTGTCATGTTTACCAACTGAGAGTATAACAATGTCATTGTCAGATAGGGTGCGGGATAGATTCTCTGGATTCCGTAGGATCTCGCATGAAGAAGCATATGGCTGAACTTTACCCTCGATGTTGTAATTGTCATTCCATTTACCAGTCTTGTTGTGTATAAGTTGTGCTGATAGACCTCTAACTTTTTCATCTCCAATTATGTAAATATTACTTTTTGTTTTGGGCTTTAATTGGGTTTCATACTGTAAGTTTAGATGTCGTTGTTCATTTGGAGAGTCCATCGATATCTTGTTATTAAAGTCATCGTTGATTTTCTGATTTGTACCTTGTAGACTCTGCACGTCGTCCCTTATTTGTGAGCATTGAGCGTTTGGACTAATTATTTGTTCTGAGAAGTCTAATTTAATTTGGATAGGATCTTTGCTCCTTTTTTTCTGTGATGCTCTTTTGGGCGTCGATTTACATATATCTTTTAGCTGGTTAATTTGAGTACCATACATAGACATTTGTTTTTTAAGATAACAGTTTTCTGATAGCAAATTAGCAATTTCATTTTCGGCAATTTCTAAGTTTTTCGCCAGTACAGTAACTTTCTTTTCTAATTCTTCAATTAGATCAAAGTTGTTTGATCTAAGATTTGGACAGCTCCTAAATAGTTCTGGATTTCGTTTTATAGTATGAGATAAAACATCAATATCTTCATCCACTGGCAAAGATTCGAAGGAATTCTCCGTAAATATATTTGCATCACATTTTGCCGGGGTAGCATTTTGTATGGGAATCATCGGTTGTTGAGGCGAAGAAGGTTTATTTGAAGAATGTGGTTTTTTTCTGAGAGTGATATTTGAAGTAGCTACATCAGAGTCCGATTTGTTTTTGATGCATATTTTGCATTTCCATCTTTTTCTCTCTTCGATGTCCTTTAAGCGATAAGTTGCTTCTGGATAACCCACACAATCAAATTCGTATCTTTTTTTGCAAATTGTACATAATGCAGTGTTTTTTATGTTGACAGATTTCTTACAGATATTACACGTGACTTGTGCTGATGTCTTGCGGTCACTGCTTACTACCTTGTTAAAATTGGATGACATTTTACAAATTTTATAATTCTCAAAAAGAATCTAACTTTTGGCTCGGGCTCGAACTTGAGACACTTGACACAACTTTCAACCTGGTGTTGATACCGCTCGACCAAATCGGCTATGAGTTACGAGTTGAAATTGGTTATCTCAAAGTACATTTCCTTGATCGACGCGATACGTCGCCGTTACAATCGACTTTGATTTTTTTACTGCAACCCTCACACATAAAGTTAAATATTTTTTTTTTTTTGTTCACTATTATTAATTTATTTTCACTTATTATTACAGTTTATTTACACTGGGTTCTGGTTTTGGTGTGGAATAGTTATTAATTGTAGATACAATATTTACACTATTTAAGTTTTTTATTCACTGTAGAACAGTAGAAATTTTTTATGCACTGTTAGCAATTTATTGTTATATTTTCACTTATCTCATATTTAACTCTGAGATAACAGTTGTACTGGTTTGTTGGGCTATTTTATGAACACTTTTTGATTGTTTATGGATTAAGAAGTGCGTTTAATACTTTTAAACAATTATTACACACGGAACTAATATTGACGAGGTGACTTACATCTACCGTATCCTGAGTAAGACATATATCCGTGTATAAGACAAGAGCGTGGGTGGTATTAGAATCATCAACAGAAGTCTATATAAAAGTATTGATATCTCCACCAATCTTACCAAGATGGCAAGCTTTGAATGTCAAGATGGTTGTTGGTTATTTACTGTGTATCAGTGTTCCTATGTATGTGGTGTGTAAGAGAAGGGTTTTATGAAGAAAAGCACAGAAAGACAAGACTAGTTATTTTTTTCAATTAGGCTTGTCAATTAATTCATATTCAGAAAGCTCAGACAGCTTACCACCCTATCGGTAAACTAATTCTCGTGGAGAAGAGGGGCAAGAAACCCCACGGAAGCTCTTTTTTAGTATTTATCGATACCTGTTACAACCACATAAAGTATCTTTTATCACAGTAAAGATTAATTATATGATTACCATTATATGATGAATATTGTGACATTTCATAATGATATAGAATCAAAATAATGAGGGTAAGGCAAAGAACATGACTTTTGACTAGCCCTTAAAACAATTTAACATATTAGGAATATAGGCCATAATATGATACAGATACAGTTTCAACACAACCGTTAGCAATAGCAATAATAAAGTTATAATATCAAATAACATACGTAAGCCTTGTCTAGTCGAGCTTTCACAAAGTATAACAATTCAGGAACACATCTGAATCTCAATATCTGACTGTACTGGCTTGGAGTTCACAAAAAAGTAAATCAATTTATCAATTACACATTCAATAGTACGTTTCGACCTGTGTCTTAATACATCAAATATGAGAAAATGGCGCGGTAAAGGTACCGCTATTCATAATATTTATTGTTGGTCAATAATAATTATTATTACCTATATAGTGAAACTGTTTTAAATCGTAACAAGACAATTAAGAAATTTAATGGCGATATTAAATGTTTAGTCATTCTTAAATCAATATTCGAAAGAATTGATACTGACAGTATTGTACTAATTATTTCATAATGATCATTACGAATTATGTAATAATTTATAGGAATATCATCAATATGGCATAATATAAGTTTAGAGTTATTTCCTGTCCGTACAAGAAATGTTTAAGGAAATATGTTTAGCTGGCTGCCGCCAGCCTAGCTGCGCAACCAGGCTGCTTATTGCGTGGGGTGCCTAATTTTTACACCATTACTTAACAAAGGGGACGGCTGAAACTGCTGATAGAAAAATGAAACGGTTTTCAAGAGATCCAATTTTGAATAGAAGAGGACAGAACGTGTTGGGAGAGAAAAGTGAAGAATTGTTTGAAAGATTTTATGTCTCGCTATAAAGGAAGAGTGAATACAATTTTTGCTTATTAAAGATGTCTGGAAGAAAAAGGGCGGGTTTCCGAATTGAGTATTTGCAGTAAAAAACTTGTCAAACCCTAACTGCCAATTTTTGGCAGGTTTTTAGGCTAAAGTTAAATTTGTCAAATACTCAACTTCGAATACTTAATTCGAAAAGCGGGGCAAAGACGAGTAAAGAAATTGGGATGAGTAAGATGAGGAAGTTTAGAGACCTAGTTACCTACAGCAGACGCATTGGTAATTCCCAGTTGCCTGAACTTTGTTCACTGTCTGTCTGGGAACAGTGGGAACTTGGCTTGGAATGTCAATTTTGACGATATTTATTTTAGCTTATTTGCGCGTTACATCATTCAATAGCAATTCATTCGTCATCGATAAGATATTGAAGGATATCTTAATACGAAACAATTAATTACGTAAATATTTACTAGATAAGCTATGTACGAGAGATTACCGTTGCCGTGTTTTAAATAATATTATCTTCAGTAAAAGTCAAGAAGAAGAAGAAAGGAGGAGGAGGAGGTAGTAGTAGAAGTCTGCTTGTCGCAATCAGTGCGGTTCCGCACTGACAGGGCCGAACATGTTGCTGCGTCCCGCTATTCCGTCGACGCAGCTGTACGTGTCACGTCTGCATCACTCCACGAAGGCTTCTGCCTTCGTGGAGTTTTGTTGAGTTTTGTTGAGGTTGTGGAGTACATAAAGATAAAGACTAAATTCTCCCTGAGAGTCGAGCAGTTGGAGTCGCGTCACAAGATTAATTTCAAATCTTTTGTGGTGCGGGTTCCGACTCATCATTTAGAGACCTTCATGAAGGAAGAATTTTGGCCGAAGGGTGTCGTGTATCGGCGTTTCCGCGGAAGGTTACATGACACCACGACTCAGCGCAATACGTCGCCGACCCAACGTACTAAATAGATTTATGTTAACTTTGTTATCAATTATGTATTAGTTTATTTTTGTATGTTTAATTTGTGTATTTTATCTATGGGCCTTAGTTGCCTGAAATAAATAAATAATAATAATAATATACATAACTAGCTGTCCCACGCGGCTTCGCTCCCGTCAACTGGCTACCTACCCACCCATCTACCCTACCTACATAGGTACATGATTGTTGCGTAACTTAAACCGTTTAGGCAGCGCACACAACGGAAGGTCTCAAAAAGGAATAATTTTGCCAGTTTTTGCAACATTTTTCATTTATGCTCCGCTATTGGTCGTAGCGTGATGTCTATAACCTTCCTCGATAAATGGACTATCTAACTCAAAAATAATTTTTCAATTCCAACCAGTAGTTCCTGAGATTAGCGCGTTCAAATAGATCAGATCAGATCTCTTAAAAACCGGCCAAGTGCGAGTCGGACTCGCGCACGAAGGGTTCCGTCTTCCGTACCATTATCGCAAAAAAAACACATTTGTTATACAGGAGCCAATATTTATTTTATTCTGTTTATAGTATTTGTTGTTATAGCGGCAGCAGAAATACATCATCTGTGAAAATGTCAACTGTCTAGATATCACGGTTCATGAGATACAGACTGGTGACAGACGGACGGACAGACAGACAGACGGACGGAACGCGGATTCTTAGTAATAGGGTCCGTCACCCTTTGGGTACGGAACCCTAAAAAGGAAAGGTCCTGAAAATTGTACTTTGTACCACTTTGCTTCAATATTATCGTACCCATATCTATACTAATATTATAAAGAGGTTAAATTTGTGATGTTGTAGGGGGTAATCTCTGGATCCACTGAACCGATTTAGATGTAATTTGGCATGGAGGTAGTTTGAGACCCTGGGAAGGACAGGATAGTTTGTATTCCCTTGGGATGATAATACATTTGAAACACGGGCGAAGCCGCGGGCAGTAACTAGTCTAATATAATAAGCCAATGATCAGCATGTGCCTTGCAATTTTACCGTTTCGCAGTAGAGTATGAAAATAGCATGCATTGAAAAACACGAAATAAATGTCTTGCCTCGGAATTTCAATCGGGAATCCCCTTGTATAAACATTCAACCATTTATCAACCTTCGCACATTTCATTATCGTGTTATCTTTTCATGTACAGTCTACCCACAAGATTTTGCACTTTAATACTCATGAAATAAATTACAAATTGTATTTAGCGACACTACGTGGTATGTAGTCACTCCACACAGTGTTTACGTTATTTGAGTCACCTTATTTACGATAACACTTGATGATGCTCGATTTAATTTAATACTTATTTTAGTGTGTATAAAGTCTGAAATATGATGGCAATCATGCTCTAACTGTTGGAAATTTCGCGTCATATGTCTGGTGTATTCTGTATTTCATTCATTACTGTTAAGTATTGAGTGCTGGCGTGCTGGTGCAATGTCTGAAACAAGAGGTGTGTTTGTGAATTTGAAATCCTGCTCGAAATTGTGTTTTTCGTCTGTAATCGTTCATTGTCCAGTGATTCTTGTCTATAGCTAAAGTGAAGTGTCTAAATAATGTCTATGTTAAGCCTATTTAAGTACTCAGCTTCGGCAATAAAAATTACCGCAAATTTAATATATGACTAATTGGCAAGTGTGCGTAATCTGTTGTGCTTGGCTGGTGATAACTCATTCAATTAATCACAGCGTTTTAGGCGCTTTGACAATTTAATGTGACAAATTGGGTTCATTTTGCGGTAATTTCCGTTACGGAGGTTTGAAGCTAGTATAGCTCTAAACACTGTTGTTTTGGGTATGTTAATTAAAGCTAAACTGTAGCCTTAGTGCGAGTTTTTAAACGTATTCGTTTGCGTTAACGTGTAAACTTCAATTTGTAGTATAACTGGATTATTGCCGTCGTCTAGTGACAATAAAGGAAAACCTCTTTTTCTATAAAAATTTACATAAGTGAACGTTTACTCCAACACGATCGAGTACGTATAAAAACTCGCACTGAGGCTGCTGAAATCGTTCAAAGATTGGCTTCAGACCTTCTGTTCTGTATATATGAGTGTATCCTGTGTTTATGGTCACAGTGTTTGCATCATTCTGCCTCAAAACATACATGCTTAGAACTCGACTTGAATTATTGTCTACATTTCAAGGGGCTTCGAAGTTTGCATTTATTTAACCTTGTCATATCTCAAATATCTTTCTGCATTTAATATCTCATCAGTTCTTATCAGTCAGTTTCCGAATTAGAATTTAAATCAAACCTTCTTCTTCTAAACTCTTAATTCAGGACCGGGAGTACCAGTACTTAAATCATCTTAAAAGTGTTGTTAGCGAACAAATAACAATGCACAATAACTCCTTGCAGTCAAGGATTAAATATTTGCAACTTCTAAGCACCTGAAATATTGTTTTACACACAGTCATAACTGCCTTTTAACTGATTTTTATCATAAATTGAAATATAGTGAACGTTAATCAAAAATACTGACACAAATATATAAATTAAACTTTTCAAATTGGGACTAGAGAAAGCCAAAGACTGACCTGGATGGAATATCGCATAAGGTGCCACACGCTATACTTTTAACGTTGGTTTTCCATGAAAACAACAACAATACAAACTCTTAAAACATCACAAAAATAGCCAATTAAAAACACGTTACATAATGCAGTGACAAAACTTGACATGACATCATAATGAGAACAATTCAATAGATGGTGTTTGTTCATTAGCACGCCTAGCGAGTCTGATAAAAAACGACATTTTTTTTTCGTCTATATTACCTACCGTGTACTAGAACACAGTACAGTCACAGTATCAATATGGACAAACAGTATGGAAACTACCTGCAACGCTCGAAACGGAACACTCACACAAACATGCGCATCGACGAGACGCCTAAGCAGCGTCCGCAGTGCTGTCAGTAGTGCGAGCCGCTTAGGGGTCTCGTCGATGCGCATGTTTGTGTAGCAGCTGTACAGTGTGTGTGTACAGTGTACATTGTCCCACTGCAGGCCAAAAGCCTCTTCTCTCCCATTTCCACAAAATTCGGCTTTCTATAATGTGGCCCTGTCTTGCGTCTGTCAAATAAATAAAAAATAAAAAAATTTAGTCGTCATATTTGATAATCTGTCGTGTCCTCGACATTGTATTTTAATTAATTACACAATATGTTCAAACTATATAATGTCGTCACAATATTTAAAGGTCACGCATGATATTGATCTTGAATATTCTCTAAATTTGAATATAAGCTACAAAACAGATTCAATTAAATTCTATATATATATATTTTTTAATGGTGATGTAATTAAAGAAAACATTAAAATGGCGGTCGTGACTGTGTTTCTTTAGTTCTAAAACACATTTACTGATTTAATATTTGTAATACCCACAGATCAAAATCAAGGCGGTTACCCGCAGCAGGGTGGCTACCCACAAGGGGGCTACCCTCCGCCCCAGGGAGGCTATCCCCAAGGCGGGTACCCACCTCCAGGGGGATACCCGCCAGGAGGATACCCACAGCCGGGATACCCACCACCACCGCAAGGATTCCCAGCGTACGGCGCGGGCCAGGGATATGGCGAGGTAAGCTAGTTGCACATATGTTTGATAAGTTTTTTTTTTTTTTACTAGCCTGTGTTGTCCCTTTGTTGAGCAAAAGTCTGCCATATCTTTGCTTGTGCTTCACCGTCGACCACATCATCGCTTACCATCAGGTGAGATAGTGGTCAGACGCGAGCCTAGCAATAATAAAGTCAAACCGGCCAAGTGCGAGTCGGACTCGCGCACGAAGGGTTCCGTACCATTATCGCAAAAACGGCATGAAAAACACGGGTCCCGTTTTTACCCTTTGGGTACGGAACCCTTAAAAAATTTTTCACACAGTCCATCTCTACTTCTTCGCGCCCTATTTCCAATTTAGTTGCGGTCGGGCCTCCTTATATGTCTATGCCAGGATGGTCTATACTGGGTTGTCGATGGTGGTATATTTTGCTCTGCCAGGTCTCTCTCGACATTGGTCCACCAAAAGTCTGGTGGTCCCTAGTTCGTTATTTGGTGTTGATGTTGAGCATTGTTTTCAAGTAGCTTACTTCTCACTACCATCTTGTCGATACAGTTCTCGCCAGACCTCTTGGCCGCCCTGGCTTTGCGATGTGCAAGGCATGGCGCGCTGCTGTTTTTGTATAAGATTTACTTCTCACTACCATCTTGTCGATGCAGTTCTCGCCAGACCTCTTGGCCGCCCTGGCTTTGCGATGCGCAAGGCATGGCGCGCTGCTTTTTTTTGTATGAGATTTACTACGCGCAGCCATTGTAGCCAACATCAGGGCGGCCAAAAAGTTTGGCGAGGACTATAATTGTCATTACTTGGCTATTTTTAGGGTTCCGTACCCAAAGGGTAAAAACGGAACCCTATTACTAAGACTCAACGATCCGTCTGTCTGTCTGTCTGTCCGTCTGTCACCAGGCTGTATCTCATGAACTGTGATAGCTAGACAGCTGAAATTCTCACAGATGATGTATTTCTGTTGCCGCTATAACAACAAATACTAAAAACAGAATAAAATAAATATTTAAGTGGGGCTCCCATACAACAAACGTGATATTTTTGCCGTTTTATGCGATAATGGTACGGAAACCTTCGTGCGAGAGTCCAAATCGCACTTGGCCAGTTTTTTTTGTCGTCCTCAACTCTTATAGCCACCCACTTAACAAAATTGTATACATTTATTATCGTCGAAACTTCCTGCACACAGCAATCAATAATTATTCATGAAAAAAAATACTTGTCATAATCATGTAGATAAAAACATTACTCATCGTATTGAGTAACTAAACCGCCAGTACCAACGTCACGATACTAATCTTATTAACATTAAAACTGTATCAAGAAACGAACTAATCGATCTAGTGGGCCATGACGACAAGGCGATGTCAAGCTAACACGAAAGACTCGCTTCGCCCGCGACTACGCTCCCGTGGACTCAAAAAAAAAACCAAGAAAAAAAACTCAAAGCATTTATTTCAAATGGCTCTTTTGAATTGTCAAGGTCGCAAGTCAAAAAGATGAAGTTATGTCCACGTTCCAAAGCGTAGATCCCTATGTAGAAGAACGTGTAAGAATCCATCTGCCAACTATTAGCGATTACCTTTACAAGGCCACAGATTACTTAATAGTTACTTCGTCAACAAGGCCCACTTGCAATAACTTAACACAGTGTTAGTTGCTAACACGAGGTTAAATTACACTTTATCATACACTAGCTGACCCCCGCGGCTTCGCTCCCGTCAACTGGCTACCTACCTACCCAAATTTTTATCCCATCTACCTTATCTACCCTATCTACTCTACTCTACCTACCCTACCTTACCTACCCTACCCTATCTACCCTATCCTACCTACCCTACCCTACCTACCCCTTACTACTATACGAATGTAACCTGTACCTATACTTTTAGACATATGCTGTCGCGGACTTTTTTTTAGAACTTTTAAAGAAGAACAATTTCATTTTACATTATATTTGCGTAACTTAAACCGTTTACGCAGCGCACGCAACAAAAGCTCTCAAAAAGGAATGTTTCTGCCTGAAAATTCAACTTGCATGATTTGATTACAGACACCGGGACAGGTGAAAGTAAAAATAAATTTAACTTGCAAGATTTGATTACAGACACCAAGACAGGTGAAAGTAAATAAAATATTGTAAAAAGGATTTGTTTGATTTTGGACAGCTTGATGATTGGGGGCATGTGATGCAGAGTAATGAGGAACATTTCGTTCGAACAGTTTAGAGAAATGCGGATGGCCACAGAGTCAGAACCAATCTATACTAATATTATAAAGCTGAAGAGTTTGTTTGTTTGTTTGAACGCGCTAATCTCAGGAACTACTGGTTGGAATTGAAAAATTCTTTTTGTGTTGGATAGTCCATTTATCGAGGAAGGTAACATCACGCTACAACCAATAGGAGCCAAACATAAATGAAAAACGTTGCAAAAATATTCCTTTTTGAGAGCTTTTGTTGCGTGCGCTGCGTAAACGGTTTAAGTTACGCTAATATAATGTATGATGGAATTGTTCTTCTTTAAAAGTTCTAAAAAAAAGTCCGCGACAGCATATGTCTACCTTTTAAGATTGACTCACAATAGCAGCTTTTATGTTCTAAATTTTAATTAGATCGCCGCCGCCGGTAGAAACAAAAGTTTACAGGTTACATTCGTATAGTAGTAAGATGTGCGTGTATGACTAGATGTATGAACGTGAGTGAAGCAAAATAAGTATGTCAGGGACATAGCAGGCGGCGTTCTGTAGTTTCTGCCTACCCCCTTGGAAAAAGACGTGAGTTTATATATGTATTAGATGGAAGAACACATGCTGCGCTGACTCCAAACAATACTGGGATTAAGGGTGTGTTTTTAAAGCATGATATTTTGAGGTGACACAAATTGAGATGGAATAAGGCAAGTCACATCAACCGATCCCATACAAATGCTTAGACCTACTCATTACATAATTAAACTATTTATTCAGAACAGAAATTATACTTTATAATTAGACGGGAATGTGTCTACAACGAAACCAGTCAAACAACTACTAAAAAGCTTTTAATATCTAAAAAATATTCACACATCACAAATCCGGTTTGTAATACTATTAGAACAACAAGTGATCTTTGCTTACAGATTAGATATAAGAAGCTAAAATCATATCAGTAGGTACAATAGTCTCATAAGATTCTGATGGCGCTGATAAGCAAACATTTTTGGTTTAAAATCTTTTTAATGACTTATTTATAATTCTTTATGTGTGAAAAGTGCTGCGATAGATGTCCAACAAGCTAGAAACGTCTGCTTTCAAAGAACCATACAAGGTCACTTAATAAATGAGTAACATGTGAGAAAAGTTTTGGTATAAATGAGGATGAGAATGGTTATAAGGATAAAAAAGGCCAAAGAAATGGGGTCGGCGCAACACGTTTTCTTTGTCAGGCTATCTCTGACTCCCTTTTATTTCATGTCACTCCTCACACAGTCCATCCATCTTTTTTCTTTGGCCGTCCTCTCCCACTCCGTCCATCCACATTCGCGAGTTGTTCCAGTGACAGGCCAAATAAATTATGCACAAAAAAACATAATCACGGCATTTTATCCATGCTTCAGGCTTTTTTACCCGACTGCCAAAGGAGGGTAATGCGTTTATCAGTCTGTATGTATGTTTGTTCCTATGTAGCGTTCTAGAGACCAAACGCGTTGGCCGATTTTGATGATTCTTACGTCAATGTCACTGGCTACATTAAAATTATAAATAAAAAACGTTAATTAAAAAGGTCAAAAAACCCGACTGCGAACTAAAAAGACGTAAACAAGAAGAAAATCATGCTGTGCAGTCTGATTTTCTTCTTGTTTACGGATTACGGCCCATTCCCTCTCACAGAGAGGAGGCCTGTGTCCCAGCAGTGGGAACATTAAAAGGATGATGATGACTTATCTGTTCGGTACAGGTACAGGCTGTTTATCTCAAAGAATATAAAAATAGAATCGTCGGGCAGTATATTTATTCATTTATTAATTATGCGACAGCAATAAAAACCGCGTAAAATGTAATCCTGATTACTTGGACACCTAACATGGTTATGTTCTTAGTACAATAGCTATTGAAAGCCACTGAAAAATACAGGAAATAGGAGTAGGCCTTCTAAGATTTCTAGATGCTTGTTAACATTTGTTAACTTTCCATCTCGTTTATATAATCATTTTTTTTAGTTTCCTACGACTTATTGTCGGGCAGTACGTTATGCATTACGTTGCAGTACGTTGTAGCATTAGTGCTTAGATATCGTTGTCCCCCCATATCTATGGGGGGTACAACTATATCTAAGCACTAATGCTGTAACAAGGAAATATTATAAAACCAAACCATTTTTTTTAAAAGAATAACCATGGCTCGCCGGTTCTTCTCCATAGGAAACGACCAACCCGAACCGTGCACCTTTTGTCGACGTTTTATAAGTGCCCATATAGGCCTAAAGTGAAATAAAAAAAAAGATTTTTGTTTTTTAAATAAACTTCAATTTCAATTTAGGCATTTTAGCCCTGTTACTTGGCCATTGCGATACACAAATAAAGTCAAGGCAATTTAACAATATTTTCGTATGGTGCAACAACACACAAAATTACACAATATTATAGAATGACTGTACCATACAACGTAATTAAAAGGGCATTAATAAAATATGACTAAAAAGTTAATGATAAAACCAATCATTTATTAATAAATTTTTGATATTATCTGCAAATTAAAACAGCTCACCAAACAGTTTTTAGGGTTCTGTAGCCAAAGGGTAAAATGGGACCCTATTACTAAGACTCCTTTGTCTATCTGTCACCAGGCTGTATCTCATGAACCGTGATAGCTAGACAGTTAAAATTTTCACAGATGATGTATTGCCGCTATAACAACAAATAAAAACAGAAAATAAATATTTAAGTGGGGCTCACATACCACAAACGTGATTTTTATTGCCGTTTTTTTGCGATAATGGTACGGAACCGTTCGTGCGCGAGTCCGACTCGCACTTGGCTTGGTTTTTGTCACTTTCAAACTTCCTTTAATATACTCCGTTCTCACTTTATCCATTCTCATCACTCCGCACATCCATCTCAACATACATAGCTTTGAAGTTAGAATGAATAAATGAATAGTGTATTGTTATCAGTGTCGCTCCACCCTTCGTTGCTAAACTTGGCTCCTTCATATCAGCTTATCACCTTCCTGTCCTGATATGATACCTTATTGATAAGCACAACTTAGTACACAAAGTATCACGACACGCTTACTAATATGTCTCAGGTAAATTTTACTTAAAATATGTGGTTCTAAGGGTTTTTTGAAGATCTGAATGGGTAGTGCTTAATCTAAAGTTCTGTGATTGTTATTGTTCGTGTTTGTGGACTGTTGAAAGTTTATTTGAGAAGTTATGTTTGTGATAACAGGTCAACGTTGTATAGTACCTAACCTAAATTGATATAATTTCGTAAACAGGTAACAAAACGGTTCTAGAAAAAATATATCATAATTTTGGTTTGGATTGGATGTAATGATCTTTCATTTAGAAATTACTGTTTGTTTTTGTAAACAGTTGCTGTAAATTAATTATAAACGGCAAATGAAACAGATATAACAATACAAGCCTGTTATTGTCAAACTGTAGCGCAAAGGCCTTTCGTACCCTCAGAATGAAAATGACCTAACTCAAAAAATGCAATTTGTGGGCAATAAGCCAAAAAAGTATAGTGTTGACTGTACTTTTTTGTCCTAAAGGTGAGTATAGACTAGAGCATTTACTTGTAATAGAACATCGTTTATTCGCTGTTTTTAAATTTACTCGAACCACACTTCGAACACAGTCGATGTTTTGTTACAAGATTATTTTAAAAACCAACGAGCGTTTTGGTGTAAAATTTTATCAAGCAAAGGCACGAGCGCGGTTAACTTGGAGTAAGGTCAATAATAAACGCAAGGATCAAAGAAATGTTACAGGTAAATGCTCACTCGCCGAGCATTACGTCGAATACAGCGTCGAACACTCGCAAGAACGTTACATTACATTGTAATGCTCGCGAAAATGCTCTAGCTAACAGTAACTAGAGCATTAGGTATATAAAGGTGAGTCACATAATAGTTCTCGCCAAACTTCTTGGCCGCCCTGAAGTTGGCTACAATGGCTGCGCAATAGAAAATCTCATACAAAAACAGCACAGTTTCGTGCCTCGCGCATCCGGTAAACCAACTTCAGGACGGCCAAGAAGTTTGGCGAGGACTATACTCACCTTTAAGTAACCTATGTATAAGCTGTCCCTTTCTTACTCATAATTCGGGCTCTTTTTTACCACAGTGCATTGCATCAATAAAGCCTACTTAAATATATTAAGCTTTAAGCTAAATCAGAAATTGAATTAGGTCACTTTCATTCTAAGGATGCGTTTTCCTATATAGAGAAGGTACGAGCGTTAATGCATTAGCTACATTACGCGCATTATTTGCGGGGTTTTTATTTTTAATTTTGTTTAATTTTAAGCTAATTTCTCGTGTCTCCTGTGCGGGTCACAAATAAATACTTTTTCTTTCTTTTCTCTTTTTTATTATACGCTAATACACTAGCTTATTTTACCCTTAAGGGTACACTAGTCGACGGCACGAACTATTTTGTGCGCGGGGTTGAAATGCATTTTATATCAACCGACAACACGTGCGGAAGATATACATGCTGTGATGAGCAGTAGGAAGCTAGTTCGCGTATGAATACACACTTTTGCAAATTTGTAGCGAAATGTATAATGATTTAGGACGAAACCGAGCGCGCGAAATTTTATAAACAGACCTTTGGCTGTCTAGATATCATGAAAAAACTACTAAATCTAACTGTTCAAAATAAAATTATTTTCATTGTTGAACTACTAATCTATCCCTGTATGGAGGCCGTTTTGCAATTTTCCGTCTTCTTATGGTATTTATTTGCGACCAAAAATGCGTTAAAATTAGTGTTAAAATGTGGAACTTTCGACGCTCATAACTTTCAAATATTTTCTTTTATTACTTTTTTGCTTCCATACAGGGCTAGATAATGATGAGACAAATTGATATCACTTTTTATTTTGAACGTACATCATCAAACAGTGGAATAATCCCCAGACTACGTTTGTATGGAAGAATTTTTGACTAGTGTAACCTTAACTAAGTCCGGTATGACCTTAAAGAAGGACAAAGCTTTGGATTCCCGTTGCGTAAAGAAATCGATCCTTCGCTCCAGACACTGAGGCGCCTTTTCAACCTCGTCTCCGATCGTATGACCTATTCCAAATGTTATGGTCAAGTTAAAATGTTGTAAGTACAGTCGAAAAAGCTATTTGGTGTTCAGGCAACTACTTTTAAACAATTTTGTGAATAAGCTGAGCAGTCAGCTTAATTCTATAAGCTTCCTATGTCACAATAAAAAATTAGAAGAAAATGTGGTAGATACCTTACGCTCTGTTAAAATTGTTATGTGTCACTTTGTTAAAGTGCCGATTCTTTTATTATTATCTATTTATGTTCAGCCCATTTGACCACTTGGCGCTTGACCAATATTCTCAATCACCTGAATAAATATGAATATTGACATCTTTGTGCTTTTTGCTGCGGCATACAGACCAAAAAATTATTTCATATTTTGGTCTGTATGCCAAATGAGAACCCCCCTCTTGGCATAAAATTTCAAGGCGTAACGTTTACGCATAACTTTAATTAGCAAAATAACAATTTGGCATAATGCGAAGTTTAGCATTACTGTCATTTGTTCTAATTGGTTTTGGCATAATTTGGAGTTGCATACATTTTTAAGTTAGAATATTTATTCGTTATGGTTTAGGTTAAGGGGTGGCCCTTTGTCAAGCGAACATTTTAATTCCAAAGAACATTATGTGTAAATATCATTATGCGTTTATAACATTATCTGCCGCACTCAGAGACATTTCACGGTTACTTAACGCGCTCCTTAGTATTGATTTTGTACTAAAAATCTATACTAAGGAGAGCTTTAAGTAACCGTTAACGTCTCTGAGTGTGGCAGTATGCTTTATAAAATTAGGCTTCATTATTATCATGCCGAGACTATTTATGGCAATAAACATTATGGCAAATATTTATGCCTAATGATCACTATGCTGAATTTCGTTATGCCAATGAAATTATGAAAAATAAATATATTTTATGCTTATCATTAGTAAACCATGCAAAATACCTAATTTATTCGACTCTGTGTGTTTGTCTATCCGTGTATCAAGAACTTTTTCTCTATTCTATTTGACTTCTCCATGTTTAGCTATGTTCTTGTTGAAACCCTATAGAAAAGCCTATAGCCATCACTTCATAAACAGTAGCTTGACCCGGGAATCAAACCCAGGACCTCATATTTAAAACATTTTTTTAAAACAACGTAGAAGTTGTTTTATTTCAAGTTTGATGACGTCATAAGTGGGTGGCCCATATTCTAAGCCTCGTGTCATTGTTACTCCGAAATTAAGGCAGCTTGGCAAGAGTTCAAGTCGTCTTGTGACATTGCGTATCCATTGCCTAGAATTTTAACTTGGGCATTTGAAAAACTGCTTTATTGGTCTTGGTACTAGACCAGGGATTCCCAAAGTGGTCGATATAGACCCCTTAGGTTCGAAATCGGTTTTGGCAAGGGTCGACATAAACGAAAACTGATTTTGGGGGACGGCGAGGTCTAAAAGTTCTTATTTGAAACTTTCAAGATGCTCTATAAGTTGTGTTACCATACCAGTACTTGTTATAAGAATGACTAATATTTTAGTAGCAAGTGTAATTTTTGTACTTTTAAAAAACTCAACAAGTCGATAAGCGTGCACAAGTTCGTACAAGATTACTTACTTTACTTTTTTGAAAAAACTTTGCCCCACACTAGGAATTTCTTCCTGTATCGTGGGTGCGTTTACATATTAACTCACATAAACAACACCCAGAGCCGGAACAACTATCTGTAGGTCATACAAATATTTGTTCCGTGCGGGAATCGAACCCGTGACACGCAGCGCAGCAATCAATCGCTCAACCACTGCGCCAACCGTGCACACAAAATGAAAACTAGGCAAGTCAATAAGCGGACTTTCCTGCATCGTGGGTGTGTTTACAAACATATAAACTAACATACACAACACCCAGAGCCGGAATAACTATCAGTGGGTCATACAAATATTTGTTCCGTGCGGGAATCGAACCCACGACACGCAGCTCAATGAGCTCTTGTCCCTCTCCCCTTTGTATACCGCCGCGGGGGTATAGTTTCCACCTTTCCACTGACATCTGCCTTGTAAATAATCTTTGTTCTTTGTTATCAAGTAATAACGTGTTATTTTTATCAAGTAATAACGTGTTATTTTTATCAAGTAATAAAGTGTTATTTTTATCAAGTAATAACGTGTTATTTTTTCATGTTTCAGCCGCAAGGGTACGCTCCTCCGCCAGGTGGTGTCGGCGAGGATGGCGAGGTCAAAGGGTTCGACTTCAACGAGAAGTCCATACGGAGGGCCTTCATTCGAAAGGTACAGGAACGCATTGGTTTTTTTAGCAGGTATTCAAATATTTGGCGCCCCGGGCTAAATATTTATACAGTCCTATGATTAACTAAAATGTATAATACTTCGCTAAGTTGGTGGCTTATGGAGCCACCAACTTAGCGAAGTATACATAAACAATCAAAAAAAAAATACGGACAAAATAGTAAAAAAAAATATGTAGAAAAATATGGAGATAGATAAGAGTTTTCTTCTCTACACACATACATTTCTGTATCTATGTATAGAGGTTATTTTGTCGACTTTATTCGAAGTGAATTTTAGCACCCCGCCGCGGTAAGTTTATATTAAACTAGCTGTTGCCCGCGGCTTCGCTCCCGTGGACCACCCCACAGGACCCATTTTCGGTATTAAAAATAGCCTATGTCACTCAGGAATAATGTAGCTTTCTATTGGTGAAAGAATTTTTCAAATCGGGCCAGTAGTTTCGGAGCCTATTCGGTACAAACAAACAAACAAAAAAATGTAGGGCTGGAGGCTAAAAGAGCTTAGATGTATCTTGCTCCACCTATTGGTGATTGCCGCCCGGGGCCTTGGTCAAAGGTTAACTTGCAAGATTTGATTACAGACACCGGGACAGGTGAAAGTAAAAATAAATTTAACTTGCAAGATTTGATTACAGACACCGGGACAGGTGAAAATAAAAATAAATTTTAATTGCAAGATTTGATTACAGGACAGCTCAAAGTAAAAATAAATTTGTCTTGCAAGATTTGATTACAGACACCGGGACAGGTGAAAGTAAAAATAAATTTAACTTGCAAGATTTGATTACGGGTCAGGAGAAAATAAAAATAAATTTGTCTTGCAAGATTTGATTACAGACACCGAGACAGGTGAAAGTCAAAATAAATGCTTGTAAAAACCCAATCAGTTCAGTTCTTTTCATATGATATGCTTACCAATTCATTTGTATTTATAAGAAAAAGAAAACTTTTTTACTTACTAACCAGTTATGTTTTTAATTGCAGGTGTACGCCATCCTGATGTGCCAGCTGATGGTGACGATGTCATTTATTGCTCTGTTCATATTCCACAAGCCCACACAGCAATGGGCCTTTCGCAATTCCTGGCTGTTGTAAGTTGAAAATCCTACTTCCTATTAATCATACTAACTCCGCCCGCGACTTCATAAAAAATGGAGTATCTTAGATAATTATCTAGAGTTTATTGGTTTTGGACGATTCGTTATTTGACTTGATGAATAAGTAATAAATTTTAGGTTACCACCACAAAGTAAAATACTTCCCTAAAAACTTAATACCTATCACCTTTTTTCCCGCTGAGGTTCGAGTTTTTAACAAACATGTTATTCACTCTTTTCTTCTCATTTTTCGTTTATTACTATTTTCTATCCTATTTTTTTTTTATTATTTATTCAGGTTAGTATCTGTGCCAAGTTTCAAGAATTTTGACTGACTGAATTAGATTTTTTATAAAAACTTTCTGCTAGCAGTGGTGGCCCAATGGTATCGGCCGCGACTTACAAGTTGTAGGTCGTGGGTTCGAGCCCAGGCAGGCGCTTTACTTTGTGTAAATTATTTCATCACAACTGCTCTCGAAACGGTGAAGGAAAACATCGTGACGAAACCGGCATGTCCTAAAACCAAACATTCGAAGACATGTGACATCCACCAACCTGCACTGGGCCCGCGTGGTGGATTACGGCCCATTCCCTCTCACAGAGAGGAGGCCTGTGTCCCAGCAGTGGGAACATTAATAGGCTGACGATGTGATGATGATGATTCAAACTTTCAACCCCCTTTATACCCCTTTAGGGATGGAATTTCCATAAATCCTTTCTTAGTGCTCACTTACGTCACTTGAGAAACCTATCTGCCAAATTTCATGATACTAGGCTTAGCGGTTTTGGCTCTGCATTGATCGATCAGTCAGTCAGTCAGTCAGTTTCTTCTTTTAAATATATAGATAGATTAATATTATTATTATAAATGCGAGAGTTTGGATGGATGGATGGATGTTTGTTTGTTACTCAATCACGCCAGAACGGCTCTACGAATCTGGATGAAATTTGGCATAGATATAGATTATAGTCTTGAATAGCTCATAGACTACTTTTATTACGGGCAAAAATTACAGTTCCCGTAGGACAAGACAACATCCGCCTTTCGCGCGGGCAAAGTCGCTGCAAGAAGCTAGTAATATTACAGATGCGAAAGTTTGTGAGGATGGATAGATGTTTGTCACCTTTTCATGTCTTAACAGCTGAACGGATTTAGATGAAACTTACCACACGGATAAACCATGTCCTAGATTAGGAATAAGCATATTTTTATCCCGGGTGTATGTCCCCGTGGTATAATTTTCACGCGGTCAAAGCTTTTGGCAAAAGATTATAGTAATATTATAAACGCCAATGAGGATGAATAGATGTTTATAATTCTTTTCGCAAAAACTCCTGAACGGATTTTGATGAAACTTTGCAGTAACATAGCTTATACATCAGAATAACACATAGGCTATCTATACTAATATTATGTTATAAAGAGGTAAAATTTGTAAGTTTGTATGTAGGGGGTAATCTCTGGAACTAATAATCCAATTCAAAATTTTTTTTCACTGGTAGAAAGCTACATTATTCCTGAGTGCAATAGGCTATATAACATCACGCTACGGCCAATAGGAGCGGAGCATAAATGAAAAATGTTGCAAAAACGGGAAAGAATATTACTTTTTGAGGGCTTCCGTTGCGTACGCTGCGTAAACGGTTTCAGTTATGCAATCATGTATGTAGTGTAGGTAGGGTAGGTGTAGGGTGGGTATAGGGTAGGTGTAGGGTAGGTGTAGGGTAGGTGAAGGGTAGGTGTAGGATAGGTGTAGGTTAGGGTAGGTGTAGGGTAGGTAGGATAGGGTAGGTACGTAGCCAGTTGACGGGAGCGAAGCCGCGTGGGACAGCTAGTAATAAAGATATTGAGAGAAGTTCTTATTCCACGCGAGCGGTAGTTAGTAATATCATAAACGCGAACATTAGCTAAGTGATATCGTTCTAAATCTAATGTGGCACTCTCCTTCCTTTCTTTTGCTTTTTTTCTTTGATAATTGGTCCGACATCTTTATGGCCGACCATTTATTTCATGCACCCTCATTATGGATATCAAATGAAAATTTTAGCTGAGACGAATCTATATATATAGTCAATTGTAGTTCTAAAAACTTAAAAAACACGCTTTAATGGTAAATTGAACTAAAAAGTCGCTAATCCTGAAGATCTTGGTCAGGCATTTGGGACAAACAATTTAAACGCGCACGGTAAAATCAACTTTTATTACTTGCAAATTTTTATTTTTGTTTGACTTTCAAAAGTACTTTGACTTTGACTAAATTATTGCATTGTCATCGGTCCTTGATAGGTGTGCAAAGTTTCAAATCAATCTGACGTTTTGAAGTGGGAGAAAATCACGTTCAAAGATTCCGTTACATTGATACATAGTTACATACATACCAAGCTAATAAAAGCGTGTTAAAAATCAATGCCACTTTTCGTTGTAATTTTATAACTCAAGAACGGGCTCACCTATCTAAACCAAATGTTTAGCCTTTGTTCGCACTATTTAGTAGATGGTTTATGTGAAGTTTTTTTTTTTTTAGGTAGGGTAGGTTAGGCAGGGTTGGATAGGTAGGTCAGTGTAGGTTGGGTAGGGTAGGTAGAGTAGGGTAGATGAATGTTTGGTGTTTTTATGGCAAAACAAAGTTTGCCGGGTCAGCTAATACGATATATAAATGAATATAATTAATAATTTGTTGTCGGCAGCTGGGTGGCCCTAGCCGTGGTGTTCGTGTGCCTGATCACGATGGCGTGCTGCCACAACGTGCGGCGCCAAGCTCCCATGAACTTCATATTCCTCGGCATCTTCACGGTGGCTGAGAGTTTCCTGCTCGGGCTCACGTCTAGCGTCTACCAAGTTGATGCGGTAAGACTTCTTTTTATTTTAACACTCTTGTAGCGGCATCTGTCATCAACTACGCACTGACACACAATGACCTGACGTCACAGAAATTCAGCGTCACGCAAGCTAAGTTTTCGGCGCGTATACAACAGTCTGACAATAACTGTCGGGCAGTTGGCCGGACCAGACACAACACCCGTCTGGTCGGAGGATCCTCCCTATTCTATGGAGGTTTGCGGCACTTTACACCTTGATCCGCATACCCTCAAAAGCTTTTTCTCAAACATGCTTGGAAATTTGAGCATTATTTTGACAACCTTCTTCGAGATAAATCGCAATTGCTGTACTGGCAATATACATGCGAGCAGCGGCTGGCAAAAGTTGTATGAAAATCCATATCTGTCGTGTTTAGCGGCCAAATATAGTACATTACTGCCGCGGTCTATAATGACTACTTTGCTGGTCGCGCTGATTATGGCCGACAGCGCAGCTCCAGGCCCACACAGCGCGGTCAGCGTGCAGCACTTGATGGACGAGCTGAGATAATGGCCGAGACCGTAGGTCGAAGTCTTGCATATTCCCTGTTACAGTATGTGTCCGGTAACAGGGAATATGCAAGTAATTTTTTTCTTAGATAAAAACAGTATAACAAAAATAATGATTGATTATTTCCCCAGGTCCTGATGGCTGTGGGTATAACGGCGGCCGTGTGCCTCGCGCTGACGCTGTTCGCCTTCCAGACCAAGTGGGACTTCACGGTCATGGGCGGCTTCCTGCTGTGCGCTACCGTCGTACTGCTCGTGTTTGGTAAGCACTGCCTATTATTGCTTCCTGGGGACCAGCTTAGGGCCTCAAAGCTACGGAATTGAACGTAACGTGGAAATTCGCGGCAAGAAGGTCTTAAGGTTACAATAGTCGATCATTCTTCCATAGAAACGTAATCTGGCGATTACTCTACTGTTTGATGGTGTACGTTCAAAATAAAAAATGATATCAATTTGTCTCATCATTACCTAGCCCTGTATGGAAACAAAAAAGGTAAAAAATTAATAAATTTGAAAGTTATGAGCGTCGAAAGTTTCATATTTCAACAATTATTTTAACGCATCTTAGGCGCAAATAAATATCATAAGAAGAAGGGAAATTGCAAAACAGTCACCATACAGGGATAGATTATTAGTTCAACAATGCAAATAATTTTATTTTGAACAAATACATTTAGTTATTTTTTCATGATATCCATATTCCGCATAAAGGGTGGCCGATAGATGCAAACCATCGGGAAGTCAGGCTGTATGCCCTTAGGTTAAGACATCGTGTGTGGGCAGGTCGGTGGGTACCATCGTGAAATTGAAATCACACAAGTTATTCGATACACTGAGTTTATTCAAATTATTCTCATTTTTCGGTATTTTATCGGTTACATTTCGGGGAGTGTGCGATGGAATTACATGATTTAATTCCGCCCAGCCCGTTCCATCATCGGACCACCAGACGTACGGCGATGCGTCATCGGTACATGGTGGACATCCCACCCATACGCACAAAACGTTTTGGGGACACTTTTATTATGCGTACAGCTAAAGAGTGGAATTCCCTGCCGGAATCTGTGTTTCCTGATAGCTACAATCTAGGGGTCTTTAAGTCAAGAGTGAATAGGTTTCTTCTAGGCAAGCGTGCTCTATCGTCGACCACATCATCGCTTACCATCAGGTGAGATAGTGGTCAAGCGCAAGCCTATAGATAATAAAAAAAAAAAAAAAAAAATAGTCACGAATCACAGTTACAATCTTGCTAACTAATATTACGGATCGACAGTGATTCTACAACGACTTAGCTCTAAGGCGGTCAGTACTCAACTGCCATATTCTGCTGTCCCCACCACGCAAGTGATTAGAAAAAGTGCGCCAATGCGTAGTTGTTCTTGATTTGCTGCCAGGGGCGTGCTTGTGATTTGTTTTGACGTCCTTACGAATAAACCCGATATATAGATTAAGCAAAACCTAAAACCAAGCTTTTTGCTTTCCAGGTATCGTGTGCATATTCATTCCGCACAACAAAATCGTGACCCTCGTGTACGCTTCGATCGGAGCTCTCATCTTCTCCCTCTACCTGGTGTACGACACCCAACTGATGATGGGCGGCAAACACAAGTACAGCATCTCCCCAGAAGAATACATCTTCGCAGCCCTGAACCTCTACTTGGACATCATCAACATCTTCTTGTACATTCTTACCATTATCGGCGCTGCTAGGGAATAGGATAGGGACGAAGGAGCCTCGGTTTAGGTGCCCTTACGTCGTGCGTTTTAGTCGCGTTCACGCTGCGTGGCCGCCGCGTGAACGTTAACGCTTGATGTGAAGGGTGTCTTGGTGTTGAGTATGTATGCTGATTTTCATTTGTAGACGTTTCATGCAGTGTTTTGGTGTTCGCGTTAAGGTGGGTTTTACCGCGAATAGTTCACATGAGACAATAAAGTTTAAATTTAAGATAAAAAAATATATATTATGTAACCACAATTATGGTATAGGTAACGTTGTGGTAGGCGTGATACTCTTTTCTTTCTTCGTGCAATGTGTAAAAAAAAAAACTAAGATTTAAAAAATCTCTAATTATATAATATAATACTACATTAGTGTATTAACGTGTTCTGCTCATGGAAGAATGATCGCGGTGAAGTCACATCTTCCATTAAAAATCTTTTTCTTTGTTGTGATATGTGTACAAGGTAGGGTTAATGTTTTGTGTCTCAATATTCGTAGTTAACACCGTAATACATGTTAGAATACATAACTTTTACGTTTCATAAATATGTTCGACGAATTTCACAGATCCACTTGCACGAAAGGTTTGCTCGGAGTTAGTTGCTAACACGAGGTTAAATTGACAGTTTGTCATAGAGTCAAGTTTTTCGTGCATGTGGGCCTAAATGTTCTAATGCAAAAGATTTTTGTGAACACCGAAACGCTGTAGGCATTAGCTTCTCTATACCTTAATTTAATAATTTATTCCGACTATTACTATTGGAAAACTCTTTATGTATATTCAACAAATGTTACAAATTATTCCTAATTCTTTCGTCGATTATAATCGATTTTATTAAATTATAACTATTCCAAATTCTTTCGTACATTTTTTTTTCGATTTTATTTGCTAAATTTATAATGTTTTGCACAGAGCATTGAAACGCTTCGATGGTCGTGCCATCCCATTGTTAAAATTTCCATACAAAACAAGCTAGTCAGGGAGTGTCACCGTTTGTTCTTAAAAATGGACGGGATGTTTCATTATGGAAATGGAATGTGTGCATTCTGGGGTGGCGATAGGGGTCAATATGGTATGTAATGTTTTAACTTCTCGGCTTTGTTTCGACTGTTTCATTGTACTTTGACTCTTAGCAATGGCTTCTACAGGGTGTAACGGCAAGGTGTGATCATATTTAAAAAAAACTGCGTCTGCCCATCATATGAGCAAAATTCTATTTATCACCGTGAAATTTAAGTGGTTGTTTTCCCGCGGCAGAACGACTTGCCTTTAGGAGTACTTTCGAAGCATAGAGTTAAAGTAAAAAAATAACGATGTTTTTATTTTAAAATAATTTGAAAAATATTCATCAACTCGAAAAAGTGAGTAACAATAGTAACTTGTAGGTACTAGGTACTACTCGCGTCACCACCGTATTATTCACCGTAGTACCTAGTACCTACTAGTTACTATTGTTACTCACTTTTTCGAGTTTATGTTTTTTTTTTTTAATTATTTTAAAACAAAAACATCGTCGTCATCATCATATTTTTTTACTTTAACTCTATGCTTCGAAAGTACTCCTTAAGGCAAGTCGTTCTGCCGCGGGAAAACAACCACTTAAATTTCACGGTGTATATAAAAATTCTATCAATTCTCAATAACTCTCCTTTTGGCTTTGCCGTAGTCGGTTAACTAAAATAACCACAAAGGTGTCTTACAAACTATTACATAAAAGTGCAACATTATTTGATAAATCCTTTGTGGAAGACTGGTATCTGCACTAGGAAATCTTCTTGTCAGTTCTTCTCCACGTAGGCTTATTCCGAACGGATGGTAGAATCACTTTATTAGATCCAGCCATAGTTGTCCCCCCAGCGACGCCCCGAGCCGAGGTTCGACCCCACAGAGGGTAGCCCTCAGCGTTGTCGCCACATAGAAAAAAAAAAACACATTACCAGGCCCCACAAAACTTTGATTATTTATCAATTTATTTACAAATATTAACCTTTGGTAACGCACAAGAAAAATGAACGAATACAGTAACTAAAATACTAAAAAAAAAAACAATTATTATTAAATTTTATCGCTCATACAAATTTTGGTCAGCTTAGGACAACTTTTTATGGAAAATCCAATTTTTGGGAATATGCTATGACCTCCTTGGAGAGAGTTGTTCATTTCATGGGTAGAAGCAGTTTTTATAATATGAATACACTTTTCCGTTTTATCTTGTATAGTCGTTGCCGGCGCGCCTTTCCTTGCTCTGTGATATCTTGTGATAATAATTATTTTGCATTTAACCGTGGCATGAACCGAAGCTCTTTTGAAGGACAGTTATGACATGATCCGTCTAGAAGGGACTTATGCAGTAATCTATAAGAATTATATTATTAAATAATAATAACTCAAATATAGAGCAACTTATAGCAATCAAATAGTTAATGTACAACTATAAGGCTACACCAAAGTTGAACAGCACCTTTGTAAAAAAATGCTTACTCTTAATTGAACGTTAAAATCACATGCATAAGTCCCATTTTTGATTGACAACGAAGAAAAGACGGGTCATGTCGATTTGAAATTATAATATTTTTCTGTAATAAAATAAATCAAAAACAATAATATCTCATTAGAAATAGGTGATATAAGTTAGGTCGCCTTTGCACTATAATCTGTATTCAAGTTGTTTCACGAACGTGCGTCGATCATTGCAATTTGTACCTTATAACAATGTCATAAGAGTCACAGGACGCGCGTTCGTAAATTTTCAGGACAATACTCGCAAATATATTGTTGAAATATACTAACTGTACGTAAATGGTAGTTGAAGATAGTTGCGCAACTGTTGGCAACAGTTTTGGGAGTTGTAAACTTGGTAAACGCGTTTTTGTTTTTGTTGATACGTCGTCGTAATTTAACGTTAAAAAGAAAACTACTTAATAATATATCTTCTTTTCCTCTGCTTGATATATATTTTGTACGAAAAAAGAAGCACAACAGTTGCGCAACAAAATTTTCCTTAGCTACAGCCTGCTATGTAATATCGGCAAAATAAACCATTACCTACGTGTAATACTTCTTATCTATTATAACTGTATTATTAACTTCAACAAAGGTGGCTTATACTAGAAACAATAGACAATTAGAGGCCATAGAGTCATAGAGTTGCTGTATTCAATCTTGCCTGTTTGCTACAGTTATGGAAAAAAATATAATCAGTATTTTGATATCAGCTCTAAAATACAATACACAAAATACATCATCACTTTAGACTTAGTACGGTTGTCTATCACACTTGCAAGACATGCCAAATTAGAAGTTTCATTTTTCCAATTTTTTTAAAGGTTTTTCACCTAAAAATGTTACCAACATCATCTAGGATTTTTACACATCTGTTGGGTATATACAGCATTATGGATAACTGAAAAATACAAAAAAATATATATTAACTTTTCAGTCTATTGTATTAAAAAAAAATTAAACTAAATACATAGGTACATCACAACCGTATTACTCCTACTTAAGAACTAATTAAATAATTTATAGTTATTATAAAGTTAGAATATGTAAGGTTTTTGTTATTTTCCTTTAATTAAATGTAATATATTAATAGTAATTATTTGTTTTTCTTTTTCTACCTCGCAACCCTATTAGAGTCTGGCAAACGAAAGTAGACACTCGAATTATTTGCAAACTTTTTATATGGCAATGCAATAGGTACTAATGTCAACCCCAATTTTCTATATGAAGCTACTAAGTTGATACTTTGTTTTAATTCGTAATCACTATTTATCTTTTTGTAAAATCATTTTTTTCTATTTAATAATTTGAAACGTTTCATTTTTAATGTAGAAAACAATGATTGCTGTGACTCTTATGAATCTTTTCACATGGAAGTCTTAGATTCAGATTTTGATTGATAGTGAATAAACCAAATTTTTTTTTTTTTTTTTTTTATTTATGATGGGTTTGCTCTTGACTCTAGTCTAGGTCATAGGTGATAGAGACAGAGTCTACGATGGAGTGAGCTTACCCAGAAGAAGCCTGTTTACTCTAACTTTGAAGAGATTCGGGTTATTATAGAAAAGTGTTGCTTTTTTTATTCAGATTAATTTATCTAAAGTATTACCTACCTAAATGTACCTATAGTATTTTTATTCAGACGAAGTAATATAAATAATTCTAAAGTATCAAATTAGGTTGTTCCAGGTATTGCATACCAGTTTTTGGGGTTGCTATACTGATATTTTTTAAATTTACCGCGCTTTTTCAGTCTACTTTCGTTTGCCAGACTCTAATAAAGGTCTGAATTTAACCGGTAACCCCGAACACCTCAATATTGTTTCAACGCAGTCAGTTACCGTCGAGCAAAGAGTAAAATAATAAATATGGGAGCCGTCGAACTCAGAAAGGCATTGGTTAACTGTTACTATGTAATTTAGTTTTTCTTAAATTTTTGTTTTATAATCTTGTCTAAATGTTCATATTTCGAAACGAATTTCTTAGGCAATGTGTTACGTAATAAGTAGTGAAAAATATCACTTTTCTAGGGCCTCAGGTCAATGAACACTGAGACAGAATCGAAGCGAAGCGACGCGTCGGTCTATAATTGTACAAAGCATATTGACCCCTATCTCTAGTACGTAATGCACACATTCCTAACATGATAAACAAAAGGTTACTTCTAGGCAAGCGTGCTACACCTTCGACCGCATCATCACTTACCATCAGGTGACATAGAGGTCAAGAAAAAAAAGACTCGTGCATCCGACCGAATTCGTGCGTTTGACGCGTCGCGTCGCTCTCTCTTAACTCTCGTGGTAATTATGAAAAAAATGTTAGTTATGTACGTATCGCTTCGCTTTTACGTATTTCAATGTGCTTTAACCCTTATTATATTCTTGTTTTCCTTTTTACATACCACTGCTGGGCAAACATTACCCCACTTGATTTTCGACACGACACTTTATTATTACTGTATCATTTTAATGGCGAGCTAAAGTTCGTCGCTTTTTGAACAGACCTGGGTTTTTTTATCCAGGAAAATCTCGTCTGCACTTCGGCTGTAACAATTTATTAACTTTATGTGCACATAAAACACAGAAATAATACAGATAGAAGAGCACAAAGGTACTGTTTATTTTAATATAAATTTCTTTCATTAATTCAACAACAACTCAACAGTTATCAACACATCTAAAGAGAGGGCGCTTTACGCCCTGTGTCATCTCGGTCTCACAATGGAACAATACAAAGCCTATTCGAGATGTGTGCATTTTATAGTTACCTAGCAGCCAAATACAAAACAGTATTTTTAAAATTAATGTGTTCTAATTAAGTACAGATCCCTAATCTTTTTGGCCGGGCTGAACATAAACTTTCCGATGCGCATGCGCTGCTGTTTTAGTAAGAGATTTACTACTGCGCAGCCATTGTAGCCAACTTCAGAGCGGCCAAGAAGATTGGAGAGTAGGTACTATTTATTCGTAGTTTTATGTAAAATATATTTATGTAATGTGTTTTTAAATTGAATAGACTATAATATAAAAAGGTATGTATACAATAATTCCAACACAATTATATTATTAATCACTTCAATATATACATTACTTATACCTACTACTCGTATAAGCTTAAACACCATACAAATTGACAATACAAAAGTTTTCGCCAAACTTCTTGGCCGCCCTGAAGTTGGTTTTCCGATGCACAAGGCAAGGATCGGTGCTGTTTTTGTATGAATTTTCGTCGCAGCCATTGTAGACAACTTCAGGGCGGCCGAGAAGTTTGGCGAGAACAACTGTTTAGTTGTGTGTCAAAAGATTATAGAAATATATTGAGATCATAGAACCTGGGGGGTGACCATAAGCTCTTAGAGCGGTATCAATTTGAGATCGACTAAGGGACAGATGTATCTGACTTGTATACATCTGTCACTTACTCCATATCAAATTGATATCGCTCTAAGAGCTTATGGTCACCCCCCTGCACTCGAATAATACTGTCAAATCGATAGTTGCTCGATAAAAAAAAACAGAAGCTGTATCGATTTGCTTTTGATTAAAAAGTTGGAAAACTATCGACCGAACGCTCAATTTGTATTGCAAAATGCGATCTATTGGTGTACGCATACCATCGACTAAACAGTTAATCCGCGACTAATCAAATAATAAGTTGCATTTGAAGTGGCGCCACATCTCTTGCCGCCATGGAGGGCAAATACATCTCCTTTATCTAATTATTTTAAAATGTACGCGTAAACTTTCGTGATTGGTTGAATTAATTAATTATCAACAGCCAATCTCAGCGCATTCATTTAAGAAATATATAATATAATCACTAGATAAATTCTTCTTCATAACTAGAAACATGTATTCTTATATTTTATAGAGACAAGTCATTATATATATTTTTGTCCATTAATAGAATCACGAAAATATAACCGATAATAATTCTTATTAAGTAAATCTAGTTATATACTTATGTGTATTTGATTAATTTACAAAACGTTATAAATAAAATGTTTATTCTATATCTGAGATAGCGTTTCATTTAACTACTCGTATTTATGGGTAAACCAAGGATATAAAATAAAATGTTCACACTAAAGCCCGTTTTCTAAATAAATGCCTAGATAATGTGCTCTGTAGAATTTTGAACACTTGAATCAGCACCCAGAGTTTTAGTTAAGACTAGCTGTGCCCGCGGCTTCGCTCCCGTCATCTGCCTGCCAACCCTACCATACTTACCAGCCTACCTGCCTACTCCACATACTCAAAAAAACTTTTTACAAAAAAATACTACCGACTTCCAAATAAAACTACAAAGTGAAAAATAACTTTATTTTTGGAAGTCGGTGTCTTTCGTAGGTACCAATTTATTGCGTTATGGACACCAACTTCCAAAAATAAAGTTATTTTTCACTTTGTAGTTTTATTTGGAAGTCGGTAGTATTTTTTTGTAAAAAGTTTTTTTTATTTTTCACTTTTTAGTTGTACCTACCTAATAGGCAAGTTGTTTAGTAAGTTACCTACTCGTATAACGCCAGAATATATTACCCTAATATCATGAAACTTGAACATAACCGGTGAAATGAGAGATCTGCGTACCCCTTAAGAGCGTACTGGCGTGATGTTATGTTATGAAATGGTATAAACAACAAACATACATGCGATTGCAGCAATCCCGAGAGATTTGCCGTTATTTATTGAAGAGTTCTGTTGTATATCTTCGAATTGCTTCGTCAGTCCTACACCAAAATAAAATGGGACCAAATACTCTTTCAAACAAAAAAGGATTTTTTGAAATCGGTCCACAACTGACGGAGATATCGGTGAACACTGAACATCCACAAAAAAAAAAATAACATACATAATGTCGAACATAGAACCTCCTCTTTTTTGGGAAGTCGGTTAAAAAATATACATACTACGAACCAATTTTTTTTTCTAGGGTCATTCTTTCGCGTAAAATCTTAACACCGCGATTCAGATAATGACTTTAAATGCACAACGCCATCTATCGAATAGCGAGTTCAACTGTCCGAGTAACCGAATTGCGTGAGCTGTGATAATTTTACTTCTTGAACACTTTAAATTCATCTAACTTTTGATAGAGTGAACCGATTGCGATGAAACAAAAACTAAGTAATTCTTCAAGATACGCACAATTTTTATGTATAAAAGTTATCTACATTGGTTTCGTACATTTCACGTGATGCGTGCACAAATAAACAGACAAACAGATAAACAGACAAAAATGCCAAAAATGCTAGAAATGGGTTCTGTTGGTTATCCTTTAACACCCTGGCTATTTTTTTTGGATTTTTTTTCGATGTACAAAAAATATTTTTCTACAGATTTATTATATGTATTATTTTTCTACAGATTTATTATATGTATTGATTGATTTTATAAACTTGTATTTTAATAAATAATTAATAATAATGTCAATATATTTAGGGCATTTATTAATAGCAGAGCAGTGGAGGCCCAGTGGTATCGGCCGCGACTTACAAGTTGTAGGTCGTGGGTTCGAGTCCAGGCAGGCACTTTACTTTGTCTAAATTATTGCATCACCACTGCTCTCAAAACGGTGAAGGAAAACATCTTGAGGAAACCGGCGTGTCCTAGAACCAAAAATTCGAAGACATGTGACATCCACCAACCCGCACTGGGCCCGCGTGGTGGATTACGGCCCATTCCCTCTCACAGAGAGGAGGCCTGTGTCCCAGCAGTGGGAACATTAATAGGCTGATGATGATGATGATTTATTAATCTGTTGTCTACATAATGTCGATCGTAGACCCGAAACACGTAGTTCGCAGTGGGCGTAGCGTAGACTCGAAGTACGTAGAGTGTAGCGGTAGTAGGTTCTTAAGGTTACACTAGTCGAAATTTTTTCCATACAAACGTAGTCTAGGGATTATTCCACTGTTTGACGATGTACGTTCAAAATAAAAAGTGATATCAATTTGTCTCATCATTATCTAGCCCTGTATGGAAGCAAAAAAGTAAAAAAAAAAAAGATTTTTATGAGCGTTGAAAGTTCCACGTTTCGACACTAATTTTAACGCATTTTTGGGCGCGAATATTTATTAATAAAAATGCGTCGACTAGTGTACCCTTAAGGATACACTAGTCATGACGGCACGAACTAATACGTGTTGTCGGTTGATATAAATGCATTTTATATCAACCGACAACACGTGCGGAAGAGGTAGATGCTGTGATGAGCAGTAGGGGAGATAGTTCGCGTACGAATACACACTTTTGTGAATTTGTAGCGAAATGGATAATGATTTAGGACGAAACCGAGCGCGCGAAATTTTATAAACAGACCTTTGGCAGTCTAGATATCATGAAAAGACAACTAAATCTATCTGTTCAAACTAAAATTATTTGCATTGTTGAACTACTAATCTATCCCTGAATGGTGGCCGTTTTGCAATATTCCGTCTTCTTATGGTATTTATTCGCGCCCAAAAATGCGTTAAAATTTGTGTCGAAATTTGGAACTTTCGACGCTCATAACTTTCAAATATTTACTATTTTTACTTTTTTGTTTCCATACAGGGCTAGATAATGATGAGAAATTGATATCACTTTTTATTTTGAACGTACATAGTCAAACAGTGGAATAATCCGTAGACTATTTTATAAACAGACCTTTGGGAGTCTAGATATCATGATAAAACGACTAAATGTACTTTTTTGTTTCCATACAGGGCTAGATAATGATGAGACAAATTGATATCATTTTTTCATTTTGAACGTACATCGTCAAACGACGTTTGTATGGAAGAATGATCGACTAGTGTAACCATAAGCGCGTAGGCCGTAGCGGTCGTAGACCGTAGCAGTCGTAGACCAAAGCGCCTACGAGGCATGTAACACGTAGAGCGTAGCGCTCGTAGGCATGAACTACGTACAGCGTAGCGCTCGTAGGCATGAACTACGTAGAGGGTAGCGGTCGTAGGCCCATATCCACGTAGGCATTGCGCGTACATGCAACAGAGTCAAAAAATTAATTGCATTTGAGCATTGCTCAATGCATTATAAATTTCAAGACACAAGGGAGCGGAGGAATAATTTTAAAATTATTTAAATAAGTAACTGTAAAACAGTGTAGGTATTTAGATGTCAATGTATCATGTAAATAATATTTATTATTATAGATTTCACAAAAATAATTAAAATTAAGGATAACCGCAAAGGAAAAGGATTTTAATTTGTGTTTCATCAAAATTGTGCCTACGATTGATTTGTTTCCATCACCAAAGTTATCTAAACTATTTAACGAAGAGACGATAGAGAGAGTTGGCTGACCTACAGCTAGGTAGGACCAAGAAAAGACCCAGCTTAATTGCGCAAGTGAATTCGGAAATGCAAAAGGGTTTGACCGCCATTAATCAACCAATCACATGCGAGATAAAAAACGCGATGTAGATTTCCATCTATGTGCCTTGCCGAATTCATTTGCTCAATTAGGCTGGGAACTCGAATATAGACTAATCCCCGATTTCTGAATGTACTTTAGCGTGGAAACCCGTCATACTTTGGCATATATGTACCTCCAAATACTCAATTCAGAAACCGCAACAAAAGAGACGAGGCCTATGCGTCAGTGGGCGGTACAAGGCTAAAAACACGCAAGTTGTAGTCTTCAAAAACCATAATAAGCTTAGAAAGAAGATGAGAAGCCTTTCAACTGACAGACTAATAAAGTATTATTGGTACCTAAGTACTTATTATACCAAAAGACAATTCAATTAAAGGTACAAAGTGTGACTCAATGTCTGATAAGTGATAACAACAATACTCTGCGAGGCAATTAATTACGAACCGAACAACAATGTAACAGCTCTTATCAATAATATTAATGTGTATCAGTTTTATCAATGTTTTCCACATTTAGTGTTGGTTCGTCACGAAGGCAAAATGTCTCTCACACTCTGGTGTATCGGTGTCGGAATTATTTTGTTTATTTACAATAAATTAAGGAAAGACTCGAAGCCTATATTCGGTATTTATGCGGTCCCTGGAAAGTGGTATTACGTTAAATATGTGCTGTTTGGTATACTGTATTATTTTAGGAAGGTGAGTTTATCTTCATGTTTATTTTAATTAATCTAGATTGAATGCTTGCATACCGGCTTTATCAGAGTTGTTACCTATTTTCAACTGTTTCTCTACCTAACATGCTAGTATAATATTATCTGCGCTGTGACCTAACATCGTTGTTAAACGGAGATGTCCTAGGCTACAGACTTCTGTGACTTTTTTAAATGCAGTGTGGTACAAAAAGTTTATCAGTTTGTTTAAACTTGAATGTAGAAAGTTCAGCGCACCCTATTCACATTTTGCTGCACAGCTCCATCTTCCTGTCTAAGTTAGACCAAAGCATGAGTAAGACTCAATTATTTCTAAGTATTTTGTGCCGATACGAGGGGGATTACTTATTGCAATTATGGGATTAGGAAGGGTAGTTATGTACTCAAGCTAACTCATTAACGTTTGAATTTGAACTATGAAACCAGAATGCAGAAAATATTATTAAAAATAAACTTATTTACTTAATCTTACTAATATTATAATTCTCTGCATTAAAGGCACAGAGATAGATTATAGTCTTGAATAGCAGATACCTACACACTTTACATCGCGGTATAATGTTTCCCTGGAATAAGAAAACACTTTTCATGCGAGCGAAGCCGCTGGTAGAAGCTAGTGAAATGATATGTCAAGCAAACCTCAGCTGCACTAATATAACTGTGTTGTGATTAAGTAAATATCTACCTAGGTAGATATTAGCAGTAAAGTGCGACAATTACGTAAAATTTTAAAGCAATTTTCTCCAAAGTGTTCATAGAAATTATGAACGGACGATATAACGACATTATGAATTTAGTGTTTTTGAAAATTACAAACTAACATGAAATAGGTCTTTTCTCAAGATTAAAATCATTATTTTAACTTTTAGATTTTGCGTATGCGTAATTTTGACTGTATTTAGCGCTTGATATCAGTAGCTCCCGTTATTATCAGGGCTGCGAGCTCAGGTAGCAACGCACAGGTGTCAGATAAACCACTGATTTGATAGTAATTAACAATTATTAACAGTCATCACGCGTTGCCCATTCACTAATCGTATTTGTAGCCATCGGCATCGCTGAAAGCGGGTAGCCTTTTCAAATCCAAGTCTAATCTGTTGGTTAACCGTTTGAGACATTTTGAATTGGCAAGACATAAATAGTTACCTACTTACGAAAAATTATTGTTAATAAACAAAGTTACTAGATAGGTGAAATCTCGCTGAATTGTAGCTATCTACACCTAGAAAGAAAAAGTTCAGAACAGGAAGTTTATTTCCTAGTTCTCGTTCAAAATAACTGTGCACTTGGCGATGTGACGTCACTCTGACCTCATTTAATAGTAGTCTATGACTCTGACGTTCGACTCTTGCCATTGGTGCAAGAGGCGGATAGGCATGAGTGGGGGCGATAACAGTCGTGCATTATATTGACCGTGTTGTAGACGGTTAATGCACACTGGGCAGCATTAAAAAGACCAGAGCTATTTTCCAATGTGTGAGATAAATATCTGTGTACATCCGCAAACTGCTCATACTAACAAATAACACTATTTTATTCCAGTATTCCAACAAAAACACCGCGGCTGGTCCCGATGGGCGGGCAGGGCAGGGGGTGAAAGCTATAGCAGACCCGACACTCATGGATAGAGCGCAGTCGTTGAGCAGTCACGCTAAGGTAACACGACACTCAACAAGAGAACCAGCTAGAGTTACCGACATAGCCCGAAGAATCGCCAAACTTAAGTGGCAGTGGACAGAGCACATTGCTCGCAGAACGGATAGTCGTTAGGCCCGGAAAGCTGGAAGACGCAGCGTTGGAAGGCCTCCCTCTAGGTGGAGCGACGACCTGGGCAAAGCTGCGGGAATTAAGTGGATGCGAGACGCACAGGACCGATCAGTGTAGCGACGCTTGGGGGAGGCCTATGTCCAGCAGTTGGTCTTTTGGCTGAAATGGCATGCCTAAAATGTAGGTGGGATTGTCCACTGCTACCCAGGGCCATCCTACACACGGCTGCTCGGCTGGCAAACTAAAAACTAATGGCAGAACTCCCCGGACATATCTTAGGAAGATAATAAGTATGGTTAACAGAGTCTACCGAATAGTCATAATTTTACTTCTCAGTGTCAATTTTGCGTAAACAACCGATGCCCATTTACTCGTATCCCCATTTGGACACCATTATATTGATTGGTGTGGTGCTCAATTTCCGCAATGAAAAATGATGTTATTTGTTGTTATGTTGTGCCATTATCGGACTAATTAAACGTAGGTTTCAACAACTAGCCATTTTACGCTCTTAAACTCCTCATACATTGGCCTCTTATCCCATTCACGCACAGTGCAGTGGTTAAGGCTAAGACGATGATGCTTGTTTGCAATGCCATCTAGGCGATTTTGGCCACAGCGACTCTTTGGCTCCTCATTGCGCTTGTGTGTGCTCAGTTATACTCTCTACTATGTGCCCTCATGTAACTTGAATAATGATAAGAAGTATGGTACAGATAGAAAGAAGTAGACTTCTTGTTGGAGTCGTGTTTCCGGACTTTTCTAATAGGATTACCCTGGAAGGAGACTTGGAAGTCTTCAAGAATAGGTTAATTGTAGGCCAGCGTGCATCAACCCTACATGCCATAGACTATTAAATAAACTTTGCATCTTTTAGGCTTTCGACGCAGTGTTCTTCATCTCAGCAGATAGCCAGAAGAACAAAGGCGTATATGTGATCGCCGGCTGTGAGCGCAGACCTATGGGCATGTGCAATGGACTCTTCTATATTGGGGTGAATAGTTTTTATCAATTAACTTGCTTTCTTTAGGTAGCTGTAGGTTGGTGCCTTTAATAAGTCCTTAGAATAGAAAAGTGCTAGAAAAGACAGAATAACGAAAAATAAGGAATAAAGGAAGGAGGGAATTCTAAAATGTTTCAAAACGTGGCCTGTATGTAACTCCTTAAAGCTACAGACCACGCCACGCGCAGGCCAACTTATAACTGTAGCGACCCATGGACAGTGAATTGCTCTCTGTGTTCAGATTTGAGGAACCAACTCATGGGTATGAATAGCAGATATATATATCTTTCGCTTTTCAAAAGGTGGTCCCTGGACTCCTTGATACAGTATTTTTCTTGTAAGTTACTTAACATGTCGTCTCATCGTTACTCACACGGAACAGAAAGAACAGTCTGTTCCGTGGTTACTCACCTATATGGTGAAGCATTCTTGACTACGACATATCTTCTCCAGCTTCCAGGCAAAGGCTTGCTATGCAGCAAGAAGATCCCTGACACAGTGTTGTTTGGGTCCGAAATCGGAGAGTTCGGAGCCGAAGGTATTAAGATGACCCCCGTCGTGGCTATGACCAAATGGACCATCTCTTACAAAGGGCAGATGTGGTAAGATCGATATATAACTTTTTGTTATTAGTTTATCAATGTAAGTATTTAAGTTTGTTGACGTAAGAAATTTTCTAATATTAGATACCTACTCTAAGCATGGTCCTGGGTTCGAGTACCCGGTCGCGCAATATACACACATCAACATGGTTTAGGGATATTTCATACTCAATTAAATAACTCGAAAAGTACTGGCCGCATTGGAATCTTTTATACACCGATTTGTTTGTAATTTATCTCAGACTAATTCCAAATTAAAAATTTTGAAAATTCTTTTGTTTCGGTGGCATAAAAATGTCTTGATGTGTAGGGGAGGGAATTTTCATTTGTGCGAAATTTAGAAAACAGTACGAATTACGTTTAGTTACAGTTTTTTTTTCATTTTTAAACGAAAGATAAAGGTAAAATTGAGGTATTGTAGCCATGCAACGCCAACATTTGACGAGGGCGGAGATGTTACTAGCTGTGGGAATGCTGGAAGCTGGGTCTGTTCAGCGTAATGTTGCTGAGGCCATAGGGACCCACCAAAATGTAATTTCAAGATTGTGGACACGCTATCGTGCCACAGGTGAAGTAGCGGAGAGGCACCGGGGGCCAAGTCGCATCACTACCCCCAGACAAGACCGATTTTTGCAAATTACTGCGCGAGCTCAACCAAATGCAACGGCGACTCAATTGGTCCAAAGGCTGCGAGTGGAACACCAAGTGCTTGTGAGTGACCAAACTGTAAGAAGGCGACTGCATGAAAGCAATCTACGCTCTCGTAGACCACTCCGGGTCCCACCTTTACGGAGAGGCAATCGTGGACGACGATTAGAATGGGTTCGGAACCACGTGGACTGGGGCCGTGAGCAATGGTCCAATGTGCTGTTCACGGATGAATCCAGGTTCGGCTTCCATCCAGATTCACGAAGGACGCGTGTTTGGCGAGTTCCTGGACGATGGAGCCGTCTTCAGAACCCTCAGGAAGTTCACCCATACCAAGGAGGAACAATTATGGTGTGGGCAGGAATTCGTCTTGGAGGACGGACGGATCTCGTTTGGGTGCGGGGCAATATGACGGCAGAACGATACGTCCAACAGGTGCTGGGGCCCGTAATCTTGCCCCACAGAACACAAATGGGGCAAGATTTCCTGCTCATGCACGACAATGCCCGGGCACACACGGCGAGAACGGTAGCAGCTTGGTTACATACACACAATGTTAGGGCCTTAGACTGGCCTGTTCAATCGCCAGATCTAAATCCCATTGAGCATGCGTGGGATACGCTGCAAAGAAGAGCTCTGAAGGAAGTTCCTGAAAATCTGGCTACAGAAGGTCAACTTTTTGCGCACCTCAGAAGGACATGGGACAATATTCCGCAGCAAGACATTGGCAACCTTGTTCTGAGCATGCCGAATCGTTGCCGATGTGTTATGAACATCATGGGCGCTTTCTCAGACTACTAACTTCAAGTTTATAAACACAAATTAAATGATTTTTCTATTTTTTTCAGTTTTTACTCATAAATTAAAAGTTAATTCATATACGGTTTCCGTCTATGCTTCATTTTTTTTCCATAAAATCCTGAAATTTTAATCGAAGTACCTTAACCATTATTAAAAAATGGTAGAATATTAAATAACGTATCTTTTAAATAGATACATGTCATATAAATAATTAACACATTGATAGTAATTCGCTTTTTTAAAAATATCCCTAGACCGTGTTGATGTGTTTAATTATATGGCATTCCACAATAGGAGCTAGGTCTCCAAATTTACTCCCTCTACCCATTACATAGGGCACTAGACCCTACCTATAGGTACCTACCTATTGACTCTGAGTTTGTTTCGGCCTTTCTTCTCAGAGTAGTCAGATAGGAAACGCCGACCTCATCTAGTTTTAAAAATATGATCGACATGTAAAAGTGTTTGTACAAACCAACTTACAGAAATAAAATCATTTATCATTTACTTCAATGGTGAAATACTTCCTGAAGATAAAGATTTCATCCTTTCCTTTGTTAATTAACTTTATTCCAAGCATATTTCGAGCTAAAACTCTACAAAGGCAGTAATTTCGAGTTTTGCATTCACCAGGTTCCAAAATGACCCTGACAAGCTGGTAGATGTAGACTTCTTCGGAGAATGGAACGCCACGACAAAATACTTTGATTACGATTCCGACCTGCACCCCCCGGCGATCATCAAGTCAATAGCCTTAGAGAAATGGAGCAGGGAATACTTCGAAAATCTTAAAACGTAAGTAAACAAGGGAGAGCAGTGGTGGCCCAGTGGTAACGGCCGCGACTTGCAAGTTGTAGGTCGCGGGTTCGAACCCAGGCAGGTGCTATACTTAATGTAAATTATTTCTTCACCACTGCTTTCAAAACGATGAAGGAAAACATCGTGAGGAAACCGACATGTCCCAGAACCTAAAATTCAAAGACATGTGACATCCACCAACGTGTACTACCCCGCGTGGTGGATTACGGCCCAATCCTCTCTCCGAGAAGATGACTTATCTTCTTCTTCTCTTCATCATCAGCTGTGTCCCAGCTGATGATGAAGTAAACAATACTTTTCGTTAGAAAGTTGTTTTTGTCTTAGAACAAGTGATTAAATGTCTTGAGTTTAAATCAAGACAATATGAAGCAAGGTCGTTGGCTAATAAGAACAAATCTCAGTTGGGGTAAATCCTAATTCTTTTTGTGTCATGACATTGACAGATTTTTTTTTGTTAAATTATAGCTGCATTTTTATTACCAAAGTAGGTATATTTATACACCAATACTTGTCGTCTGTGATAAATAAAGTATCTTCTGCGTAGTCTCCGTAGAGATTGGCCTCCATGAACGAAATTGGAACAGAAGGATATTTTAATTAATTTAATCATGAATTTCCTGTTACAGGGCTCACCAGTCCCACTACGAACAGTTCGGTACATTGAAGTGCAAGTTCAAGATTGAGAACGAATCCTTTGAGTACACTCTTCCTTCCTTTAGGGATCACAGCTTCGGTAAGACAAGTTCTTGACATAATAATATTCACACTTATGTAAAATTACGAATCACCATACAGAAACTTCGACGCAGAGACAGAGAAAGACGCACGGGATCGGTCAATGTGGCGTGGTGATGCTTGAGGGAGGTCAATGTGGCGTGGCGATGCTTGAGGGAGGTCAATGTGGCGTGGTGATGCTTGAGGGAGGTCAATGTGGCGTGGCGATGCTTGAGGGAGGTCAATGTGGCGTGGCGATGCTTGAGGGAGGTCAATGTGGCATGGTGATGCTTGAGGGAGGTCAATGTGGCGTGGCGATGCTTGAGGGAGATCAATGTGGCGTGGTGATGCTTGAGGGAGGTCAATGTGGCGTGGCGATGCTTGAGGGAGGTCTCTATGTTCAGCAGTGGACGTCTTTCGGTTGCAATAATGATGGTAATACAGAAACTACGAAATTTTTTACACAACATAAAGAGTGTATCTATCCTACTTCTGTACGTTTGAATGTTTTTTAGGGTTCCGTACCCAAAGGGTAAAAACGGGACCCTAAGACTCCGCGGTCCGTCTGTCTGTCTGTCACTAGGCTGTATCTCATGAACCGTGATAGCTAGACAGTTGAAGTTTTCACAGGTGATGTATTTCTGTTGCCGCTATAAGAACAAATAGTAAAAACAGAATAAAATAAATCTTTAAGTAGGGCTCCCATACAACAAACGTGATTTGTTTGCCGTTTTTTTGCGATAATGGTACGTAAACCTACACGTGCGCGAGTCCGATTCGCACTTGGCCGGTTTTTTTTTTAATCATTATGTCTTAAACGGATTTAGATGGAACTTGGCTCACTGTTAGACTTTGATTTAGATTTAGGTCACTTTTTATGTGTCTGTCTGTGTGGGGATGACTAAGCAAACGTGCGAGTGAGTTAGATACACTACAATTGCCCAGTAGGTATACCTTCTTACATTTCGAAACTCCGCTGCCACGACAAATCGCGGCTCAGCGGACAGAGCTCCGGCAGGATCTCATGGCGACATGGAGGGAGCAACTGTCGCAACCCAGTGCTGGGAACGCTATAATTGCGGCGATAAGGCGCCTCTTTGAGGAGTGGCTTGAGAGGCGCCACGGCGTCCTCACCTTCCGCCTGACGCAGGTCCTCACCGGACATGGCTGTTTCGGGATGTTCAGGATAAGGCGGGAGGAAACGCCCGGGTGTCACCATTGTGTGGATCGTCCAGAGGACACGATGGAGTATACAGTGGAGGTTTGCCCCGCTTGGGCGGAGCACCGCCGTGTCCTCGTAGAGGCAATCAGCGGTGGTGATCTCTCGCGTCCGGCCCTAGTTCAGGCCATGGTACGGAGCGAAAGGGCATGGGAAGCTGTCACCTCCTTCTGCGAAGCAGTAATGCTCGCGATGGAGGAGGCGTAACGCGTGAGTGAGACGCAACGGAGACGCCCTCACGCCCCTAACCACCGCAGGAGACGCCCTGGGCGTCGGGAGTCGCAAGCTGATTCCCGGCCACCGTAGGCGCAGGCTTGCGGACGACGAATAATGGGTAGGGTAGCTTGCCGTCCGATAAGGACCAGGCCCGAGTCGACGGCGCGTAGTGTTCCACGCGCGCCTCAAACAGATGTCACCAAAACTGACGGGGTCCGCTAGGGCTGATGCCTGTCTGGGTCGCGGATAAATTTGAAAGAGAGTTACCGCGGCCCTGGCACAAGCAACTGAAGGAACACGGGTGGGTTTTAGTCGGTACAATTCTGACACGCGCTTCCGCCCTTTTAAGCGGAAGGGCGTGTGTCATTGGATGATTTCCCACGCCAAAAAAAAAAAGAAAAGGTATACCTTCTTAAATATAGATATATGGTCTTATAAGACCTCGCGGTTCAAATCCGGACAAGTACGAATATAACTTTATCAAATCATGTGTACTTTTTAAGTTTATCTTGGACTTCTCTGAGAGCGGTGAAGGAAAACATCGCGTGAAATCACCTCGACAAATAGTTAGTATTAGTTTGCACTCCATTTGTGTTGTGATTGCTGCAAGACATTCCAGTGCGAGGATAAACAAATAAACAAATGTTTCCTTGAAGTAATTATCGCGAAGGGAGCCGCTGGCAAAATCAAGATCGAATAAAGAGGCGATAACCACTCGTGGGAATCTTGCAGAGAGGAAGTCTACCGTCTAAGTTCCAATTAAGAATATAATCTTTATTATTAAGATACCCAGTAATGACCATCACTTGAGCCGTGTATGCGAGGTTTCCACTCAAATCATCATTATCTGCCAATCCTTTTCTCAACTACTATGAAGCTTATCTATCAGTATCTTACACGCAACTCTACTCCTCTTACTAAATTTTGTTTACCGCTCAACGACATAATAAAGCTTGTTATCTTAGGTCAGAAACGCGACTGGACCCTGATGCACAGGTATGCGTTCCACCACATCTTCCTGGAGAACGGCTCCAGCATCAGCCTAGGAGTCATCTGCCAGCCCTCTACTGCCTCCATGTTAGTACTTATCAGCATACTTTGTAAGGTGCTGATAGACTTGAGCATTTACTTGTAACAGAACATCGGGCATTCAAAGTTTTTAATTTTGTCGAACTGAACAACGAACAGAGCCAAGGCACAAAGATCGCTACGAACATTTGCACGATAATTCTAGCGAACGCTCTAGTTGTCAATGTTCGTCGAAAAATGTATTCTTAAAGAAGATGTCAGACTTGACGGTCGCGAGTGCTGTATTTATACTTATGGGCTCGGCAAAAATGTCGAAGCAAATGTACTGTCGTTCGAATTTAGCGTTTCGCTAGAATGCTCGCTAGAACGCTCGCTGGAATGCTCGCTAAAACGCTCCTGCTTATTTTTATTCGCAAGAATGCTCTTACTTACAAGTTAATGCTCAAATCTATCAGCTGCTTTAGATACATTTTGTCTAAACAAAGCATTATTTCTGAGCAAGCAGAAACATTTAATGTTATTAAAACTTAAATAATACGCCTTTTGACTAAAGATTTAATTTTTTTATTACTGGCAGTTTGGAGTTTTCCTTGTAACAGCTGTTAAGCTAAATCCACTCCTCGGGTACCTACTCGCGTAAGGAACGAATATACGACCTCGTTCGTCAGCCCTTGCTTGTTTCATTCATTTTCTTGTCTGAGAAAGAGCTGCAGATAAACTTGAAACTAAGTAAACTTTGTTTTTCAGTTTGGAACTTGGTATGATAGGCCTCCCAACCGGCGAGGTGCTGCCCATCAAATCGGTGGACTTGAAGCTCTACCAACACGGAGAGAACGGGACGGCTCCTAGAGACTACGCCTTCAAGTTCCAGGCAGGGGACGAGGAGTATACTGTTCAGGTACAAATGTTATGAATTTCATAAATTAGTTATTTTAGAAACTATAACTAATTTTAGAAACTGAGGAGCTCGTGGCTAAATAATAACAGCCGCACGGGTCGATCATCAAAGTTAAGCAACGCTTGACGAGGTCGGTCAGTGGATGGGTGACCATTTCAACATACCGAGTTTCCTCCGTGCCTCGGAAAGCACGCTAAGCCGTTGGTCCCGGCTGTCATTTGAAGATCTTTGACAGTCGTTACGGGTAGTCAGAAGCTTGAGATCTGACACCAGTCTTGCCAAGGGGTACCGTGTTACCCATTACTGGGTTGTGGAGGTCAGATAGGCAGTCGCTCCATGTAAAACACTGGTACTTAGCTGAATCCGGTAAGACTGGAAGCCGACCCCAATAGTTGGGAAAAGGCTAGGCAGATGATGAGTTATTTTAGAAACTGCCACATCCTGAGACGTGGAGATGACAACCCTATCATAAAGGCCCTAAATATCCCGGACCGACCAAGAGGCAGGGGATGACTACCCGCCATCAGGTGGTCAAGCATGCAAAAAGAGGTCTTGAGAGAGAACCTGAGCACTCATACAACGCAGAGCAGAGCTCTCTGGCACAGATGTACAAGATGGCCCGATCATAGCTAAACTAGGAAGAGGGTTGGACAAAGAAGAAGATTTGCTAAAGACAAGAGCATCCTGAGTTCTTAACTGATATTCTTTTAAACATATACTGTCTTGGTCATCTAAGTTGTGCTCTTTCTCCTCTGCATAAAAGGACTGAAGGAGCGGTAATAATGTATATTATGTGCCCATTGCGTCATTGGTAATTTCAGATCATATCAAGTCAAAGTTATTCATTATGTTTTTGTTTACTTAGGAGAAAGGTCCTCACGGATGTTTAGATCGATAGTTCCCCTGTGGTAACGGCACCTACTTACGTAGCTATTGGTTGGTTGTGGTTTAGAAATAGGCACAAGCAAGAAGCTTTATAAAGGTGTAGAAGAATAACATCGAGTGCGGGAACCATAAATATTCTTGTTGCGGTGGCGGTATGGTGTCTGGGTGTTGTAAGTACCCACGCCCCCTGGGAAAGTATCCCACCTATGTTTGACGTGCGCTTCCTGAGCCTTGCGACTCCGCTGGTGGCACACGTCACCACGCACCCCTGAATGCGTAGGGTTGTACTAGGACTACCCAAGGACCCACGTTTATGACAGACAAGGAAATAAAAGGCGGATTTTCTTGAAAATTGTTCCGCAGATTTCGGCTGTTCTTCTAGTTGTTGCCTCTTCGGTGGCTGAGCTGCGACTGACTTCACTGGGCCGGTAGCCCGTCTTATAAATGGCCCGTTGTTCCCAAATTGACGCCCGCGCGTTTTGAGACCATTTTTACTTTCATTTTCACTTAGCCGAAATCTTTGGAGCTGTGTAATTTATTCAAATTTCAACAAAACTACTACATATTTAGGCTTAAAAGATAGGTTTCGACCACGTACTACTTTTAAAACAATAATATTAACACATTTTACAATAGCAAAAAAGTTTCTAGAACAAAAACATAAAAATATTTGGTTTGTTTACATTTTGATTTCAAAGAAATGCGAATATCTTAAGAACGCGTGGACCGATTCTCATGAAACAAGCAGATTAATTAGTTTTAGAGCAAGACCTTTCATTTGACACCCACCTTACACAAATATCTTCATAAACAAAAAATCATGTTTTCAAATTCCTCGCGTAATTATCCGCGTGTATGATATCTCTTATCACTTCGTCAAAAAACTATGTTTTACAACTTTTAACGTTCAGATTAGGAGTACGTGCTCTTGCACATGCTAATTAGACATAAAACAAAACAATTACTGCTCTCTAATTAGTTTCTAACAAGAATTATTCATCCATCACTAAGTACTTGTCATTTGCTTACAACTTGTTTTGATATTCTTACTTATTGGTTGAAATCTTATTAGATCTACTTAACTAACACTTTATATACAGTTCTTATATACTTTGCTTACGTACTTAAGTTGCACGAGTAGATAATACCTAAATTTCATCATTTTACCTACTTTAGCTTACAGATGGTGTCTCGTCGCCGACATTCTCCCCCTCGTGCTTCGCACCATCCTCCAGATCCGGCGACACTCCCGGCACCAACAGCACCACTCTCGAACTGGGTCTTCGCAGCACTCCTCCTTTGGTCTCGACGTCGACGATTCTTGTGCGCCCATCAGGTCCAGGATACACTTGCTGGATTCTGCCGCGTGGCCAAGTGCATCGCGGTAAGGTGTGGTCGACGATCAACACGATGTCTCCGACTTGTAGGTCTGCAGCGCTGTTATTCTTGGCAGCAGAGTTGGCAGGTATTCGCGCAGCCAGCGTTGCCAGAAGTGGTCGGCAAGCCGCTGCGTGGTCTTCCAAGTAGGCCTGCCCACAAGCTCGTGGTCTTCGAAACTGCCGATTCTTGCAGCGCCGCAGGATCGCCCGAGGAGGAAGTGGTTTGGGGTGAGTGCTTCCTCCTCAAGGCTCTCGGAGAGGTGAGTGAGAGGGCGAGAGTTGACAATATGCTCGGCCTCTAAGAGAAGGGTGTGGAGTACCTCCTCCCGTGGATGTTTCTCGTGGAGTGTAGCGTGCAGTGCTGTTTTGATGGATCGCACTAGACGCTCCCATGCACCGCCCATGTTTGGTGCCCCAGGAGGGATGAATTTCCATCGCACGCCGATCTTCTCTGCTTCTGTAGTGAGGTCTTCTTGCTTCATCATGTCTAAGGCTTCTTTCAGTTCTTTGTTTGCGCCGACGAAATTTGTCCCGTTGTCTGAGTAGATAATCTTCGGCATCCCTCTTCGTGCAGCAAATCTTCTTAGCGCCATTATCATGCTGTCGGTGGAGAGTGAGGGAGTGAGCTCGATGTGCACAGCTCGAGTCGTTAGGCATGTGAACAGCGCGCCCCATCTCTTTTCATGGCGTCTTGCTACTGTTATGGTTATTGGGCCGAAGTAGTCTATGCCTGTGCACGTAAATGGTGGGTTACTGTGCATCAGCCTTTCAGTAGGTAAGTTGCCCGTCGGAAGTTCTTGAGGCCTTGCCTTCTTTGTTCTGCACCACTGACATTGATGCTGAACTGTCTTGATCGCTGACCTAAGTCCCAGTACCCAGAAACGCTGCCTTATTTCGTTCATAACGGTTGCGTGATTTCCATGATTGAAGCGACGGTGGAATTCTTCTATGATGAGTCTTGTAGTCTTATCCTTGCTGTCGAGTACGATGGGTCGCTTGTATTCTCTGGTCACGCCCTGTATCGCATCGATTCTTCCTTTCAGCCGCATGAGTCCATCTTCTAACACTACGTCGAGCCTCTTCAGTTTGCTGCTGCCTTCTACTTGCTTTCCTTTCTGGAGGCACCTGATGTCTTCCTTGAAGCTTCTTTCTTGACTTCTTCTCAGCAGTAGACTTTCAGCTTGCTCTAGTAGGTCTGCTTCCAGCGGTATGTGGTTCCTCATTATTCTTGCCGCTGGTTGTCGCCATAAATTGGTCTTCTTGGGTTTTCTCGACGTCTTTCTCCAATCGGGATCTGCTTTGCTGACATTGACCTTTTCCTTTCTTCTGCAGAGTTTTATAAACTGTAACACTCGTGCCGTGGCTCGCCATAGCCTTGTCCATGATGAAAATCTCTCAGGATCTGGTGATGAATGTGTGAAGCTTGTTGCCGCTGTGACGTCCGCTGTCTTTTCTTCGCCGGAAGCCTCCTTCTTGAAGGTCCTTGCCGCTGGCCAATGAACTTCCTCTTTTCTTAAGAAATCCGGCCCGGTATACCAACGATGGTTGCTGTTGAATTCGTCAGGTACGTCACGTGTTGCATCATCTGCAGGGTTTTGCGCTGTAGGCACCCATCTCCAGTCTTGAGGTTTGGTGAGATCTTCTATTTCTGCTAATCGATGCGCCACAAATGTCTTGAAGGTCCTTGGGTCTGTCTTGATCCAGGAAAGTACGATGCTAGAGTCGGTCCAAAATGTCTTCTTATTTATTTTCAGGTCCAATGCTTCTTCGACCGAATGTGCTAGTCTGCTTCCTAGGAGGGCTCTGCCTGTAGCTCAAGTCTTGGGATTGACACAGGTTTCAATGGCGTTACTCTTACTTTTGCTGCCACTAGGCTTACGTGATAGGTCCCATTTTGGTCTTCCGCCCTCCAATACACTGAAGCCGCATATGCCGTCTCACTGGCGTCTGTGAAGGTGTGCAACTCCCCCTCGGTGCGATGTGGCGCCAGACATCTCGGTATCTGCAGGTTCTGGAGCAGCTTTATTTTCTCCAAATAGTTCTTCCATGCCCCGTATTCTTTTTCTTCTATTTCATCGTCCCATCCGACGCCGCTCCGCCAGATGCTTTGAAGCAGCTTCTTTCCTTGAACGAGAACTGGTGATGCTAGCCCCAATGGATCGAAGGTCGACATTACTGCACTGGTTACTTCTCTCTTAGTAGGTATTTGGAACCCTTTTGTTATTTCCTCTGGTGTGTTCCGGAGGTTTGCTCTGAAGCCAATGGAGTCTTGTTTAGTGAACCAGCGTAGTCCCAGCGTTTTCTCTTCTTTCTCACCAAGGTCTACTTCGGTTTTTTCAGCTGCTTCCTTTTTCAGTTCTTCCAGAAGCTCTGGTCTGTTTGAGGCCCAACCCCTGAGTTCGAAGCCCGCTTGCTTATGGATGATGTTCACTTGCGATGTCACTCTTCTGAAGTCTTCTTCTGCGTGGAAACTGTGAAGGTAGTCGTCCATGTAATGATTTAACTCGACTGCTCTGGCTGCCTCTGGATATTGTTCCTTGTAGTCGGCCGCGTTCTTGTTCTTCACGTAGATCGCAGTGCTTGGGGACGATGTTGCGCCGAAGATGACTGATGTCATTCTGTACCGTTTGGGCGACACGTCGCGACGATCTCCTCGCCACAAGAATCTCAGGCTGTCTCTATCTTCTGGCCTGATGCGGACTTGCAGGAACATTTCTTTGATGTCTGCTGCTACTGCGAAAGGTCCTTGTCTAAACCTCAGTAAAACTCCGAAAAGCGACTGCAGTAGATCTGGTCCTGGCAACAAGGCGTCGTTGAGGCTTCTTCCTTTAGACTTGGCTGCAGCATCGAAGACAATCCTTATTTTCTTCTTCAAAGGGTGGGTTACAGCGAAATGAGGTAGGTACCAAATCTTCTTAGATTCCTCTTGTCCTACAGGTGCTTCTTCTGCGTACTTGCAGTCGATTAGATGCTGGATCTGTCGGTTATACTCCGTCTTCAATTGATAGTCCTTGTCTATCTTCTTTTCAATATTGAAGAGACGGTTCTTGGCGGAAGTGTAGCTGTCTGGCATTGGTTGTTCTTCATTTTTCCACAGAAGTCCGGCTTCAAAACGACCATCTTCTAATCTTCTGCAGGTCTTCTCTAGAATGGCGAGTGCTCTTCCTTCCGAGTCCGTAGTAGGTCTTCTAGGTTGCACACCGAGTGCTTCGATTGCGAAATGTTCTTTAATAGCTTGATGCATTTCTTCTTCTGGCGTGGTGACGTGTAGGCACATGTTTAAGAAGTGCACTGGTCTTGTACTTCCCCCATCAGTCCCATGGAGTACCTGATTCTTCTTATTTCTTGGGTTATGATCAACTCCCAGTTATCTTGACCGATGAGCAGCTGTGGTGACTCCCCTTCATAATGTAGAGAATCGGCTATCTTCTTTAGGTGCTGGTATTCTTCAATCTTCTTCTTGTCGAGGAACTGTGGTGCGAGCTTTAAATCATCGACGGTCCGGACTCTCTTCAAGGTTTTCTTATTTCCCTGATGAACCCCTTTTATAGTGAGGTCCAGCATCTGAGAGTCCTTCTTCTTTATCAGCTTCCCTCCCACTGTTTCGATTACCAGTTCTTCTCTTTGTCCTTGAGCGCCGATCTCTTCTGCCACCTTCTTGTCCAGTAGCGACACAGTTGACCCCTCATCCATTAGGGCCAATATCTTCATCGATCCTTTTGTTCCGAAGACTTCTACTGGTGCTATCTTCAGGTATGCTCTCGCATTATAGATTGCGTTAACTGATGCAGTGACGTTTTCTACCTCACGTGATGCTTCCTTTGTCTTCTCATTCGAGGTTCTTTCTCCAGAATCGACGTGCAGCAGATGATGATGCCATCTTTTGCATTCCTTACATGACGGCTTCCTGCAGCTTTCCTTCCTATGCTTCCCTTGTAGACACTTGAAGCAGACGCGACTTTTCTTGACTGCTGCCCAACGATCTTGCACCGACGCCTTCAGGAACTTCTGACACTCCATGAGAAAGTGTTCACCTTCACACAGAGGGCAAGTCTTTTCTTGGCTTCTTGACTCTTTTTCTTTAGTTGAGTGCGCCGCTTGACGAAGGGTTCTTCTATAGCCTCCCTTCTCTTCTCAAGTCGCGAAGGCCCCGCACTTGTCTGCTTCTATGTTCAGGAACCTGGATATGAGCGTCAGATCGGAGAATTCCCCGTCTTCTGCAGCTGCTGTGAAGTCGTACCAACGGAATTTCAGTATTGTCGGCATCTTCTCTATTATTTGTTTCACCATTTCAGGTGAATGCAGGTACTGTGGTTTCTTCAGCCCTTTGATGGCTGCTACGCTGTTGTTGATCTGGCTTGCGAAGATACATATGTCCCTTGGGTTCTCGCTGATCTTCGGTAGTGCCCTGACCTTGTCCAGTTCGGCCAGCACCAGCGCATCAGGTCTTCCATATCTTCTCTTAAGGGCCTGCATCACTTCCACTGGTGGGGCTTCGGAGTACAACAGGCTCTTGATGGCTTCTCTTGCATTGCCCTTCAGCGCTCTTCTAAGACGCGCCATATTTTGAACAGCGTTGAACATTGGTGCTGTATCGTCGTAGACAACCTTGAAGGCCAGCCATTCGCTACTGTTGCCGTCGAAGTAGGGTAGCTCATGGATGTACTTCGGCTGCGATGCTGGTCCTCCTCGTGTGGCAAAGGCTTCCTTCAACACCGTTGCTAGCGTTTGAATTTCGATCGTAGCACCTCCCGTTGCGGAGTTCTCTTCAGGCTTCACCTTCTGAGGTTCTGGGGGGCGCTGACCTCGCTGCTCGGGTGGTCTTGCGTTGTTGTCTTCCAATACTGACGTCTCGATCCAGTTCTGCACCTGTGCTGTTCTTTCTTCTTGATCTTCCAGGTCTTCATCCACGGAGTCTTCATCTTCACATTGTGCCATTTCCAATCTGACGCGGGCTAGCTTCGCCGCAGCCTTAGCTTGTTCCAGTTCTCGGCGTGCCACTTCAATTCTGGCTTCCAGCTCGTGTCTTCTGGCTGAAGAACTCGTGGTCTTCATGGACCTGGTGCGACGACCGACCCCCTTAGGTTTCAGGGTTGTGGCTGAGCCATGAACACTCTGGTCCTGTTCCTCTTCTGGGGTTCTTCTGGTCATCTTCTGTGCGGCTTCTTTATTCTTCTGTCCATTCTTTTCGGACGCCGCCGTGGTCGCAGTCGTACCTGTCGTCGTGGTGTCTTGAGTGGTCGCCGTACCCGAAGAAGTGTTTGAATCCGTCGTACCCGTAGTAGCTGATAACCCTGACGCAGACGTGACCCCTTCTGACCCTGACGTATCTTCTGTCGCGTCCTTTTCTGTAGGACGGGACACAGGACGTGAGGGGACATCCTTCTGTGACCTGGTGACCGGCATCTTCTTCTTTTCCTTTTCTTCTAGGTTCTTCTTCTGGACTCTTCTGGCTTCTTCTTGCAGGGATCCGGCTCGAAGGACCAACTGTTGCGGTGGCGGTATGGTGTCTGGGTGTTGTATTAAGTACCCACGCCCCCTGGGAAAGTATCCCACCTATGTTTGACGTGCGCTTCCTGAGCCTTGCGACTCCGCTGGTGGCACACGTCACCACGCACCCCTGAATGCGTAGGGTTGTACTAGGACTACCCAAGGACCCACGTTTATGACAGACAAGGAAATAAAAGGCGGATTTTCTTGAAAATTGTTCCGCAGATTTCGGCTGTTCTTCTAGTTGTTGCCTCTTCGGTGGCTGAGCTGCGACTGACTTCACTGGGCCGGTAGCCCGTCTTATAAATGGCCCGTTGTTCCCAAATTGACGCCCGCGCGTTTTGAGACCATTTTTACTTTCATTTTCACTTAGCCGAAATCATTGGAGCTGTGTAATTTATTCAAATTTCAACAAAACTACTACATATTTAGGCTTAAAAGATAGGTTTCAACCACGTACTACTTTTAAAACAATAATATTAACACATTTTACAATAGCAAAAAAGTTTCTAGAACAAAAACATAAAAATATTTGGTTTGTTTACATTTTGATTTCAAAGAAATGCGAATATCTTAAGAACGCGTGGACCGATTCTCATGAAATAAGCAGATTAATTAGTTTTAGAGCAAGACCTTTCATTTGACACCCACCTTACACAAATATCTTCATAAACAAAAAATCATGTTTTCAAATTCCTCGCGTAATTATCCGCGTGTATGATATCTCTTATCACTTCGTCAAAAAACTATGTTTTACAACTTTTAACGTTCAGATTAGGAGTACGTGCTCTTGCACATGCTAATTAGACATAAAACAAAACAATTACTGCTCTCTAATTAGTTTCTAACAAGAATTATTCATCCATCACTAAGTACTTGTCATTTGCTTACAACTTGTTTTGATATTCTTACTTATTGGTTGAAATCTTATTAGATCTACTTAACTAACACTTTATATACAGTTCTTATATACTTTGCTTACGTACTTAAGTTGCACGAGTAGGTAATACCTAAATTTCATCATTTTACCTACTTTAGCTTACAGATGGTGTCTCGTCGCCGACAATTCTAGAACAAAGACATGTGTCATCCACCAACCCGCACTGGGCCCGCGTGGTGGATTACGGCCCCTTCCCTCTCACAGATAGGGGGTCTGTGTCCCAGCAGTGATAAGATTGTAAATAATAAATATCATTTGTTTTTCAGGTGCTAGTTGAATACGAATCAATTCACTACGTTTCGTCTGATTGGGAAGCGCGAATGGTCGAGCGATTCTGCAAGTTTGTCGTGAATAACGTACCAGGGCGAGGAGTCTCCGAATTCCACTACAGACACAAGGATGGAAGACCAGAGTCTGCTGCCAAGAATGACCCTGAGTGGTACAGGAAGATGTGCCATAAGGTTTAAGGAACAGAGTTTGCTTTACTCTGCTGGGCTACATGCTACAAAGGATTTGCTCTATTTAAAATAGCTATAGAATAGAATAGAATAGAATAGAATCTGCTATATATCTACTTATTTAATCTTATTTACAGTAACAGAATGTACTAAGTGACCAAGTGTATTTTTTTCTTTCTTGGTTTGTTTGAGAAAACGTACTGACTGAATTGACGTAGGTACATATTTATTAATTAAAATAAATTTACGATTTCAAAAAACATTTTTTATTTGACTTTCCTCTATTAGCCTTTCATTAAAACAAGGCCTTATCTTTGAGCCTATTGGTACTGCTCGCTCAGTTGTTATATCTTGTCTGATGTGAAGGTAATTGAAAATATGCTTCCTCTTACTTCTCCGCAGTTCTTTTGCGATTTTAACACGACTGCCAATGGAGGGTAATGTGTTTATCAGTCTATGTATGTATGTGGCGTTCTAGAGAGCAAAAGCGTTGAACGATTTTGGTGGTTCTCACGTCAATCGATTCGTCTTAACCCTGCGAGTGTCACTGACTACACATTCAAATTGGAAAATAGAAAATTGGCGGCTTTTGGGCGCCATATTGTGGGAGCCCAATTTTTTTTATTCTTCTTAACCCATCGTGTGGGGGTATCTAAATAAAGTGGTTTAAAAGGTGATTTTAAAAATATATAACACTTATATGTTTAAATGTACCTAATTCAAAAAGGAATAGATTTGCTGGTAGAAAACTCTTCTTTGAGTTAAGCTCGCCTTTGTACATCAACTTTATAATCACTTATTTTGTATATGTAACTTTTTTGTGTACAATAAAGGATTAAGAATATAAAAAACTTTTTTACAAAATAAATGTACCTACCGCTTCCAAATAAAACCACTACAAAGTGAATAAATAACATTTTTACAAAAAAGTACTACCGACTTCCAAATAAGAAAACTACAAAGTGAAAAATAACTTTATTTTTGGAAGTCGGTAGTATTTTTTTGTAAAAAAGTTTTTTTTTATTTTTCACTTTTTATTTGTACCTACCTAATACGCAAGTGTTTAGTAAGTTTCCTATAATGCCAGAATAGATTACCCGAATATCATGAAACTTGAACAAAACCGATCAAATGAGGGATCTGCTTACCCCTTAAGAGCGTACTGGCATGATATTATGTTATTTATTTTTTATTTATTTATTTATTTTATTTATTTATTTATTTATTTATTAACACATACATTTGTTTTAACAGGTAAGACCCAAGCTAACAAAAGTAGTCATAAATTGCTAATAGCAGTCCCAAGTAACGGGTCTGGGTAGAAGCACAAGTTACACAGTGGACAACACACTAAGTGTCACCCTCTGGAATTCCGCCAAAGAGCAAGAGAATATGTCCAAACGCAAAGAGATGCTATTAAGTATTCCTACTGCACGAATCACTGGTGCAAACTTTAATAAATTTGTACGGGTTGCCGGGACTTTAAAAAGCCCCTCCCTAGGTCCTAACCGTAGCCTCCTGTTTGGAACGAGCAATCCCAACGATTCTAATATTTGTGGATTATTCAGCATGCCCCGAAAAACCATAAAAACATATTTAGCAAGAGCTAGGTTGCGCCTTACCTCCAACTTATAGTACCCAACCATCCCTATAACAAAAAGAGTTGGATACATAAGAGGGTAGAAGGGGTAGACACCAAATTGTTTCATATATAGGTATCGCGTAAATTTGTTCTGCATCTTTTCCAGCATCTGAGAATACTTCACTTCATAAGGATTCCAGATGATAGCACTAGTTTCCAAGTTGCTACGTACCAACGCATTATAAAGTGATTTCACTGCCGCCATGTTAGTGAAGTCACGGGTTTCACGCATGACAAAACCAAGATTTTTAAACGCTTTTTTGCACACCTGCACCACATGCGCACGAAACGAAAGATCCCCAGAAAAAGTAACACCGAGATCTCGCACTAACACTACCCGCGGTATGACGTGACCGCCCATGCAATAATCGTGACGTCGAGGTACCACGGCCCGCGTGAAGGACATTATGTTACACTTCGTCACATTGAAGAGTAATTTATTCTCTTCACTCCACGCTACCACCCGATCGATGTCTCGCTGGAGCATTCCGCAGTGTGACTCGTCTGTGATCCGTAAGAATAGCTTGAGATCGTCAGCAAATAATAAACAGCCAGCGTCTTTAATGACTTCTGGAAGATCATTAATCATAACAATAAATTCTAAAGGTCCTAAATTTGTGCCCTGACTTACCCCCGTAAGGGTAGAATACGAGTTCGAGGTGTAACCTGCATATTCCACCATTTGCTTGCGGTTGCCTAAGTAGCTAGCAAAGAACTCTAGGAGGGCTGGGGTAAAACCGACCCTCGCAAATTTACTTAAAAGAATGTCATTATCCACACTATCAAATGCCTTCCTGAAGTCGAAGTAAGCGACGTCCAGTTGGGCACCAGTCTCCGAGTCCAGCACTGTGGTGGCCTGATTTAAAAAACACATTAAATTAGAGTTAGTGCTGCGGCCCGCACGGAAACCATGCTGCGCGTCGTTGAGCTGTGGGGCTACTTGTGACTGGATAGTTGAACACAACGCGGACTCGAAGACTTTAGCAAATGCTGACAGTACTGCTACTGGTCTATACCCGCTAACATCTGAGCTTGGAGCCCCCTTCGGTACCGGAGTAACCCTAGTCAATTTCCAGCCGTCCGGATACGAGCATTCTCGTAAAAAGCTATTAAATAAATGCATGAGCGGCCGGGCCAGTACTGTCCTACAATCCCTAACGATGAAAGGTGGCACCCCGTCTGGCCCAACCGAACGCTTGGGCTTGAGGCGCGTGAGCGCGGCACTCACCTCGACGAGAGACAGCTGCCCCACGTGAATGCGGGCGCCGCGCTCGGGCACCGTCTGCCCAGCGGCAGCCGCATCCAACCGCGGTGCCACCGCCCCATAAACCGAATGAAAGTAGTCAGCGAATGCCTGAGCGCACTCATGCTCTGGCAAAGGCTCGCCATTCTTAACTATCTTCGGTCTACTACGTTTCGAGCGCTTGCCCCCAATAAAACTCCAAAAAGACCTAGGATCCTTAACAAATTGTTGCTCAGTACGCCTCTGAAAATCGCAGTATGCGGTACTGATTTCTACTTTGACAATTGAACGGTAGTGCGAAAATTTAAAATAGTCATTGACCGAACCAGTCTTCTTAAAAGATTTGTGCCAAAAAGCTTTCTTCTTAATATGACCTATTATGTCAGCAGTGAACCATACAGGGTAGTGATAACGAAAGCAATCACCCTTGGAGCTCTTTCTTGGAGTGCTATCATCCAAAATCCTGTTAAAAGTGTCGTAAAATATTCTATATGCTTCGTCGGCATTGCTCGTTTCATACAGGGCGCTCCAGTCTATCCCTGCAAGTCCCAAGTACAAACAATGGAAGTCCGCCTTGCTATAATTCCATCGTGGTAGGAAGGTGGAAGCCTGCGGTACATGGTAACCAGGGCCAGAAGTTGCTCGCACACGACTTATACTTACTCGTAGCGGCGGATGCTGTGGGTCTATGCGTGACAAACACTCCTCACATTCCTCGCTTACGACAATATCACCTTCGGGCAAATTAGTTAGGACTACATCGAGCGTGCGATTGTTGCAATTAAGAATATTGTTACTTTGGCGAAACCCACAAAAGGTGACAAAGTAGTGTGAGTCTATCTGGCAGGCCCCAACGAGATTCATCAACGGGTGATAGCTTTTCATAAAGACGTTATTTTGTACCTTAAGAAAATTAATATGATACATTTTGTACCTCGTTAGTTTTTGATTGAATGACGTTTTTATGAAGTGTCTGGCTAGCGGGCCCCTTAAGATTATTTTTATTATTATTATACTTTCAGATCGCCCAATAGTGCTCGGAGTTAGAAACTATTATGTACCTTACAAATCCATAATTTTGACTTTCTGTGAGCTATATTTTAGAAGATATACGTTATTTAAACAAACGTCCAGCCAGCGGGCCCCTTTTTAAAATACTACTCTTTTATACCATACAATAGTGTTAGGAGCTTGATACTATTATGTACCTTACAAATCCAAAATTTCGACTTTCTATGAGCTATATTTCAGAAGATATACGTTATTTAAACAAACGTCCAGCCAGCGGGCCCTTTTTAAAATACTACTTTTTTATATCATACAATAGTGTTAGGAGCTTGATACTATTATGTACCTTACAAATCCAAAAATGCGACTTTCTGTGAGCTATACTTCAGGAGATATTCGTTAATTAAATAAGTATTCAACCAACGGATCTGGTTACACGAGTTATTCACAAGTACCCTCGTAGTTTTATTATAAGTTGCCTACAAAATTAACTCTATAGTAGTCTAAATGAAAAGTAAAGTAAAGTAAGTAAAGTCGAAATGTTTATATTTGTAAGGTACATAATAGTATCAAGCTCCTAACACTGTTGTATGGTATAAAAGAGTAGTATTTAAAAAAGGGCTCGCTGGCTGGACGTTCGTTTAAATAACGAATATCTACTGAAGTAAAGCTCTTTGGAAGTTGAAATTTTGGATTTGTAAGGTACATAATAGTATCAAGCTCCTAACACTATTGTATGGTATAAAAGAGTAGTATTTAAAAAAGGGCTCGCTGGCTGGACGTTCGTTTAAATAACGAATATCTACTGAAGTAAAGCTCTTTGGAAGTTGAAATTTTGGATTTGTAAGGTACATAATAGTATCAAGCTCCTAACACTATTGTATGGTATAAAAGAGTAGTATTTAAAAAAGGGCCTGCTGGCTCGACGTTTGTTTAAATAACGAATATCTTCTGAAGTAAAGCTCTTTGGAAGTTGAAATTTTGGATTTGTAAGGTACATAATAGTATTAAGGTCCTGACACTATTGTATGGTACAAAAGAGTAGTATTTCAAAAAGGGGCCCGCTGGCTGGACGTTTGTTTAAATAACGAATATCTTCTGAAATATAGCTCGCAGAAAGTCAAAATTATGGATTTGTAAGGTACATAATAGTTTCTAACTCGGAGTACTATTGGGTGATCTGAAAGTATAATAACAATAAAAATAATCATCAGGGGCCCGCTAGCTAGACACTTCATAAAAACGTCATTCAATCAAAAACTGTCGAGGTACAAAATATATCTTATTTGTTTTCCTTAGGTACAAAATAATGTCTTTAAGAAAAGCTATCACCTGTTGATAAATTTCGTTGGGGCCTGCCAGATAGACTCACACTGGTGTGTGTGAGTCTATCTGGCAGGCCCCAACGAGATTCATCAACGGGTGATAGCTTTTCATAAAGACGTTATTTTGTACCTTAAGAAAATTAATATGATACATTTTGTACCTCGTTAGTTTTTGATTGAATGACGTTTTTATGAAGTGTCTGGCTAGCGGGCCCCTTAAGATTATTTTTATTATTATTATACTTTCAGATCGCCCAATAGTGCTCGGAGTTAGAAACTATTATGTACCTTACAAATCCATAATTTTGACTTTCTGTGAGCTATATTTTAGAAGATATACGTTATTTAAACAAACGTCCAGCCAGCGGGCCCCTTTTTAAAATACTACTCTTTTATACCATACAATAGTGTTAGGAGCTTGATACTATTATGTACCTTACAAATCCAAAATTTCGACTTTCTATGAGCTATATTTCAGAAGATATACGTTATTTAAACAAACGTCCAGCCAGCGGGCCCTTTTTAAAATACTACTTTTTTATATCATACAATAGTGTTAGGAGCTTGATACTATTATGTACCTTACAAATCCAAAAATGCGACTTTCTGTGAGCTATACTTCAGGAGATATTCGTTAATTAAATAAGTATTCAACCAACGGATCTGGTTACACGAGTTATTCACAAGTACCCTCGTAGTTTTATTATAAGTTGCCTACAAAATTAACTCTATAGTAGTCTAAATGAAAAGTAAAGTAAAGTAAGTAAAGTCGAAATGTTTATATTTGTAAGGTACATAATAGTATCAAGCTCCTAACACTGTTGTATGGTATAAAAGAGTAGTATTTAAAAAAGGGCTCGCTGGCTGGACGTTCGTTTAAATAACGAATATCTACTGAAGTAAAGCTCTTTGGAAGTTGAAATTTTGGATTTGTAAGGTACATAATAGTATCAAGCTCCTAACACTATTGTATGGTATAAAAGAGTAGTATTTAAAAAAGGGCTCGCTGGCTGGACGTTCGTTTAAATAACGAATATCTACTGAAGTAAAGCTCTTTGGAAGTTGAAATTTTGGATTTGTAAGGTACATAATAGTATCAAGCTCCTAACACTATTGTATGGTATAAAAGAGTAGTATTTAAAAAAGGGCCTGCTGGCTCGACGTTTGTTTAAATAACGAATATCTTCTGAAGTAAAGCTCTTTGGAAGTTGAAATTTTGGATTTGTAAGGTACATAATAGTATTAAGGTCCTGACACTATTGTATGGTACAAAAGAGTAGTATTTCAAAAAGGGGCCCGCTGGCTGGACGTTTGTTTAAATAACGAATATCTTCTGAAATATAGCTCGCAGAAAGTCAAAATTATGGATTTGTAAGGTACATAATAGTTTCTAACTCGGAGTACTATTGGGTGATCTGAAAGTATAATAACAATAAAAATAATCATCAGGGGCCCGCTAGCTAGACACTTCATAAAAACGTCATTCAATCAAAAACTGTCGAGGTACAAAATATATCTTATTTGTTTTCCTTAGGTACAAAATAATGTCTTTAAGAAAAGCTATCACCTGTTGATAAATTTCGTTGGGGCCTGCCAGATAGACTCACACGACAAAGTATTCATAATAACATTGTACATCTTGGTTTGTTGAATACATATTTAAATCAGCTACTAAAACAACTTTGTCATATCTAACACATAACTGCTCTAGTAAATGGAACATATACATATATTCCCTATCAATAGTCTTAGGTGGAATATACGCAACACAACACAAAAACAAAAAAATATTTTGCCGGTATACCGTCGCACCTACGATTTCGAACGGGTGGTGGTTCAAGCTACTGTTATCAGATAACGGTACACTACGTAACTCGAGAGCGCCGCGCGGGGTGGCGATCAGCATGACCCCTCCGTGTTTACGGCCATCCGTGCGGTCACATCTTATTATTGTGTAACCGCTCGGAGCCAGTTCACCATCATGTATCGAGTCATTAATTCCAGTCTCGGTTATGGCTACCAAATCAACCATAGACTCTAAAGTATTACTATAAAAGGATTTTAGCTTCGTACGTAAGCCTCTAACGTTTTGGTATAGTAGATCTAACGAGCACTTGGGTTTCTTGCCACTAGCTTGAACCACATTCACACCATTCGAGCGCACCAGTCCCATAGTTTGCGAGTGGGAACTATTTAAATCACTAGTGTTATCATACCGACACTGTAAGTCATTCCTATTTCGTTGTTTAGTGCGATGTTCACTGGGAGAAGCACCCAACGACTGCGCGTGCACTGTCACCGGTGCGAATCTCAGAGCTCGTGTCCCCCCGCTGCCCGCGGGGACGCCTCGGAAACCAGTCAGACAACTTCACCCCTGCGGGCCACGCCGTCGGCGTGTTTATGCGCTCATTTAAGCTCTCAGGAAAAGCAATTACAAAAGCAGCGTGTCTTGTAGTCTTAATTAATCGTTTCTCCACAATATATTGGTCACAATCTTGAAGCTTGTTCAAATATGTGAGCACGTTTTGCTCCGTCGTCTCTGGCTTAAAAGACCAAGCCTGCAAGTATTTAAGCTTTTCTACAATTTTAAGCTCGTCATCCTCTTTTCCGCTGCCAGTGACCACTCGCCGTTTAGAATTACGTGCTTTGCGCGCCGGTTGCCATCCTTCATCGGAGGTAATGTTTTCATGATTATCTCTTGAGTCAACCGTGCGCGTTTCCGCTGAATTTGTGGCCCGACACTCCAACGATGATAAAATTGCTTTTGTGGGTAGATTGGGCTTAGCACTCGTAGCTGTCACCGTGGGTATCTTCGGCAAGTTATTTGTCTCCCCTACGTTACCATCAGTCCTTGGTTTTGCAAATGCTGACTTTTTTGCAGCGGCTGCGTATCCACTTTTGGTCTTAGCGCTAGAATTAAGTCGCACCTGACGCAAGGGACGCTGCGTAGTCGCTGAAATCGCTGGATGGTCTTGACCGCCGTCGATGTCCATGATGTTATGAAATGGTATACACAATAAACATGCGATTGCAGCAGTCCCGAGAGATTTGCCGTTATTTATTGAAGAGTTCTGTTGTATATCTTCGATTCATCAGATCTTCACCAAACTGAAATGGGACCAATTTCAAAACAAATTCTTTCAAATAAAAAAAGAATTGTTAAAATCGGTCCACAATTGACGGAGATATCGGTAAACATACATAAAAAAAAACATACAAGAAGTCGAACATAGAACCTCCTCATTTAACGAAAGTCGTTTAAAAAAAGAATAATTAAAAAGTTATAAATGAAAAGGTTTTTTTTTTTTTTTTTTTTTTTTTTTAATTTGGCAAGTCGCTATTTGCGCAATGCCACATACAAAAACGGGGAAACTTGGTAGTAAATATAATTTAATTTAGGATACGGAATTTGGATCGATATTGGACAGGATTATTAAGAACGAAATTATAAATAAAATAACTATTAAATACGTATATTATTAAGAGTGATAAATGAAGATAAATACATGTATATTTTAAAATCATTAGATGCAAGTAAAACAGAGATAGACGTAGGAAAAGGAATGCTATAACAAAGTAAAGATGATATAAAAGGATCATGGTTAAGTAGAGGACAAGAAAAGAAAATGTGGTTTAAATCACCCACCTCTCCACAATCGCACAGGTCGCTAGAAACGATCTGCAATCGTGCAAGGTGGACTCGGGAACAGTTATGACCCAACCTCATGCGAATAAGGTAACTGGTAGCAGCCTTACCGAAGTTAAATTTCGAAAACCATGGTTTTTTGGGAATACATGTCTGAATACGTGAATAATAATTTCCTTTGGTAACGCTGCTATCCGCCCAAAACTTGCTCCAAGCTTCCCAAAGAAAGTTAATAGGCAGATTCGCCAAGTCGTGGCAAAAATTGATGTAGGGAAACAAATCACCGCAGTCTACCGCTTCATTAGCCAGGCGATCGGCTTTAACATTTCCCGTGATATTACTATGGCCAGGTATCCAAGCGAAAGAAATTTGAAGACCGAGTTTTACGCATTTATACAAAAGGCTTCTAATGAACATAACTATAGGAAATATTGGTTTACATTTAAAAGGATTTCTTTTAATGGCTTGCAATGCACTTAAAGCGTCAGTAAATATTACTGTTTTTCCCAATTTCATGATGTAAATATATTCTAAGGCTTTGAACAGACCATAACATTCGCCAGTAAACACTGATGACTCAGGAGGAAGTTTAATTTTTTGCACTATATTGTATTGAGAGTGAAAAACTCCAACTCCAACATTTCCTAAAGAAGAGTGCTTAGAGGCGTCCGTATAAATATGATGCCAACTCTCCCAATGCAAGTCTTTGGAAAAGTTAAATAACTCTTTTACGAAATCATCGTGTTTATTAATACCTAAATTCAAGATAACATCCGGAGTGAGCACCAATGATTCATATGAATGATTAAAGAGTGGATATGTAAGTGACTGGTAAATAGGAGCTTGCATAGCTATAAACTTTTTATAACTTACAACAAGACAGGGAAGAGATTTGTGAGACCAATAGTTAGAAGAATTGATTTCATCTAAAAGTGACTGAAGTTTTGCACGTAAAGGATGGTTGGAAAATTGTAACGAGCGGAATAGAAATTTGTCGGAAAGATACTGACGTCGAAGAGAAAGAGGAGGATCTACAGTTTCAACCTGTAGGGCATTTATTGGGCTTGATTTCATAGCTCCCGTCACTATTCGTAATGCTTTGGACTGGATACTATCCAATTTCTTTAATGCGGCCGAATTACCAGGTTCTAATAAAAATGTTCCATAATCAAGCACACTTCTAACTATTGCATTATAGATTAATTTTAATGAAAAGGGATGGGCACCCCACCAAACCCCTGATAAACATCTTAATATATTTAATCTTTGTTCACACCTTGCCGCTATATACTCACAGTGTGGAATCCCAGATAGTTTACTATCCAAAATCACACCTAAAAATTTTACCGAAGTTTTTACAGGAATGGAAGCATTATCATAATATACAAAAACAGGAGGAGGATAGCGCATTCTAGAAAAAAGCACAACTGTACTTTTGGAAGTAGATAGCTCAAGACCATTGATGTCCAACCATTTTTTTAAAAATCCAAGGCCCGAAGTCATTGTATTGCAAGCCGCTGCAATAGAGCTATGAGGGCAATATAAAAGAAGATCATCAGCGTATTGAAGCACTTTTACTTGATTGTTCAAAGAGGATTCAAGATCATAAGTGTAGATGTCATATAATAAAGGACTAAGAACTGATCCTTGAGGGAGGCCTTTCCACACGAGTCTAGATTCACACCTAGAATCCTCGAGTGTAAGATTTATACACCTCTCAGATAAAATATTTAAAATGAAGTTTGTGAGAAAAATAGGCACATCTAGCTCCTGAAGTTTATATTTTAATTTTGATATTTCCACATTATCATAAGCAGAAGTTATATCTAGAAAAGCAGAAACTACGGAATGATTCGAAGAGAATGCTAACCTTATATCAGTGACAAAGATACTCAAATTATCTAAAGTACTTTTACCTCGCCTAAAACCAAATTGACTGTCGCTAAGTAGTTTCCTGTTTTCTAAATGCCATTCTAACCTATTTTTAACTAAATGTTCTGTGATTTTTAACATTACTGAAGATAAAGCTATAGGTCGGTAGGATGTGCTGCTAGATGGATTTTTGTTAGGTTTGAGTATCGGTAGAATGTCTTGGGATTTCCAGGAATTGGGAATATTTCCGGTTAACATAATTTTATTTATTAAATCCAAGAAGTACAAAAGAGATAGATCACTCATGTTTGACAAAAAGGAATAAGGAATTCCATCCGAACCTGGTGCAGAGTCCTTAATATGACATAAAACACCTTTAAGCTCTTCGAGGGTAAATATATTATTTAATTCACAAAGAGAATCCACCATTGAACGGGGAATGGAATAGGTAGTAAAATTTTCTGGGACATATGCGGGAGCCAACTTATCTAAAAAATTATTTACTAACTGAGATGGAAGAAATGCTCTCGATGGTTCTGTGAATGCTGATCTAAACCTTCTGATATTGCGCCAAACAACAGATGGTTGAACATCTGGAGAAATAGAGAAGCAAAATGATCTCCAACTTTCAAATTTCTTTTTTTTAAATAGTTTTTTAGTTTCTGAAACTATTACGCTCAAAATGTTGAAATTTTCTTCGGTAGAATTTTCAAGATAATTTAGTTCACACTGCTTCCTTTGTAATATTGCATCTGTGCAATCTTTGTCCCACCATGGTGGAGAAGGAATTTTATTTTTTAACGATTTCATTGGAAAGAGTTTATTGGCTGTTTTTATCATGGCTTTGGATAAAGCATCGGCACAGGACTGTTCATTACCATATTTAATTTCAGGAAGAACAGAAACTATTTCATCTAAGTGTTCCCTATAATTATGCCAGTTAACGTCCGCCAGTTTGTACTTCAACCGCGGAGGGCGATTGGAATAAGGTTTTTGACTGTGAGGAAATGTTAAGACTATAGGGAAATGATCGCTACCATAAGTGGAAAGCATAACTTCCCAACTCAAACGCGAAGCTAATTTATCCGTGCATAATGACAAGTCAGGTGCACTAACACCTTCATTTGGAGAAGTGCGTCTAGTTGGGGACCCAGTGTTTAATATACAAAGATTGAGGTTATCTACAATATCTCTTAAAGTGCTACCATAGTTATTTGTTGACGAACTGCCCCAGACTTCATGCTGGCAATTAAAATCTCCTAAAACTATAAATGGCTTAGGAAGAATAGAAAAAATATTTACAATTTCATTAAAAATTACAGCAGATGGACGGGGTATATATACAGAAACAAAACAAATATTATCTACAACTGCTGCAATAACAGAAAAATCATTATTATGAGGTGGAATTGTGAAAAATGAAAATGAATGATGATGTTTGATGAGTAAAGCGACGCCGCCATACCCATCAGAGCGGTCTTCTCTAAGACAAGCATAACCAGGGATCTTGAACAAAGACCCTGGTTTAAGCCATGTCTCTTGAAGAGCAAAAACATAAGGTTTATATTTATTTACAAGATATATTATATCAGATTTTTTACTAATTGCGCTTCGGCAATTCCATTGGAATACTTTGGCTTTGTTGTCCATTATTAATATTAGATTCATTAACTGCGTTCAATACAGTGGCAGCGATGGACGGTGAAAGATGATGAGTTTGAGTTAGTGATTTTATTAAAGCAATGATTAATTCACTTACAGATACGGCAGACAAGTCATCTCTAGGGATGAGAGCACAGCCATCTTTTGATTGAGGCAAGCCCTTGACAAGTTCCTGATGGAATTGCTGATCATAACCTTTAGAAAAGTGAGGTGGGGAGCGAGGTTTAATAAAAACTGTTTTTTTATGTGATGAAGTTTTATTTTGTTTTGAAGGAGAGTAATCCTGAGGAACAGAAGCATTTATATGGCTTGAAATTGAGGGTGAGGATAGTAAGGCATCAGCATATGATATTTTTGAAATTGTGGGATGTAGCTTTGAAGCTTCAGCATATGAGATGCAAGATTTGGCCATTGATTCCTTAATGTTCTTCTGCCTCTCATACTCTAAACATTTTTTACTTGTAGCCTCATGAAATCCTTTGCATAGACAACAAGATAAATTGTCCCCAGAGACAGTACACCCATCCCCAGAGTGATCTTGACCACACCTAAAGCATCTAGGTTTAGCCCTACACTGATTTTTCATATGGCCATATCTGCAACAATTAAAGCACTGGATTGTTGGGTAAATATAGAGGTCCACAGAAAGTGCTGTATAGCACATATAGACGCGCTTAGGAAGAATTTGCCCATCAAATGTCAAAATTACTGTTTCAGTATTTTTAAACTGAGGCTTATCCTCTACTAAAATTTTCCTTTTAATTCTCCTCAACTTCAATATCCTCCCACAACCAATTGGGACAGAGATGTTATCCATGATTTCATCATCCGCCCACTCCATGGGTACGCCTCTGACGACACCCATGCGAGTGACGGAAAATGATGGAATATAAAAGCTTTGTACTTCTCTTTTTCCAAAAACTTGCTAGAAATAAAAGAGTTGGCATCTTGATATTTAGAGAAAGATATTACAAGTCTGTTACGGCCTATTTTCTTAAGACTACCATTAACAATATTATTAAAAGAATTCCTTTTTAAAAATCGCCCAAAAGAGATCGGATTTAAATATATATTTTCGTTGGAAGCGGATTGTTCTCTTTGAATATGGACTAAAAACGGAGCCGCATCCGAGGAATTATATAAAAGTCTAGAAACTGGTTGATGCGATGACACGTTCATCCCATCAACTCCAACCCTCAATGGAGAAGTAAGTGGAAGATCCTTGGTTTCAGTCTCCATTTCCACCTCGCCACAGTCACAATCATTATGGCGTTTCCCGCCACTTTTACGCCTTTTTTTGTTGCAATGTTTGCAAATTGTGGGCCGAGCAGAAACCCTTTTACGCTTGGAATTATTAGTTAAACTTACTGAACCATCAGTATCAACACTAGTGTCATTATTAGAGATTGTAACATAATGACCAATCTCTGAAGGTGGTGTTCCTCCGGGGTCGTCCGGAGGATCCATGGCTAACAACTATAAATAGAAATAAAAACACTTACCAAATATAATAACAACACTAAAACTAACTAAAGTACTAAATAATAAGATAAAATATATACAAAAACTTAATCCAATCCAATGTTATTAATTAATTTATGAAACGATCGAAAAAAACACGTCCGCCAAATTTGAGGGTTCCCGCGCTTTTTTTTCAATGAAAAGGTTAATTCAAAACTTCAAAAAACCCGACTACTTAAAAGCGACCTTTTTTTTTTGTTCTATAGGCTCGCGTTTGGCCACTATCTCGCCTGATGTTAAGCGATGATGTGGTCTACCGGTGAAGCACGCTTGCCCAGAAGAAATCTATTCACTTTTGACTTAAATACCCCAAGGTTGTAGCTATCAGGGAACAAAGACTCCGGAAAGCAAAACCGCTTTGTGCGTATGGGAGGGATGTCCACCATGTACCGAGGCCGTACGTCTAAAAAGACGTAAACAAGGAGAAAATCATTCTGTGCAGTTGCGAGCCATATTCGCGAGCTGGCTGACCGAAACCCGATGTAACTCCTTTTTATTATTACCACAGATAATATAATACTAGCATACAGATGCCTCATCCCATACAAAGAAACCGTGCCGACGTAAGTAGCGCTTTTCATCTGATTATACCGATTATTTTTTTCAATTGCATTATGTTCCGTTCCATGGCGATAGATAGATCACCATCTGTATCCGTGGAACGGAACCGAACGCGATCGATGTACAAAAAATAATCAGTATAATCAGCACAGTACGTCGGCACGGTTTCTTTGTATGGGAGGAGACATCTGTATGCTAGTATTATATTATCTGTGTTATTACCTTGCTTTCGTATGTGTCCGGCAACTAGTAATCCATGTTCATGCACTTTCTGACATCTGATTAAACTAAAACTTGGCTTAAAGTTGAAATAATAATGATATTATGGAGTTAGACAAATGAAGGAGCCGGAAGGTGGCCTTAGCAACTCCTCAACCAAACAAGACAGCATCATCGTGTTTGGACTCAACAGATATCTTTTTTTTTTTTTTGCCGTGGAGAAATGCTCATGCATACTGCGCTACCACGGGATGACAGCGCAGTTAAACGAACAGCGCACTAGAACTCCACTGTTGTGTCCTCCTGTACCGCTTATGGCGGGAACACGGGCACGCGTTAGCACTCACCGCGAACCCGCCGCGGTTGTCCGTCTCCGTACCCTCCTCTGGGGAGTATCCCCCATCACCGGCGCACCAGCAAATACTGTACGCCGTGACCACCCCAGGGATCAAACCAGCACATGGTCGCCAGACGATTCCGTGTATGGCACCCTTGGTCCTCCTGTGATGGGTCAGGACCCCGCCACCTACCACTTTTCGGACGCAGGAGATAGGAAGAGCGGCCAACGCTATGCCGACACTCCTCTTCCCCTGTGGCGGGCGTCCGCCATCAGACGGTGGCGACCCCGTGCAGGCCAGATGTGTCTTGACATAATTATTATTAGTATCTTTCAGATCAAAAAGATTGTTCATAAAAAATTACATAATACTTATTTTTCGTAGCATTATCCAAAACCGGGACTCGTCGAACTTTATTGCCTCTTCCATTTTCTGAGGGTCGCCAATGTTAATTCTGCAGACTTATTGCGTAATGAATTCGGCAAGGCAAAGGGCAAAAACCATGAAAAATCGCCTTTGCCCTGCCTTGCCTTACCGAATTCATTACGCAATAAGGCTGCTGATTTTCATAAGTGTCAGTGGTTGGGAGTAGTATTGCGAGCTTATCTCTATTGTCTTATAACTATAAAAAAAGTACATGTCGAATTGAGAACCTCTTATTTTTTTCGTCGGTTAAAAAGCGTGCGAAACTACATGTATAGCCTGGTAACTAACTAACAATAAAATAAATACCGAAGACCATGACGAAACCTTGAGTGCTGCATCCTTCCGACTCAATAAACCATTCGACATCCATTGCTTGATTTCAACTGTTTATCAAAGTTTTCTACTTTCAAATTGTTGGTCATTCCAAACACAGTCGTCAATGTATGGCGTACATAGTGGAAAGTATCGCTGGCTCCCGACCTTGTGTGGGCATTCAGGGAACCAGTCCTTTGCCCGCTCCAATTATCCCGCTAATCGAATTGATTGACTGGACCACGAATGGGATAATTGCCCACGCGCATCCCATTTTATTTACAGGCAGTTTGTTTTTGAATAAATGAAAGCAAAGTATTTTTTTTAAACAAACAAAGTAATGTAAAGTTTACTATTGTGTGATGACAAAAAAAAATGTTTCTGGTTTCGTTTCTTCGTTTTTTTTTTGTCACCGACTGCCGAAATTGAAGTTACTTTTCACTTTGTATTGTTTATTTCTATCATAGAGGTTCTATGGGCAGTTGTACACGTCAACCAGTAAACCCGTCGCGAATCTAACGAATGACCCTAGAGCTAGATTGACCCGGCACTATACCGAAGACATTCTCGACGTCAGCCTGTATGAGATTGGAATGGCTCTGAAACAGCTTAAGAACAACAAGGCACCGGGTGACGAAGGAATTACGGCCGAACTCCTGAAGGCGGGTTGAAAACCAATACTTAAGATCCTTCAGAAGCTGTTTGATTCCGACATACTCGAAGGGAAAACGCCACAGGCATGGTGCAGGGGTGTGGTGGTACTCTTCTTCAAGAAGGGTGACAATGCCTTACTGAAGAACTATAGGCCCATCACACTTCTTAGCCATGTCTACAAGCTGTTTTCAAGAGTCATCACGAATCGTCTCGCGCGCAGGTTTGACGATTTTCAGCCTCCCGAACAAGCCGGATTTCGTAAAGGCTTCAGCACCGTAGACCATATACATACGCTGCGGCAGGTTATACAGAAGATCGAAGAGTACAACCTGCCACTCTGTTTAACGTTTGTGGACTACGAGAAAGCCTTCGATTCGATCGAGACTTGGGCTGTACTGCAGTCTCTCCAACGGTGCCAAATTGACTACCGGTACATCGAAGTGTTGAAGTGTTTGTACAAAAACGCCACCATGTCAGTTCGACTTCAGGATTGGACCTCGGAACCAGTCTTTCTGCAGCGATGTGTGAGACAGGGAGACGTCATATCTCCGAAGCTGTTTACCGCTGCACTGGAGGATGTCTTCAAGGTTCTGGACTGGAGAGGGCTAGGCATCAACGTCAATGGCGAGTACATCACTCACCTTCGGTTTGCCGACGATATAGTGGTTATGGCTGAGACAATGGAGGACCTCAGTACAATGCTCGATGACCTCAGTAGAGCTTCCGAAAGAGTGGGTCTTAGAATGAACATTGACAAAACCAAGGTGATGTTGAATGCCCATGTTTCACCCACTCCTATCAAGGTCGGAGACTCAAAACTCGAAGTTGGGGGCGACTATGTCTACCTGGGACAAACGATCCAGTTGGGTAGGGCAAACTTCGAGATAGAGGTCAACCGTCGAATCCGACTCGGCTGGGCAGCGTTCGGGAAATTGCGCGGTATCTTTTCGTCCAACTTACCACAGTGTCTCAAGACGAAAGTCTATGACCAGTGTGTGTTGCCAGTGATGACATATGGCTCTGAGACGTGGTCGCTTACAATGGGCCTTATCAGAAAGCTTACAGTCACTCAAAGGGTAATAGAGAGGGCTATGCTCGGAGTTTCCTTGCGTAATCGAATCAGAAATGTAGAGATCCGCAAGAGAACCAGGGATAACGACTTAGCCCGAAGAATTGCCAAACTTAAGTGGCAGTGGGCAGGGCACATTGCTCGCAGAACGGATGGCCGATGGGGCAGAAAGGTTCTGGAATGGCGACCGCGAACCAGAAGACGCTGAGTTGGAAGGCCTCCCACCAGGTGGACCGATGACCTAGTGAAGGTTGCGGGGATCCGGTGGTTGCGAGACGCACGGGACCGGTCAATGTGGCGACGCTTGGGGGAGGCCTATATCCAGCAGTGGACGTCTTTCGGCTGATATGATGATGATGAGTGTTTATTTGGAAGTCGGCATTTTTATTTAAGTAAAAAGGTTTTTTTTCAGTTTTAGTTGTACATAGTACGTAGTGGAGAAATTCTTTAGTAATGTACAATAAACTGACATGCGATTGCAACAATCCCGAGAGATTAGTCTTCATTTATTAAAGAGTTCTGTTGTATATATCCATAGTTCTTCATCAACCAGATCTTCACCAAATTTATATGGGTGGTCCTCAGGAAAGTACCCTTTCAAACACAATAAGATAAGAGTTCGAAGAATCAAGGTGTGTCCACTAGTCTCCACTGAGATTGGCTGCCGTGGCTGAAATTCAATCTAGAGGACTATTTTATTATTATTTTCTATCTGAGTCTTAGAACGTCCGCCTTTTCTCATATTCACAAATTGCCATCACCCATGTTTCAAGCCTGAGGAAGGCATTTCCCTCTAACGGTCGAAATATCAGACTTTATTGAGGCACTCCAGAACAAACTAGAAAATTTGCATCAGCCTGTACTAACGGCAGTGTTTAGGGTCTCTAAATATGTGAAGTAGGTATGTCAGAGCGTTTGTACAACCTGGCAGTCCCGGCAATCACGTCCCATAGAGTGGACTATGAATAAGTGCAGTCCTAAGTGTAGCCTCAGATAAAGAAGGTAAGTTTACACTTACTTACTCTATACTTAATATTATAAAGAGGTAAAGTTTGTGAGTTTCTCAGGTTGTAGGGGGTAATCTCTGGACCTACTGAACCGATTTAGATGAAATTTGGCTTAATGATAGTTTTTATAGTTTGTATTCCCTTGGGATGATAAAGACCTTCTACGCTGGCGAAGCCACGCAGAAGCTATCTACACTATCTATACTAATACTAATATAATATTATACCTAAATAGGAAAGATTTATATTTTTGTATATAACGAATAAACTTATAACTACTTGACCGATTTCAAACATTCTTTCACTTATGAATAGCTACATTATTCCGGCGTAACTTATGCTATAATTTATATACGAAAAAAATTGGTTGTCTGAAAAAATTGAGATCCTTATAAAAATTGCAATAATGTTATCCAAAGAAGCAAAATCTTGCCTATAAAATTCATTAGGTGGGTAGCTAGGTTGGTAGGGTAGGTTGGTAGGTAGTTGGTAGGAAGGTTGGTAGACAGTTGACGGGTGCGAAGCCGCGGGAGTCAGCTAGAATGTAAAAAAGACGACAGATCATTACGTCTTAATATTTAGATGCGTAATATCTGCGATGATTTTTGGGTTTTGTAACAATTGGGTATTACTTACCTGAAATAAATAATTATATTTATTTATCTATACATCTTCTTTAGGTACTCTAGACAAATAAATAAAATTGAAGTGCCTGTATGTAATATCAAAATAACAACGTTTTATTGAATGCATGTGAAAGTATTAATAACAAAGAGGCAATTTTTAAAATTTTATGTGTCTGTCTGTTTGTTCCGAGTAATATCCGAAACGCCTGGACCGATTTTGACGGGACTTTCAGTGGTCGATAGGTGATGGTTATAAGGAGTTACATAAGCGTAGCGCTTTTTATCCACAATTCCAGGAAGAAGAAAAAAATACGACTTTGACGCGGACGAAGTCGAGGGCGACAGCTAGTACCTAAATAAACAGATGATAATTTCACTTGGTTTCTGAAAGGCAAATAAAATCAAGAAATAATACTATTAAAAAAAAGATACTATTAAACTTCGTCAATGAAACAAATCTAATTGTTGATTTCTACTGTGACCGAAACTGTCTAAGATCATGGCCAATCTTGGGCACTTAGCATCGGTACAGTAAATTCAATAAACTTTCAGAATTCAGGGTGACGTAACACACATAATTCAATATTGATATTATTGGACGCAGTGGTTGAGCGATTGACTGCTGCGCTGCATGTCGCGGGTTCGATGCCCGCACGGAACAAATATTTGTATGACCTACAGATAGTTGTTCCGGTTCTAGGTGTCTTGTGTATGAGAGTTTATATGTTTTTACGCACCCACGATACAGGAAGAAATTCCTAGTGTGGAGCAAAGTTTTATTTAAAAAAAAACAATGCGCTACCGCTCTATGTGAGGTTCTGGGTTCGATGCCCGGGTCGGACAAAGTGTTATCGAGTTCTCCATATGAAATTTCTCTTGTTCCTGGGGAAGTTAAAAAAATCTTCAGAACAAAATGTGTGACAGACGACGGACTGACAGACAGACGGACGCGTGAGTGACAGCAATAGGGCTCCGTTTGGACCATTCGGGTAAAAAAAAAAGTAACTAAAAAAGGGACTATTATAATTATTTAGTTAAATAACATTCAAGACCTCCTCATCATGGATTTCGACGCCATCTTAGAAGACGTGGGCCAGTTCGGGAGGTACCAGAAGATGGTCATCTACCTGATCCTGCTCCCTGCAGTGATACCTTGCGGGTTCCATGCTTACGCGCAGCTGTTCATGGCTGCCCATGTAGAACACTGGTGCAGGGTGCCAGAGTTGGATATCATCTCGGATGTTAGTCTTGTCAAGAATTTGAGGTGAGTCGAGTTGGAAATTGGAATAACTTTGCGAAATAAAATATTATGGCATAGCCTAGGCAAGACACTGCGTTGGAAGGCCTCCCACTAGGTGGACCGATGACCGGTTTAAGGTTGCGGGTATGCGCTGGATGCGAGACGCACGGGATCGGTCAATGTGGCGACGCCTAGGGGAGGCCTATGACCAACAGTGGCCGTCTTTCGGCTGATATGATGATAGCCTACATATTTGATTGAAGCCTTTACGGAGTTTTAACTTTTTAATCAAAAAAGAAATTTGTAGACTGTCATTATCAGGACTAGGGCTGACTAGGGGACTGTTAGAACATCTAAGTAACGATTAACATGGCTCTAGAAGCTTCCCAGCAGGTAATCTATTGGAGCAACTCCCTAAAAAGATACTCTTCATCTACTCTACTCTTCATTGTTAAATGCTTTTGGCTATTATCAAATTAGCTGTGTTATGAAGTTATGATTGAGAGAAAACTATCAGTCAAGCAAGACCGAATCAAAAACCTCGGTATCCAAGTCTAACCAATTTAGTTACTTACTGTTTGGGTCCTAAATATAACATGGCGTGAGAAGTATTTACTTATACCTTGTCTTCGAATGAACTTTAAACTTTATTTCCAGTATCCCAATGGAATTGAAGAACGGTCAGCTACAGTATTCCGAATGCACCATGTATAAGCTGAACTACAGTGACATAGCGAAGAACTACCAGGGTATTGAGGGTGGTCTGAAGTCTCTGAAAGGATCTACAACAGAAGTCATACCGTGCACGAATGGATGGACATATGAGAAAGGCGTTTATAAGAGCACGGTGGTCACGGAGGTAAGTTATATCGCTGATGCGAAACGACTGCACCTTGATCTCGTGGTAGTAGTGGTAGTGGTAGGGACTCCCTTTTCCGCACTTAGACTCCCATTTGCGTTGTGCGTGGGGGTACTGGCTAACATAGCCAGCCTATTAGCTCCGTCCAAAAGCACAGAAGCTTCCTGGGAGCTTCACAGGCTTCTCGGAGCGACCTCAATGTTCCGAGGATTTCTTCGCGTTGAGATGCCACGGTCTCGCATTCCAGAATTACGTGGTAATATGGGTTTGTAACCTAGGTCGGGTAAAGTTTTAATGAGGTTTTCCCTAAGTAAATTCTCAGTACCTAGCTATTAGCTGAAATTGTTGGGCATTTCCGCAAATTTTTAAAATGTTAATAGTACTCTTGGTGTAAACTTGTGGTGGCCCAGCGGTAACGGCCCCGACTTACTTGTCGAAGGTCGTGGGTTCGAACGTACGAGCCCAGGCAGGCGCTTTACTTTATTCAAATTACTAGCTTCTGCCAGCGGCTTCGCCCACGTGAAAATCGAAAATTATCCCGAGGGAACATAAGCCCGGGATATAAAGTTTAAAAGTATATGCTATTCCTGACTATGATCTATCTCTGTGCCAAATTTCATCCAGATCCATCCAGCCGTTTGAGCGTGAAGATTAAGTAACAAACATATAAACACACACGCACACTCACAAACTTTCGCCTTTATAATATTAGTGTGATTTCATCACCACCGCTCTAAAAATGGTGAAGGAAAACATCGTGAGGAAACCGGCATGTCCCAGAACTAAAAAATCGAAGACATGTGTCATCCACTAACCCGCACTGGACCCTTGTGGTGGATTAAGGCCCATTCCCTCTCTCACAAGGAGGATGCCTATGTCCCAGCAGTATTAAATGCTGATGATGATGATGATGAATACTACTCTTTAATAAATAATTAAAATATTGTCTTCTTATAACACCTTCACGACTTGCTTGCTTTGATAAACCGGAAAAAATAACGGAATATGACTATAAAGTTGGGCCGCTCATATAATGTGCTCAGGTGGTTGGACTCCGCTAGTGATTGGGTGTTTGGCTTGAACCAAGAAAAATCTAGTTTGGGATCCATTTTGTCTTTCATTGGTTTCTGTTTGCTTGCGTTGTCTAACAGATTTTTGATTAACAGTGGAACCTGGTATGCAACGGAGACTTCTACCCAACCCTCGGCCTTGTCCTCCTAGCTGTTGGAGGCATCATTGGCAACTATATCTTCGGCTACCTCCAGGACACTATTGGCAGGAAACCGTCGTTCTTCATCTACCTCTTTATCGAGTGCATCTTCGGGGTAGCGACCGCTTTCTCTCAGAACTACGTGATTTGGTGCATCTACAGATTCGGTGTGGGGTTCACCGTGCCTGCTATTATGACAACGCCTTATGTTTTAGGTAATGAAATTGAGGTTCTTTTTAATAAATTACAGGCTACTTAAATTTTAGAGACCCGTACCCAAATGGGACCCTTCTCCCGCCATGTTTCTATTTATTACTACAGTGTATAGTATCTTATTAGAACCGTTACCCACAACTAGCAAGTTAAATATTTTTGACAGAAAACGTAGGGCATGGCCGCACGATGTGTTTGTCAATCTATTTAAGAACAGTCCAAGCGTTAGGAAATCCCCTAGCCAAAGTACTTTATTTATGTAAGAAGTTATTCACACTTTAATTCATCTTCCAGCGATAGAACTGGTGGGGCCAAAAAGCAGAACGCTCTGTACCATTCTATCCAACATCGCATATTCCACGGGTCTGATCCTGCTAGCTGGCGTGGTCTACCTAGTGCGAGACTGGCGCCACCTAGCGTTGGCCACCACGCTGCCTTTCGTCTGCTTCTTCTTGTATCTATGGCCAATGCCGGAAAGTCCTCGATGGTTATTGGCCAGAGGAGAGTTCGATAAAGCTGAAGTTATTTTGAGGAATATGGCGAGGTATGTTTAGACAATTTTGAGGGTTGATTTATGTTTTATCTGCAGCTTTAAGAATATTTCAAAGAACGTTATTGAAAATACTTAATCATTTCACAGGATCAACGGCAAATCCTTGCCAGCAAACTATATGGTGCAACTCCACCGAAAATATCAGACAGACAAATTAAAAAAAAACATTGAAAAGACGAAAATGAGGAAATATGGGATCCTGGACTTATTTAGAACCCCTAATTTGAGGAAGAAAACTATCATAATCACGTTCATATGGTTTACAAATACAAGTGTATATGTAGGCCTTTCGTACTATGCGCCGGTCTTGGGCGGAGACGAGTTCCTAAACTTCTTTTTGGCCGGCATAGTGGAACTGCCCACATATTTGTTTCTGTGGCCTTCGATGGAGAGGCTTGGAAGGAGGTGGACTCTATGCATGAGTATGGTAGTGGGTGGTGTTGCGTGTTTGACCACGTTTTTGGTACAACATGGTAAGTGACCTTTTTAACTACATCCATTTTTATCATGGCCAGTGGATTTTTTTTCAGCATGTGCGCAATCTATGGTTCATACACTTCGTCGTCACCGCCCGGCTCGATTAAATTTGATAAAACATGATTGTACGGTTGTACCTAACCAGATCGAAAGACGCAGCGTTCGAAGGCCTCCCACTAGATGGAGCGGTGACCTGCAGCCTTGCAGTAACGCAAAGGACCAGTCAATATAGTGACACTTGGGGGAGGCCTTTGTTCAGCAGTAGACGTCTTTCAGCTGAAATGGTGATGATAATGACCCAACTAGATGATCGCTTCGCTTCTTCGCTTTTCAATACAGACAGAAAGTACGATATTTCCCGATAATACTTACTTCTAATATTTATGTTTCAGAAACCTACGTAACTCTAGCTTTGTATTGCGTCGGAAAAATGGGCATATCATCTTCTTTCGTTGTTCTGCCCTTAATGGCATCGGAATTATATCCTACAGTGGTCAGAGGTCTCGGCATGAGTCTCAGCTCTGTACTTGGCATGTTGGGCCCTATCTTTATACCACTCGTCAATTATTTGGTAATGTATCAGACAAAATATAATGAGGTACTTAGTTCGTTGATTACAGTACTTGGGCGTTCACTGTGGCACATTGAGTTTAAAAAAAATATTTCGTAAAGCGTTATCTTTGTCAATGGTGTGTGTTTGTGTATCTCTTTCTATAACTCGATATGTCATTTAAAACGCCCGGGTACTGTACCTACTACAGCATCATTTGATATGCTCAATATTAAGGTATACTCCACACCATTCACTAATAAAGTTTAATATTTTCAGGGCTCTGACATTATGGTGCTTCCCTTAATTATAATGGGAGCTTTACTAGTAGCAGGAGGTATAGCCAGTTTACTGTTGCCGGAAACCCTGAATCAACATCTACCTCAAACTTTAGAAGATGGGGAGAAAATGGGTCTTGATACAGATTTCTGTTGTAACCCACCGGTGAAAGAAACAAATCATGAAGGCAAAGGAATTAACTTAGAACCGCATAATTGTAACACATGTAATGCTTTGTGTACTTGTCAAATGGTCAGTGTATCCCTGGTAGATAATATAGCCGCTGTTAATGAAAAGGACAGTGAAAAAGTAGATTTTATTATTGTTAAACCGTAACATTGTTAAACTTCTTTTATTTATTGTAATATATGTTATCATCAACACAAACGCACTTTACTTTTCCCTTATAAGTCCTTGCTAAGCCTCACAGGTAGTTTTTTGCCGACCGATCCCATGTTGTCAACTTGCGAAGAGAGACGCCTCAGCTATAAACTGATGGCTTTGAATGGCGAAGGTACATAACTGGAATTTTGCGCTTTTAGTAAGTTTTAGTCTCACATTTTTTTACTGTGCTGACGCTGCCAATGAGGCGATTCCGTGCTCTGCCTAGCGTTGAGAAATTTTGTTGCCACCGGGCATATTTGATCATTGTAGCCGAATTGACGCCCGAGGCGAAGACGACATTTTCCAACACACATTAGTGTGTTGGAAAATGTCGTCTTCTACTTCTACTCTAAAAAAGAAATAGACATTCAACAACATAACAAATTATTGTGACTAATGGTTCGCGGATTTAATACGGGCAAAACAAATTGAATAGGTTGGGTCTGGCTACCACCATATTTGCACAAGAACGAAATACACTACTTAGTACTTATATGTCGTACCAACAAGCGGTGAGAAAAGAGCAGTATGTTGAACAATCAATACTACTGTGCAGGCTACTGTGTATCCGAACGCAGAATCATAGACAACATTCGACTATGAATGTAACAGTAATAAAGTAAAGTAAGGTTTTTGGCGGGATTTTTTCGAGTGAAGTTCAGCGGCTGTTAATATTATTTGCAAATTGATTCCTAGTGGATATTGTGATATAAAATTGGTGTAGTTTTGTGTCTCAACTGTCTACGCAACTGGACAATATGTGAAATTAGTGACAGAAGCGATCTCGGGATAGTGGAGCGGAGAATTTTATTGTAGTATTGACTACCTCCGCAAAGCTTACTGGGAAGGCTGACTCGATACAATTTGCTGCCAAATACTCCAAAAAACATTAGAATATGTTACATCCGCATTCTAATGTTACTAATGAATTCAAGAAAAATACTGATGACTAGGCAGCATGGTCTCAGACCTTAGCCTGTTCCGTAAGGAACAAAAAAAAAAAAAAAAAAAAAATAAAGTAAAGTAACTATTGTCTATGAAAGTGTGAAACTGAATCGAAGATCTGAGTGTGACTTTGAATGAAATCAGCTGTCATAAATGTCAGAAAATTTTAATCAATGTGCGGCATTTGGATTATGAAATAAACATTATTTGATGAAATAAACTCTATTTAAGTAATTTTACAATTATGGCTTTATCATTTTTACGCAGTAGTGTAATTGCCCGGAATGTGAAACGTCACCTTTATCAAAATAAACGTAACGCTGGATACGTTGTCCTGTAAGTAACATTGATTTTTATTTGATATTATTATCTCCGGCGTGTAGAATTATCTTAAGGTTAATGTAATAAAATGTTTTTAAATAAGGAATCTGCACATTCTATTTCTGTGTGAGAAAGTTTATACTTTTGTCTCATTAAATTTCTTAGTAGAACAATATAAAAAAAAATACACAACCATCAGTCCCTCAGTCTCTGATACAAAAGCTTTATATTTACGTAACATTTAAGTCCAGAGTTTGGATAGATAAGGACAGTTTATTACACAAAACATAATACTTATGTTATCAATAATATTATAACCAAGAAGCTCAGTAGTGGTTCGTGATAAATCATTAATCATATTATGTATTTTCCATTCCAGTATTCCGGAAATAGGTGAAGATGCAGAAAATACTTTACTGTCCGAAAATGGACTGCCCGAGTTCAATGACCTTTCAATCGAAAAATGTATAGCGACTATCAGCAAACAAAGTCTGGAGTATGAAAATGGAGTCAGACAGATTGAACATGTTGCAGAAGATTGTAAAAACGCCTTTGCTGAAGTATTTAAACCATTAGAAAAGCTAGACTCACAGCTTGAACTAACATGGGGCATGGCAAAGACACTTTACCTTGGCAACAGTTCACTTATGCCCACAAAGTCATACATCCAAATACATGAGAGAGCACATGAAGCACGCTCCACTAAATTCAACAGTGAAGCTATATTTCAAGCAGCCATCACAGAAAAGAACAGACTTAAGAATCTAACTGATGAAGAACAGAGGCTTCTTGACAAGTATATTCTAGAAGGTAAACTTAATGGTCTGGATGTGAAGGGCATCAAGAGAGAAAGATTAAATAATATCCTGTCTGGCTTACAGAAAGAGAGGCAGATGTTCAGAGACAAAGTGAACATAGCAAATAAAGTTTTCACCAGTACCATTACAGATCCCAGTGCTATGAGAGAATTTCCAGAAAGTTTACTGTACTCTATGACCATGGGATCTGATTCTACTAAAGGGCCCTGGAAATTAACCTTGCAGCCCCATATTTATGAACCTTTCATGCAATACTGTGCTGACAGAGAGCTACGTTGGAATACTTGGCAAGCACATGTACAAAGATGCTCTAATTACGTCAATAAAGAAATTGAGACTGCAACAAATCTAGAGAATATAAGGAGTCTGCGAAGAGAACAAGCTGGCATACTGGGTTATGAAACTTTCAGTGATATGAGCATGGAAACTAAAATGGCCGGCTCGGTTGAAAATGTTAACAATGTCCTTGACAGCTTGCTAGAGAGCGCCAGATCAATGCAGGATGCAGAAATTGAACTCCTACAAAGATATGCACAAGAAAGGGGCTTTGATGTCAAGTTAGAACACTGGGACATACCATATTGGCAAAGGAAACAAAAATGGTCCCTGTATGGTTTTGATGAAGAAAAAATTCGTGAGTATTTCCCTCTTCCCCGAGTAATTAATAGTCTCTTCAATTTGTGCAACAAACTGTTTAATATCAAGATAGTGGAACGAACAGGTCCTCACTCTTGGCACAAAGATGTTAAGTTCTATGATGTGTATGATGAATCCAGCCAGGCTCCCATAGCTAACTTTTACCTCGACCCATATGCACGTCAGGACCAGAAAATACGCATTTATGATGATGCTGGATGGCATATTGCAATCAGAAACAAATGCACGTCCACCGGCACCACTCCATTGTCTGCATTAATATTCAATTTCCAAGCTCCATCCAGTGAAAAACCATCTCTACTGTCCTTCAATGAGGTTGGTATACTGTTCCAAAGATTTGGTCACTCACTTCGCCACCTACTGACCAAAGCTAACTACTCTGAGGTTGCTGGACTCTCTAATGTGGAATGGGATGCTGCTGAGGTTTGCGGGCAAGTGATGACGCACTGGCTGTATGATCCACACACCATCAGATCAGTGAGTGGTCATGTTGAAACAGAGGAGCCTTTACCTGAAGAAATAGTGAAGAACCTTCAGAACATCAGAGGTCACATGTCAGGGTACAACTTGTGCAATGAACTCTACCTATCCAGACTTGACTTGGAACTGCATACCAAAAAGGCTTTCTGGAGAGATATTGTGAGAGAAATGTGGCCGAAGTACCATGCATTGCCTTTTGACAAGTATGACTCGCATCCCCTTTCATTTACCAAGATCTTCTCTGAAGAATGGGGTAGTGCATACTACTGCCGTTTGTGGTCCAGAATGATAGCTGCTGACATTTACAGTGCATTTGAGGAGGCCAGACAAGGCGACCAGGATGTTCTTGAGATTGGGAAGAGGTATAGAGACACATTCTTGGCAGTGGGAGGCAGCTGCCACCCCAGTGAGGTGTTCAGAAGGTTCCGAGGAAGGGACCCCTCACCACACGCTCTCCTAAAGAATCTTGGTCTGCCCAAAAAAGCAATGATTGAAGAGTAATATGAATTCATTTAATGTATTATAATTTTATTCCTAATATTATAATGTTTCTGTTGTAAAATTTTGTATTTTTTCTCGTCTCCGCTCGAAGGGCTTATAAACTATATTTTGTTTAATCAGAATCAGGATTTTGTTCCCAAGCCTTTTCCATGTCATAAATGTCTTTCTTGATTGTCTCGTCGTCGGGCAGCAGTTTGCCGGCCGCTTTCATTTCGTCGATGGCTTTGTTGAGGTACCCTAGACGGGCGAGTGCGGCTGCCCGACGAGCGATGCACTTCGCACGACTGCGTCGGTTGCTCTCGCATGCAGGCTTCATGAGGTCCAGAGCCGTGGAGCAGTCGTTCAACTGAAATACCATAGATATAAAGATTTATGGCTGTGACGGCTGTCTCCGAAAAATTTAGTTTGAGTGTGGTTATAGCGTTCAAAACCCACCAGTCCAGACTGCAGCAGTCTTATTTTGAGTCATGTATATCTACCTAATACATTTGAATTGAATTTAGAATCTGCTAATCAGTTATTGCTACTTAACACCTCAGAGATTTTTTATAAATAAGGCTCCACGTCTTCTTTAGAAGAAAACTGTCTATTCTTAAAAAACTAGTCAGTGAATTATAAAAAAATTTTTTACAAAAAAATACTACCGACTTCCAAATAAGAAAACTACAATAACTTTATTTTTGGAAGTCGGTGTCTTTCGTAGGTACCATTTTTTAGCGTTATGGACACCGACTTCCAAAAATAAAGTTATTTTTGGAAGTCGGTGTTAATGGGAATTCCACTTCATAGCTGTGCGCAAAGTGCTAAAACTTTAATACCTACTTACACATTTATTAAAATTCCCAAGCGCGAAATGCGTAGCGGATCTATTCGCATATAGGCTAGGCAGTTTGTCAGACAATGTGATGCCGTGAGTGTAAGCGCTGATCGCTCCGAGGAAGTTTCCAGTTTTGAAGAACTCGTCACCTTTCGCCTTGCACCATTGAGGGTCTTGCTCCTCCGGCCGAAGATCCTCAGACACGAACCCTAAAAATTATTTAGAAACTACAAGTTGAATCCGAAATCTCCAATCAATATTAGAAGTAGCACCTAGCTACTTCTGATATTGATTGAGAGAGCTTATGGCATATATACAATATGGCATTTTTAGGGTTCCGTACCCAAAAGGTAAAAACGGGACCCTATTACTAAGACTCCGCGGTCCGTCTGTCTGTCACCAGGCTGTATCTCATAAACCGTGATAGCTACACAATTGAAATTTGCACAGATAATGTATTTCTGTTGCCGCTATAACAACAAAATAATACTAAAAACAATAAAATAAATATGTAAGTGGGGCTCCCCTGTGATTTTTTGCCGTTTTATGCGATAGTGGTACGGAACCCTTCGTGCGCGAGTCCGACTCGCACTTGGCCGGTGTTTTTGTTTAACCCTACACTAGGAATGGCTTCTGTAGTTATTATGAATGCGTTTACAGACATTTAATTTCACATACACAAACAGTAGCTAGACCTAGATCAACCATCTGTAGGCCATACAAATATTTGTTCCGTGCGGGAATCGAGCCCGCGAAACGCAACACAGCAGCCAATCGCTCAACCACTGCGCCAATCGTACCGCAGTATCCGAAGTCTATCAGCAGTGCGATCTATTCATATGGTGCCACGTAGAAACATTGAAATTCTTAGCTACTTATAGGACCAATTAGTTATATCTAAACGATACTGTTACCTTTATTCTGTACTTAACTAAATGACGGCGAAAACCGCCACAAAAACTTAATATAAGAACACACGAAGAGAGACTTTTTTATTACACTCTTCATATTACTTCTACGTCTTGTAGAATTGCTTACCAGTCGCTCGCCTAGCCAGTGTCACATTCTTCAACCACGCCTGTTCTTCCTCAGCCTTAGACTCTCTACTAGGTGTTGGGAACGTCCGCGGCGTGTGCTTGACCTCCAAGTTCATCGTCTGCCGCAACTTTGGTAATACCCTTTTAGCAGTCTCTTGTTTCTTCTTCTCGACATATTCAGACTTTATTGGAGTCTTGGCAGGTTTCCTTGGAGATTTCGGCACTGTCTTCATTGGTTTGGCCTGTGGAACTTCTTCTTTTACTGTCTGTTGCTTCTTTTCACCCTCAACGCTTTTTTCGTCGTCTGATGGAGGTAGTTCAACTATCTCTACGCCTTTACGTTCTGGCTGCGTAGCTGGTTTATAGTCTTTATCTTTAATCATGAACTTATTATTAACCTTACCAACCCTCCACTCTTCTAACTCGTCCATTGCCTTCTTCCTCTCCGAATCTCGCCTGGAGTCCATCAAGTTGTGCTGCTTACTATCTATTTCCATCGCCTGTTGGACAGTAAACCTGTCTAATTGGCTCTTTCTTATTCTTCTATCCTCCGACTCTTGCTTCGCTTGTTCCAGGCTTTTTTCGAGTACTTCTTGCCTAATCTTCATCTTCTCCTCCTTTGTTAGTTCTTTTTCCAAACTTTCCCAAGCAATCTCTTCATTCTTCGCTAAATCTATAATTATTTCGTCATCATTTACTAAGCATTTGCTTTTCTTTATATTCACATCATGCAGAAAAAACACTTCGAACAAGAATGGACTAAAATTCGCCTTTATATATTTATCTGAAGGAAATAGATCAACTTTTTCATGACGGACTGGATTTAAGGGAACTCTTATATGGACTGTGTTATTAGATTGAGACCAAGTAAAATCTTTTACTATAATAGGCATTTTGGTTAGAATAAACGCAAGGAAAAAGAGCTTAAATCACCACTCAAATCACAGACGACTTAGAGCAAAAAAAACAACTCCCGTCGCTTAGCAATGGGGACAATTTCTTGAATTTGGCGCTCATGTCGTTCCAACGCACGCAAAATGAGACACGAATCGTAGCAGCACATCTATTTTCACATGTGGCAGCCCATCATAATGTATTTGATCTCCCTCCGTAAACATGACCTCGTTCACAGACCTCGTTTCCGATAGTTGTAGCTATAAAGTAACCTGATTATTAGATGTACCTATTTATTTGTCTGCGTTTATTTCGTTGCTATTCTGAACAATATTTTGTTCACTAAAACATACCATCAATCTCTCTAAAGTGTGTGCATATCAATATAGTTAGGTACATAACTAAACACAAGCACATGCTGTTATGATATTGTTATCCTACATTGTCAACACTACATTGATAAAGTGATAGGAAAAATAAACAACATTCATTCAATTGTCGACTGTGCTTCTATTCGTATCCGTATCTAGTTACCATAGCAGACAGTTTTCTCTTCAATATGACTTTAAAAGTGCAAACTGGTGAGTAAATTCGTTTATTATATTAAGTAAGGCCCATACCAAACTCGGCACTCGGAACACAACACTGATGGAAGTATTTAGATGTTAAACCAAGTTTCTTTATTTTTGTTTAAAATGTTAAATGTTTCCAAATATCTATGCGAACTGAATGCAGCCGGCTTATTTACGCTCGTTATCATAATTAGGTACAAATTGGGTTTTCCCAGACCTATAGAGATAAGATATTTACTTTAAAATGCAAACAATTGTTATGTTTGGCTGACAGGAAAGAGGGAATTTGGTAGAATATCTACTCATACTTCCTCCAGTTGAGCAGGCCTCCCACGGTGCGTAGTGTTCTAGCGTAGGTCTGTACGTCCACCGTGGAAAGCGTGTCACGCGAGGCGTCGCGAAACAGCGCGTGATGGCGCATCCGTGGGCACTTTAAACCAGGGCGTAGCTATCGGAGGGCTAGCCGGTGCGGTGCACCGAGGCCCCAAGCTGAGAGGGTCCTCGGACTCCGACCAACAAACCTCAAATTTACCTATTTTGTCCCAGATAAAATAGGTTGCAACACGATTTTAATCATAGCAAATCATTTCAAAGAATATAGGGGAATTCCTAACACGTTTCGAACTTCGACAAGTTTCGAGGAATTACAGATTTTTTTCGCAAAGTTCCAAGATTTGTTTTTTTTTCCGCCAATGGCATCTAACGTTGGAATCTGCTGAAAAAATTCGCTGGCAAGTCTCAAAGTCAAATCGTTTATTTCAATTAGGTTTATTTTTATCGTTACCATTTCAGAGTTTAATTTTTTTGTTGTTTATGGAGTGGCTTATCTCTATGACTCTTGAATTCGCTACTGGTCGCACCAATAGCGTCGTGAAAAGAGAGAGTGTGAGAATTCTGCCTACCTTCCTTACACTCTTTTTCTCTTTCAGGACAGCATCTTACTTGCTTAGTAAAACTGTCTCACTGACGTTCTCATTATTCACTATCGGGGTCGAAACTAAGACATTCGTGAAAACGTGAAATATAAAAATGTTGTGTAAAATCGTGCGCTGGGCAGAATTCTAAATTGGGTCCTTGCTGATGGCAATGTAGCTTTGCAATTTCAAAGTATTTATATAAATTTAAACTTGATAAAATCAAAATGTTCAGTTAGGGCCCCAGATATTTCATTTGCACCTGGGCCTTTGACTACCTTGGGTTAGCTACGTGTCTGCTTTAAACCTTGGGAAGCTAGCTTAGCTGATTTTAAAATGAGAATCACGTATAAACGGCTAGTCTTAATTTTTGGGAAAAAAATATTATATTAGACAAGATTAGACTACTTTCTTAATAATTAAATCGAAGAAAATTTTGAGTTTTATTCGTATAACATACTTGTAGTGTAATTAATTTGTAAAGTTATGTCTAACACTAAAAAAAAAAACGACAATCGCACCTAAACCGCCGGGCGTCTATTTATTAAATTGTCATCATCTCAAAGACAATTTAATTATCTACATTTTTAACTAAGCCTTTAAAAAGGAAAGTACAGAAAACTACAGATTTTTGGGTCGCGCGGGTGTGTGTGCGCGTTTTTTTTCCTCAAGGTCGTTGGCGACTGTCTTCGTCTTAAGACGGCGCAGAGCGAACGAGGCGCGCGGCAATTAGGTATTTGCTACAGCGCGCTAGTCGTGTGCGTCGTCACACACACAATCACAAGTTCGCTCGAGTCCCGCTTGCAGTTGCTCGACAAAAGTTGGTAACTAAGGATTTTTAAAATTTGAGGCGTTGTGTTGAGTGACTTGAAAAGGCGAATATTGATTATTTAGATGTTTATGTAGGTACATAAAGCCCATAATTAAATCTAATAATCTATATTATATAGAAAATAATGTTTGATCGTAATACATTATCCGTTCCGTTACTATTCATCCGATTGCGATGAAATTTTGGTGTTGTGGATTGTACGCCCGGGCATTTTACTGGGTAAGTAGGTAGGCTAGGTGAGTTGATAAGTAAGTTAGGTGGGTAGGTGTATTGTATAGTAAAACCAGTCTGTAATAAAAAATCTTTATTTACCTAATGTAATACCTTGCGTGTTTTTCCATTTTACAAAATCTTACACAAAACCCAGGGAAACGTGGTATATTTATTATACAGAGTGTAACAGAAACGTCATATTTTAAAAATTGCTTCTAATTCTGTAAATGAACAACTATCTCCAGGGAAGTCAAAGGCATTTCCCAAAAACTAATGGAAATGGAAAAGAGACAGTTGATGAACTCAAGCCAATAGGCTTGAGTTCATCAACTGTGAAGAGACTGGTTGCAAAATTCAGGGAGAGTGGATCAATTAATGATGTTCATTCCACTGGTCGTCCAAAAACAAGCCGTTCAAATGGCAATATTGAATCTGTGCGTCAGAATGTCCGTGAACATCCAGGAACATCCATTAGGCATCGTGGACAAGAATTGCAAATTTCAAGAAGCTCTCTCCAGCGTATTCTCACTAAAGATCTGCATCTCCATGCTTACAAAGTTCAAATAACACAAGAACTGAAGCCCCGTGATCATGGACAGCGAAGAGAGTTCGTTGAATGGATTATCGACCGCCAAAACAGGGATGCAGATTTTTCAAACAAAATCATCTTTAGCGACGAAGCACATTTTCATCTCGATGGCTTTGTTAATCGTCAGAATTGCCGCATTTGGGGCTCAGAGAACCCACATGTGATTGTTCAAAAACAAATGCATCCACAACGTGTCACTTTTTGGTGCGGGTTTTGGGCTGAAGGCATTATTGGACCATATTTTTTTCAAAATGAGGCCGGTCAAGCGGTTACTGTTAATGGGGCTCGATATCGCAACATGATAACAAGGTTTTTTTTAGCCGAATTAGAGGATATCGATGTGGAAGCAATGTGGTTTCAACAAGACGGGGCCACTTGCCACACAGCCGGAGAAACGATGCAATTACTGCATGAAACTTTTCCTAGTCGTGTGATCTCTCGATTCGGTGATCAGAATTGGCCCCCTAGATCTTGCGATTTAACGCCTTTAGATTTCTTTTTATGGGGTTATTTAAAGTCTAAAGTCTATGCCAATAAACCTACAACTATTCACGCTTTAAAACAGGAAATTCGACGCTGCATCGGGGAAATTCAGCCGCATCTATGCAAAATGGTCATAGAAAACTTTGACAAAAGAGTGCGTATGTGCCAGCAAAGCCTAGGAGGACATTTGCCTGACGTGTTATTCCACAAATAACCCTATTTTATGTACTTCAAGATTTTATATACAAATATATTATAACGAAAAAATAAAAGTGCTTTTCTTCAATTTCAAATCTTGCGTCCTTTTTGGGACACCCGTTATTTATAGAGGTATGCGAAATCTATTATTCTATTGCCATTTATTATGATCTCGGCTTTGTCTTTAGTTTCTTCTTCTACCAAAATGTTTGAATATGAATCCGTATGTTTTGAAGAATCCTGAAATAAAATAAGATAATTGTAAGTAGTCCCTAATCCACGGGCAGAAACTAGTACTAAGGCACATTTAAAAATGTATCTAAGAACAATTAACTTACATCGAGATTGTTGAATGGAATATCATCACTAACTAAAGGTTTTTCACCAACGTATAGGCAAGGATCTTTATTGGTCAGCATTTCCTAAAAACGTAATAAAATATAGTTATTGTAAGTTATTTAAGAAAATTGAGAGCAGCGGTGGCCCAGTGGTATCGGCCGCGACTTACAGGTTGTAGGTCGTGGGTTCGAGCCTAGACAGGCGCTTCACTTTGTGTAAATTATTTCATCACCACTGCTCTCAAAACGGTGAAGGCCAAAACCGGCATGTCCTAGAACCAAAAATTCGAAGACTTGTGACATCCACCAATCCGCACTGTGCCCGCGTGGTAGATTGCGGCCCATTCCCTCTCACAGAGAGGAGGCCTGTGTCCCAGCAGAGGGAACATTAATAGGCTGATGATGATTTAATAAAATTATTAAATTGACGTAGTTATCAGATGTATTATCAACCTAACTCTTAAAATGTTGTGAACAGACTAAAAGAAATATAGTATACATAATACATAAATATTTTCCCATGCAAAAGACTTGCCAGCAAACACTAGCAACAAAATAAGTATAATGAATTTAAAATTTCGTGGTGACCCCTTGGCCTCACTTCTCGTGCTTGAGGTCCTGGGTTCAAATCCAGGCAATGCGTCTTTTTAAATTAATTTTTACTTTCCAAGTTTATCTTAGACATAACTGACAACGGCGAAAAAAAAAAATCTTCCATCGTGTATTCTAAAATGAATGTCAGAATAGCAATCGGCACCCCCAAATACCCATTACACGATACCCATATCGAATGTTTGAGAATAAGATCCATCCGCCATCTTGAATTTTAAAAATAATGTCATATTTGTAATCGGCATCCCTAAGAACCCATTACACGATACCCATATCGAATGTTTGCGAAAAAGTTGCATCCGCCATCTTCGATTTTAATAATAATGTCAGATTTGCAATCGGCATCCCCAAAAACCCATTACACGATACCCATATCGAATGTTTGAGAAAAAGTTGCATCCGCCATCTTGGATTATAATAATAATGTCAGATTTGCAATCGGCATCCCCAAAAACCCATTACACGATACCCATATCGAATGTTTGCAAAAAAGTTGCTTCCGCCATCTTGGATTTTAAACATAATGTCAGATTTGCAATCGGCATCCCCAAAAACCCATTACACGATACCCATATCGAATGTTTGCGAAAAAGTTGCATCCGCCATCTTGGATTTTAAAAATAATGTCAGATTTGCAATCGGCATCCCCAAAAACCCATTACACGATACCCATATCGAATGTTTGAGAATAAGATCCATCCGCCATCTTGAATTTTAAAAATAATGTCATATTTGTAATCGGCATCCCTAAGAACCCATTACACGATACCCATATCGAATGTTTGAGAAAAAGTTGTATCCGCCATCTTCGATTTTAATAATAATGTCAGATTTGCAATCGGCATCCCCAAAAACCCATTACACGATACCCATATCGAATGTTTGAGAAAAAGTTGCATCCGCCATCTTGGATTATAATAATAATGTCAGATTTGCAATCGGCATCCCCAAAAACCCATTACACGATACCCATATCGAATGTTTGCAAAAAAGTTGCTTCCGCCATCTTGGATTTTAAACATAATGTCAGATTTGCAATCGGCATCCCCAAAAACCCATTACACGATACCCATATCGAATGTTTGCGAAAAAGTTGCATCCGCCATCTTGGATTTTAAAAATAATGTCAGATTTGCAATCGGCATCCCCAAAAACCCATTACACGATACCCATATCGAATGTTTGCGAAAAAGTTGCATCCGCCATCTTGGATTTTAAAAATAATGTCATTTTGCAATCGGCATCCCCAAAAACCCATTACACGATACCCATATCGAATGTTTGAGAACCAATTGAAAAAAAAAAGGATTACATGCGCCATTATGTTAGATAATTTTTTTTTACAAAAAAATACAACCGACTTTCAAACAAAAATATTACAAAGTGAAAATAAATTCAATTTCGGAAGTCGGTGTTCCTGTTTTTGAATCTTCGTTTTATGACACTGACTGACGAAATTAAATTTATTTTACATAATATTGTAGTGTTTTGATTTGGAAGTTGGTTGTTTTTTTGGCAAAAAAGTTTTTATTTTACACTTTTTAGTTGTGTACATAATGGGCAAGTTCTATAGCCTAAATGAAATTAGAGTGTACCAGGGTTTACTGTATTCATCTGCGTACCCCTTTAGAGCTTACCGGCGTGATGTTATGTTATGAAAATATGGTGTAAACAATAACAAGACATGCGATTCCAGCACTCCCGAGAGATCTGCCGTATTTGTTAAGGAGTTCTGTTGCATATCTCCAAAATTCTTCATCAGATCTTCACCAAATTTAAATGGAACGTAATCTTTCAAACAAAAAAATAATTTCTAAAATCTGTCCACAATTGATGTAATCGGTGAACATACCTACACAAAAAAAATCCTCCTTTTTGGAAAGTCGGTTAAAAAGGAAATAACGTCACAAAATAGAAATATGTACTTTTTATGAGAACAGATTCTTTTTCGGAAATGAGCGCCAACTTTCTTCTTATAATATGTTTCCTTACGCTTTCCCAATATAACTAAAACAAACATTTAAAAAAAATGTTACAGAAATATGCATTGAATAGTAAAAACATAAAAAGTAAATGTTAGTTATGCATAAAAAGTCATACTCAAAAACCAAAATATATAACTTACCTTATTCAACTATTTGCAGCAAGGTATACGTACACAAAAGATCGCGAATTATCGTTATCGGCGCGTCGCTCCACAATGAGACGTGACCACTCTCCGAGCTCTCGTGGGCGACTGAATTGCCGACCGGTTTACGTTTCATATGATTTAAAACAGCGCAACAATTAAGAAAAAAAAATAAAAACTAAAATAACCGAGTGTCATTTCGAAAATGTTAAAACTATAAATTGTGGTATGACAATTAGAGATTAATATGAATTAAAGTTTGTGAAAAAATTCAACAGTTTACTATAAATATTCAATAAAACACGAGCATGCTATTTTAATATTTTTGTCCAACTTTACGTATTTTTGTTATTTAAACTATACAATATTTTTTATTTTTGCCAACATAGAATCGTTAACACATTCATTGTGGTGTTCATTACATATTTTTTATGGTAATTATGGTAATAATATTGATTAAATCCCTATAACTGTGACAATCGTTTTGGATTCAAAATCAAAATCAAATATTTTTATTTTACATAGGCCTACATGGGCACTTATAAAACGTCGACAAAAGGTGCACGGTTCGGGTTAGTCGTTTCCTATGGAGAAGAACCGGCAAGAAACTCCATGGTTACTCTTTTAAATTGTTTTGTTTACAATATTTCCATGTTACAGCATTAGTACTTGGATATGGGGGGACAACGTAGGCCCGACATTAAGTCGTGCGAAATAGGACAAAAAAAAAACAAACAAAAAAAAAAATATGCACGAAATAAAAAGTTAACAAATATGTTAACAATCATCTAGAAAACTAGAAAGCCTACAATGTTCACACATTCACAATAGGTAAAAGAATCTATACAAAGGTAAATAAAAAAAAAAACACAACACTAAATTTAACATGTTGCACAAATACTGTAATCAGTGCTGTAACTATTCTTAGCAAAGGGCTATAATGATGATTGAAAAATATTGTAAAAAGTCTAATTAAAAGAGAAAAAAAAATGAGATTGAGAATAGTTAGAGATATCCATATATTTGTGCCGTTTCTTAGTTACCAGGGAAGCCGCATGCGCAGAGGGTGTCAAAGCCAAATTTTTTATCTTCAACGTAGTCCTTGATTTTATAATATGCTTTTTTAACAAGGACACGTTTGATGTAGTTTTTGAACTTTCCATCGGTCAGTTCTATAACTGACTTAGGCAACTTGTTATAAAAGCGTATACTGTTTATAAGAAAAGACTTGCTAGTTTTCGTTAATCTGAATTTGGGTATTACAATTTCGTGCTTACTGCGTGTATTTAAATTATGGAAGTCACTTCTAGTTTTGAAAAGCCCTCGATTTTTGCGGACATACAAAATACATTCCAAAATATAAAGTGAAGGTAGAGTCAGTATATCGATCTCTTTAAATTTTTCTCTGAGGGACTCGCGAGGACCCATTTTATAGATCGCGCGGATTGCCCTCTTTTGTAAGATAAAAATTGAGTCAACGTCTGCTGCTGACCCCCACAGCAGAATGCCATAAGACATAATACTGTGTAAATAAGCATAGTATACTAGTCTAGCTGTGGCTACATCGGTTAACTGCCTTATCTTCCTTACTGCATAGGCAGCCGAACTTAACCTGCCCGAAAGAGTTCTAATGTGCGCGCCCCACTGCAATTTTGAATCGATAGTAATCCCCAAGAATACAGTTTCCGTTATTATTTCAAGATTTTTGCCGTCAAGATTTAGGTTTAGGTCACGCTGAGGTACATTTGGTAAAGAGAACTTTAGACATTTTGTTTTTTTCGCATTCAGTAAAAGATTGTTACCTGTGAACCATTCCGAGAGAACAAATAGACTTTCATTGACATGTAAGACATCCGTATCTTTCCTATCTATTTTAAAAATTAGCGAAGTATCATCAGCAAATAGAATTTTATTATATCCGATAATTTGGCCATCATAAAAGGGTGATCATTAATGTAAACAAGAAAAAGGAAAGGGCAGAGAATTGAACCTTGGGGCACGCCCATTTTGACTAGAGACCCGGAGGACGTCGCCCCATTAACATTTACTTTTTGCTGTCTGTTTGATAAATAGGAAAGCACAAGATCAGCAGCTTGTCCTCGAATTCCGTAGTGTTGTAATTTACAGATCAGTGTGTTGTGGTCGACGCAGTCGAACGCTTTTGACAGATCACAGAAAATGCCAATGGCATCCTGGGACTTCTCCCAAGATTCCAAGATGTGGCTGATGAGTTTTACTCCCGCGTCCGTTGTCGACCTACCTTTCGTGAAACCAAACTGCTGACTATGCAGGATCCCATTTGAATTGAAATGAGACAACATCTGGTCCAGCATGATTTTTTCATAGATTTTACTCAATGCTGGTAGCACGGATATAGGTCTATAATTAGAGGGATCGCTCTTACAGCCTGATTTGATTATTTTGCTCGGCACAGTCTTAACATATCAGTTTTATAACACCGTCATAGGCTGAGCACCACGTAGCAGAGGATGCCCACCTGCTACGTGGTGGACTAGCATGACGTCGAATCTCCCACTGGAAGAAAAACTGCCTGACCCAACAACCCAGGACAGATTGTCCTGACACCATACAATTAGGAAAGCCGACCGCACCTAAAGTGGGATAGTGCTAGGAAGACGAAGAGTAGCTAGGTACTTATAGGCTATTCCAATATTTAGGTACCTACATAACATCGATTTCAATAAATTAATACGTTTCAGTGCTTGGAGATGTGAGCCCTACAGAGCTAGGCCGTACCTTAACCCATGAACACTTGGGTATGAACTTCGAGCACTTCTATAGACAACCGCCTACAGCCCTGGCTGAAAAATTCACCGGACCTGAACTAGAGCTCCAAACGATTGGCTACGTGAGGCAGTACCCTTATAGCTTGAGATACAACCTGAAGCTAGATGACTACCATGCGCAACAAGCGGTGATATACGATGTCGTCGAGTATAAAACTGCTGGTGGAGGTGAGTATCAACGAAATGAAAAGAGCAGTTTCATAGATTTCAAATCACAGTATTTGGCCTTTCAACGAGTTCATTGGTCGAAATTTTAAAATTTGCGTACGACCAATTCGCTTTTGCGGACTTTGAGCCGTAGGTATAGCGTATTGATTTTTGCTTCATTCATTGACATAATCAGTTGACTAAATACCGCTAAGGCTTCTAATCCGATTATTGAATGATAAATAGATACCTACTTATTAGAACAGTTGCACATACATGATACGAGCTATCCAATACTCTTTCTAATCTTAAAACTTACCTACACTTAGATAAGGCGGTGTACATTAATATTACATATTTTTGGGTCAAAATAACTGTGCACTTGACGCTGTAACGTCACTCTGACGTTCGAACCTCGCTATTGGCGCACAAGGAGAACGCGGGGCGCGGGTAGGCGGGAGTGAGGTCGCATTACAACGAGGTGCACAGTTATTTTTGACTGATAATACCTACTTACACGACATGATAGGCATTTATGTGTACCAGTTGACTTACATAGGGAAGAACCTATTGGTTTTCAGGTTACACATCCAGGCTTTTAATTGAAGCTGGCTCAAACTACTTAAATCTTCCTAAAGAGTTACCCAGCTTGCCTTGACTCGAAAAAGGAAGAAGTATTATATAATCTGTGTTAATACATTCCTCATTTATTCATCAGGTACCATTGTGGAAAACACAACAGAAGGTATAAACAGGCATATCTCATTTTACCAGAACGTGTCCAAAGCCAGCAATGTCCACATCGTGGCCGGCACAGGACACTACATTGCAGACCTACAGAGCAGTGAAACCTTGAAACAGTCTACAGAAGATGTCTACAATCATATGCTGCAAGAGCTGACGAAGGGCTGCGTTAAACACCCCGATGTTAAGGCCGGATTCATGGGAGAGATCGCCAGTGTTTGGCCGTTGAGAGGTCAGTAAATGTAGAGTAGAACCTAAAATGGGTGAAAGCATCGCAAATTAAAATGTCCGGCTTCTACGTGCGTCACCTCTATCACAATTAAAAGTTATTTACCCCCGATTCCTGAATTAAGCATTTGAAGTTGAGTATCTGTCAAACTCTGCTTTAGCCTGAAGACCTATCAAACTTTCGCATTTAAGTAGGATTTGACACGTTCTTAACTCCAAATACTCAATTCAGAAACCCACCCCCTATTCAAAGTAGGCTGCAATGAGAGGCAGCCGCGGGGGTGACAGTTCAACAATCTCTCCAGTCTTGTGCCCTAACAGGCTTTGAACAGAGAAGGTTCCGGAGTGGTCTTTTTAAGATTACGTGGTGGTACCATGTGCTGATGGTGTTCACCGGGGTGTTTTTAGTGAGGTAAAAATCCCACACAACCTTTGACTAAAAGTCCAGGCGCCTTTTGAAGATTGTCCCACGGAATTAAAAAACTGAGAGCTAGCACGTTTTGAACATCAAAGTACTAAGTACATAAAAACAGGCAGTCCTCCAAAACGCCCGACCGTCACTAAACTTTTTCCTAGGGTTTTAGCCGGGACCGGAAAGAAGAAGTGGCGCAACAAACTGCCCAAAAATCGCATAGTGAAGTGTGTCACGTTAGATGCGTGGTTCAATTCATCATGATTGCTAACCTAGCCACGCATCTGCGCGTGGCCTTGCGTCTGTGATCGATGTTACGTTTCTCATACAAAGCAAAAAAAAAATCGTGCATAATTTAGCCTTAACGCTAGTGGCACCCGGAAAATTTTAACAATCTAAGTAGGTACTAATATAATCAATGCGCAGTAATTCTGACTTTGTTTGTTACGCTTAAACCAGTTTGATGAATTTTGGTAAAGAGATAGATCGGTCTTTGGAGAAGGAATTTTTGCCCATGTGAACATACTGCATATTGCAGTATGTTCACATGGGCAAAAAATCCGTTTTTCATGCGGGTGATGTCGCTGGCAGAACCCAATGTTGAAATAAATATCTAGCAACTCTTCTGCAGATTTTGAACGCAGAGCCATCCAGGCTTGCGGGGAGTTACAGCCGCAACTCGGTTGTGGAGTGAGCTTCCACCCGCACAGAACGAAGGAGGCTCCCTTTGAGATCATCCGCCTCTACCTGGAGGCCGGGGGCTCGGCTGACAAAGTCGTCATGTCGCATTTAGACCGTAAGTAATGTTGCGTAAGGCTCAATTATACCAGGAAAGCAGCCGAATTGCGCAAGTGAATTCGGCAAGGCGAAGGGTTTGACCGCTATCAATTCGACCAATCACATGCGAGATTAAAGATGCGATGTGGCTTTCCGTCTATGTGATTGGTCGATTTTCATACTCTTTGCCCTTTGCTCTTTCCGAATTCATTACGCAATACGGCTGTTGCTCTGTATGGCGTATTGTGTCGATTCCCAGGCCAGACAGTGGTTTTTCTTTTAACCGTCAGGATTTTTTTTCAGTATACTCATCTCACAAATACATAGAATCTGGGTCGTTCTATTTGTGCCTGATGTTATTTGTGTTGTATGTTCACCTCTTATTTTATAAAACGGTGAAAAGTGGATGTTCTATTACCCCCCTGCCTACTCCTCATACAATACAAGCGTGATAATATTATATTTTAATTTTCAGGCACATTGGTAGAAGACGACATTCTACTAGAATTTGCCGAGCTAGGCACATACTGCCAGTTCGACTTATTCGGCACAGAAGTGTCATATTATCAACTGGAAGTGACTACAGATATGCTCAGTGATGCTCAGAGGATTCAGAAGATATCGCTACTGGTCAACGAAGGCCGAGAGGACAAAATACTCATGTCGCATGATATTCATACGAAGCATCGATTGGTGAGTTTGAAACCTTTGAATTATCTTGTGATATTTCATGTCAATCGTTCCAATTTACACCTTATTAAAATGGCACAAGAGTTACATGACGCGCGTGTCACCAGTACTTAAGTCTTAACGGCATTGAAACATTATGTCACCTAAAGGCTCTTAGGGGTAAGCTACGGGATGGGCTATTCTAGAGAATTTCCTATGTTACTGTATCAGAAAAATCAGAAAAGAGGAAATAGCCCTAGTGAGCGGGGCCCATAGCTCATTAGATCGCATAACCGATGGGCCCGAAATGTTCTGGATAGGTGATCTCCGACCGCGTGCTGAAAGACAAAGCGTGGTTAGGTCTTCCACAAGGTGGACCGATGATTTCGTGAAGGTCGCAGGAATCCCGTGTGTATCGGCCATCTATACCATATACGAACTAATGACCTGCAGCTTAATTGCGTAAGTGAATTCGGCAAGCAAAGGGTTTGACCCCACGAGAGAGTATGACAAAGTACTCTTTGAATAATTAGTTATTGCCATTAATTATAGGACTCTTTCGAAAAGATAATTTACTTACGCAATTAGGCTGCTAATGTCACACAAAAACCTGCATCGCGCAAACAAAGCCGACAACATCAGTTGCCCGGACCAGACACCACCCGTCTGGTTGGATTATCCTCCCTTTTTAATGAGCAGGACTTTTCACCTTGTTGCGCATACCTCCAAAGGTGTAAGCGGGAATCACAAGACTGCAGCCTAATTGCGAAAGTGAATTCTCCAAAGCAAACAAGTTGACTACGTCAAAATATTGGTAATGGAAAGGAGCATAACCTTTCCGTTTCAGAGTGCAATACGCAATACGTAAAGTAGTTTTTGGGAAAGAATCGACTAATTTGCTTTGGAGAATTCACTTACGCAATTAGACTGCGGGTCATTATGGCAGACTAGCTCGAGAGGCCAAATATGGCATGTAGCTACACCGTCGACCACATCATCGCTTACCATACCATCAGGAGAAATAGTGGTTAAGCGCGAGGCTAAATAAGAAAAATAAAAAATGGGAAGCTTCTCTGTGCCTTTGTCTGGCAGTAGACCCTTTTAACCGGCTTTCCAAAAAGGGAGAGATTCTATGTTCGACTGTATGTTTGTTTTTTTAGGGTTCCGTACCCAAAGGGTAAAAACGGGACTCCGCGGTCCGTCTGTATTCAGGCTGTCTCATGAACCGTGATAGCTAAGCAGTTGAAATTTTCACAGATGATGTATTTCTGTTGCCGCTATAACAACAAATACTAAAAAACCGGCCAAGTGCGAGTCGGACTCGCGCACGAAGGGTTCCGTACCATTATCGCAAAAAACGGCAAAAAATCACGTTTGTTGTATGGGAGCCCCCCTTAATTCATTTTATTTTAATTTAATCATTACTAATTTTTGAAGTGAATATACAACTAAATATTCTATGAATATTTCAAGCGTCTACCTGTTTCCGTTATTAATATCGAACAAAAGCAGCAAAAAAATCACGTTTGTTGTATGGGAGTGCCCTTTAATATGTATTTTCTTCTGTTTTTAGTATTAATTGTTATAGCGGCAACAGAAATACATCATCTCTGAAAATTTCAACTGTCTAGCTATCACGGTTCACGAGATACAGCCTGGTGACAGACGGACAGACAGACAGACAGACAGACGGATCGCGGAGTCTTAGTAATAGGGTCCCGTTTTTACCCTTTGGGTACGGAACCCTAAAAACAGAATAAAATTCATATTTAAGTGAAGTTCCCATACAACAAACGTGATTTTTTTGTTTTTGCGATAATTGTACGGAACCCTTCGTGCGCGATTCCGACTCGCACTTGGCCGGTTTTTTATTAATCACTGATGGGTGAATGGTATTTTTGCGTATATCTTGGCGAAGATCTGATAAAGAAATTCGGATATATATAACAGAAACCTTCAATAAATGACGGCAAAAATTACGGAATTGCTGCAATCGAATGTCTGTGTATTGTTTACACCGTTTTTAAACTGAATGATGAATTTTTACGCGTTGTTTCAGACCAGCTTTGGTGGCCACGGCTATGCACACATAATCAACAACGTACTTCCAAAGATGATATCCAAAGGCTTCACACAACAGCAAATAGACAACATTACTATTGGAAATCCGGCGCGATGGCTGGCCATAGCAAATAAGTCTTCATAATGGATTTTTTATGATTAATAATGTTGTAAGTTGTGTAACTATTTTAGTTTACAATAAATAAAGTATATTCTACCTATACATTTTTTTAATTTTTGCGTTTTTTAGTGGAGGTATAATATAATACAAAGTACCCTAATTGCGTAACTAATTGGCAGCTTGTAACACGCACTTTCCCTTTCATTGTGACAGTTCGTCAGAATCATTGCGTCTTTTACGCTGTCGAGTAGTAGACGGATTTTTAATCACATCACATCACATCATCAGCCTATTATTGTTCCCACTGCTGGGACACAGGCCTTCTCTCGGTGAGAGGGAATGTGCCGCTATCCACCACGCGGGTTGGTGGATGTCACATGTCTTCGAATTTTTGGTTCTAGGACCTGCCGGTTTCCTCACGATGTTTTCCTTCACCGTTTTGAGAGCAGTGGTGATGAAATAATTTACACAAAGTAAAGTGCCTGTCTGGGCTCGAACCTACGACCTACAAATTGTAAGCCGCGGCCGATACCACTGCTGTTTGATTCTCTTCTTCACTGGTTTTTTTATATTATGAAACATTGAATGCAAGTAAGCCAAGCCAGGTCAGCAGTGGCGACCACCAGAAAAGAAGGCAATGAAGCTCGACGAAGTCCCGGAGAATGAATTTATCTGTCTTGGATCCCGCAACGAAATTAATCAGAAAAGAATAACGGAGGAGAAGAAAAATATAAATTTCCACTTCCCTCCATACCAAGTAGGAGACAGAACAATCAAGGCCAATAGGCAGACAGGGTCGTTTACAACTGGGATAAGCCCAGTTGCCTAGTACCACGGATAAAAATTATCATTATTATTAAAATTTTGGGCAGTATTGTCGTACGGAAAACTTGAGAAAAGATCTCATTTTGAACAACTTTACCATCCACGCCCGCTTGAATAGCTCATCCTACCAATCTTAAAAATGAATAATTATAATAAAACCAATGTGACTTAAAAATACGTTATTTTATTTACAAATACATTAACTTCGTTTCAGAACAAATTATATTTATAATTTTATTTATGTGTGAGCATACATAATGGATGACTGTTTCGATGAAGAACGTTCGTATGTCTTTACATAGTGTGCCATTGAAGACTATCTGTTGATAGAATAGTTGATTGTTTCATAAACAAGCCAGACTGATACAGGTACTTAAAGAGTTTTACATTCTACAATGTCTTGTCTATGCCAGTGTTTAAACATCACAAATGAGAAAAATAAAAGAAAATTTAAAAGATGTATTTATAAATTAGAGAAGTCTTTAGTAAATCAGCTTGTCTTCTATGTAAAATGGACAACATAACATGAAATTAGTTTTCGGCAATTAAAAGTCTTTTTTCGATAAATATTTTCCCAAACTGTCTTAGGATCAAAGCACACTCAAAGAGTGTCGAAGCAACGCGACGAGTCAGTCTAAAATTTTACATAGGATATTGACCTCTATTCCCACCACACAATGCACACATTCCTATCAAGACAAAAAGACGCCCGCGTTAAATCTAATTCGGGCAAACCCTACACAGTTAGGCGCGACGCTTCGGTTCGACTTTACGTTGTGGAGATAGGAGTCAATATCCTATGCACATTTTAGATTTTTAGACCGACGAGTCACTTAGATTCAAGTTGTCTCAATGTGCTTTGACCATTTGTGTAAAATTATTTATGAGAGGCCACACGTTGGCACTACATGAAACTCACATCCTATGAGAGCACGAATACAGGATAACTTTAAATTCATTAGCAATTCTTCAATGGTATTATTGGATAAAAGTACTCAAGTATGTAAAAAAAACCGCTCGGAACAATTGGCTAAAATATGCCTATGGTGTGTCGTATTTGGTATCTTCGAGCCATTTATTTATTTATTTGAACTTTATGTACAATGGTGATACATAGGCGGACTTAATGCAGCAAGGCAATTCGTGCGCCACCAGCAACGTAAACACCCTGTGTATGATGCAGGGCAACATTATGACTTTACATAAATGTTAGCTCTAAACAGGGTGTGTCAGACACCGACGCGAAATAAATACCGTGGATTCAGAACATGATTCTGGACGCCTAACTTTGGAATTTTTCGTCCCATTTTTTTTTTACTGTAATAAGTTCAAAATCGTTATTCCTTGAGCTCTATTCGATTTTTAATTATAATCCTATGTCGAACTACCCGGCTGCGTTGACCTCGACAGTGAACTTTAGGAAATCACCTGGTAGATAGCGCTTTTGAGTTTTGTTTTTATTCCTGTTTTTTGTGAAAAAAGGGAATGAATGATATTGTAATTCTTTTTTTTTACGAGACGCCGACGTAACACAACACAACGGGCCCAGAATCTTTTTTTTTATTGGATATGGGTTCGCTCTTGACTTTAATGTAGCTCAGAGGTGACAAAGACAAAGTCGACGATGGAGTGAGCTTACCCAGAAGAGCCTGTTCACTAATTTTGAAGAGATTCGCGTTGAATGCGTTCGGAAACACAGACGCAGGCAGTGAGTTACACTCGCTGTGCGGATTATGAACGATATTTGAAAGCACTTGGCGCTATTATGTACTGAATCTTTCTTCACGTCGGTGTCCGACACATTCTGTAAACACACAAAGCCTGATGTTTTAATAATTACCGTTTTTACGATAGAGCGAACCAAAATTAAGATAGATTTTTATGAGTACCTACTTTCACCCACTGAATTCTGGCAATTGATTCAAAGTTATCTTGATAAAAGTAATTCAATTCTAGTCTTCTAAATCGAGGTTCTGAAGTTCTTCATCCAGGTCTTCATCGAGGAACAGGTTTTCGTTGATAGGCACAGCGGCGGCGGCTTCGTCGGCAGGCGAGGCGTCGCTGGAGGCCTGCGAGTCTCCGTCGCCGTTCTCCAGACCTTGGTTGAGTTGCTGCAGTCGGTCTTCCACCGCTTTGGTGCCGGTGTCATCCGCCTGTGGACAATTATTTTTTTTAACACAGTAATATCTATTACTTTCAATAACCTAATTCTTGGATCAAAAACCGGGCAAGTGCGAGTCGGACTCGCGCACGAAGGGTTCCGTACCATTATCGCAAAAAACGGCGAAAAATCACGTTTGTTGTATGGGGCCCCACTTAAATATTCATTTTATTCTTGTTTTTGTATTTTTTGTTATAGCGGCAAATGAAATAACATCATCTTTGAAATTTTCAACTGTATAGCTATCACGGTTCATGAGATACAGCATGGTGACAGACGGACAGACAGACAGACATACAGACGGATCGCGGAGTCTTAGTAATAGGGTCCCGTTTTTACCCTTTGGGTACAGAACCCTAAAAAAGGCTTCTATCTTATCTATGGTTAAGTGACTATATCTGAGATTATCCAGTGTTTAAAATATGTAATCATATTCATGTTTTTAACCGACTTCCCAAAAAAGGAGGAGGTTCTTAATACGGATGTTTCTATTTCCTTTTTATGTATCAAAGCAAATCCGTCACATGTAGACGGCTGGACCGACTTTGACGGGTTTTCACTGGCAGATAGCTGATGCTACAAGGAGTAACGTAGGCCACTTTTATTTTGGAAAAATAATTACAGAAAAATAATATTTTTTTAAAGCGGATTTTTTTTTCTGTTTTTATTTTATAAATTTGACGTGGTCGAAGTCTTGAGAAACAGCTAGTAACTAACAAAAATGGTATCTTACCTCACTGGCCTCCATGCCGATAAGGTCGAACTGCACTTCTCTGTACTCCGTATAGTCCTGTTCCTCATCATCCCCGTACGTCGCCAGGTCCACAGCCTCATCATCATCGTCGTCAGCGTCAGCGGCCAGCGCCGGGTCGAACGAGAACATCTCTCGGCCGGACAGACCGACCGCACGACCAGCTTTGAAGTCGGTGCGACGTTGGTCTTCGGCCTTCGTAAGCGCTTCCTGTAGGAAATTTCAATGTTTGTTGAGTTAAAGGTAAACTGACACAAATTTCAGTTGTTAGTTTATTAATTGATAGAGTAGTTGTAGAGTTTGAGTAGAAGACGTAGTATAAAATAATATTCTAGATCAGCGGTTCTCAAACTTTTATAGCAACGGAACCCTTTTGGAAACCTAAATATTTGGCGGAGCCCTAAAATACGTTTGTTGCCTAAATAATAAAAATAAGCTTAAGTGTACTTATTCTATTTAGTCATCAAATAATCATGTCTTATTAATTACATATATCTAACTAAGCTAATGAGTGGTATGAAACTCCATGATTTTGAGATAAGTGAACACATTTATACTTGTTATCTCTTCAGAGTATAGATGAAGAGTGATATCATGGCATTGTTGATAATGTCAAGGTAGTAATAGTAATAATAGTAATAATTTATTTGACAAAAAGTACAGGATTACAAATGACACTTAACTTAGGATGCAATTGGTGGGGTACAAAATACACGATCAATGACCCCCATGCTAGGAAATTCCTGTGTTACAGGGGCCATCTATCCGTCCATTACATTAGCGATAAAATATAAAAATTAACAATGCAGAGTATATTATATAAAAATAAATCAATAAAACACAAACAAAATAATTCATTTAACATAGTACAATTCGGGGCTTTGGAAAGGGGAGAAAAGGGAAAAGGAATGTCTTATTTGTGTCGGGTGTGTTGTGTATGTGAGTTGTATGTGTTACGTAAGTATATGTAGTGTATGACTGTGTTGTGAGTGTATGTGCGTGTCTGCTTGCCTTATGGTGTAAGTAATTCTTCCGTGTCATCATAGTTTAGGGTGAGGAGATACTCTTTTAACTTGGACTTGCATTTAAACTTATTCAATGTTTGACGATTTCCAGCCTCCCGAACAAGCCGGATTTCGTAAAGGCTTTAGCACCGTAGACCACATACATACGCTGCGGCAGGTTATACAGAAGACTGAAGAGTACAACCTGCCTCTCTGTTTGGCGTTTGTGGACTACGAGAAAGCTTTCGATTCGATCGAGACTTGGGCTGTACTACAGTCTCTACAGCGGTGCCAAATTGACTACAGGTACATCGAAGTGTTGAAGTGTTTGTACAAAAACGCCACCATGTCAGTTCGACTTCAGGATCAGACCTCGGAACCAGTCCGTCTGCAGCGAGGTGTGAGACAGGGAGACGTCATATCTCCGAAGCTGTTTACCGCTGCACTGGAGGATGTCTTTAAGGTTCTGGACTGGAGAGGGCTAGGCATCAACGTCAATGGCGAGTACATCACTCACCTTCGGTTTGCCGACGATATAGTGGTTATGGCTAAGACCATGGAGGACCTCAGTACAATGCTCGATGACCTCAGTAGAGCTTCCGAAAGAGTGGGTCTTAGGATGAACATGGACAAAACCGGAGGTCGGAGACTCTACACTCGAAGTTGTGGACGACTATGTCTACCTGGGACAAACGATCCAGTTGGGTAGGGCCAACTTCGAGAAAGAGGTCAACCGTCGAATCCGACTCGGCTGGGCAGCGTTCGGGAAGTTGCGCGGTATCTTCTCGTCCAACTTACCACAGTGTCTCAAGACGAAAGTCTATGACCAGTGTGTGTTGCCAGTGATGACATATGGCTCTGAGACGTGGTCGCTTACAATGGGCCTCATCAGAAAGCTCAAAGTCACCCAAAGGGCAATGGAGAGGGCTATGCTCGGCGTTTCCTTGCGTGATCGAATCAGAAATTTAGAGATCCTCAAGAGTACCAGGGTAACCGACATAGCCCGAAGAATTGCCAAACTTAAGTGGCAGTGGGCAGGGCACATTGCTCGCAGAACGGATGGCCGATGGGGCAGAAAGGTTCTGGAGTGGCGACCGCGAACCGGAAGACGTTGCGTTGGAAGGCCTCCCACCAGGTGGTCCGATGACCTGGTGAAGGTTGCGGGGATCCGCTGGTTGCGGGACGCACGAGACCGGTCAATGTGGCGACGCTTGGGGGAGGCCTATGTCCAGCAGTGGACGTCTTTCGGCTGATATGATGATGATGAATGTATGTATGTTCAGTTCTTTGTTTAGTCTGTTGTAAAGTAATGCACTTAAGTAGCGGTTATGACGACGTGCGAATGTGGTATTAGTACAGACTCTTGGACAAACCGGTTTGGGTCTTCTTCGGATCGTAGGGCTGTTTTCTCTATTGGCAACAGTAATTTTATGAGTTCGTGTTGTTGCACGAAACACATACATTTGCCGAACCGTTAGCACCTTGAATTCGGCATAAACTTTTTGAGTGGGATATCTAAACGGTTTGCTTAGGGGAGTACCTTTATTACCGCTCGTTGGGCTCTTTCCGCTTTTAAGATAATTGTTTTTGCTGCACCACCCCAAGCAACGATACAGTAACTAAGTACTGATTCACACAGGGCGGTGTATACCATTTTCAGGATAACTTTGTGGGCAGAAGTTCTTAGTTTTTAAAAAAGGTAAAGTAAAGTAAAGGCCAAGGTACTTTACGGACGAAGCTCTTGTCACAGTCTGACATGGGCAGAGATTGTTTTGGACACGGTCATCACAAACATGGGCTTTAATTTGTAGTTCTGATGGAACGGTAGATAGCCTGGAACCAAAGGTGATAAAGTTTGTTTTCCCGACATTCAGCGTTAAGCTATTTTTACCCAGCCAGAACATAACCCGTCTCAAGGACCTTTCGGCGGCCTCCCTAGCTGTTTCCCAGTCGGGTCCACTGGACAGTAAAATAGTATCATCGGCGTAAGCTATAATGTGAGTAGCGGGCAGGTTAAGTAGACAGAGATCATTAACATAGATTTGAAAGAGCAGGGGGCTGAGTAGACTTCCCTGGGGCACGCCAAAATCAAGTAATTGTTCATCACTGACGCAATCGCCAATCTTAACACACTGGGTTCGTTCTGAAAGAAAGTTCTGCAATAATTTGAAAGCTATGCCACGTATTCCAATCCGCTCCAGCTTGCCGAGTAAAATAGGGACAGAGACAGTATCGAAGGCCTTGGACAAGTCCAAGAAGATGCCTATGCATTTGTATTTGTTGTCAATTTTGTTGACAACGGAAGCCAGTAGTGATGTTATGGCATCTTCCGTGGACACACCCTTTCTGAAGCCGTATTGGTTCGCCGCAATGATTTTATATTTTTCTAGGTAACTGAGAAGATTCTTGTGGATAATTCTTTCCAGAATTTTAGAAATTGCTGGCAGTACAGAAATCGGGCGATAATTGTTAACACTGTCTCTATCACCTGTTTTAAAGATCGGGTGGACGATGGCTTTTTTAAGGGTCTTAGGAAAAATGCCGGTGGATAGTGCGAGATTACAAATGTGTGCCAAGGGCGGTACCAGTTTGTGACTGGCGAGTTTCAACAGTTTAGGAGAGATGCCATCCCAGCCAGAGGCACTGTCTGCACGGAGATTTTTTATAATAGCGTCGACCTGTTCCTCGTCGACCTCCAGTAAGGCTATAGAGTTAACCATTGTGACTGGGTGCGGAGGAATGCATTGGACGCCGCTAAGATTTTGTGGGATGTTGCTAGCCAGGTTTCTGCCAACATCAGCAAAGAACCTATTTACGGTATTGACCGACAAGTCTGGGTCACCTGTAATTTTTAGGAGGTTGGTCGGAGGTAAGGTGTTTTTATTGGTGCCAAGGACATTACGCACGGCCGCCCACATCTTTTTTGGGTTATTTTTGGCATCGCAGTAAGCCTCTCTCATATGCGGCTTTGAGTTTTTTTAGTAAATTGTTGCAAAAATTCCGGTAGCGCAAGTACGTCAGTTTTAAAACTGTGTTTTGGGGTTCCTTGTTAGTTCGCTTGTGCATGTTATCCCGGTTACGTATGCATCTCAACAACCCAACTGTTATCCAAGGTTTTATGATTTTATGTTTACTGGGGATGGTTTTATAAACAGTATTCTTAATTAATATAGGTGTCAGGATTTCGTACAGCTTATCCATAGCAAGATTAGTGTCAAATATTGTTGAGACAATTGAGAAATCATGGCTCTCGATGTCATTGATAGCGCAAGGTAGGTTTAGGCGGGGAGCAGTGCCTCTGTCTGAGCAGCGGTTTGGGGGTTTTATTCCTATATTCAGTAGAACCGCGGAATGGTCTGTTATTGACGTTTCCACGATCAACGTGGTTGCATCGCAGATTGTCTTTAGCATCACATGATCCAAACAATTCTCAAGACGAGTTGGGAGCACATGGGCGGGGAGGAGACCATGCGAGGCCACTAGATTTAGGTACTGACAGAAGTGTGGGTCGTTACTGCTGGGGGCAATGTTTATATTAATGTCTCCTATAATTGAGACATTTTTACAATGCCTACAGTCTGTCAACACTTTATCCAAGCTGTTCAGAAACGGCGGGCGGTCTATATAGTGCTATTATAGTAAAATTATTTTCAATCGCGCAAACCAGGCAGCTGGCTCCAGAAAATTTCGGTTCAGTAATGCTAAAATCCAGCTTTTCATTAATGTACATCACCACGCCATCATTCTGATTAATAAGGTTAATGGATTGGCATGAGGTGTAACCTTGAATGCCTGGGACTGCCGCATTCCTCTTTAGCCAACATTCTGTCAAAATTAAGATATCGCATTTTATTTTGACAGACGCAAGTAGACAGCTAAGCTCGTTGAAGTTTTTATTTAAGCTTCTAATGTTAAGGTGCAAGACATTTAGTGCTTGCGTGGATTTTAAATAATCAGCACATTTGTCTGGAGTGCATGTAAAGGACGATGACACACTGAAACTGTCCAGCTCACTGTTAAAAACTGTTTTTTATTTTTCAGACATTGTTTTATATCAGGCTTGATAGAGAGAGTTGAAGTCTGATTTGGTTTTTGTAGCTGCATAAGTCGAGAAACCTGTTTCGCACAAATAAGATGGTAGAGAGAACGGAAGAAGAACATTCAGGGCAAGAAGTGGATATTCATTACGAATCCTCCAAAACTGATTCAGAGGCATTGTTTTGAAAAGCGAATCGATAGTGGAGTCTTATGGCATTTCTAAAAATGATTCATATATCTCGTTCGACATATATTCTGGGCTTTTGCAAGTTGGGTGAAAAATATTATAATTTTAGTGAATGTCGTATACTAACAAATTTTTTTTTGGTATATTTTTTAATTATGACCAGTATTTTCGTGGAGCGTACAGAGGCTCCACGGAGCCATAGGGTTCCGCGGAGCACACTTTGAGAACCGCTGTTCTAGATTGTTAAAATATAAAAATGCCCAAATGGACACAAAAAGTAACTGTTTAGTCCGTCAGTTAGATTACAGAAAAATATTGAACACATGTTTTTTTCTTTTGCCACGTTAACAAAAAATACAACGATACAGTGCGTTGAAATATCGTGTGACGTTACAGTGGGCTACACTTTATACTGACAAAGTGACGTCACAAGCCCCCACTCCTAAGCTTTGATACGCTTTATCTTTGTAAATTTTTATTTATTTGATAAAGCAAAAAATAAGGGTCCAATATTATTTGATAATCTCACTGATCGGCTAAATAGAATAATCATTTTTCTACACAGAAAACATCCCTATTGACGCCTTGTTTTCCAAAACAGTGCTAAACAAGCTAATATACGGGCCGCGTTTCCATTTTGGGAGACTATCTTATGGAATTCTATCGTTTAAAAACTGCTCATGCGTAGTTTATAGTAAAAACGTGCACATTTTCATAAACCAGGCAGAATGACGAATTTTCTCCAATATTGAATATCACTCCAATATATAAATGTGAAAGTTTGGATGGATGTGTGTTGAACTATAGATGTATGTTTGTTACTCAATCACGCCAGAACGGCGTAACAGATCTGGATGAAATTTGCCACAGAGATAGATTATAGTCTGGAATAGCACATAGGCTACTTTTCATCCCGGTATAATGTTCCCTTGGGATGAAAAAACACTTTTCACGCGGATGAATCCACTGACAAAAGTTAGTAAGAACATAAAAAAATCCATATCCACAAACCTGCTTATCCTTGATCTTCTTCTTCTTCCACGCAAGGAATGTTTCAAGCGTGATCTTGGTCTGGTTGGGTCCAAGTGCTGCCCTCTCTCTCTCAATAAGGTCCACCAAGGAGATCTCATTCTTCTTCTCCTCCATTTTCTTTTTGTCTCTCTTGAGGACGAAGCCTGCTGGTAGCGCATGCCTATATATGCATTTAGTACCGGATGGACATTCCCAGAACCAACCATACTTTGATCTTTCTACGGCTTCTAAGAAATGTTTGCAGATCTGTAATAAAAATATTATACATTTTAGAAGAAAAGTAATTTAGTCTAAAAAGTAACATGTGGATTCTGGTTCAACATAGCTTCATTCAATGTAATATTTGAAATTTTATGTATATGTAATTTGTAGTGTGTAGTACAATGCTGCCGGTTGAGCACGGCCTCTGTGATAGACTTGGGCGCACGGTTGGCGCAATGGTTGAGCGATTGACTGCTGCGCTGCGTGCCGCGGGTTCGATGCCCGCACGGAACAAATATTTGTATGAACTACAGATAGTTGCTGTATGTGTATGAGTTTATAGGTTTGTAAACACACCCACGATACAGTAAAAAATTCCTAGTGAGAGGCAAAGTTTTTTTTTTAAAAACAAACAAAAAGCCCCTTTGTAAGCGCCTTTGTACATGCACTTTATTATCACATGTTTGTAATGTTGTTTCTTTTGGTGTACAATAAAGAATTAAGAAGTCACGAATTTTATCACGGTTTTTGCTCCCTAACTGTGATAAAAATGTGTGACTCTAGCCTGTCATAGTAGACCGTGCTCGCCGAGCTGGTCTATACAATGGGGTTGACAAGGACACATTCTTAGGTTTTAGCCGGCAATATTAATGACAGGCCAATGTTGATCAAAGAATATTGTTATAGCATGACGCCTATATATAAATTTAGTAATATTAGACAATAACTCACAATGTCAGTAGTGGGTCGTCCCTTGTCACCTTCTCCGTGCTTCTTCTCCACAACTTCCTTCAGCTTCTCCTCATCCCAATTGTCCATAGTGTCCTCATCATCACGCATGTCCACATACAGGGAACGTTTCTCAGCCTGGAAAGATTAAAAAAAAATGCAATCGAGTGTTTCAAAGATTTCAATCAGAACTGAAATATTCTTAGAATAATAATAGTGAAAACAGAATCAAAATTGAAACGATGGGATATAACAATTTAAAGGAACATTATTTGTCCCACTCTACGAAAACGCCGTTTTCTATGACATTTGTATGGGCATCGTGCCATGTGACGTCAGATAGTCACGCATTATAACTTCGCCTCAGATCAAGATATTAAAAAAAAAATTGTTCTTTGAACCATTATAACTTCGTCTATGATCAAGATATTTAAAAAAAGAACAAATTTGTTTACTATGTATTTCATTTGGCAAATAAAAAAATCACATGCATATTCCCTATTAAAAGTCGAATACATAACTTTCCACCAAATCTTCAATAGGCCGCCGTGGTGGATTATAGCCCACTTGAGGGGTACAGCAGGATAGGGATATAGCAGTGGTGGCCCAGTGGTAATAGCCCCGATTTAAGTGTCGTATGTCGTGGGTTCGAACCCAGACAGGCGCATTACTTTGTGTAAATTATTTCATCACCACTGCTCTCAAATCATGTCATGTCCTAGAATCAAAAATTCGAAGACATGTGACATTCACCAACCCGCACTGGGCCCGCGTAGTGGATTATAGCCCATTCCCTCTTCAGAGAGGAGGCCTATGTCCCAGCAGTGCGAACGTTACAAGACTGATGATGATGATGAGAAAGCAGGGATATAGAAAGGATTTCTATATCGAGGCAGTGGATAATTTCAATAGGCTGATTATTCTATGCTGTATTTGCTGCAGTTTGTGAATAGTTTTATAAGCTGCAGTGTTTCATAATCTTTCCACATTTTATTCCACCATAGATTCTAGAACTCCTTCTTATCATCATCAGACTTTTAATGTTCCCACTAATGGGACACATGCCTCCCGTCTTTGAGAGAGGGAATGGGACTTAACCTTTCATGTGTTTAAGACATGGATCCACTCGAGTCACAATGGCTGATTACGGGCACACGACCGGTTAATCCACCACGCTGGCCCAGTGCGGGTTGGTGGATGTCACCTGGTTTCGAATTTTTTGTTTTAGTAGGACACGCTGATTTCCTCATGATGTTGACCTTTAAGGTTAATTTGAAGAAAACATACCTTTCTTTCAAGAGTCAAGTCATGAGAGAACTTGCACCTATCTCCTTTAGTGCACTGGCCTTGCTTGAAGAAAGCACAAACCACAGATTTGGGGTCCGTTCCTAGAAAAACAAAAGACATTTAGTAAGAGTGAAAAAAAAATCTATTTCATGTAGGGTAAACCACTCTATCGCTGGCACCCTTCCTGTGATTGGCACTTTTGAGTTTAAAGGCAAAAAATAAAGAAAACATAGATTACACAATGTTGGAATTTCTATGCCAGTAATAGGATTTTAGATAGCTTTTTTATAATTCAGTGAAAATATATATATAATTACAATTTCACTGGATGTAACCACTCTTATAAAACTCTTAGAACATTTCCTTTGATGTCATTATAATTTTTGTATGCAAAAGTCGTCTCAATCTAAGAAGTCTTCTGGGTAAGCTCACTCCATCGTCGACTCTGTCTCTGTCACCTATGACCTAGACTAGAGTCAAGAGCAAACCCATCACAAAAAAAAAAAAAAAAGACCGTTGACGTTTCTCATTTTACATGTCGCAATAACTTTCTACGTAAGAAATTGAAAAACCAAATTCATAATCCTAATAAATTAATACTATGTTACCCATACACTGATACACTATAACAACGAGTATCATTCGCAAGCATCAAGTTTAATTATTAATAGCTGTCAAAAAGGGCCTTTTATTTTTTGTCAACTTTAGTGCAGTTCAACATGATTTTCTGGGCATTTGATTATGAAGCTAGGGGAATCTTGCAAGAGCAAAACGATAGTGATTTTTGCGCAATAATTGCTCATCAATACAGAGGTTTTAGAGTATTTGGCGGTTTTTTAGAAATAAGTGCATTTGACAAACAGAGAGCAATTAGAAAATGATAGAGTTGGACCTACCATACCTATACTGTAAGTAATTCCAACTTTTATGACATAAAGCGTTTGATTGCATGATGATTGCCGATTGCTGTTCCTTACGTAATAAGCCTGCTGGTTATCTTACCCTACTTGCACTTACAATTATTATATTACAATTTTATGCAATAACTAGTAAACAATGGTATCGCACAACCTTGCCATTTGGGAATCAAGCCGATATTATTTTAATAACATCATATAAGTATTCTTGAGGAGTTGGACACGTTGAGGTTTATCTAACTAAAGTTAACCCACTTTTCGCTAATTAAGTTTCAAGTCCCATGTAATAGGGGCAAGCCTATAGCCATCACTTCATAAACACTAGCCTGACCCTCAAACCCAGGACCTCTTGCTCAAGTACTAACACTTGCAACCACTAGACCAATGTGGCAGACAGTCATTAATTTGAGCTAACAACAAAGTTATGTCTGTCAGAGCAGTGGTGGCCCAGTGGTAACAGCCGCGGCTTACAAGTTGTAGGTTCATATCCAGGCAGGCGCTTTACATTGTGTAAATTATTTCATCACCACTGCTCTTAAAAACGGTGAAGGAAATTATCGTGAGGAAACCTGCATGTTTTAGAACCAGAACTACGAAGACATGCGACATCCACCAACCCGCATTGAGCCTGCATCGTAGGTTACATGAACAACGGACCAAATGGGAGTCTCAAGTGTGGAAAAGGGGCCCATCTATATAGGATAGATAAGTGATGTGAGTGGTAAAGGAACAATAAAGAAAACGACATGCCACATCAGCTCCAAATAAATTGATAAGAAGACCCCAGCGCTAGTAATTTGTAATGAGGTCTGGACCTCGATAAAATTTCCCAAAACTATCTTAGTTACAAACATCATATGTATAATGTAAGTTAAGGTAATTATATAAAACATAAATAGGTTTTTGTTTGATTCACGAGGGGCGTAGCTTAATCTTCAACAGAAATTGCTTTTCAAAAAAATTAGTTTTACTAACATAATATGTGGAGTCAAACATAAGAAGAAGGTAGGTTGATAGCTTGTTTTTTGCAATTTTCATTTCCTTCTAAAACATTTGAAACATACTAATAATATTTAAATTGAATAGGTACCGTATTTGACAATATTGGTAGGTAAGTATTTTAAAAGGCGGTCCAAGTTCCGACCTTTCGTGGTCCGGATATGGTCCGCCTGTTGCCAACCGATGGTATTAAAGGCTGGTAGATGGTGGTTCCAGGTTCCAGTACACAACATACCTTTCTCAACCTTCTGTGTCTGCACAGGTTTGAAGAGTGCTGCCAATTCCTTCTGTTCCTTCAATTTGGCCTCCTTTTCTTTCTTCTTGTCTTCCATAGGTTTGGCGGGATGAATGCCGCCACTTTTCACCTGTTTCTCAACTTGTTGAATGAACTTCTGTTGCTTAGCTCCCTTCTTGTTTTTAAGACCAAAGGTCTTGTCCTGTTGGAAGAAGAGTTATTGTTTAAGTTAGCCATTATTTAATAAACTGGAACTGTGATGCAGTGTGTTTTATAGTTTGTGTATCTTTTTCACATCAATGCAAATTGGACAAAAGCTTACAAATATATGTAATGACGCTATTAAGATTTGAAGCATAATATGACACGATATCCATCGTGCGGCCTACATTAGTCTAGTCACCAGTACCAAGAGTGAAGACAAGACAAGATAATAGTTTGTAAATCACCTCAATGACTTTATCCTTCTTCTTCGTTTCAGTCTTTTTGCTGGCACCTCCAGCGCCACCTGCGCTGCTTGCCTTCTTCGGCGGCATGGTTATGTCGTGTCTTGAAACTTCAAATGAATAAACGACTACCAAAAATCCCTTTCCTTAATCTAAACCGTTTAATATTAATGGCGTTAAACCATTAATAATGTATTTATTGACAGTTTACGAGGTTTTTATGAAAAAAATAAATATCTTCCACGGTCACATCCACGACCACGGTGCACCAAGACTTGATTTTGTGTAAGAATTTCGTTCCAGATGCAGAATTGGTCAGTTTAAACATGAATAAGGTTTTCTTTCCTGCTTTTACTTGTACTGGCGCGCTTTAGCTGTCCTCTTCTAATGTCAAAGATTTGCTCATTCATTGCATAATTATAAGGAATGCACGTATTCTGACAGTAAGTTGTCTACAGATTACCTTTGCAAAAATATCTATGGCAACAAGATGGCAACCTGGCATGAATTTTTCTGGTGTTTTAATTAATTTAATTGATATAATCAGACCATTTGATATCTTAGATAGTATCAAAATCTAATGAATATCTTGTAGTAAAAAAAATATATATTTTTCTATGGTATTCGCTCGCAAAGAACTTCTGTGATTTTATGACACAGACAACACTGAGATCTTGTGCCAAAATTTGACATATTGATGAAATTCATTCTTTCAGAATTCTAATTTGATTTTATAGTCTGTGAAAAGTGGTCAAAGTGGTGTGGTTGATTGTTCGTTGAATTTTGGTCTCTGTCGTGCGTAAACGTGAAATAAACACTAGCCTAAATTAGGCCATGGCGAACAATACACCGTGTAAAATTAAAGAGTTCAAAACTAAATAGCCCGCGTTTCATTTTCATCAAAGAAAGTCAACATGGAAATTGTCGACGTTGAAGAATGCCAGACCGACCCCACAGCGGTCACAAGAAAGAAAAGTTTATGGGCTAAAATTAACACTAGGACAACGTACAGTTATTTATTTAACATTTTTGTATCAATACTATTGCTCACATGCCTGGTTCTGGTGCTGTATTTTTTCAAAGAATATTTGAAGACAATTTTATACTGGGTAGACGCACAGGATCCGTGGATAATATTTTTGTTGTTTATGGGTTTATTTTTAATCGTGAGTTTTCCAGTGACGATAGGTTATTTGGTGTTGATAATAACTAGTGGATATTTGTTTGGGAATTTTAGGGGTATATTAACTGTTCTGGTGAGTGCGAACTTTGGTGTGGCGGTGGCTCACTTTACGCTGAAGGCTCTGCGAAGCTACCTGCCGCTGGACCGGCTGCTCAAGAACGACACGGCGCGCGCTCTGCTCAAAGTTATCTCAGGGCCGCAAGCCTTCAAAATTGTATTTTTCGCGAGACTGACGCCAATACCTTTTGGATTGCAGAACACAATATTTGCTGTGAGTATTTTTTCGAATTTATTTTTAGACTACAGCAAAAAACAATAAAAACAGAATCACTTTTACTTTACTTTAAAATTAATTTACTCTTTATAAACTTAATAAAAAAAAATAGACGATCTAAGAAGCCAATAATCACTTAAATTCATTATTACACACAGTCATTACTAGTAACAATATTATCCTTGTTATAACATAAACAATTCACAAATACCATTAATCCTGGTATAAACAATTTCCTGTTTCTTAAATTTTAATTTTCCTGTCCCATTGTTTGGAAAAGTCCTCATTATAATCCTTAGTAAATGTTCAAAAGATGTGAAATAGGTTCTACAGAAGAGCTTATTACAATTTTTTTTTATAAGTAGGCTCCAGGCATGTATCATGAAAACATGATCAAAATATAATATAACCTTTATCAGTTGAATATAGTAGATAAGCTAAGCAGATTGGTTTATTATCTTCTACTGAAAAAAAAAACAAATCTTATCTATAGATATCCATTTAAAATTGGAAGCAAGGTTCATTCAAATTTCGTACCTAATCATATTAGTGGTCAAGGTCTATAGTCCCTATAGACAAGACAGAAAAATATTAATAAAAAAATATCCATTGTTAAAAAATGTTGTATCCTAATGACTGTTGGTATCAGATGCTTGAGAAAATTTTTAATGTGAAGTTTATTTGCATTCATAGTTATTTTTTTTCCTGTTTTGCGTCATGAAGGCTTCTTACCATATCATATTAAATTAAATAATACCAAATGTTATCTTCATTTATTATATCTTTCGTTAGTTCATTGTAAAGGTCAAAGTATTTATTTTAGCAAACATTTTATAATTATGTTTTGTAAGTATTCAAGCTTGTTACATTTTCAAACCATTAAAGCAGAATTTTGTTTCTAAAGATTTTTAGCTATTTAAGTTAGACTTCTACTGATTCCTCAAACTATTTAGCATAACAAGTACACAAGAAAAAATAACAAGGGTTTAAAAATAAACCTCTTTAGAACATTTTAAAATTCTTCTATGCTGTCAGCATAAATTCCTTGTTGTGTTCAAGGTAACAAAATATTCTTACACCTAACACTCCCCTACCACCTGCCAAGGGGTGTAGAGGTGAAGGCCACATAAATATCAGTTTTTTTAATCCTTTATGCCTTATATTCAAGGCTGGCAACTTTATGGTGACCATAAAAAAGAACTTAAACTACCTACCCATAGTACCTTGGACAGTAGGTATATACCGTAAAGAAGTATTTTAGGTCTTACTACAGCCATGACCTTCTGAAAAGCCTTTAGATAGGTTGGATGCTTATGCATATTACATTGATAAGATGCGTAGTATATGTACCTAGGTATATGTTAATTATACTTTAATAGTATTATCCTCATTGCATTTAAAAATATGACTTATTAATAACTTTAACAAGTTATGCACTGCCATGCACATCATGACACAATAAATGTTATTAAAGTTGAAAATAATAAAACAAAAAAATGTTTATATTTCCATCCTAAATGCATGCAAGAAACTAAATCGAGACCAATCACGTAAGAAGAAAATATTCACATTTCGTTCTAGTTAATAATTTAATGCGAATTTGCGACACCTTTTAATAAGTCACGGCGAAACTCGCACGGCATAGGTTCCATATTCAAGTCGATGTATGTTGCACATAACTATAAACCCAGCCGGTTCCGCAATTCAATTATTTCACGTATTCACGTTTTCCTGGCAAAAAACCCAGGAATGAGAGTAAAAGCCCGTGACTCGTGACGTCACAGGAAAAATATCACCGATAGGTTTTATGGCATTGAATTCTGCAGTACTAATATCATCCTGTGGTTGACATCTTGGATGACGAGAGTCCAGAAAGACGTGAAAAGGTGTGGTCTATCTACTGACGATGCTTATCAGCTGAACAAGTGGCGCTTCATGACCAGGAAAGTACCCCGAGTAACGGGCAGTGACGAGGTGGAAGAAGAAGAAGATTGATAAATCATTCTATCACTATTTATGCCCGATGCAAAGCAGTTATTGTCATGTATCAATTTCATCATCAGTCTGCCCTTTTCCAATTTAATTAGGGACGGGGCCGCGCCGGCGCTGGCCGCCTCTGCCGCAACGGGAACATTACGCAAAGCTGATCCAGCAGATAATACCTAAATATGGAGTTAACAGAACAAGTTTAAAAAAAGTTAATTAAAAAAACCTGACTGCTTAAGAAAGACGTAAACAAGAAGAAAATCATGCTGTGCAGTCGGAGGATACATATTCGCGAGCTGGCTGACCAAAACCCTTCATTTTTTTCACGATTGGTATGAAAGAAAAAGCAATATGGCGCCCAAAAGCGACATATTTCTATTTTCCAATTTTAATGTAGTCAGTGACTCCTTCGGCAGTCGGGTAGAAAGCGCGGTAAAATTGTTCGTACTTATTTCATTTTTATATTTTCGGCCGTTTTTGAAAGATGTTCACCCGTTTAAACATAAATTAAGAAATAACAGTACCAAAAGGTTTAAAGACATGCATACTCGTATGAGTAGGTATTTCAAACGCAGGATAATTTCAAAAACAATCACCTAACGATAGACGGGCTGGAATCCATTTTTTTCCTCCGTGAATCAGTGAGACACCAAGCGGGAAGAATTGCAGTTATGATCCCTAGTAGGTACTTACATCGAATTACATACCTTACATAACTTCAATATTACCGTTTACTCTAGTGGTGATAGCAAGTTCCGTTCGATCAGTTTCTGCCCCTAATTATTTAACGGAGTATGCAACTACAGCCACTGACGAAGTTGCTTTGGCCTTTCGAAAAAAAGAACCACCAAAAACAAATTTGAAAGAATGCCAAATTCTTAGCGGCTACGCTTACATTTACTTTATGTATAAGTTCATCATAGCTCCTATCATACACAACGTTCTTTAATTGGGAGAACATTACGCAAAGTTGCTCCAGCAGATAACCTCATCTAAATAGTATAGAGTAAACAGAAGTTTTAAAAATCGCGGCAAAATGTTTTATTTTTTTTATTTTCGGCGGCTTTTTCAATAAGTAGGTACATCTATTTAAACGTAAATGATGTAAGTTTGACAGTACGAACATTTTAAAAACGTGCAAAAGAGTATTTCAGACACAAGATAATCTCAAAAACAGTATGTTAACCATGGGCGGGGTAGAAGCAATTTTTTCCATGAATCAGTAAGACAGCTAGCGGCAGAAATTGGCTGTAATGTTCATCATTGCTTTAAGAAAAAACTGTTTTACTACGCAATAGTGCGAATTGGATTAATGTCCCATGTATTTCAAGAACGAAGTCCAATCGCGTAGCTCCGTGCGCAATCGGGGCAGGTTTCTGACGTTTGCCTATTATCTCGAACGGCATACAAACTGGTTCTGATTACAGTACGATCAAGCTGTTTCCTTATTAGCACTGTCGTTTACCCGTCATGTTTCACGATTTGGCCGCGATACGTTTCATGGCAAAGCAGCTATTAATACCCTTTTTCATCTATTATTCCATGCTTGATAACTTTCGGGGCAGAGAGCGCCGAATGAATTTCCTTAGTAAAAAGTCATAATTCGAGGTTTAGGTCTCGTCTATTTCCTCCTCCAATATTTCCTCCTTATAATCTCTAACGTTACCAGCTACCTAGAGCAAATCTTCAAAGAGTAAATCGGATGAGAACTATTATTCAACCCGTTTATTCGACGATGCCAATTTATTGGGCACATTTCCAATATTTGTGCTGTAAACTGATATCAGAATCGCGAGCACCCAATCGCGAGTGATCTCGGATTCTTTTGCTGAAACTGTTCATGCAAGTAAAGACTCAATGGATCGAAAGACTCAAAAAAACTCGTAAATAAAAAATAATTTTATTCTAAAATCAGAGTTAAGTATACAAATACAGCAAAAACGTCACAATTATAAAAAGTCCCTACTTTCAGCGTACCTCCTCTAACAGTCACTAATAGTATCCACTGGGTTCTGTCCTGAACTACTCGTCTGCACCTTAGACCAGCGGTATTTTTCAATTTCCTTCTCCCATCTCAGACATTGAATACCCCTTGTAAACAGTCTTCACATTAACTGTCTTAAACACTAACTAAATATTATCATTCAACTTTTTAATGATGGCAATAATGATGAATGTATTTAATGTTAAACTTGTATTGTTTTTTCAACACCTTGAGTTGCTTTTGTTGCACCTCGTCAATGACGCTGATAACTATCAAACAATTATTGTGAAGTACTACAAAGCAGTATTCTGAAGAATTAAAATTGTATTAGCTCACAATTTCAATGGTGGTTTGTTACGTTTCGGTATTTTAAATCCGCCAAACTATTTCCAACCACTGCAACTGCAAAAAAAAACCGGCCAAGTGCTAGTCGGACTCGCGCACGAAGGGTTCCGTACCATTAAGGCAAAAAACGGCAAAAATATCACGTTGGTTCTATGGGAGCTCCACTTAAATATTTATTTTATCCTGTTTTTAGTATTTGTTGTTATAGCGGCAACAGAAATACATCATCTGTGAAAATTTCAACTGTCTAGCTATCACGGTTCATAAGATACAGCCTGGTGACAGACAGACAGGCAGACGGACCGCGGAGTCTTAGTAATAGGGTTCCGTTTTTACCCTTTGGGTACGGGACCCTAACAAGGTTATATTCATTATGAGTTAGAGACAGATGTATATATACAAGTCAGATACATCTGTCCCTTACATACAGTGGAAATAATCTTGCTCTAAGAGCTAATGGTACGGCCCTTGCATAATCAACTGCGCCGACTAACAGAAAACCGCTAATGCAACGAGTCCCGAAGAAACATTTCTACTACCCGCTTCGAAAAAACAAACAGAAAAATAATCATATTTTCCACTTCACAATATTAAGCAGCTATTATTTTTCGGTCTAGCTAGGATCACATAACAATCCAACAAGAATTTAGTTTCGCGCTCATGTGCTCACAAAAACACATTGTTTTTACGTTCCAAATTCAAACCAACCATGTCATGCATTCATTGGTTATGTTTTCGTACAGTTCTATTTTCAAACAAGATTTTTATTTATGCAAATACCACGCTTGATATTTACTAAACCCGCAAATACTCGTACCTTGGTACTCGCTAAGGCCCGATTGCACCGTCCTGGGTTATCTTACAAACTCCGAGTTAGTAAGTAAAAGTAACTAACCCGTGTTATTTATGACATTAGTGTATGACATATTTTATTTATAACTTTTTTACTTTTTTTTTTAACTGTTTCTTTTTTTTTCTTTTTTTTATAAAATTGTTGCCCCACACTAGGAATTTCTTCCTGTATCGTGGGTGCGTTTACAAACACATAAACTCCCATACACAAACACCCAGAGCCGGAACAACTATCTGTAGGTCATACAAATATTTGTTCCGTGCGGGAATCGAACCCGCGACACGTAGCGCAGCAGTCAATCGCATGTTAAGTTTTTCACGCAAGTGGGCCTAACAAAACTTGTAGCTCTCTCTGCTGTCCGCGGTTTGACGGTTTCACTCACTTCCTTTAATGTTCAATATGTAACCGGATTTAAAAACCTTAGAAGTAATCCACGATTCCACGACACAATCTACCTGTCATTCAAAACCGTCAAAACCTGATGTAGTAATAAATATTCAATATCGTCCAAACCACAGATATAAATACTTCGCGTGCCAAAAAACGGAGTGAAATTACGATCAATGATCGTAAGTTGAACTTTTCATTTAGCATTATAGGCACCGGAAATCCACCGAAATCTAGAAAAATGCCTTTTTATGCCATATTGAGCTGTAAAGACTGTGTAGAAAAAGTTGGCCGAGGCATTTGAAATGTTTTCTTAATTGGGAAGTAAAGTTTTTAAATTTTGTGTGAAAAATTGGCACCATGCTTCATAGAGATGGAGGGACTTGCGTTATCTAGTTAGTTTTATATCTGTGGTCCAAACTTTCACATCCATACCTACTAATGTCATAAATGCGAAAGTAACTCTTTTACCTTTTTACGTCTTCAAACAGTTCAACTGATTTGGATGAAACTGGGCATATGGTAAGACCAGAACCTGGATTAAGACATCACACTTTTCACGTGGGCAGAAGTTGGTACATAATATTAGCACGATGATACAGCAACATTATTTAAATTAATTTACGTTAATAACTATTTCAATTCCGTTAACAATATCATTTAAAGTAAAACGTTTGTGCTCTAAATGTGAAATGGACACGAAACTTACTAACTTCATTTGAAATAACATTACTTAGACATTTTTTACAGTCTGTTCAACCGATTTTGAGTTTTATTCCGTAAACATAAAGATGGCGTCAAAGTGTAAACCTGTTACCAAAACAAACTGTTTACTACATACAGCTGCCAAAGTTACTAGATAATTGTATAAAGAGATAAATGACCGTAGTCAATTAACCTCATTAGTGGGGTGACATGACAGTGTGTCCGAAATCCGTCGGAGTTTAGCTTTGGTACAGAGACTGGTTGAGATCTCAGCATTCGTGATTGCTTGCTAAACTTTATCTAATTAAGATTTTTTGTCCAAGTTTAATTTTACATACAAAGCCGCTAAGCTTATGTGAGAATGGGCCGGGCATGTCTGCTGCCTGTCAGAGCCAAATCATTGATTTAAATTAGTCTTTTAAACGGCAGTTTTGGATATCAAAATTTTTACTAAACATAATAATCATCCCTACTATAATATTATAAATGCGAAAGTAACTCTGTCTGTCTGTTACCTTTCCACGCTTAAACCTCTGAACTGATTTAGATGAAATTAGATATGGAGATAGTTTGAGATCCTGGGCAGTACATAGGATAGTTTTGATCCCGGTAGTGTGGTTCCTTGGGATGATAAAACACTTTTAAAGCGGGTGACACCGCATGCAGAAGCTAGTAATTTATATTTGATTAGAAATTGACTCAAAAAACCATTAAGCGTTAGGTGACATCGCGACAGACCAAGTTGAAGATGGCGGGATGAGCTCGGTTCTTACCAGATTGGTCCGAACAAACAGAAAACAAAATTGTATGGAATAAAAAAGGGGATTGCAAGACAAAGGTCTCCGCCCTTAAACCTGCAAGTGGAACGTTTGTTAGGTTAGATTACCACGAGTTGGTTTACACTTTAGTGTCATAATGAGGGCTACCGCGTATGAATTCTGCAGCTAGAACTGAACACCGGTGGGTTTTAGTCAGTAAAAGTCTGACACGCCCTCCCGCTTCACCCAGAGCGGGAAAAGTCATTGGATGAATTACAAAACCAAAAAAATAAATGGGCGTGTCTCCTTTCTTTTTGGTGTAGATTGAGGTGTTCAAAATGTCAAATTTCCTATTTTTCTGGCTTTAAGCGCAAGTTCATTTACTTGTTGTTTTTATTAAAAATATTTTTCCAACATGGCAGATACAGGTTTTACCAACCATTTTTTTAATAGTTTTATGTTTCGGAAAATTTTATCCTATTTTTTTTTCAAAAAACCGTATATCTGCATACTCGATTTAATATTTAATCTGTAACAACGTTTATGAGGAAATATGGGCAGAGAGCACCGTATGAATTTCCTTATTAAAAAGTAATAATTCGAAGCTTGGCTCTCGTCTCTTTCCTCCTCCAATATTGGACAAATTTAAAAGATATTCCATGAACTGGTAAAATAAGATATATACTATGTCCCTATGTTTTCCTTTTTTCATTTATATTTGTCAAATTTGCACACTAAGCCTCTGTTGACAGCGCAATTTTGAGCAATTTTTGAGAGCTCTTTAGTGCTTCTAAAGGTAATGTATCATCAAAAAGGAAAACAGCTCGGTGTTGAACTACTTTTCTGCACTATATTGCATCCTTTCCTTTCCTTTTTTTTTTGCATCTTGAAGTTTGAATATTTTTTATTATATTTTTTTTTTTTGAGAAGATGGGTAGTTCGGCATTCCCACCGAGGATTGCCATAAACAATTTATTTTCCTTGTGTTGTTTTCTTCTTCTTTTTTTAATGTTGTTCTTTTATTGTGTGTTACTTGTAATTATTATTTGTTTTTATTTGTCGTGTAAATTTGTCGTTTCTGTGCTGTGTCTCCTATTGTGTTTGTACTGAATAAATGTTTTATCTATCTATCTATCTATCTATCTTTATGTGGTAAACATGTTTGTGCAGTCGTTTCCACGTTATATTTATTTATTTATTTATTTATTTATTAAAACTTCATGCAACATAAAGGTACATAGGCGGACTTAATGCCTGAGGCATTCTCTACCAGTCAACCAAGGGTGGTGGAGAGATAACATGGCAGGTGCAAAAAATAAAATAAAATAAAAAAGTAAAATGGATACAATAGTAGATATATACATATAGCTAAAATAAACATACTTATATATTTACTATAATAAATACCATAAATATATATATATCATACCAATCACTATGACACTATCGCAGCAAATAGCTTAAAGCTTTAAAACTGTTGGCATTGAAGTAATATTATGGCACAGAGTTTAATATCATGGTTATTTGAATCTCAATCAGAGCTGGATTGTTTCTGATTCGCTCTACTATTTATGTCACCATATTCACAACGTCTATTTAAAGCCATCGTAAAAAGTGTAGGTACCTGTGTGTTTGTGTATATCTGTCTGTGTCATCATAGCTCCTAAACTCCGATTTTGATTTAGTTTTTTTTGTTTGTATTAAAAGTGACATTATCGGGAATGTTCTTAGCTATGTTTAATGAAAATCGGTTCAGTCCTTCAAAAGTTATGGGCCGTTTTACTGTTTGAATCGGGGTATTTTCGCAAGGTGTCGTGTCATAATTACGTTTTTGATAGATTGTTGATCGAAGCGTGTCTACTGCCAGATAAATTATGAAGTTTAAAAAACCGGCCAAGTGCGAGTCGGACTCGCGCACGTAGGGTTCCGTACCATTATCGCAAAAAACGGCAAACAAATCACGTTTATTGAATGGGAGCCCCATTTAAATATTTTATTCTGTCTTTAGTATTTGTTGTTATAGCAGCAACAGAAATACAGCATCTGTGAAAATTTCAACTGTCTAGCTATCACGCTTCATGAGATACAGCCTGGTGACACACGGATAGACAGACAGACGGATCGCGGTGTCTTAGTAATAGGGTCCCGTTTTTACCCTTTGGGTACGGAACCCTAAAAAGTATGAAATAAATAAAAAAGGACGGCCGTTTTGAAAATTTTTACTTGTCAACGTGTTGGCTATAAATACAATTAAAAAGTCGTTGAATAGAGCAGTGGTGGCCCAGTGGTATCGGCCGCGACTTATAAGTTGTAGGTCGTGGTTTCAAACCCAGGCAGGCGCTTTATTTTCTGTAAATTATTCCATCACTGCTCTCAAAAACGGTGAAGGAAAAAATCGTGAGTAACTGTCTTAGAACCAAAAATTCGAAGACATGTGACATCCACCAACCTGCGTGGTGGATTACGGGCCATCCCCTCTCACAGAGAGGAGGCCTCCTGCAGTGGGAACATTAATAGGCTGATAATGTGATGTGATGATGAATAGATAACATTGTCCGGACGCAGTAGACAAGTGCCATTCGATTTCAGCGATGGGGACAGCAGAAATTCCAAGTTGTAAGGGATTTGTCACGTGCCATTTCGATAGCGCTTGACATTCCCATACATTTGGACAAATTTCCAATCGCTTTATTTGATAGAATGTTACTTCTTTAGAACTTCTGTGATGTGATATGGGGGGTGACCATAAGCTCTTAGAGCGGTATCAATTTCAGATCGAATAAGGGACAGATGTATCTGACTTGTATACATCTGTCACTTACTCGATATGATTACGCACTCACTTAATCACCTATACCAGGGGTCGGCAACCTTTTGAGTCGGAATAGTCAAAAATTACAATTTACTAATTTCCATAGTTTTTAAAGAGCCACATTTTTTTTTCTTGCGAACAATATATAGTACTTGCATAAATCTAAAAAAAAATCTGGACCTCCAATTCTTCCATCTTGCTTTTCAACTCTTTTCTCTCATTTTGCACTTTACAAAGCTTTACTTTTTAATCAATCGAATCGCATTTCTAGAGATCCAGTATCAACTCCAAATGGCTCAGTGTGGATTTCGTTAGTATTTGTGTTTAGAGGATTTACTATGAATGCTAGAGTGGTTTTTTAGGTTTTGAATTGCTGAAATTTGTCAGCAAATTCATCTTATTTTTTTTTTATAAAATAGATAATATTTGCGTATGGAACTAAAGAGCCGCAGCTTCACATACGAAGAGCCGCATGTGGCTCGCGAGCCGCAGGTTATGTGGCTCGCGAGCCGCAGGTTGCCGACCCCTGACAGTTATTATGTCTTGTGACTGGGACTGTAGCACCATAATTTTTTAATATTTTATTTTGTCTTTTGACAATTCAAAAGTGCCTGTAACTGGCCTACTTGAAATAAAGTGCTTTGACTTTGAGTTTGACCTATACCAGTCAAGCAATGCATCCTATAGCAGTCCACTCCACCTGTAGACCTACCGCACTCAGACCACCATATGTGATTGTTCCTCTAAGTTATCCAAGGCTGAGAAAAAAACGTTTTTCATAAATCTTACTTAAGATTGAGTGCCATAATCAACCGCGTCGACTACCAGAAAAACCGCTAATGCAATGAGTCCTGGAGAAACGTTTTTACTATCTTGAATTCCGCAACAAAATTATTCAGAAAATAAGAGAAAACATAATTTCCACTTGCCAATGTCAAGCAGCAGCAAAATTATTCCATACATCACGGTCTAGCTAGGATCACATTATAATCCATTAAGGGAACTATTAAGACTAATCTTATACTAGTCGAAGGCACGAACTATTTTGTGCGCGGGGATAAAATGCATTTTATATCAACCGACAACACGTGCGGAAGAGATAGATGCTGTGATGAGCAGTAGGAAGCTAGTTCGCGTACGAATACACACTTTTGCAAATTTGTAGCGAAATGGACAATGATTTAAGACGAAACCGAGCGCACGAAATTTTATTAACATACCTTTGGCAGTCTAGATATCATGAAAAATCTACTAAATCTATCTGTTCAAAATAAAATTATATGCATTGCTGAACTACTAATCTATCCCTGTATGGACGCCGTTTTGCAATTTTCCGTATTCTTATGGTATTTATTTGCGCCCAAAAATGCGTTAAAATTTGTGTCGAAATGTGGAACTTTCGACGCTCATAACTTTCAAGTATTTTATTTTTTTACTTTTTCGCTTCCATACAGGGCTAGATAATGATGAGACAAATTGATATCACTTTTTATTTTGAACGTACATCGTCAAACAGTGGAATAATCCCTAGACTACGTTTGTATGGAAAAATTTCGACTAGTGTAACCTTAAGGCATATTTTGGCTTGTTTTTCAACATTTTCCAAGCCGCACCTCTATACCCGGCTATTCCGTATTGCACAGTTATATCAGTTCTCTTTCACTAACACATTCTTCAACCCATACTTAGGTTGCGGTCTGTTTCGCACCGATAGCCCTAAAGTCGGCCGGCGT